>JAPPVO010000017.1:18755150-19357212 GCA_030407325.1 Camellia japonica | reverse complement strand
TTGCATTTGCTTCATACTTTCACTCATCTGGCGCATCATCGCCTCCATTGCTGTATTCTGTTGTTCCATCTGAGTAACCGGCAAGTGTACCTCTATAGCAGAAACTTTTGAGTCTGTTGTCATTGCTGAGTCATAGTCTCTTTCCAATAAAAAAAAAAAACAAACAAAACAAAACAAAACAAAAACAAAACAAAACAAAATGCCATAGAGTCTGCCTACTTCTCTGTGCCTTTAAATCATTGCATTGACCAAAGTTTTTCAAAAGTTTTTCCAAAACTCTGATAAAAACAAAGAGGAAGAATTTCCTCGAGATTTGCATATTTTGATCAACTGAGAAGAAGAGAGGTGTACTAAGCCCTTGATGAATAAAATCATTTTTGTTAATGTGGGTACTGAGAAGGATCCTGGCTTGGTCCAAATTGGTTCTATCTTGTCTTCGTAAGAGTACGAGTGATTAGTCACTTTGTGAAAAGATTTCAAAAAAACTGTTTTTGCGTGGTCCTACGAAAACATGCCTGGAATTGATTATACAGCATAGGGTCCTTCTTGACTCAAGTTCCGACCTCCTTAGCTCCTTAGCTTTCAAACCATGATTCGAAGTATTCAATGATCAACCAAAGTGTAAGGCTTGCATAGCTAAATTGGAAACAGCCCTTGAACTAGGGGCAATGATGTGATTCAAATGGAGACAGCCCTTCAACTAGGGGCAATAAGGTCGAATGTGATCCAGATTGGAAACAGCCCTTGAACTAGGGGCAATGATGTGATTCAAATGGAGGCAGCCCTTCAACTAGGGGCAATAAGGTCGAATGTGATTCCAGATTTGAAACAACCCTTGAACTAGGGGCAAAAGTGTGAGGCTTACACATCCTAAAATGGAGATAACCCTTGAACTAGGGGCAAGAAGGTACCACCCTTGAGAGGCTCGCTGGGCTGAAAACCTGGAAGGGCAACCCAGGCAAAAGTTAGAGCACAAAAAAATAAAAAAAAATAAAAGAAGGAAAAATAAAAAGAAAAATGAAAAGCTCGCAAGGTTGAAAACCCGAAAGGGCGGCTTTGGCACAAGTTAGAGTGTAAAAGGAGAGTGTCAATACTCGAGTGAACCTTAGCCAAAACTATGTAAGGCCTGCGATTCAGATTGGAAGCAACCCTTGAACTAGGGGCAAAAAGGTCGGATGTGATTTAGATTTGAAGCAACCCTTGAATTAGAAAGTTTGGATGGGATCAAAGAGATAAAACTGAATTGTTTCCAAATGAAGACCGCCCAGAAAGGCAAAACCCAGAATTTGAGAGAATGAATGTTATTATTGAAGGACAGTCGAGTTCCTATCCACTACACTAGGGGCAATACGAAGGGCAAATTCAGCCTAGTCCCTACATCATCATATCTACTGGTCTAGTGTAGTAGTTGTTCTGATAGATGGCCTAGAGCTTTCACACCCAATCAACATGGACAAAGTAAAATGAAAGTAACCCTTGAGAGGCTCGCTGGGCCGAAAACCCGGAAGGGCGACCCAGACAAAAGTTAGAGCAGCAAAAACAAAAAAATAAAAAAAATGATGAAAAAAAATAATAATAATAAAAATAAAAATAAAAATAAAAATGAAATGATGAAAATGAAAAGATGATGAAACAAAAAGGAGAGTGTTAATACCCGAGTGAACCTCAGCCGGAACTACGATGGCCTGATTCCTATCTTGAGGATACGTAGGTAGCTTCATCTTGAAGTTCGGCCCAAATAATTTTTCAACTTATTCATTTCGTCCATGTTTGATTGGTGTATCTATAGTCGACTTGGTTGTCCTATCCGTGTTTGATTGGTATATTTTCATTCAGTTCAGTTCAGTTGGTTCGAGTCAACTTGGTTCAGTTCAGTTCGGTTTGGTTCGGCGGTTCGGTTCGGTCCAATTCTGCTTGGCTTCATTCGGTTCGGGTTGGCTTGGTTCGAATATCACATTTGATTATCTGGTTTGGGACTATACACCCCAATGGTTGATTCCATGTAGTTGAGTAGTGGCCATTTGCAAAAATAGGTTTTGATTAATTGGAATGAAGCTGACTAATTTTTTCTCGAAAATTGTTTCATTTTTTACAAAACTTGAACCATTCTTTGGATTTGAAAAGGGGGGAAAATTTTCAGTGTTCACAATTTAGCTTACATGATTTGAAACAGAAAATGGAATAAGTATGCTAATCCAACTCTCATGTTGATCAAAACATTTTTACCAAAAAAATAAAATCAAAAAAAAATAAATAAATAAATAAAATAAAATAAAAAAATCAAGGCAATGAATTAGGGGCATATTTGAGTTAGTGATTCTATCTTCTCCCCCACTCGAGTCAACTCGTCAGTGTATATGAGTGTGTACTCATACTAGTTAGTGTATTTATATCAATCAAGGTATTCATAATCAAGGTATTCATACCAGTCCAGTCAGTGTATATAAGTATGTTTCTTTCATACCAGTCAGTATATTTCATACCAGTCTGTGTTTGGATTGTTTTATTTCGTTTGTTTTCTTATGTTTTTATTCAGGTCAGTATGGATCAGTGTCCAATTCAGAGTTCAAATTTCAATCATTCTCAAATTCGATCAAACAAAAGTATTTTCAAAATCAGAGTGATGTGCCAGTCACGCCATTGATGTACAAAATCGAACTTTTTATTACAGTCAGGGAGGACATCCCCGATTACAGAGACTCAAAAAAAAAAAAAACAAACAAACAACAAACAAAAAAAAAAAATAAACCAGAAAGTACAAAGACTCCAAAACAAAAAAAAAAAAACAAATAAAAAGAAAAAAAACAGAAAATACAGAAAAAAAAAGAAGAAAAACAGAAATACAAAAAAAAAAGAAAAAAAAAGAGGGATCTTTTTTTCTTTCTTCTCCGGTCGGCCACGCACCAACTTCACTTACTCGGCTCTTCCGTCGCCGAGCTCTTCCGCTTTTTGTCGCTCTTTTTGTCGTCAATCTTCGAAGGCCCTTCTCCAGTACTTCCGCCAAGAACTACCACAGTGTTTCCGCCGAGAGAGTCGGCTCCCCGCCGGCTATCAAAGCTGAGGTACGAAGATCCCCCAAATCGGGCCATAGAGGTGGAGTGCCTTTTCAGCTCCTTGTTTTCAGCCTTCAAGGCACAAATCTCTACCCGTGCATCTCTGTACATGCACTGGAGTAGAGACAGTTGGGCGTTGACCTGGTATACCTCACACGCCTTGTTTTGCAGACGGTGAAACAGGTTAGTGACCGCCGCCACTGTCTCCATGCAGGATCTCAACGTGTAGTGGTTGGCCTCGATATCATTTTTAGTAGCCATCACTTGCTCAACTGATAGTGTGGGAAGACTAGGTTGAGTAAGAGCAGGGGCACTTGGCCCAGAGGAGCTCGATGGACCATTAAGATCTGGAAAGAGAGAGAATGGGCGAGACGAAGCCATGTATAGGAAGAGAGAGGAAAGAAGGGAGTCACAAAGAAACGATGAGGAAAAGAAGAAGGAGGAGGAAGACGGAAAAGTGATGAAGAAGAAGATGAAAGAGTGATGGAAGCAGAAAGAGAGTGGAGAAGAAGGAGAAGAAGAGAGTGGTTAAGAAGAAGATGGAGAAGATGGAAGATACTGAAGAGAAGAAGAAGACGAGAGAGAAGGACAAAGAGAGGGAGAGAGTCGAGGCGAGCATCGTCCGAGGGGGCTGCTTTTGTCGGCCAGCCGACACAAAAGCAAAGCCCGCGTGTCAAACGCGGCAAGAGACGCGGGAATGTATGTGTATGCATATATGTATATATATTGTATAGCTATGTAATATAGATATTTGTTTGAACATTTTGGTCATATGAGTGGCTTGGGTTCAGTGGTGTGGCTCAATGGTTAAAGGCTGAAAGGCTGAGCCCGAGGTCAGGGGTTCGAACCCCACATCGAGTTTTTTTTCTTTGTTTTGTTTTCATTTTGGTTTTGATGTATATATGTCTTGCATACCTATATATATATATATATTTGTTTGAACATTTGGGTCACATGTGTGGCTTGGGTTCAGTGGTTTAGGCCCAGTGGTTGAAGAGTGCGAGGCTAAGCCCGAGGTCAAGGGTTCGAACCCCACATCAAGTGTTTCTTTGTTTCTGTTTTGATTTTGTGTATATATGTCTCGTATATATATATATATATATTTGTTTGCATATCTTGTCACAAGAGTGGCGTGGTTCAGCGGTCGAGGACTCGAAGACCAGACCTAAGGTCAGGGGTTCGACACCCCATATCCCCACAGCCATGCATTTTGTGATTTTCTTTTCTTTTTGCGTGTTTTGCGTACGTGTGCTGACGTCAGCAAACGGAATATGCCTTCTTAGTAACGGCATCTTCCCGCTGACGGTTGCAAACGGAATATTCTCCATCTGTGTATATATCCGTATATGTTTGTGTATAGGTCCGTATATGTCTGTGTCGTATATACCTGTATAGATACCATATATATCTGTGTATATGTTTGTATTCTGTCTGTAAATATCTGTGTATTATCCTGCCTGTGTTTGCAATGAGTTCCTAGGAGACCAACTGCGATGGTGGAAACTAGAGTTCGAATGGCGATGCCTAGAACGCAAAAGGTTCGGGATTTCCGAGACTAAAGCCCGGTTTAAATACCCAGAGGTGCATCCAGGGGTACATCCTCGGCTTGAAATCTGTATGGCAGCCCCATAGGTTGAGGTAGCTTATATGTGCCTCAACTCTGGAAACTGAACCAACCTAGTCTGTCACCCCGTTGGAGAATAGGGAAAGTTGTGAATATAATCAGGAAGAAAAGGGGCATCTGTGACTTATACATGTAGAGCTTACTCCTTGTCAAAAAAAAAAAAAAAAAAAGAAATACAAAAAACAAGCCCAAAAAAAAAAAAAAATCCTTCTACCATACTTTCTTCCATTCGCGTGAGACGCGTTTGGATTGCAAATCAGTTAAAAACAACAGGTGCGCCTGTCTGTTTACACCACCTAGCCCCCTTTTGCGAAAAGACGCGTTAGGACTACAATATCCCCCTTTCGCGTCGAAATGACGCGTTAGGACTGCAATAGCCCCCTTTCGCGAAAAGACGCGTTAGGACTTCAGTATCCCCCTTTCGCGTCGAAATGACGCGTTAGGACTGCAATAGCCCCCTTTCGCGAAAAGACGCGTTAGGACTACAATATCCCCCTTTGGCGTCGAAATGACGCGTTAGGACTACAATAGCCCCCTTTCGCGAAAAGACGCGTTAGGACTACAATATCCCCTTTTGGCGTCGAAATGACGCGTTAGGACTGCAATAGCCCCCTTTCGCGAAAAGACGTGTTAGGACTTCAATATCTCCCTTTCGCGTCGAAATGACGCGTTAGGACTGCAATAGCCTCCTTTCGCGAAAAGACGCGTTAGGACTTCAATATCCCCCTTTCGCGTCGAAATGACGCGTTAGGACTGCAATAGCCCCTTTTCGCGAAAAGACGCGTTAGGACTTCAATATCCCCCTTTCGCGTCGAAATGACGCGTTAGGACTGCAATAGCCCCCTTTCGCGAAAAGACGCGTTAGGACTGCAATAGCCCTATTTCGCGAAAAGACGCGTTAGGACTTCAATATCCCCCTTTCGCGTCGAAATGACGCGTTAGGACTGCAATAGCCCCCTTTCGCGAAAAGACGCGTTAGGACTTCAATATCCCCCTTTCGCGTCGAAATGACGCGTTAGGACTGCAATAGCCCCCTTTCGCGAAAAGACGCGTTAGGACTTCAATATCCCCCTTTCGCGAAAAGACGCGTTAGGACAATTTCAAATCCATCGCACTGTTTTGTGCACCGCACTCGCACTATCTTGTACATTCCAATGGTCTAGGAGACCTTAAATCCTCTGAAGGTGCAATTCCTTTGGTGTTTGTCGTGCCCGAACGACTTCAACGGTCTAGGAGACCTTAAATCCTATAAAGGTGCAATTCCTTTGGTGTTTGTCGTGCTTGAACGACTTTGGGTGGTCTGGTATAGCCACCTGCCTGTGATTGCAATGAGTTCCTAAGAGACCAACTGCGACGGTGGAAACTAGAGTTTGAATGGCGATGCCTAGAACGCAAAAGGTTCGGGATTTCCGAGACTAAAGTCTGGTTTAAATACCCAGAGGTGCATCCAGGGGTGCATTCTCGGCTTGAAATCTGTATGGTAGCCCCATAGGTTGAGATAGCTTATATGCGTCTCAATTCTGGATACTGAACCAACCTAGTCTGTCACCCCTTTGGAGAATAGGGAAAGTTGTAAATATGATCAGAAAAGCGGCATCCATGGCCACCCAAATCGGTTAATAACAGCAGGTGCGCCTGTCTGTTCACACAATTCTTCCTCCTTTCGCATGAGACGCGTTAGGTTGTTTTGCATGATCATAAGTGTTTGTTTTTCAAAAATACCCGGCTTCGCATAGCGTATAAGTCCAATTTTCAAACCGGCTTCGCGTAAGCGTATAAGTCCAATTTTCATACCCGGCTTCGCATAGCGTATAAGTCCAATTCTCAAAATCTTCCTTCATATCATTAGCATCTTGCCCCTGAACTACGCTGGTTTGATTCCTTGCAAAGGGATACGTAGGCAACCTTCGGGTTCAACCACTTGCATTGCACATTTGTTTGTTTGCCCAAGTCTTACGGCCTCGTCAAAAGGGTCGTCTTCGGGCTTTGACATTCACTCACGTCACTTTATGACTTCGAGCTCTGTCAAAGAGGGGCAACTGTAGACACCCCATTTTTGACCACCCTTACGACTTGGGCACTTTGTTTTGACCACCCGCTGATGAAAATTGAAATATGCCATTTTATGAATTTCTCAGCAGAAAAATCAAAGTGAAGCTTTAATCCCAAGCCTCACCCATTTTGGCCAAATTATTTTATATTAACTAATATTTTATTAATTTGTAATATTTTATAATTTTATATATTTTTATATAATTGCATGTGTGTGTACATATTTTCAGACGGTGTTATATAAATTGGTACATTTTAGTTATTTTGATAAATAAAAAATAAATAAAAACAAAATACAAAAAAAAAAAAAATAATATATATATATATATATATGCTTATATACCTATACATGATAAAATATATTTTGGTCAGAATGATGGGGTATTTTTGGGTGGGAGATAAAGAAGATAGGTTGAATATATGATTATGTTTTGTTTGATGGAGGATGAATGATGATTATGCTGATGGGTGGAGATGGTCTCGGTGGGTTCAATTCGGTGGAAAGAATATAAAAAAAAAGAAGCACTACAATATCTTTGATGGAAATAGAGATTCAAGGCGGTGGGTAGGGACAAGTGATTTTTATTATTATTTTGCATGTGAAGTGAAAGAGGGAGAGACGCACATAGACAACAGACAAAAACTCCTCTCTGTCGTTTTGGAGGGGGGCAGCACTGAGAAAGGCAAATGGGTTCATGAGTGATATCATTTTTGAGAGAGAAAGATGTAGAAGAAAAAAGAAGGACGGGTTCTCTCTTTGGTGGAGAGAGGAGATCAATAAAAAATAATCAAGGGGGGGACACAGGCAGACTGAGGGAGCTCTCCCTCTCTCTCAAAAAATGAATACACACGGGTAGAGAGAGGGAAGAGGGACGGCACACACCCATTGATACACATTCATACACACTCACACAAACCTAGCATACACACCCACACCATTGATACACATTCACACACACTTAGCTTCACAATACACACACACTCAACAGCATGTATGGATACACACCATACACGGCAGCACAGACACAACACACACATGCACTGATCTCTCTCTTCTCCCTTTGGGATGATATACAGCAGCCATCACACACCATACACGGACCATGCACACTGATACACTCAAGAAACACTCACACACGGGCACTAATCTCTCTCTCCAAACACAGACAACTCCCTCTCCCTCTCGGCTCTCTTTAGACCCACACACACACACAGCTTCATACACTCACACACACGACAACACACACACCCAGCATCACCAACCCACACGGCAGACCCATGCATGACAACACACCTCTCAGCCAAACATGACAACACATCTCTCTCTCTTCTCTCTCTAACACACATCATACACCCAGCACACCACCGGGACAGCACACACCACCGGCTGATACACACACACCCAGTGCACAACTCTCACACACCCATGCACACAATACCCACACATGAACACACACCCAACACTCTCACACACACATGCACATACGGGTAGAGAGAGAAAGGAGAGAGCACACACCCAACACTCTCACACACACATACACACACGGGTAGAGTGAGAGAGGAGAGAACACACACCCAACACTCTCTCACACACACACACACACACACGGTTTTAGAGAGAGAGAGCGTTACACCAAACCCAGCTCTCTCACTCTCGGCATCAACCCCTCTCTCCCTCTCTCTCGGTGTTGCATTCGGGGGTGATGGTGGAGAGCATTTCTAGAGAGAGAAGATGATAGAGAAAGACTGTGAGCAAGAGAATGGGGCGCTCTCATGAGCATCATCATCTTCACGACAACCAAGCAGTAGACAATCTGGTGAACGTGTTGACCAAGGCCAACCACGATCTCACTCTCGTCCAACACCAACTCGAAAAGGAGTTCCAACAAAGCCATGTGCCGTGTGCTCCTCGCTGCCTAACAGGATTTGATCAACAAAGCCAATGCTGCATGACATAAAAAAAAGACACATGCATGAGCTCACTCTCTCTCTCACGTGCATGACAGGCCGAGAAATCCGGCCACACAATACAGAGTTTGTCATCTTAGCAAGTGATGGTACATGGAAGGTAATGGCAAATCAGGAGGCAGTGGAGTGCATTAGGAACATAAAGGACGCTAAAGTAGCTGCTAAGCAGCTTACTGAAGAGACACTTGCAAAACACCTATTTCATTGAAGGCTTCCATTGAAGATGAGTTTATGGGCTGGGTTGGAGTGAAGACATGGATCTTTGTTAGTTGCTGAATGGCGGAAGGTTTACAAATTCTATTTCTTTTTTGAGTGTTTGTGAGGTTTCATTTTATTTTATTATTCCCTTCTCTCTCTCTCTCGTTTGAATATGTAATAATTTTTATGTTGTAATAATCCCTCACCCCGCTCCTTTCTATCCTATTATTTAATCGCTTTCCCTAATTGTGTACATATGTATATATCTGACATGCCATGCATATCCATGCTTTACATTCATGTCTCATGCATTAAGATTCGGCTATATTTACATGTGTGGATTTAATCAATTCTTCTGTGATTCTGTGTGCTATCGTATTGTTTTGACATGATTCACATGCCATATTTTTAGAAGCGAATCTTTAGTGCATCTTATGAGAGAATTGCATTAGGATTCTGTATATAAGATCATGCATATTTACTAACTTTGTTTTGTAACTTGTTCGCGGGACGTCGGTAAATATGTGAGTTGTATGCTTTAGCATCCCGCTTGTACATAATTTTCTTATTATGTTTAGCATCCTACCATGAGGCTAATTGCTTAAATGATAAACTGTTTGAATGCCTGTGGATGAAGGCTTGTTGCTTAAATTGGAATGATTCAACGAATGTACGTTTTAAGATTCACAAACCTAAGCCCACCTAAGGGTGGCAAATTAAGCCCACCTAAGGGTGACAAATTCAAACCCTTTTCGAGAAACAAACATGAAATTGAATTGTTCCAATTTGAGCAAACTAGTCTATACCTTGTATGCTTCACATAATAAATTTTAGGATTTATTAAATAATCAGAATAAGAACATATATTGTACATAAGAATCACATCATAATTAGTAGAGGCCGATCTTTGATCGGGTGAGTGGGGTGCTCATTATTGACCTTCCCCTCTCATACCTAAGTTCCCGAACCAAGACACTTTGGTAACGACGGACTAATGGCCTTTGGCACGAGTCACGGGTTTCCTAAATTTTTCATAAATATTTAGGTGGCGACTCTGAAATCTGGCAAAGCAGTCCATTTTTGGCATTTGATTCAAACATCGATTTTCCAAAAACAATTGCCGGATTTGGACTCTTTTTGTGTTTCTACTGTTTCACATTGCACTTGTGAAATCAGATTCAGAACCAACACACAAGTGGAGTCCGAACTGTAAGGGCTATTTCATTCTTCCGAAAGGGAGCGCGAAAAGCCGAGCTACAATGTGAGATGTAGTCTCACCGTTATAGTTTGGCCAGGTTCTGAGCCATATTGGCATAAATGGAAAGTGAAACGTGTCATGGACATTAGTGTCATGAAACTGTATGATAATGAAATCGGTATTTAGTGTTAACCATATATTAAATGCTATTGCTTTATTCAATACTTATATTTGGTTTAGTATATTTCTACTGGGCTGTGGCTCACCCTATACGGGAACATCATTTTCAGGTCCAGGTGATATGCTACCTCCAAGGACTTAGCTTGGAAGGATTTGAATTTGAAGACTTGTTTTTAGTTAGTTGTTTTCTTTTGGATATTATATGTAAACTCAAGCCGAGGGCTTAATTTGTAGTTGAGTTAGTACTCATATTTTGTGTCCAAGTGTTGGCTTGGAAAGATGTAAGCCAGTAGGGCATTTGTTTTCAATGTTACATGTAATGTCTTTTATTAATACTACTCTGATGAATGGAATAATGTTTTGTTTTCTTTTATAAATGCATGTCATTGTTATATATATTATGGGTTTAATTTTGAGGGCGTTACAGTTTATCCTTTTAATAATTATTTACTAGTTATTTTAACTTCACTAAAAAAATTGTGTTTAAAATGATAGTTACTTCTTTTTTTTTTAATAGTTGATTTGATAATTGTGAAAGAAAAAATAAAATGATTATAATTTGAATGTGATATTTTATCTTATTGACTATTTTAAACTAATTTGTTTTTATTAGATAAAATAGCCAATAATAAAAAAAAAAACTACTTTCCAAACAAGGCGTAATTCAATAATTACTATACTATTATCTATTTTTGAATGTCTTAAGTCAAATTAATTATCTTATTATATAAAATAGTTAAATTACCACTTTATCATAGTTAATAAGTTTTGGAAATGAATTTCAATTTAGAATGGAAGAAATGTGGCACCCTAAATGTTTAATTAATTTAATAAAAACAAAACAAATAAATAAATAAATGTAAAATATTTAATTTTATAATTATATGTGCTAAAATATAATTTAATTTAAAATTATAAATAATTGTGTTTTATTAAAAGATGATAATGTAATTCTAAAGAGTTTTTGGATCAAAGTGAAAATAGAAAAAAAAATTATGAAATCATGTTTTCATGACTCCGTACATGAATTGAAAAGAAAGAGACGTGGTGCCACGTGGCCATCAATCATATCCTTATCTAGTTAGTAAGCCTGCTCAAGCTCTTCTAGACTCCTATATAAAGGACACTTGTTAGTAGGCAAACAATCAACCAGTAAAAAGAAAAGGACAAAAGATTAAGGGGTTGTTTGGAATGTCTTAAATAAGTGTATTTTTTATTTTTTTAGACTAAAAGATTGAGGGAAAAAATATGAATATTTGGGTTAATTTTTTGATTTTTTATGAAAAAATATGTATTAAAAAATTGTATAAATTAATGTATAGAGGAAAATTAAGATTGAGAGTTGTGCAGCCGTACTTTTTGACTTTTGATAAATAGTGATAACTTTTTAACTTTTTGAATAAATTTTTGACTTCTTTTCAACTTGTCAAACTTGACCTAAGACTCGCAGTGGGGTGACCCCACCACCTCCACTATTTTTTGATTGGTCTAAATTTTTTATTTTTTTTTTAGTCTTGGTATCACAGCCCCCTACGTGGAGGTGGGGGTGCTGGGGGTCACCCCTACTGGAGGTCCCAACACTGTCGAAAGGAAAATGAGCTCCAATGAGCGGTAAGTACAAGTAAAAATTAGAGATTGACCTTAAGGTAAGTTATATTATAATTTTGTTTAAAGTGTATTAACCTATCACTTGTGCTATATACGGGATAATTATAGATATTTATATTTGTTTTATATTTTTTTTAATATATAAATTATGAGAGAAGTTAAAAAGGGTATTGTAGTAATTATACACGGATTGTATCTATAATTATTTGTATGAGGGAATTTTAAATACTGATCAGGGGATTTTGACCAAATCAATAAATGTAGGCATGTAGAAAGACATGTGGATTGAAAAAAGTTAATAAATACTGATCAGGGGATTTTGACCAAATTAATAAATGCTGAGTTTTTTTTTAAATAAAAAATTTAGAAAATTGAGATTGGGATATTGAAGCTTCCACAGGTCTTGGGGGTTAAAAACTCCCTTTTGCTTAATATATAGTATAGATTAATAAGTATATGTTTTTTATCTTTTTATTTTTTTATCACATCATTTTTTTATTTTTTTACATTTTTTTTTTGTAAAAATTTAAAAGTGCACATATTTAGATCATTCTAAATCATTTTTGAGTAATTATAAATTGTTTTATTATTTTATGAATTATTTTATATAAATTATTTTTTGTAAATTATATTAACATTTTAATTATGTTATTTATTTTATAAATCTTATTTGCTTAAAAAGAAAAACTCAGAGATATAACTGTTTATTAAATATGCTTATAAATAATTATTTATAGATGATTATTGGCTCTGTGATAAGTCACTATTGTGACCATGAGATATATTGTGATGGTCTCATGTTTTGAGGGATTTTAATATTTATTGGCCTTCTGATTTTTAGTGTATAACAAAGTGTTGTGTGGGACTAAGTGCTACAGGGTCTGTATGAGCCACCTTTTGAGTCCATATACCTGCTTGTTATGGATTCTCTAACCCTCAGTTCTATTCTATTCTAAATTGTCACCTTAAGCGACCTTCTGAAAGTTTTACGCTTGAGGACTTAAATAACTGGGCCTCTAAATTTGTTTGTTCTGTTCTGTTTTGTACTGTGGTCATTATTATTTTACTTATATGATTTATGTATTAAATTATGTTCTTAGTATAATATTTTTCACAATGCCATGTGCTTATAACTGTTAACTGCTTTCAAATAATGTGTTAAGACCAGTGCGTGGGGTAGGCACAAGATACTTTGTAGTCATAGTCCAGCTCTGACGATGTAAATAAATAAAAGCTCAAATGTATATTTTCAATAAAATAAATATTTAGGTTCCCTTTTATTTTTACTCCACTGCACTATTAATTTGTTATAACTTCATTTATTATCTTGTCACGACGCTAAACCTTTGGATATTGAGTTTGGGTCGTGACAGATTTTTATTGGTTAAAGTTATGGAATTTAAGGTCTCGGTTCAAAACAAAAAATGTAAAAAGGGTAATGTAATAATTTATAGTGACTTTTTGATTAAAATGTTTTAGTCTCCAAATGAGGCATGCTCTCTTTATATTTTGCTATTTTTTCGCCTTAGCCCTTTAAATTTTATTTTTTTTACTTTACCTTTTTATATTTCAATTTCGTTTATTTACTTCTAAATTTAATTTATATTTAAAATTAGACCAAAAGAAAATATCACATTAGCTGTCAATTTGTCATTTTTTTTTTAATTTTAGACAAATTAATTTTTAGATTAAATTAAAAAAAATGAAAATATGAAAGGCCAAAGTAGGAGAAGTGTTTTTTTAAGAGCTAAGGCCTCATTTGGAAACAGATTATTTTAATAATTTTTTTTTCTAAAATTTGTCACTATGTTTGGTTTTAATTTTCTGAATTCAATTTTTTAAAAATTGAGTTTTTTTGTTTTTCATATTTGTTTTAGTGAATATTTTTAAAATTTTAAGCAAGTTTTTTTTTTTACTTTTTTAGATGCACCTTACTTATATGTATATAAAAAATAAAATATTTGTAAAAAAATATTTTAAAAAATCAATAAATACACAAGAATATGAAAAATATATTAAAATTTGTATTTTCTTTTATATTTTTGTTATTTAGTGAATTTTTAAATTTTTATTTCACAAATATTTAATTTTCTACGTGTATTTATATTAGGTGTATCTAAAAATTTTAAAAATTGTTTAAAATATTAAAAACCAAAAAAAAAAAAAAAAGAAGTGAAAAGTGAATCCTAAAAAGTACGAAAAACAAAAAATTCTAATTTTCTGAAAAGTGAATCATAAGTTAAAAACCAAACAAACTAAGTATTTTTTGGATGATTTTTTAACTTTTTACAAAAAAAGAAAAAAAAAGTGTACAAAATAGAGAGAAAATAAAATTTTGACTTTCCTTGTATAGTTTGTTACATTTTTAACTTTTTTTTAGTGATTTTTTTACTTCTAAGCTAAAACGTTGAGTTTTCAAAGGAGGCTTAAAGTAAAAAAAATGGTCAAATATAAATGAGGTAAAATGCAATTTATTTATTTTTATTGAGATTTTAATAAATAATTTAACAAGTATCAAGTAATAAATGGTGTAACAAAGAGTAATGCTACACCTATTTAAACTCTCACTAACAATCTTATTAAAAACATACATGTCCAAACATCCTTAGGTGTTTAAATATCATTCACCTTGTTTAATTTCAGAAAATTAATTCAATTTTTCAAAAAATTGAAATTTTTATTTTTCGTATTTTTTTATTTTTATTTTTAAGATGTACCTAACCTAAATAACTTAAAAAGTATAATATTTATAATAAAAAAAATCTTTAAAAAATTTATCAAATACAAAAAATATAAAAAAAATACAAAAATTAAATATATTTTTATATTCTTGTATATTTATTAAAATTTTTAATATTTTTCACAAATATTTTATGTTTTAAGTACATCTAAATTATGTGCATCTATAAAATAAAAAATTATTTGAAATATTAAAAAAAATTCAATAAACTAAACAAGGTGATTGTTTATTTATTTATTTATAACTAATCACATTTAACTTCTTCTATTTTTAATAATATTATTAGTATGTGTAGAAATTATTCAATATTCTCACCACACCCCCCATACTCTGTTGCCAAACACTTTTGAAACGGCGAGCACTTGCATTCCAACTGACTACGTGCCAAGCTGTTTGTCGTTTTCGACTTTTTCCTTTCTATTTTTTCGTGTGCCAAAAGCTGCTGTTAATATAAATAAATAACGTTTACTTTGAGTGGAGATATTTGGTTTCAATCTCTATAAAAAAAAATTAAAAAAAAATTAGAATTTTTTTTATAAAATTAAAAAAATTTATTTATACAATTTTTTTTAAATTATTAAAAAATATCACTTTAATTTCTTAAATTAGTAAAAATATATAACTTGACCCCTAAACTATTAAAAAATATTACTTATATCTCTAAACAACTATAAAAATATATAAATAGACCCATCATACTTTACCCTAAACTACAAAACAATAAACATCATTCAAGTGCATGAGCACCACAATCTAAACACTGAAAAGCAAACACATTTGAAACTTTAAAGCGTGCATCATCAAACACATGCATTTTAATCTCTTGTACTAAGGCTAAGTTTGGCAACATCCTATAATAGTTAAAAAGTTAAAAGTTAAAAAGTCTATATAAAAAACCAAAAATTCCTTTTTATCTCTAATTTTTCCACATTTTTTTTTTGTAAAAAATAAAAAAATCATCACAAACATTAATTTTCTCATCTCATATTTTAGTTAAAAAAAATCAAAAAATTACTAAAAGAAAGGCTTAGGCCTCGTTTGAAAACAGGCTAATCTAGTAACTTTTTGACTATTTAACTAAAATATGAACTAAAAAAAACTAGTATGTTTGGGAGGTCTTTTTGACTTTTTACGAAAAGATGTGCAAAAAGTAGAAAGAAAAGAAAATCTTTGACTTTTTGGTATGGTTGTTGACTTTTTGACATTTTTGGTAACTTTTTGACTAAATGGGCTGATTCCCAAACGAGGCCTTAGGGACACACCTCTTCTGCTCTTGCTAGGAAATAAACTAGAAAAGGGAAATTTTATATACACAATCTCTCCCAAAAAAGAAGAGAAACAACAAAGAAAGAAGATAATACAATTGAAAATAATACCACACCATCAAATGTTATTGCCACTTCGGTCATCAGACTTTCAGTGTCATCAATTGTTATCATTCACATCAATTGTCATCTTTGTTGTTATCGTTCACATCATCGCTGTTGTGGATCACCATCATCATTGTTGTCCTCATTGTTACCTTCTTTTCCTTTTCTCTTTCTCATCTTCTTTGTTGTTTCTCTTCTTTCTCTACTCTTTCTGAAACAAAAAAACCAGAAAAGAAAAAATGTGTTTGCATAAAAGCTATTGATAGAAAAGTTTTAGGAAACTAGAAAGCAGATAATATAATTGAAATTTACTCGTTGTTTTTCTTCTTTATTGTCCTCATTCTTATCTTCTTACCGTTCATCTTCTCTTCTTCCTCTACTTCTTTCTGAAGCAAAAAGTCCAGTTGAAATTGTAGGCTAGATATATAAATTGTATTTGAATCCTTGGAAAAAAAAAATTAATAATAATAATTGCATAAAAGCAATTGACAGAAGGTTATGAAACAAGAAAGCAGATAATACAGTTGAAACTTACTCCTTGTTGCTCCTCTTCTTTATTGTCCTCATTCTTGTTTACTTTCTTCCTCTACTTGCTGAAACAAAAATGCCAGAAAAGGAAAAAGGTATTTGCATAAAAGCTATGACAGAAAAGTTTTAGGAAACTAGAAAGCAGATAATACAGTTGAAACTTACTTCCTGTTCCTCCTCCTCCTCTTCCTCTTCTTCATCTCATCATCATCATCATCATCATCATCATCTTCTTCTTCTTCTTGCTGTCATGCAAATAGAGGAAAGCTCATAGATAAGCTTTCGATTGATAAACAAATATGTGAAAATGAAAGTAATAGAAGAAATATAAACATACATGAAAATAAGAGATCAGCTATCATGGTCTACAACTTTACTATTTTACAAAAAGTGATTTAAGTTGACAAACATTTATATTTTCAATAGTTGAGAAAAAAAATAAAAGAGCATATTTTTTTAGCAGTGTTTCAACAATTTCTTTTTCCTTTGCTTTTTTTTTTTTTGGCAGGTTTAATTAACACTCCATTTGTTAAGTAGTCTATTCAATGATGACAACTTTCTCAAGGATTTGGCTTTAGAAAATATGAACATGGCAGTTTTACCATGAGATTTTTTCAAATTGCACCAAAATATAACTTGATACGGAATCTCCGTTAATGAAAGGCATGAATTTTATTGCACTAAAAATTGTAATAAGTTTAAAAATTGATGGAATGACAAGAATTTGTTTGGAGATCAATCTCCAAAAACTTCAGCGTGTGTGGTTTGGCCCTCTACACATGTTGGTAGTAGTGGAAAATTTACCATGAAAATATTCTTTTATTTTGTCCCATTCATAAAATTGTTGGTCTATTGGGGAAAAGGGTGTTGAGAGTGCCGATCATCGAATTCAGCAAAATATGGCTTATGTTTTTCTAATTAAGATTACATAAAAATATGCTTAATGGAAGAGAAAATGAAATATTTATCAACAGCGGGAATGAACATACCTTCTCAAAAAAGTGTTGAATGGTCTTATTGAGATCTCTTTTTATCCGGATCGATTTTGCTTCCACTTTTACATGATATAGATTTGGGGCATGCACGAATCCAGGGGAGAAAGTCTGCATTTCAGGGCAATTAATGTCTTCCAAGTGACGTAAAGATGGCATTTCCCAGTCATGAATAGCATGGCAAAACTTCCCGAGTGAAGGTAGATCTCTGAGTTCCAAATGCTTCAATTGAGCGAACAGAGTAACGTAAATCCTATCTCCACCCATTTGTTCCTCATCCTCATTTGCAACCACTGCTTCCATTGCTGAGCAATCATGTATTATTAGTTCTTGAAGATGCACAAAACATCTAGCAACAGAAGGAGAGAACATATTTCTCAAGCTGCCACAACATCTAACAATTAGGGTTCTTATGTTTTCAAGGGGATTTCCTTGTTGGCCTCCTAATCCGAATACCTCTTCCACCGAATCACAGTTATATATTTCCACTTTTTCTAGATTTGGTGGCACTTTCAATATATGAGCAGGAACAACATTTCTTACTAATCCGTGACAGTCTCTCACCATGAGAGATCTTAGTTTACAGAATGATCCTGTTGAAAGTTCACTGCACCATAAGTCACTTGCATTTGGCAAATCAACAAGTTTTAATTCCTCCAAGTGAGGAAATACAACCTGCAAACAAAATGATTGTATTAACAAGAATACTGTTGAAAGTATTATGTAATGTTAAAAACAAACAGAAAAAGAAAAACAGAACTTGTAACTCTTGTCTTATAATTAGCACTCAACTTCTACAATTGCCTTTCCTTCAAGTAAGGTTGCATGAGGTTATGAAGATTGTCATTTTAATAGAAAATTCGGCCTTGGATTATGTGGACCCTTAGCAACAAGGTGCAACAATTTTTAGGTTATCCTGGAAGGCCCAAAACTAAAAAAAAATTACTATATACCAACAGAGTACACATGACAATGTCACGTGGTACCCTCCAACCAATCACAAATGATTATGCCCCATAGTTATCTCCCAAACACCAACATAAATAAGATAGACCCCACTGTCTAATTTAATCAGAAGAGAGGAAGGTACCACTTGTCAAAGCCCATGAAGCATGGATACTTCAAAAAGGAAGACTTATCCGTATCGGATACTTATCGGATACCGATACTCCTTGAATACTCGCGAATACGTATCGGATACTTCTTAATTAATTTTTCATTAATTTTGGAGTATTGGATACTTAATTTTGAAGTATTGGATACTCGAAATCACATATTACTTATAATATTTTGTTTAATTATTTGATAAGAGGAATATAGTGAGAGTTAAAGTAATAGAATTTGTCAAATTGATGTATCCCTCACTTCTCTCTCTCTTTCTTGCTCTCTCCCTCTCTCACGTTTCTCTCTGCTCTCATTCTTTTTTTGGTGTTGGCATGTAAGGATGATGTTTAATTTGCATTTGCTTTTGCTTTTGCTTTTAATTTTGGATGTTTTATGAATGTTTAAAGACTTTTAGCTTAATAGGAATCCCTCTCATTATTTATTAATTTACTTTAGGTTTTATTTTCATGCATATTACATTATTAAAATTATAAAAATATTTTTTTTTACGAATGTATCCCCGCCATACCCCGTATCATACTTTTTCAGATTTTGGTGAATCGCCGTATCCGTATCCCCGTGTCACGGTATCCGTATCCGTGCTTCCTAGAAGCTATATTTTTACACAAGAACATGGCCTCCAATTGTTAAACATCAACACAATTAACAATTTAAAATTGGATTCGGCAATGATTTATCACCGCAACCACTTGACATTATTGTATCTTATGTTGTACAATGTACAAGACTTTCTTATTGACTAGGAAAAAGCTATAGTCATCCGCAATTTTTATATACTTTTATAATGGATTGAAAACAAAAATTTGAAAAAGAAAATCATAATAAAGATATCACTATTTTTGTAAATTTATGTTTTTCTGCTTATTCTTAATTTATGAGCCGGAAATCTTTAATAACCCAAACTAGTGGCGTGTTTAATTCCTAGATTAGGCATTCTCAACTAAGCCCTTCAACTGAAGATTTTCAACCAGTAGAGATCAAAAACAGGGTTAGTCAAGTAGAACCGGGCTGGTTGGGGCTGACAACAAACACTCATCTACATACTTGAAGGCTTAATCCTGTTCCGGTCCCCAACCACATCTACTTCCCATTCACCTAAAAACTCGAACTAGAAGAGAGTTGCTTTGTAATGGAAACATTTTTGGTCACCAAGGTGGACGGCAGCGATAGGAAGACCGCCACCCCTCCCCTCCCATATAAGGGCCTGTTTGCCAAACTTTTAGAATTGACTTAGTTTCTCCACATCTGAAATGGCATGGCAATATGATTAGATTAGCACTCAGCTTCAATCTGGAAACCCCATAATTTAATTTAAAATCATTTTATCATGCCAAGATTCATATGATTAAGTACATCTATATACTTGGGAGTTTTGAAACATTTTATACCACTCTGAATTATGATGCTATTAACAATTTTGTAACTATTCTTTCATAAAATTGAAAAATTTTAAATTCTAAAGAGATTCTTCTACTACATATGTTTTAACATTTTCATCTTTAAAAACCACTTTCTATGATACTATCCTGTGCATCGCAATTCACATCGTCCAACTGTCACTGAAATACTAACTTTGCATAGCAACTAGACGGGAAGTTTGGTTATAGACATAATTTTTTCCTCTTGCTATTTGACATAAGAAACTTATTGTACTATTGGGATGTTGAATAAGATCAACCAAAATCTTGAGACAAGTAACCAAGAGACAGATGCATCATAGATGTAGATATTTGTTCTCCTAAGAACTTAATGATTACTTTCTTGTTTTTGAATATACATATATATATGAATATACCTGTTGGGGGAAAATAGATAGCAAGGTAGCATTGCGGTTTTCATCTGAATGTAGTATATTCTCACTGGGAAAGAAACTCTTGACCTTTGGTAGATATTTGATGTGCAATTTCTTCAGTTGAGGGAACTCAATCTTGTCAATTCCTCTGCTGAAACCAGTGAGGACTTCTAGTTCTGTAAGTGAAATGTTTTCTAAACGGGGGAATTCAATCTTGTTGGTTACATGCCCATCTTCGCCTCTTCCTTCCCAAATGACTTCTTCCATCATTGAGCAACCATCTATTGTTAGTTCTTGGAGATGCATAAGACCTCTAACAATGGAAGGAGAAAACAGATTTCTCAAGCTGCCACAACATCTAACAATCAACCTTCTTATGTTTGCAACAGGAATTCCTTGGTGGCCTCCAAATCCGAATACATCTTCCACCGAATCACAGTTATATATTTTTACTTTTTCCAGATTGGGTGACATTTTTATTATATTAACTGGAACAACATTTTTCACTAATCCATGACAGTCTTCCACCTTGAGGGATCTAAGTTTACAGAATGATTCGGTTGAAAGTTCACTGCCCCACAAGTCACTCGCATTTAGCAATCCAACAAGCTCCAATTTCTCCAAGCTGGGAAATGCAACCTGCAAAAAAAATAATTGTATTTACAAGCAGATAGTTAAAAGTGTTCTGTATTGTTAAAAAGAATCACAAAATGGAGAACAGAACTTGTAATTCTAGACTTATTAGCAGTCAACTTCTTTTATTACCTTTCCTTGAAGAAAGGTTGTCATTTTAATATAAAATGCACTGGCCTTGGATTCTGTGGACCCTTAGCAATCAGTTGCAACAATTTCTAGATTATCCAGGAAGGCCCAAAACTATATTTTTACACAAGAACATTCCATAGAGGTAATAAATGTTGTCTCCACAAACATAACATTACAATTCCACGCAGCGCCCAATTGTTAAAGATTAATACAGTTAACAATCTAAATATTGGATAAGGCAATTATTTATCACTGCATCTACTTGACATTATTATTTCTTATGTTGCATCGTACAAAACTCTTATTGACAAGGGAAAAGGTATAGTTTTTTTTTTCAAAAGAAAAGAAAAGAAAAGAAAAAGCTATAGTTGTCCCAACAACTATTATATACGTTTAGAATGGATTGAAAGCAAAAAATTGAAAAAGAAGAACACAAAAAAGATATCACTATTTTTATAAATTTCAGTTTTTCTTCTGGTTCTTAATTTATGAACAGGAAATCTTTAGTAACCCAAACTAGTGTAAAATACTAATAAATTGGTGAGTTTAATTCCTAGATTCATGTTGTCCCTTGCCAAGGCATTTTTAACTACGCCATTTACTTCAACTGAAAATTTTCAACCTAGAGAAAACAAAACACAGAACTTAGTCAATTCAAACCGGGTTGATTGGGGCTGACAACAAACACACATCCGCAAGTTTAAAGGTTTAATCTTGTTCCAAACCCCAACCGTCACCTTCTCATTCACCAAAAATCTTGCACTAGAAGATAGTTGCTTTGTAATGAAAACCCTTTTACTCACTACGATGGCATTGAAAATAGGATTAACATCGGCTTCAATCTGGAAACCCCATAATTTACTTTAAAATTATTTGACGCCAAGAGTTCAAAATAATTGAGTACATGTACATCTTATATACTGGAAATTTTGAAACATTTTATACTTCTGAATTATGATGCTATTAACATAGTTTTGTAACAATGATTAAACTTTTCTTCCATAATATTGAAAATTTTAAAATTCTAAAGAGAATCTTTTAACATTTTCTTCTTTGAAAAACACTTCCTAAAATTCACATTATTCAACAGCTATAGAAATACTAACTTTGCTTAAGTTTGGCTATAAACATAGTTTCTTGCTCTTGCTACTTGACATGAGAAACCTTTATTATTGTACTACTGGGAAGTGGAATAAGATCAATCAAAATCTTGGGACAAGTAAACGAGATATATATGCATCATAGATGTAGATATTTGTTGTCCTAAGAACTTAATGATTACTTTCTTGTTATTTAGAACAAACAAACAAATAAAAAACATATAAACTTTACCTGTTGGGGGAAAATAGATTGCAAGGTAGCATTGCAGTTTTCATCTGAATGTAGTGTACTCTCATTGGGAAAGAAACTCATGATCTTTGGTAGACATTTGATGTGCAATTTCTTCAGTTGAGGGAACTCAATCTTGTCAATTCCTCTGCTGAAACCAGTGAGGCCTTCTAGTTGTATAAGTGCCATGTATTCTAAACGAGGGAATTCAATCTTGTTGGTTGCATGCCCATCTTCTCCTCTTCCTTCCCAAATAACTTCTTTCATCATTTCACAATGCGATATGCGAAGTTCTTGAAGTTGCACAAGCCCTCGTGCCATTGACAATGAAAAGAGATTTCGCAAGCCATTACAGCGATCTAACTCAACAGATCTCAGATTATGGAGGGAGACAGTAGTTTGAGCTGCATCCTCCACCAAGAAATGCGTCAAAGAAGGTAAGAGTTGTAATATCAATGTTCTTAGTTTCCCAAAGGACCCTTCTGGAAGTTGGCCGCAGCATATCTCTTTTAACCTACGCAAATCATCAAGCTTTAATGACTCCAAGATAGGGAAAATAGCAGCACTGGAATCAAGTGATAAATCCATTGTATCAACAAGACAAAAAAGCATATCACAAGACTCAATTGACAAGTACTTCAAGTGCTGACGCCATCTTGAACTAACTCATGCACCACATTCCTTGAGCCCTTCCCTCTTAAACTTAGAAGTTCAGTACACTTCAATAGCTTACTAACCCCACCATGTAAAGCAATACTCTTGTCGAGTTTCAATAACAAATGCTTTTGGAATGGGAACACGCTCCACCAGCCATTATCACCTATCCGTATCTTGTATTTCGTCAGATCTGCAAAGAGAGGGTTTCTTGGCAATAACGCTGCATCGGGTATATAAATCTCTAATATTTTCAAATCAGACAAGGACTGTAGCTCTCTCAGGCTTGCATTTCTTCTTCCTTCTTTGCTTTCTCCTTTGTCAGCTTCCCAATTGCTAAAGCTGCCCATCATGTACAGTTCTTGTAATCGGACTAGGCCTGAAATGACACCCGGTGATATTCTTTCAAGACGATGACATCCTGTTAGATCTAACAACGTCAAATTAGCAAGTCTTCCTATTTCTTCTGGTAACACCTTGACAGAGGGAGCACAAAAGCTGAGGATTTCCAGATTCAATAGCTCTCCTATTGCAGTTATGTTTTCCAACTCGTAATTTGGAAGATTCAAAGTCAAAGTATGCAGGTTCCTCAGAAACTGAAGTGATGACGGCAGCAACGCAATGGAGAGCTCCAAATATAGAACTTGCAATGTTCTCATACCCTCAAAAAAACTGTTTGGTGCTTTTAGAGAATTATTCATGCATGCTAACAGTAACATCCTGAGTTTTGGGCATCTTAACAATTCTGGTAGCTCTGTAATTTTATCCAATATCACTGAAATGGAAGTGTAACCTTCATAAGTAATGTATGTCGGCCACTCTCTATCTCCGTGCAGTATAAAAATAGCATTCTTACCAGTTCTGCCAACCTCATGTGCTATATCATGCATTTTGACGCTCTCATTCTCATCCTTGTCACCATCTAATAACAAACAATAGCTTTTTAGCCGATCAACCAACAATCGTACTCGATTTCTTGCTTCTTCCAATCCATTGATATCTTTGAATATACGCAGCCCCATTCCGCATCTAACCAATTCTTCAATATGAATATCACGATACGCCGGATATAAACAGCATAACAAAAACAAGGACTTCGTTTCCTCGTCTTCTAAACTATCATAACTTAAACGAAGATGTGGACCAGCCCTTTCTTCTTTCCATGTCTCTAGATGTTCCAAAATTTCTAGTTTTCGATTATCAACTCTTAATCGTTTGAGTGCATAAGTCCATACAAAATTGGATTTATTTTTTAGCACTCTTCCAATAGCTCTGAGTGCAAGTGGTAAACCTAGGCATTCAGTCACCACTTGCTCAGCTATTGATCGGATGTGAGGAGCATCAACAGAATCGCCAGCCATCTCCTCAAAAAGATGCCATGCTTCTTCTTTTGTCAAGGGTTTTACTTGGATTTCCTTTTGGGCTCCCATTTGACTGCAAATAACATCCTCTTTTGATGTCAGCACAACTTTGCAACCCCTATTTTCGCCCCGAATCGGAATCCCTATGGCCTCAAGATCAAACCTCTGATAAAAGACGAGCTCTACTGAAACCTCATCAAGTGCAAGAAGGATTCTCTTACCATTTGCTAGTCTCCGATGCAGACAAGCAGCTCTTTCAATTAAAGTCTCTCCCTCCAATTTCAAACCCAATTGGTCAGCTATTTGGTATTGAATGTCACTCGAGCTTGTACTCAAGGACCCTAACACTACCATAACAATCTCATCGAATAGATTTTGTTTTTGGGCTTTCACGGCAACTTGTTTCACCATTGTTGTTTTTCCAACACCACTCATACCACGTATTCCAATGATGTTGATCTCATCATTTTTTAGTGTCTCCATTACCTCTTTCAGAGTGGAAATTCGTGACTTGAACTCCATAAATCCGAATGGTGGACGGAAAGAATTTTTTACTCTATCAAAATTTCCCCAAACAGAAGAATTTTCCACAGCCATGTCACACTTCTTTTTCCCTTTCCTTTCCTCTTTTAGGGTTTTGTTTTTGATAAGTTGATAGAAATCAAGAAGCAATGCAAGATGAAATTACAATACAGAAAGCAACAAACAGAGCAAAAAATTGAACTGGATATCTATCAAACAGAAAGTAAATTAATCTTTCTTTTCAAGCTCGATCCACACAGAGGAAGATCAAAAGAAGCGTACCATATGTATAAAGCTAGAATTCATAGAGATTATTGAGCTTTCAGTGACTAGAAAAACAACAACGATGAGGCGCGAGAGATTGACAGAAGCGAGTGAGCTTCACTACACATACAACACAGATGGAGATATAAAAAATAAAATCTATATATTAGGTAAGGAAAAAGGGGAGAGGCTTTTAGGAGTTGCAAATCTTTACTTTAAAATTATTGGGTAGGTTTGGTTTGTGTTTCTGAAAAAAATTTTAGAAATTTTCTCTACAAACAAATTTCAGAAATTTTTTCTACCAAACAATTTTCTCAAAAAAATTTTCCAAAACACACAAACCAAATAAGTTTTCCAAACAAATCTCTCTCACACAACATCAAATCAATCACTTTTTCCAAAACTCTCTCTCAAAACAATTTCCAAAACAAATTTCCCAAAAAACCAAACCAAACATGTTTTCGTACTTTTTATCTCTAAAACACATCTCTCAAACACAAACCAAACATACCCATTGAATTTTTAATTATAAAATTATTAATATAGTTAATTAATTATTATTATTTTAAAAATAATAATTAATACTGTATTATGTTGTAGTCTTTAAAAAGTTTAACAATAAATTTTTAAATTTTTTTTTTAATTTTATAAACTTTAGACAATAATCTAATTAACTTAACAGGTAAGCCATCTCAGTTTTCGTACTCTCACCTAAATTATTGTCCTTTCGACCACATTTTTCCATTACAAACCTTCTTTCCAAGAAGTTTCCAAGAAATTTTCAGCTACGAAAAGTATAACTTGATACCCACCATTTTTTACAAACCTTCTTTCTGCGGTAATGTTGACAGACCATTTTTTCCACCAAATGTCATTGACTTCGTTCCTGAAGTAAAAGTTGGGGTTTTTTTTTTGGTTATTTTAATCATAAAAAAATAAAATAAATTTTTTAATTTAATAAAATAAAACATAATATCTAATTCATAATTATTATATTTTTTCATTCACAAAAAATAAAAAAAAACTTAAAATCCTTCTCAAACCTAACTTTCTAACCCAAGCTCAAAAAATCAAAAAATTAAAAGTTACAAAACCAACACACTTCCCAAACTCACCCATTGTTAGCTGTCCAGGCTTTTAGAACCATACAGAAACTAGCTATATATATATATATATAGTATAGGCCCTTTAGTGAAAAGTTTTTAAGAGTTTCATACTCTTATTTTAAAATTATTAAAATTTTAATTTATAAAATTATTGGCTAATATATTTTAATTAACTATTAATTATTTTAGAAATAATAACTATTCCTTAATTTATGGATTTCAAATGAAAAGATAACAAAATATTTCATAATCTCTCTCACTAATTTTCAAAAAATTAAAACATTTCTTCCTACCCTTTCTCTTCTTTCTCCAAACCATCTCTCTGTTAAAAAATCCTACCTATCTTACACAGTTCCAGTATTTTTTTTTAAAATGTCATATGTAACTTGCTTATCCCTAAGGAGTTATGTACGGGGAGCAAATATTCCGGCGAGCCCGTACTCCTTTCTTCCAAGCTCCGTTTCTGTCCGATCACCTGAAAGCACAACGGCGGTGAGCTAACCCGGCGGTGTGTGGCCGGAAAACCCCTCCGACGATCAAGTTAGCACACACCTTGGGATAGGAGAGAGAGGAAGGAGAGTGTTTGAGTGTAAGAATGTCTTACAAAGTGTGTCCGCCGGCGTATGGGGGGTGCAGACATGCTTATATACCCTTCTGCGCCCAAACCTGCTCCCAAAGTCTCTCAACACGTGGCTCTGCTATCCCATCCGTCAGCACAAATCCTGCTGAGCCTCACACTAATCTCAACTGCCCGCTCACTCTACTAGGAGCTCGGCAGCCGAGCTACATCATCTTGTCCGCCGACGGCCGTGCTATGCTTCATGTCCAAGCACTCCACAAGCGGAGCTCAATGAGGACCGGGCTTCCTGCGAGCACTGAACAGCTCGTGCTTAACTGTGGTCGGCCTTCCTGCCGATCAACCAGGTACCTCGGCTGACCACGCCTTCGGGCGCCGTCACTTAACTTGACTGGCTTCGCCTCCGCCAAACATGAGCTCGGTCAAATCGAGCGTTGCCTCAACCCGAGCAATTTCTTTGCAAACTAGGCCACACATCCTTGGCCAACACTTGCCCGGCCCACATCTGTCCGGCAAAACTCTGTCCGGCCTAAATCTGTCCGGACCAGTACCAGAGATCATTAATCTCCCTCTCAATTGCCCTTAATTCCGTCCGCGCTAGCGTGACCGGGATTACCTGTTCCGACCGGGATAAACTCTTCCTCGGCCTCAGCCAGCATTCCGTCAACTCCTTCAGCCGAGAGTAAGTCATCTCGACTGGAGAGCCGCAGGAGTAGAGCAAGACCATCAACTCTTCAGCCGGAGTAAGTCATCTCGCTGGAACCACGGAGTTGAGCGAACCATCAACTCTTCAGCCGGAGTAAGTCATCTCGGCTGGAACCTCGCAGTTGAGCAAACCATCAACTCTTCAGCCGGAGTAAGTCATCTCGGCTGGAACCTCGCAGTTTGAGCAAACCATCAACTCTTCAGCCGGAGTAAATCATCTCGGCTGGAATTCCTTAGTTGAGCTAACCATCGAACTCTTCAGCCGGAGCAAATCATCTCGGCTGGAATTCCGTAGTTGAGGCTAACCATCAACTCTTCGGCCGGAGTAAGTCATCTCGGCTGGAATTCTTAGTTGAGCTAACCATCAAGTCTTTCAGCCGGAGTAAGTCATCTCGGCTGGAACCTCGCAGTTGAGCAAACCATCAACTCTTCAGCGCGAGTAAATCATCTCGGCTGGAACCGCATAGTTGAGCAAACCATCAACTCTTTCAGCCGGAGTAAATCATCTCGGCTGGAACCTCGCAGTTGAGCAAACCATCAACTCTTCAGCCGGAGTAAATCATCTCGGCTGGAATTCCTTAGTTGAGGCTAACCATCAACTCTTCAGCCGGAGGCAAATCATCTCGGCTGGAAGGTCCGTAGTTGATCCACTTTCTTTGGCCAAAGGAAGGCGAGCAAGGTCCGCTCCTGCGACTTCCTTCTTCGGAGCAAGAAGCTCGCTAGGGAACTCCAAGGAAGGGCGAGCAAGGTCCGCTCCGCGACTTCCTACTTGGCGGACAAGAAGCTCGGCCAAGGAACTCCAAGGAAGGCGAGCAAGGTCCGCTCCGCGACTTCCTACTTGGGCGGACAAGAAGCTCGGCCAAGGAACTCCAAGGAAGGCGAGCAAGGTCCGCTCCGCGACTTCCTACTTGGCGACAAGAAGCTCGGCCAAGGAACTCCAAGGAAGGCGAGCAAGGTCCGCTCCGCGACTTCCTACTTGGCGGACAAGAAGCTCGGCCAAGGAACTCCAAGGAAGGCGAGCAAGGTCCTCCGCGACTTCCTTCTTGGCGGACAAGAAGCTCGGCCAAGGAACTCCAAGGAAGGCGAGCAAGAAGGTCCGTTCCGCGACTTCCTCTTGGCGGACAAGAAGCTCGGCCAAGGAACTCCAAGGAAGGCGGCAAGCGTCGCTCCGCGACTTCCTTCTTGGCGGACAAGAAGCTCGGCCAAGGAAGCCTCAAGGAAGGCGAGCAAGGTCCGCTCCGCGACTTCCTTCTTGGGACAAGAAGCTCGGCCAAGGAACTCCAAGGAAGGCGAGCAAGGTCCGCTCGCGCTTCCTTCTTGGCGGACAAGAAGCTCGGCCAAGGAACTCCAAGGAAGGCGAGCAAGGTCCGCTCCGCGACTTCCTTCTTGGCGGACAAGAAGCTCGGCCAAGGAACTCCAAGAAGGGAGAGCGAGCAAGGTCCGCTCCGGCGACTTCCTTCTTGGCGGACAAGAAGCTCGGCAAGGAACTCCAAGGAAGGCGAGCAAGGTCCGCTCCGCGACTTCCTTACTTGGCGGACAGAAGCTCGGCCAAGGAACTCCAAGGAAGGCGAGCAAGGTCCGCTCCGCGACTTCCTACTTGGCGGACAAGAAGCTCGGCCAAGGAACTCCAAGGAAGGCGAGCAAGGTCCGCTCCGCGACTTCCTACTTGGCGGACAAGAAGCTCGGCCAAGGAACTCCAAGGAAGGCGAGCAAGGTCCGCTCCGCGACTTTCCTACTTGGCGGACAAGAAGCTCGGCCAAGGAACTCCAAGGAAGGCGAGCAAGGTCCGCTCCGCGACTTCCTTCTTGGCGGACAAGAAGCTCGGGCGCAAGGAACTCCAAGGAAGGCGAGCAAGGTCCGCTCCGCGACTTCCTTCTTTCGGACAAGAAGCTCGGCCAAGAATTCCAAGGAAGGCGAGCAAGGTCCGCTCCCGACTTCCTTCTTGCGGACAAGAAGCTCGCCAAGGAACTCCAAGGAAGGCGAGCAAGGTCCGCTCCGCGACTTCCTTCTTGGCGGACAAGAAGCTCGGCCAAGGAATTCCAAGGAAGGCGAGCAAGGTCCGCTCCGCGACTTCCTACTTGGCGGACAAGAAGCTCGGCCAAGGAACTCCAAGGAAGGCGAGCAAGGTCCGCTCCGCGACTTCCTTCTTGGCGGACAAGAAGCTCGGCCAAGGAACTCCAAGGAAGGCGAGCAAGGTCCGCTCCGCGACTTTCTACTTGGCGGACAAGAAGCTCGGCCAAGGAACTCCAAGGAAGGCGAGCAAGGTCCGCTCCGCGACTTCCTTCTTGGCGGACAAGAAGCTCGGCCAAGGAACTCCAAGGAAGGCGAGCAAGGTCCGCTCCGCGACTTCCTACTTGGCGGACAAGAAGCTCGGCCAAGGAACTCCAAGGAAGGCGAGCAAGGTCCGCTCCGCGACTTCCTTCTTGGCGGACAAGAAGCTCGGCCAAGGAACTCCAAGGAAGGCGAGCAAGGTCCGCTCCGCGACTTTCTACTTGGCGGACAAGAAGCTCGGCCAAGGAACTCCAAGGAAGGCGAGCAAGTCCGCTCCGCGACTTCCTTCTTGGCGGACAAGAAGCTCGGCCAAGGAACTCCAAGGAAGGCGAGCAAGGTCCCTTATTCTCTATATTATTTCGGACACATTAAAGTTCTTCGGCAAAAGTAATTCACTTCGTGGCCGGGGTACGCCTTCGCCATCCAAATCTTCTAAGCGGTATGCCCCCTAGCCCGCCTGATCGGTTATCTTGTATTGCCCTTCCTAGTTTGCCCCTAGCTTGCCCTCACCAAGTCTTTGTCTAGAGGAAGAAGCACAGCTAGGCGGGGTGGAGGCATTACGACCTCGTCACTAGAACGCCGGCACCCTCTGAGCTTCCCGCCGGCGAGCCCGCTCCTTCAGGACCACCCTCAAATCCTCTGAACGAGTGGAATAAGAATACCTCGACGTCGTCGTCGGACGTGAGGGTTGATAAGTACTGTCTTACGCGCTAGACTTCTCTACGTGCGCGTCGGAATCTCCAACCTTGTAACTTCTGGTGATGGAGAGGGTTGGAGTATGCCGCTGCTCTGGCTGCCTGAACGGCGGGGTTGGGTGTACTTACTGTGGTCTCCTACTCCAGCTACACCCTTACCCTTGACATGCCGCTTGAGATCCTCCATCTCCGCCGCCATTCTCCAGATGGCGGCGTCTTAGTCCCTTAGCTTGTGTTCCAGACGCCTGGCGTGCGATTCTCTCAGCCGCCGGTGTCCGTTTGGACTCCGTGAATGACCATAGCTTCTCTCGCGCTTATCCCGCTTGTCTCTCGACTGTCCTCCTGGGAGTGTCTCCAGGTTCGCCATCGGAAGAATGTCGGGATGTTTTTTCTCTTCGTCTGCCCGACTCCGGGATAACTCCGTTGATGGCGGACAACGGAATCTCGTCATTGTTCGCCATAAACGGCGATCAGATGAGCCTGGAAGACAAGGTTTTATCTGCAAGTTTCCCACAGACGGCGCCAATTGTACGGGGAGCAAATATTCCGGCGAGCCCGTACTCCTTTCTTCCAAGCTCCGTTTCTGTCCGATCACCTGAAAGCACAACGGCGGTGAGCTACCCGGCGGTGTGTGGCCGGAAAACCCCTCCGACGATCAAGTTAGCACACACCTTGGGATAGAGAGAGGAAGGAGAGTGTTTGAGTGTAAGAATGTCTTACAAAGTGTTCGTCCGTCGCGTATGGGGGGTGCAGACATGCTTATATACCCTTCTGCGCCCCAAACCTGCTCCCAAAGGTCTCTCAACACGTGGCTCTGCTATCCCATCCGTCAGCACAAATCCTGCTGAGCCTCACCTAATCTCAACTGCCCGCTCACTCTACTAGGAGCTCGGCAGCCGAGCTACATCATCTTGTCCGCCGACGGCCGTGCTATGCTTCATGTCCAAGCACTCCACAAGCTGAGCTCAATGAGGACCGGGCTTCCTGCCGAGCACTGAACAGCTCGTTCTTAACTGTGGTCGGCCTTCCTGCCGATCAACCAGGTACCTCGGCTGACCACGCCTTTCCGGGCGCCGGTCACTTAACTTGACTGGCTTCGCCTCCGCCAAACATGTAGCTCGGTCAAATCGAGCGTTGCCTCAACCGAGCAATTTCTTTGCAAACTAGGCCACACATCCTTGGCCCAACACTTGCCCGGCCCACATCTATCCGGCAAAACTCTGTCCGGCCTAAATCTGTCCGGACCAGTACCAGATCATTAATCTCCCTCTCAGGTTATATCATGCAAGAGAATATCACACCATTTTTATTTTTATTTTTCTAAAGTTGTTAAAGTTTAGTTAATGTTTAATTTTTATTTTTTTTTGTTACTCATTACATTTTTTTTTTTTCAACAATACTATTTCTCCATTCTTTTATACCACATCACTTTCAATCTCTTTTTTTTTTGCTTGAAGAACTATCCTATATATATGAGCAAATGTAGTAGGTGTGCTTTTTAGGCCTCCAAATCTTTATTCTTAGTTTCTTATAAAAGCTATTAAATTTTTAAAAAATTATGTGGCACTTAAGTTTCAAACTCACTTTTCTCCCATCACTTCCGTTTAAAATAATTTTTTTTTAATAATTTAATAATATATGTTCTTAGAATAATAGTTATCTGAATACAAACTTATCAACAAAAAAAAAAAAAAAGAAAAAAAAAAGAAGAGAAAGCTATCACAAAATTCAAAAATATTTGAATTGAAAATCTATATGAAGATAATCTATATATATCAACAAAATTCAAAATAAAAATAATTAATTTTTTTTTGATAACGAGATAATTTAAATTTAAATTTGAATTTGAATATATAATAAAGATAATCTATATTTATCTATCTAATTTCACATCTCTCTCCTCTTATATAAACATTTATATTTTAATTAATTATAAACACATACAAAACTATTATGTTGTTTTTTCACTTTCTCCCTTTCTCTTTCTCTCTATATATCATTTTATATTGTTATAGGTATGGCAGAAAAGTTTTACATATTTGCATTCCCTCTCTCTCTATATATAATTTTATATTGTTATAGGTATGGCTGAAATGCTCTACACATTTGCATTTTTTGTCTAAATTTTAATTTTACCAAACTTGATGGTTAGAGAGTTTTTAAATTTCTTTTTATTGCATCAATGTTGATTATTATGTACCAAAATTACATCAAAAAAAAAAAAGTGTAAGAAAATTATTTGTGTGTATCATTCTCATAATGAATTTTCCACCAAAGTAAAAAACTCTTTCCTATTTGATAATTTCAGAATAATTTAACTTGGCCATTGAGTATCCACTATATTCTTTTGCTTAAAATTTTATTTTTCGATGATATTTTGGTGATGGGTTCACATAGTTTATATGTTTTTATGTAATATTTAATTTTGCTCTTTTACATTTGATATCAAATTTTTTTTTTTTAATAAGAAACTTGAATAATTGAGTCTTTTATTTTGTTTTGTTCGAAGGTTGGCAGTGGAATATTATTTTTATAATAGCAAAACATAGCTCTCAATTATATGATACTTATTGATATTTCACTACAGTTGTTTTTGATTTATTTGTTTGTTTAATTGAATTACTTTTTATGTTTTTTGTTATCAAAATCTCATCGAAAATAAATAATAAAAGATAATTAGTGCGGATGATATTAAACTTAAAATCATAACACATCATATGTTTTGCAATTCTCTTTTTAAATTATTCGTTTTAAATCATATACACCCTGTAGAGGGTTAGAAACTAAGGTCCAAATTAAGTATGGGCCTAGGTGCTGAGGTCACCCCTTTAAGGCGACCAATAATGACTAAAGGGAGCATGGCCAAGGGAAGTGGGCCAAAGTTGAGCCAACTGGCCAAAGATCCGAACAGACTCCACGAAGAAAGTGTTTAAGTCAAGTTGCAGAGGTACTACTTTCAGAAGTCAGAATTGCTGAGTCACTTTGCCTCGGAGTCACCATCTCTAATATTGTCTATTCCGTTGCCATTTCGAAGTTGCTGAGGGAAACAGAAAACCGAAGCAACTAAGTTGCAGAGGCAATGCTTGTAGCTTACAAGTTGCAGAGATACTTTGTCAGTGCCGCCATCCTTAATATTGTCGGAGTAGCCATTTGGACTTGCAACGGGAAATGGCCATCGTAGCAACTACAGCCGCCGCAACTAACTTGCGAAGAGAGGCACCCCACCAAGGTGATAGGCAGCCTTTAGGAGAAGTTTTGTAATAACCCAACTCTCGTACATGTTTCTGATATATAAGTTTTCAGTCTTTGTTTTATGCTTTTAAATGTTTACAGTAAAATTCCAAGAGAAATTAAAGTTATGTAAGTGAAAGCCATGTTTAAGGAAGTCTATCTATCCCTCAAGAAATGTATATGTTACACTTAAAATCTTTGATTAGAAATGGAAGCCTTAACGGCTTAATTATCTGAAATTGATTATATATCTGTGATCAGCATAATTTTTAGGTAATATTAAACATGTTTACAAAATTTCAATTTCGGGATGATTAAAATTAAATTTTGTCTTATATGCCTTTATATATATATATACATATCAAAGCCAAGTTCTTTTAAGCTTGATCAAAACCAATTTGACATATCTCCTGGAGAGGAAAAAAGAACGAAAGAAAGAGGAAAAAGGGGAAACAAAGAGTAAGGTTCAACAAGGAAGGGAATTGAGATTAAATTAGAAGATCCTTGCCATTTTTAAAGCTTAAGGTATGTTAAATTTAGTGTATATGGGAATTCTCCTTTTAATTGTGAAGAAGGGTTTGTTATAATTTATGTTTTATGATCTAGGGTTGTAATGGAGAATTGTTCATAACTTATGTTTGATTGAAGAGGATATTGGTTGCTTTGACATGAAATTTATACTTAATCTTTTGTTTCTCATGTTAACCCATGAAATTATATTTAGTAATGTATGATGTTTTGATAAACATGAGGAACTTGAATTAAAGGTAGAATTTAGAAGATTTGTAACTTGAATAAGCTTCTACTCATGTGTATTTTATGATGCTCAAGTTTTAGTACATGCTATGGCGAAATTTATACTTCAATCTTTGGCTTTATGTCATGAATATATTATGGTTTAATGAACATGAGGAACTTAAATTGAAAGATGGAATTTGGCAGATTATGAGTTGATGAAGCTTCTAATCATGATTATTTTGTGGTGTTCAAGTGATAAATTATGTTATAGTGAAGTTGGGTCAATATATTGCATTAATTTCACCTTGACTTGTATGTATAATGAAGTTGTGTTGCTGAATTCCTGGATGAACTTCGAACTGCCCAAAACAGGGACACGGCTGCTCGAGCGGGGAGACGGGCGCTCGAGCGGAGAGGAAGGAAAAATATATGTTCTGTTTTGCGTGCTCAATCCTCAACTATTTTAGATTATTTTTTTGATCTTAAGATGGTTTGTAAATTCATTAGAAGTATAACGATTCAGGAATGAATATACAAGGAAAAGGAAGGAATTAATGTGCAAGTTATGAATCTGTGCAGGACACACTCGGGAGGAAGTAGCACGTCATCTCAACACCACTGTGAGTATAATACACTTTACATATAGCTAATGATTTGTCATTAGAAATCTATTAACGCATGATTCTTATGTTTCTATATGGATAAAGTCAATTATGTAAAGAAAGAATGGAACGAATGAAACACCATGTAAAAAGGTAATAAAACGAATGAGACACTTTCATGTTGATAAAATATGAAATAAAGTGCTACACGGAACTAAGTGCTACAATGTGAGTCATCTCTAGAGTCCGTGTGAGTCACCGCTTGAATTCATATAAGTATTCAAGGGCATTCTTAATGCCAATTTACAAGGGCTCTATGCCATTTTCAAGGGCTTCATGCCACTTCCAAGGGCTTTAATGCCAACAAGTTTCAAGGGCCATAGTGCCATACATTACAAGGGCTTTATGCCACATGTTTAAGGGCTTTGTGCCACCATGATTAAGAGTCTATGCCACACCATTCAAGGGCTTTAAACTATTAAAGTTTGGTAAGTATGTGTGATGAAGCCTGTTAGGTATATGTTTTGAAGTTTGATAAGTATATGCTTTGAAGCTTGATGATAGTATCTGTTGTGAACTTGGTAAGTATGTGTTTAAACGCTTGGAAAGTACATGTTTGAAGCTTCGGATATCAGGTTGGAACTTTATTTGTCATTTTAAAATTTCAGAAATTTCATGGTCCGCTCGAGCGGAAGAATTCCCGCTCGAGCGTGAAAATCAACCTCTCAGCAGTTTTTTTCAGAATTTTCGTTGTCCGCTCGAGCGGAGAAATTTCCGCTCGAGCGTAAAAATCGACCTCCCAGCATTTGTGTTAAATTGTACAGTCCGCTCGAGCGGCCAATGTGGCGCTCGAGCGGGGACCCATTTTCAGAATAATTTGGAAAGTTGCAACGAGTTCATAATTCCATTCTTACCTTTTTCCAAAGCACTTTAGACACGATTTATGGATCAATAAGTGTTGATAAGCTACGAATCTATATGTCTTCTATTACTATGATTTTAGTTAAGCATCGTTTTATTTACGTATTACTATTCACTGAGCTTGGCTCACCCTCTGTATATCTGTTTCTGTAGGTAACTAACCAGGAGGTCAGTCCCAACTCAGGATGTCCGTTCCCTTTTGTCAACCCTTATGAGTCCAGGCACTAGGCGAGATCACCTATTTTGAGCAGCCTTGCTAAGATGTTGGCTTGTATTTGATTACTCATTTAAAGTTAAATGTACATGACTTCAATGTTTTTATATATGCCCAATCTTAGGGCTGGGGCTGTATATGTATATCTATATGACTGATGCTCACGGTAAAATTTTGGCTTGTGTCTGAATATTATAATGTATGTGATGCATGTGATCCTGGCATATTAGAGGTAGCTCAATGGAGTTCTTTTCTTGTTTGTGCTTTCGATAAGGCCCCATATGTTATATATACCAGGTTATATGTCCATTTACGTATGGGTCATGCCCAAACTTTTAGGGGCAGGTTTGGGGTGTGACAAGTGGTATCAGAGCACGAGTTGCTATCTCACACACGGATCCATTGGGCTCTAGGATGTCTAGAAAAGCTTTAGGCATCTTGCATGACATCCAGAAAGTACATGGAAGATGGATGGCAACGTTAACTGTACTCTGATATGGCTAACAATTTTGAATTATGGCTACGGTATAAATGATTGTCGTGTAGGTAACAGTGAAAGTAAGGATAAAGGATTCTACCTCCACTGGGTTGAATAAAAAAAGAGAGAAGGAAAAAAAAATGTTGGTGGACTATGTAAGGCATGTAGACAGGATTAGATCAACAGAATTGCCCGGTAGTAGAGAGGTAAGAATTCAAGTTGATTGGTAAGACAATTTATATGCCTATGATCATGTGAATATTATGTTATTAGTTGTTATTGCTAGATTGACAGATATCTGCGGAAATGATAACAAATGATTGAGCTTTCTAGCATCTGTTTAGCTGAATTGCTTACACTTTAAATATGGCTTATTTCTAAGACTTATTTTTGTAGCATAACCACGTTCTCCTTATTATAGCAATGTCTAAACCTGCGAGGTTATTGTAATGAAACCTTCTAATAAGAATAAGTTTTGCATGACGTTTTGTAATGTGTTGAGAAGGACTGGCTGTAATAAGAAGTTATACATATAGAGACTTTTGTAATGGTGTAAGGAAATAATCGATTATAACCTTATTCTCTACTGAAAGTTTATACGAAATAAGGGAATCACGTACCTATTAGTTGTGTTTGGACATTTAAATATTGACCTTGAACCGATTTGGTCAAGTGCTATGAATTATGATTTTGGAATAAGTTATAATTAATATGAGTTTGTGAGCCGAGAAAATTATTGACAATATCTGATAGGGACCGAGGGATTTGCTTATGAAAAGTTGAAAGCTGTAATTTGTTTTGTTATGTGTAATCTGAAATCCGTGATTAAGATTTCTTATAAAGAATGATTGAACGACATGAGGAATCTCACCCACATTATGAATCTGCTCACATGATACTTGACAAAAGATGGGTAGTCATTGACTACTTTGAGACTGAAGTTAAATGACTGATAATTTGACAAGTTACTGCAAGAATTAAATCTTGTTTATGTATGTTCACGATTTAAGATTTGCGAAAGCATTCAAGTACGAACTGTTCTGCATGACATTGTGAACTCGGATAGAAATAAATGGAATTGGGAATATGCTATGTTAACGGTTGGTTGAGGTTATGCACCGGAACTTTACTCTTATTGCAAGTTGATACGAATATGAACGATACTCAATATGCGTTATATGATTTATGATAAAATATTCTTTTGCTATATCATGGTCTGTTTGGTTTTGACATTACAGAATCAGGATGAATATGATAACTATGAATGCGGCTTTATATGATTTATTATAAATGGATCTAGTAGTACTACGGATAGAAAGTAACTGGATACACTGCTTATATGACATAGCTAAGCTGTATGTTGGGTCTGTAATTTCAGTATGACTTTGGAATTATTCTGTTATGTCAATAATGAATAATAACTGTCTATTATCTATAAGCAAACTAAGTTGTTTCTTAACGAATAAATGGAACTATGGTCGTTTGTAAATCAAGGTATCTGTATGAAGTTGAGATTATTCTGTTGCGTTACGTAGGGACCTGAAGTTGTTTAGAATCTACGACATGAATGCAAATGTGTAACCTCATTATGTAACTCACATTAAAATGTAAACTGTTTTATCTTTGATAAGCGTACTATAAGAACATGATATGACAAGAAATATTATATCATCTGACATGTCATTTGATATGTTACGTTTCGAATTAATGAATGATTGACCATATATAAAAGTATTCACGGCATCCTTAGCACAATGCCCTTGCCCGGAGGTAATAATACCGTGGCTCAAGTATATTACAAGTTCCCGATGCTGGAGGTTCCTTTATGGAACTAACAAGTATGCTTCATATTGATTTATTAGCGCTAGTGGATGTACCCATGTATAATCAAACATGAATTGTGAATTCTGTTCATGAAGCAAGCAAAATAAGAATATGTATGAATTGATTTCTGTTTATCCGTTCCATTTATGCTATGTTATAACATGCTTGTGAATTTGACTTTTGGCTTACCTTTGAATGGCTTCCTTTGATGTAAAAAAAAGAGAGATGGTTATCCTGTCCGTTTCTAATACCCGGATCCGCATTTATAATAATGAGATTAAGTGTCTAGCATGGTACATTTGCATGACTGTATAAAGAAAAAACAATCAAAACTATGATATTAATATGATATTATCATAACTATCGATTTAGGACATGATTCCTTCTGTGTTACGGTACTTAGAAGTAAAGCTATGAGAAACGTATGATGTATTGTGACCCTTCTTTCTGTCGTATTGCTCTTATTAAAAACTATTGTATATAATTCTAAATCAATATCATGGTATGCCTGTGAAATACTTTTGTGAAGCTGGTGGTTACACACTCAATTGACTTAATATTGCCTGTTGGATGAAGTGGACTTTGTAAAATAGACAGAACCTTGTTGGTGGGCTCCGGTATCCGACTCCATTATGCCGAGTGTGATTTGAATTTACTTACATAATCGATTTCTTTCGAATGATATGACTTTAGATAACAGCCCAATTGTGATTTATCAAGTAAACAAGATTTGCACATGAATTGTTAATGTTGGATGGAACTGGTTACGAACGTAATAAAGAACATTTCTTTTGTGATTGGAAGTAATATATGCTATGAGACTATGCAACTTATATACTTAGGGAAACGGTACCTGCTATATTTCTGTATTGAAGAATTAACGCTGTGGAACATATCGTCAAGAAACTATTATGCTTATAAATCCTGTTCACGGGAGATGATATGTCTTATATGTCCTGCAATAGACTCTTATAACCTTATCTCATCCAACATGTGATTTTCTGACATAAAAGTATGAAGTTTGTTTTATATGTGGCTAGTTCTCGTAACTGTAGAGAATATTAGGTTAATCGTGAACTCTTCGAACCAAGGAACTATATGAACATCTATAATAGAGTTGGATAAAGGTGCGAAATTGGAACCCATAGGGTAAAACAAGTTTGGAGGACCAAACTTATTTAAGGGGGGGAGAGTGTAATAACCCGACTCTCGTACATGTTTCTGATATATAAGTTTTCAGTCTTTGTTTTATGCTTTTAAATGTTTACAGTAAAATTCCAAGAGAAATTAAAGTTATGTAAGTGAAAGCCATGTTTAAGGAAGTCTATCTGTCCCTCAAGAAACGTATCTGTTACACTTAAAATCTTTGACTTAGAAATTGGAAGCCTTAACGGCTTAATTATCTGAAATTGATTATATATCTGTGATCAACATAATTTTTAGGTAATATTAAACATGTTTACAAAATTTCAATTTCAGGATGATTAAACAATTAAATTTTGTCTTATATGCCTTTATATATATATATATATATCAAAGCCCAAGTTCTTTTAAGCTTGATCAAAACCAATTTGACATATCTCCTGGAGAGGAAAAAAGAAACGAAAGAAAGAGGAAAAAGGGGGAAACAAGAGTAAGGTTCAACAAGGAAGGGAATTGAGATTAAATTAGAAGATCCTTGCCATTTTTAAAGCTTAAGGTATGTTAAATTTAGTGTATATAGGAATTCTCCTTTTAATTGTGAAGAAGGGTTTGTTATAATTTATGTTTGATGATCTAGGGTTGTAATGGAGAATTGTTCATAACTTATGTTTGATTGAAGAGGATATTGGTTGCTTTGACATGAAATTTATACCTTAATCTTTGTTTCTCATGTTAACCCCATGAAATTATATTTAAGTAATGTATGATGTTTTGATAAACATGAGGAACTTGAATTAAAGGTAGAATTTAGAAGATTTGTAACTTGAATAAGCTTCTACTCATGTGTATTTTATGATGCTCAAGTTTTAGTACATGCTATGGCGAAATTTATACTTCAATCTTTGGCTTTATGCCATGAAATATATTATGGTTTAATGAACATGAGGAACTTAAATTGAAAGATGGAATTTGGCAAGATTATGAGTTGATGAAGCTTCTAATCATGATTATTTTGTGGTGTTCAAGTGATAAATTATGTTATAGTGAAGTTGGGTCAATATATTGCATTAATTTCACCTTGACTTGTATGTATAATGAAGTTGTGTTGCTGAATTCCTGGATGAACTTCGAACTGCCCAAAACAGGGACACGGCCGCTCGAGCGGGGAGACGGGCGCTCGAGCGGAGAGGAAGGAAAAATAATATGTTCTGTTTTGCGTGCTCAATCCTCAACTATTTTTAGATTATTTTTTTTATGATCTTAAGATGGTTGTAAATTCATTAGAAGTATAACGATTCAGGAACGAATATACAAGAAAAATGAAGGAATTAATGTGCAAGTTATGAATGTGTGCAGGACACACTCCAGAGGAAGTAGCACGTCATCTCAACACCACTGTGAGTAGTAATACACTTTACATATAGCTAATGATTGTCATTAGAAATCTATTAACGCATGATTCTTATGTTTCTATATGGATAAAGTCAATTATGTAAAGAAAGAATGGAACGAATGAAACACCATGTAAAAAGGTAATAAAACGAATGAGACACTTTCATGTTGATAAAATATGAAACAAAGTGCTACACGGAACTAAGTGCTACAATGTGAGTCACCTCTAGAGTCCGTGTGAGTCACCGCTTGAATTCATATAAGTATTCAAGGGCATTCTTAATGCCAATTTACAAGGGCTCTATGCCATTTTCAAGGGCTCTATGCCACTTTCAAGGGCTCTATGCCATTTTCAAGGGCTTTAATGCCAACAAGTTTCAAGGGCCATAGTGCCATACATTACAAGGGCTTTATGCCACATGTTTAAGGGCTTTGTGCCACCATGATTAAGAGTCTATGCCACACCATTCAAGGGCTTTAAACTATTAAAGTTTGGTAAGTATGTGTGATGAAGCCTGTTAGGTATATGTTTTGAAGTTTGATAAGTATATGCTTTGAAGCTTGATGATAGTATCTGTTGTGAACTTGGTAAGTATGTGTTTAAACGCTTGGAAAGTACATGTTTGAAGCTTCGGATATCAGGTTGGAACTTTATTTGTCATTTTAAAATTTCAGAAATTTCATGGTCCGCTCGAGCGGAAGAATTCCCGCTCGAGCGTGAAATCAACCTCTCAGCAGTTTTTTTCAGAATTTTCGTTGTCCGCTCGAGCGTAAAAATCGACCTCCTAGCATTTGTGTTAAATTGAACAGTCCGCTCGAGCGGCCAATGTGGCGCTCGAGCGGGGACCCATTTTCAGAATAATTTGGAAAGTTGCAACGAGTTCATAATTCCATTCTTACCTTTTTCCAAAGCACTTTAGACACGATTTATGGATCAATAAGTGTTGATAAGCTACGAATCTATATGTCTTATGATTTCAGTTAAGCATCGTTTTATTTAGGTATTACTATTCACTGAGCTTGGCTCACCATCTGTATATCTGTTTTTGTAGGTAACTAACCAGGAGGTCAGTCCCAACTCAGGATGTCCGTTCCCTTTTGTCAACCCTTATGAGTCCAGGCACTAGGCAAGATCACCTATTTTGAGCAGCCTTGCTAAGATGTTGGCTTGTATTTTGATTACTCATTTAAAGTTAAATGTACATGATTTCAATGTTTTTATATATGCCCAATCTTAGGGCTGGGGCTGTATATGTATATCTATATAACTGATGCTCACGGTAAAATTTTGGCTTGTGTCTAAATATTATAATGTATGTGATGCATGTGATCCTGGCATATTAGAGGTAGCTCAATGGAGTTCTTTTCTTGTTTGTGCTTCCGATAAGGCCCCATATGTTATATATACCAGGTTATATGTCCATTTACGTATTGGTCATGCCCAAACTTTTAGGGGCAGGTTTGGGGTGTGACAAGTTTCTCCTCCACAAGATAAGGTTGATAGCAGGCCTAGGACTGATAGTAGGTCCCATATCTCACTCGTTGGAGCTGATAGCAGGCCCAAAGGTAAACTAGTGTACCGCGGCAACCCTGCGAAGATGGGAGCAAGGTAGCTCGAGTGTAAGGGACTTCCTTTCCATTACCTAGGTCATGAACCTACCTTAGTCGCATAGGCAGGACTAAGGGAACCCCATTGGGCTTGGTTCTAAGGCATAGCATGGCTGATAGCAGACTTGGCTGTGGCCTTTCGCCCTGGGAAGCTGGGGAGTTTGTGGTTAGGTAGTTAAGGGTGGAGGCTTAGCTGAGGAGAACACGAAATATAGCCAATAGCAGGCTATGAAGTCCTAAGAATGCATGTATTGGCCAAACTAAGCCGAGAAGGTAAGTACAGTGGCAAGGTTTTACCACCACAAGTGCACTTGCCAAGGTTCATGCTGAGAAGGCAAGTTGCAGTAGCAAAAACTTCCGCCGCAAATGCACTCACTGAGGCATCTGTAAGGTCTACACTGAGAACGCAAGTTGCAGCAGCAAACACTTCCGCCGCAAGTGCACTCGCTAAGGCAGTTGTGCCAAACAGATAGTACACAGCACATGCGGAGCGGCGCTTGTCACTTCCAGCCTGGTAGCTCAAGGTAGAATATTCCATGTGATCCTCTAGGACACATGTCTTCTCTCTATTTGGCCACTTGGTGTCTTCTTGGTATCAAGGAAAAGCCTATAAATAGGACCCATTTCCCAGCCCAAGAAAGAAGAATTTGGGGGGATTTAGGGGAGATGCTGCCCATTTGTGCATTGCCATCCATTTTTTCTTGAGCTACTTGCTTCACCCTCACCTAGCTACTCATCCTCCAGCCATCTCACCATTATTGGACCATTAGCATAATTTTGTCTCTCTAATCACTACTTACATAGAACCCCTCCTTACACACCCGCACGGGGTACACTAGTATAATTTCATGTGAAAGTGATGTCTCATAATTTATTATTTTTTTTTGGAGGAATCACATCATAGCAACAATGGAACACAAAAAGTTTAGAATAAACTACCAATAGTTTTAATAGTTGTTGAAAATAATTTATAATAAAATTATCGTTAAAAATAATTTTTTTAATGATTTTTTATATTTGTCGCTAAAAATTGACATTTTTTTTTACGATTTTATAAATTGTCGCCAAAACTTACAATTAATAAATTGTAATGAATTTTTCAAACTGTCGCTGAAAACAAAAAATTAGTGACTTTTTTGTGACAAGCTTTTTAAACTGTGCTAAAACTTATAATTAGTGATATTTTTTGTGATAAATTTTTTAAATTATAGCTAAAAATTAACAATTAGTGACGTTTTTAATAGTGTTTTGATGAAAAATGCTATTAATTCTCATAAGACCTATTGGACAATAACTCCACTTATTAATACTGTGAGACTTATTTATTTTGATGATTTATTTAATTATCTTTTAATTTATTTGAAAGAGAAAAATAGAATCCAAAATTTATTTGTGATGATATATTTAATTTATTTGAAAAGAAAAAATAGAATCCAAATTTATTTGTCCATTATTTCTCACCTAAACTTTATCCTAATGTTATTGAATGTATTTAAATTTGATTAAATCAAGGAGTTCAAACAGCCAAAACAAAGGTTCAAACAGCCTAGCACAGCAGCAGGCCAAAAGGTTCAAAAGATTCAAGTGGAAGATATTCAAATTAGTAATGATGGAAGTACAACGACTATAAAGGTTCAAAAGGCCAAAGGTTCAAGTGGAAGATATTCAAATTTGTATGATGATGGAAGATATTCAAATTGGTATGATGGAAGACAACGGCTATAAACGGCTATAAATTCAAATGACTACAACGGCTATAAACGGCTATGAACGGCTATAATTTTCATTATATATACCAAAGCCTCTAATGTAAACAAGTGACAAAAAAATCAAAAAATATTCTTTGATCTATAATCACTCACATCTATTCTTTGAAATTATGCACTGAGCCTTATAGCATTAAGCTCATCTTTCCTGTGTGAGATTTACTGAAAAATCAAAACTTCATTTTATATATCTATCTTTGAGAGATATTTATTGTAAGCTTTCTTTGAAAGCAAAAATACCATTTCATCTTATAAAAGTGTTGCAAACACTATGTTCTTGAAATCTTGAGAGTGATTGTGAATCACCTAAGATTTGCAAGGGTTTGGGCTTGTGAAGTCTATGTAAAATCCGTGGAGGATTGCTCCATTTGTAAAGAGGTTGCTAGCACCCATGTGAAGCTAGAAGATAGTGGAAAATCTCAAGTGAAGCTTGAGGAGTGGATGTAGGCTTGGTTGAAGCCGAACCACTACAAATCTGTTTGTCTTCTCTTCCCTAATCTCTTTACTTTCCTACTACTGCTATAGCTATTTAATATTCATGTGTTAATCATTTGATTTACTTGTATGTTAGTTATATATTCATTGTTATTTTGCTTGATCATTTACTGCTAAGTTCATCATTGTGCTTGTTAATAATTTGTTGTACTAGTAGTTAATTTTATTGGGGTATTATTAATTTTAATTTGTAGAAACCTAATTCACCCCCCTCTTAGATTGCTTTTTGGGTAACAATTGGTATCAGAGCTTGGGGCTCTTGTTTAGATTTAACAATCTTGAGTTTTTGATCCATAGCAACAATGTATTCTACTTACTCTGCTGTAGGACAAGCTAGCAATAGGCCACCTCTCTTTGATGGTAGTAATTACATTCATTGGAAAGAAAAAATGACTTTGTATCTTCAAGCTACCAATTATGTTTTGTGGCTCATTATCACTAAAGGTCCTAAAATCCCTACCAAGGTAGTAGACCATATCAGTGTGCCTAAACTTGAGGAAGAATTTGATGAGCGTGATTATAAACTCCTTCAAGCTAGTGCTAAAGCCAAGCTTATTTTTGTGTGTGGACTAGATGCAAATGAGTACAATAGAATTTATGGGTGTATTACTGCTAAAGAGACTTGGGATAAACTTGAAATCACCTATGAAGGAACTAGACAAATAAAAGAGTCTCGGATTGACATGCTTATTCATGATTATGAACTCTTTACTATGGAATCATTTGAATCTATTTCTGAGATGTTTTATAAATTTACCAATATTATTAATGCTCTAAAATCTCTTGGTAAATCTTATACTAATGGTGAGCTTGTAAGAAAAATACTTAGGTCTTTGCCAAATGAATGGGAAGCTAAGGTTACAGCTATCCAAGAAGCAAAAGACCTAACAAAATTAGGCATTGAAGAACTCCTAGGCTCACTCATGGCTCATGAACTTTCAATGATGGATGGCAGCAAAAAGGAAGCCATTTGGGGAGAAAATGATGGAGTAGCCAACCTGTGTCTCATGGCTCTTGGAAAAGAAGAATCCACTCAAGATGAGGTAATTTCTAATTATGTAGAACTTGAAAGTGCTTTCAATGAATTACATGACATATTTAGAAACGTTTGTGTTAAGAACTCTAAATTAAAGAAATTAGTTACTTCTCTTTCAAATGATGTGGGTGTTTTAAAAATGGAAAATGCTACTTTAAAAAATAACTTTACGTCTATTGCCAATGAGAAAAACAATTTGAAAAACAATGTTGAGGATTTAAACAAAATTCTTGAAAATTTTATAAAAGGAAAAGAAAACCTCAACAAGCTTCTTAGAAATAAAAGATGTGTTTTTGACAAAGTAGGCATTGGTTTTGATCCTTCTAAACCTTTTATGAGATTAAATGTTCTTGAGACTAATCCCCATAGACCCAAGAAAGTATGGGTACCAAGAAAGAAATCAAGATATTTTGTAGGTGGAATCTCAAAGAACACCAAGGACTTCGAGAGGAAATGCACAACAAGAGTGTTCAATCTAAAGAGAAAAATCAGCTCCTACAAGAAGAAGAATGATGAAATGAAAATCACCAAGATGAACAATAGAGATAATGTATGGGTGAAGATTCCAAAGAGGTAAATGAAGGTATAACTCCTAACACACCTTTAAGCTTAAAGTTCTATATTCTTTAAGGTGTGATTTGTGTACAATAGGTTGTGCCTAATCATTGCTTCCATGTAACCTAATTGTACTAAGTTTGCTAAGTCATGTTTTGCTAGTTTCTTTCAAACATTCATTGAACTCGAAAATGAGAATTATATTATTTTGATGAATGCCTATTAGAATATGAATGATTCATGTATTCATTAACATTTTATATCATGTCATCCATTACTATAAAAAAAGAGATAAGAAGTGATAAATATTTTTTGTGAGCATACTTTTCACATCTTATATATGACTTGATACTAATATATTAATTCCTTTTTGAGTCATATCTTTGTAGAATCAATTTTGATGTCATATAGCATGTTTTTGAGATGTATACTATCTATATTTTGAATTGTACATTTATGATCTCAAGAATATGCTCAATATGAAAATTTCATGCTTATATGTTTTACATTGGAATATTTGAATGAGTTATGAAATTCGTTGATTATGATCCATCAATAATGTCTAAATGAAAAGAAGTATCCTACGTTTGTAGAGACATTGCATCTATCCTATTGAATATCTTTTGAATATGGATTATATTGGCATACATCTCATGAAATGCTTTTGATTGATAAATTGTTGAATTAATTGTTTATAGCATTCATATTGTGTTCCACATTGAGTAAAATGTTTTATCACACTTGAGTATGTGGATTGAATTGATGAAAATGCCTCTTGATAATGTTATGTGATTAAATGAGATTGTTGCATCATTTTTTAATAAAACAAAAAGCATAACACTATTTTCTTATGCATATTATGCTATGTGCTACAACTTGAAAATTCTGAAAAATAATATTCCAAACTCTTGTTTGATCATTGAATTATTTTTCACCTTTTTAGTTTGTGATAAGAAGTGATTTGTGCTGTATTTTTATTGAGTAATAGTGATTGTTCTATGAATGCTATATTTACACAAAATCATATTGGAAAAGAATAACACCAACTTAGGAGGAGAAATCATTTTGCTGAGATACTTGTTAAACCCTTTTAAGATGAACTCCTCATGAAAGAAAATTGAAGATTGAAAAGCTTCTAACTCATGAACTAAAGATATGCCTCCTACACTCTCTTAAGCTTTTGAGGTACAAATTCTATCTTATATGCTTTGAACTAATACTGTTATTACTTTGATATGAAAAAGATTGATTATGCTTCATATGATTTGCAATATATACTCTTTGATGATGCTTTTACCTAAGAATCATGCCTATGCTTAAATGTATGCTATATATTGAAATTCATGATTTTTCTTGGCATATGGATTACTATACGTTGAACATGCTTTATTTTTTGGCATTACATTAGCGCCATGAGATTATATTGAGTTTAACCTATTATGAGCAATATTTAGTATTCTACATAATGCTTGAGTCATGATTGTTAAATCTTCTAGATTGCATTTTGACATCCTATTTGATATTTTTGAGGAGGACATTTCAGTTATGAGTTTTCATTTATCATATCTCCTATTGATTTTACCAAATGAAACAAGGGGAAGAAGTTAAACTAGATTTTTTTTTTTTAAAAAAAAAAATCCCCTCAGATTCTATTCTATTTTTGATATTAAGCTTAATTTCTTTTATTTTTATTTTTTTTCTCATTATTATTTTTTGTTTGGGCTTAATTTTCGTATTTTTTTCTACTTTTTCGTTTCATTTTCAATACTTAAACATCAAAACAAAAACATATCAAAATACAAAAAAAAAAAAAAACCACCCTTCATTTTTTTATGACCATACGCCGATCAAAATAAACATAAAAAAAAAAACAAAAACAAAACAACACCCTTCATTTTTTCCGGCCATACGGCGATCTTACTTACTCCCCTCTTCCATCGTTTTCTTCTTCTTTTTATCACCTTGGGCGACCCTTGACGTCCCTGCCCCCGTGCTTTCGTCACGAGCGACGACTCCCAGCTGACTATCTAAGGCCAAGAACGATGTTGCTCCAAATCGGGCCATAGAGGTGGTCTTCCGTTTAAGCTCTTTATTTTCGGCCTTCAGTGCACCTATTTCTGCTCGCGCATCCTTGTACATGCGCTGAAGCAGAGAGAGTTGGGCATTGACTTGATGAAGCTCACTTGTCCTGTTTTGTAATCGGTGAGCCAATTTTGTGACTGCCGTCACCGTCTCCATACAGGACGTCAGTGTGAAATGATTGGCTTCTATGTCAGATTGAGCTACCATGATTTTCTCAATCGACATCATAGGAAGTTTAGGAAGAGGAATGACAGGAAGAGTAGGAGTAGAGGCACTCGGTCCAGCAGAGCTTATGGGATCGTTCAAGTCCGGAAATAGAGTGAGGGGACGGGATGAGGAAGCCATGGTTTAGAGGTGAGAGGTGTAAAAGAAATGAGTTGCAGAGAAATAGAAGAGAACATACTGAGGTTTGGCCTCCTCCGTTCAGTTTTTTTTTTTTTGGTCTCTCGATGAGGAAGAAGAATAGAAGAGAGTTGTGAAGAAGAGATAGAAGAGAGTGAGGTGAAGAAGAAGAAGCAGATGAGTGTGATTAAGAAGAAGGCTGAAGAGAAGAAGACAAGGAGGGAGAGGGAGTCAAGGCGCGTACAAATCGAGGCCTGCTTTTGTCGGTCGGCTGACGCAAAAGCGAGGCCGCGTGTCAAACGCGTTTATCAAAGAAAAAGAGAGATGCGGGAGAGTTGTATGTGTATGCATATATGTATATATATGTTTTGATTATCTATTATTTGATGTCATTTATCCCTATCATTTTCCTCCTCCTCTAGATTCTGACCCATGATTTCCTTTTGATAATGTCACAGGGAGAGAAATTATATGATGTTATGTATTATGGTATTATTTTCAAATTATGGTCTTATTTGAAAACTAATCTGATGATTATATATTTATAATTTGATATCTTAGTCTCATATCATGTCTCCAATTAAAGCTTATTTATTACACATGTGCTAACCTATGTATTTAGAAACGAATTCAGGGAGCATGACTTGAAGGGGAGCCTTTCTTACGCCCAAATCAAATCAAAACATCATTCTGTGCCATCATCAAAAAGGGAGAGATTGTTAGACTTATTTATTTTGATGATTTATTTAATTATGTTTTAATTTATTTGAAAGAGAAAAATAGAATCCAAAATTTATTTTGATGATTATATTTTAATTTATTTGAAAAAGAAAAATAGAATCCAAATTTATTTTGTCCCATTATTTCTCACCTAAACCTTTATCCTAAATGTTGTTAGAATGTATTTAATATTTGATTAAATCAGGAGTTCAAACAGCCCAAAACAAAGGTTCAAACAGCCTAGCACAACACCAGGCCAAAAGGTTCAAAAGGTTCAAGTGGAAGATATTCAAATTTGTAATGATGGAGTGGAAGATATTCAAATTGGTGTAGACACCCCATTTTTGACCGACCTTAAGACTCAGACGTCATCGTTTGTGCACATGATGATTGTGCATGTTTGTGCTTGTTTCGAGCGCCCGAAGTTCTCGGCTGAGTGCATTGTCTTTGAGCCTCTTAACACTTTGTGTTTTGGCCTTGGTTTTTGGGCTAAACCATGTTGCCCCTTTGCCTGAGGGAGGGGAAGGGCTGCCGGTCACTTTTCCCTCTTGTAGGCCACTTCAAGTGGCCGGCCGGCTAGGGGAAGTGGCCGGCCGGCCACCTTAACTAGCCGGCAGCCACTTTTTCTCCGTTTTAGATATTTTCAGATCTTTTGAGCCAGCTGTGGCTCACTGAACTCATCCTCCATACACGTGTATGGAGGGATGGGGCAAGCCTTTTGGCTTGTTTGCTCTATATAAGGGGAGCTTCCTCCCCCTAATTAAGGGTTCAGAATTTTCAGAGCAAAAATATCTCTCTCTCTCTCTAGAATTCTCACTCTCTCTCTATATTTGTGCCATATTGAGCCTTAAAGTGTTGTTTCTTCAGACTTTTGCACACAAACACCTACTCAAACACCTTCACTTTGGAGCTAAGGTTGATTGGAGCTTGGTTTGAGGTCTTGGGACTAGTTTTAGCTCAGAAAACTTGCTAGCTTGCTGTTGTTCTTCAAGGGTCTTCAAGGGTAAGCATATATCCCTTTAAAGCTTTGCTTTGATTAATAGCTTAGTCACCTTTGCATGCTACTTTGAGGCTGTTTTTAGCCTCTTAATAACTCTGAGTTTAAGGCTTTATAATGTTGTTTGAACCTTGTGGGGTTGGGGGGAGGGGGTGGTCCCCCTCTTTTGGTCTTTAGCTTGTTAAGCCTTTTGAGCCAGCTCTCTAAGATTTTGAATCTCCCCTTGCTTGGCCTTTTTACCACTGAAACTCAGAGGAATTTCAGTGGTAAAAAGTTGCTCTTGTGGTCCAAAATAGGAGGTGGTGGCCCCCTTCTCATTTTGTCTTGCTTGCATGCCTTGTTGGTCTCATACTTGAGCATGCTTTTCTACTCTTTTTTGGCTTAGTTCAAGCATGTTTTTGGTGTTATTTTGACATGCCTTAGCTCTGATTTTGGTTGGTGGGGTCACCTCTTGCTTGGTTTTTGTACTTGTAGTGCAATCTTGCTTGTAGGCCTAACATGTATCATGCTTTATGCCTCTAATCCTAGCTTGTGTTAGCTCTATCTCAGCATGTATTTGCTATTATTTTAGCATGCCTTAGCTCTATTTTGAGTGGTCTTGGCCATGTGAGACTTGTTGTGCATGGTGGTAGTGTAAAGGCCTTGACTAACGTTGAGTTTCAAAGCTTCTTGCATGCTTTACTTGAGTTGTTTGCATGCCTTAAACTCATTTCTCACATGATTTCAGTGTATATAGTGTAGTCACACTCTCACATATTCCACTCGTTCATAGCTTTTGTGAGTCGTGCCTTATGCCTTGTTTATGAGCCAATACGTATACATGCTTGTCTAAGCTTCTTGGCCGCCATTTCAGCATGTTTTGGCCTTTGTTTTGGTATGGTTGAGCTTTGTCCAGAGCTGGTTTGGTTGTTCAGGCCATGTATTGCATGCCTCTTGTGTGGTGCCCTTTACTAGCCTTGTATTTTAGGCCTTCTAGCATGCCTTATTTTTGATGTTTATGTGATATGGCATCATTTAACACATAATTTCAGAGCGTATAGCCTTGTCATACTCTCATGTATATCACTCTTCAATTGTGTTTAAGAGTTGTGCCTCATGCCTTGTTGATAGGCCAATGCATGAACATCATTTTCTTGCCTTTCATACTATCATTTCAGAGCATTTTGGCCACTGTCTTGGCATGCATGAGGTCTGTTTAGGGTTGGTTTAGTCCATTGAATGATGTATTGCATAGTCCTAGTGTTATAGTTCACTAGTTTCAATGCTTAAGGACCCTAACATGCTATACTCATGTTGTTTGCATGATATGTCATCATTTGACATATGATTTCAGTGCTTGCGCCTCTGTCATGCTCCCATATATGTCACTCTTTCAATGTGTTTGAAATTCAAGCTTTGTGCCTTGTTTGCAAGCCAACAAGTGAGCATGCATTTCTTGCTTTTTGTGCCTAAGTTTTAGTGTGCTTTGGCCACTGTTTTGGAGTATCTTAGGTCTGTCCATAGCTGGTTTGACCATTTGAGGTTGGTAGTTGTACACACCCCATTTTTGACCGACCTTAAGACTCAAACGTCATCGTTTGAGCGCTCGATGATTGTGCATGTTTGTGCTCGTTTTGAGTTTCCGGAGTTTTCGGCTAAGTGCCTTGCCTCCAGGCCTCTGAACTCTTTGTGTTTTGGCTTGGTTCGTGGACCATGCCTTGTTGACCTTGCCTGGAGGGAGAAAGAGGTCTTGTAGACCACTTTTTGTGGTCGTAGACCACTTTTCACTCTTGTAGACTAGTTTCTGGTTTCTGGAGCCTTCGGCCGAGCACCTTGTCTCGGAACCTCTTAACGTTCTCCTCTTGGCTTGGTTTTCGGACCATGCCTTGTTTCCTTTGCCTAGAGGGACACAGCGGTCTTGTAGACCACTTTTTGTGGCCGTAGACCACTTTTCCCTCGTAGACCCCTTTTTGTGCCCGTAGACTAGTTTTCGGGGTTTCCGGCTACGCGCCTTGACCGCGGACTCTTGTCTTGCATCCTTTTTGGTTTGTTTTTGGCACAAACCTTATTTTCATTTCTTGGAGGGTTCGAATAGGGGTTGTAGACCAGTTTCTCTTCCTGAAAACCAATTTTCCTGCTTGCCAGCCAGTTTTCTGGTCGGCCAACTGGTCTTGGTGGTCTTTGGACCACCAAAAGTGGTCGGCAGCCATGCCACCACCTTGCTTTCTGTGTGCAGACCACCTCTCCCCCTTGCCGACCAGTTGGTCTTCTTGCAGACAACTTTTGGTGGTCGGCGGACCAGTGTAAGTAGCTGGCCGACCACTTCAACTGGTCGGCAGCTTTCCTACAGTTTTCTGCAGATATTTTCTTGCCAGCTGTGCCAGCTGTTGGGTACATAAGGCATCCTCTATACACGTGTATGGAGGGATTTCTTGGAGCCTAAAGCTTGTTCAACAAGCTTGTTGCATGTTTTTCTATAAAAGGAAGCCTCCTCCCTCTTGCCTTAGGTTCATATTTTTGCATTGGAGTGATACATATCATCTATCTCTATATTTCTCCTTTGCTCTCTATATTTGTGCTTAAAAGTGCATTTTCTTCACACTTTTGCACACAAACACCTAGTGAAACACCACACTCTTGTTGCTGAGGCACCTTGAAGCTGGTTTTGGTGTTTTTGGACTGCTTATGATCCAAAAAGGTTGCTGGAGTTGCTTTCTTGAAATTGTTCTACAAGGGTGAGTTTCTAACCCCTTAAACCTTTGTTTTTGATTAAGCTTTTGGCCTTATTTTCATGCTGATTTAGGCCTAACTCTAAACTGCAAAAAGCTTCATTTTCAAGTGATTGAAATGTTTGTTTAAGGTCTCTTTGGTGTTGTGGGTGTTCTACCCCCTTTTGTGCCTTGTTTGGCTTTGTTTTGTACCATCACTTTAGGCCCTTGAGATCACTTTCTCTTGGCCTTTTAACCACTGAAATCCAGTGGATTTTCAGTGGTGGGAATTGTGTTTTGAGGTCCCAAATAGGAGGGGTGTAGACGCGCCCGAATGTCCCGGGCTCCGCGCGCGAATTGGCGCGAAATCCCGTTTTGTTCATTGGACTACTACAGTTCGGACTCAGTGTCACGGTTCTGAATCTAATCTCATAAAGTGCAATGCGAGACCGATAAATCACCAAAGAGTCCAAATCCGGCAAATCGTTTTGAAAAACTGATTTTTATAAAGAAGTGCCAAACATGGATTGCTTTGCCAGATATAGAGTCGCCACCTAAATGTTTTGTTTTGGAAAATTTAGAAAACCCTGGCTCGTTGCCTAAGGCCACGTGTCCGTCATCACCAAAGTTGCCTCAGCTCGGGAACTTGGGTACGAGAGGGGAAGGTCATGCAATGAGCACCCTCGCTCGCCCGATCAAAGATCGGCCTTTACTAACTTGATATCTTATTTTTGAAAACACATGCGTTCTTATTCCGGTTATTAGCCTAGAATTACAATGTGATGCGCACAACACATAAGTATAGACTAGATCGCCTAAGTTGGAACAAAACATCTCATGTTTGTTTGTTTGAAAATGGTTTGAAGGTGCTACTCGCAAGTAGGCTAAGACGTGGATTTTGCCACCCTCAAGTGGGCTTAAGAAAACATGATTTTGCCACTCTCAAGTGGGCTTAAAACTCGCATTTCAATGAATTGTTCCAATTCAAGTAATCTAACCTTCACCCACAGGCATTCAGGCAGTTATATCAGTTAAGCAAATAGCCTCATGGCAAGCATGCTATCATGACAACACTCACACTCATGCAAGGATGCTAAAGCGTAAAAGCTTACCTAGTACTCCGAGCCAAAACAATATCTAGTTAGTAATCAATGCATGATCCTAGCTATGTTAAGATGGCTAATGCAACACATGCAAAATGCAACTAGAAATAGGCTCGGCTATTCTAAGATGGCATATGAAATGCAACAATTGATACATGTATTCAACTTGGTATTGAAATACAATGCAGTTAGTATGATGCGCCGAGCCCGGTGCATGCAAGACAGATGAATGATGCACGCATGCAAACATAAGGATGCTAATTGAAACATGCCCTAAAACTAACCATCAAAAGCAGGTAAGTAAAAGGGAGAAAGACGTGGGGTTGGAAGACATTCACACACTCACGCACACTTATTACAAAATTCACCCTCTCGATGGAGGGTCCAAATGAATGATAGCTAAGCTAAGCTAAGCTAGTTAAACTAGGCTAATCAACTAATCTAATTAAATTAATTAGACTATTACAAACCAAATTGAATTAATAAACAATCTACTTACTAATTATTATATCACTTAACTAATTAACAAATTAATTAATTAATTACAAATTCATGCTAACTAATAAGAAAAGCAATAAACAATGCTGCCTCAGCTCCACTTGAAGAAGAAAAGGATGCATGCTCGCACTCGGTTTCTTGCCTCGAAACACCTTCCGGTTGCTCTCCTTGAGGCTCTGTTTGCAAGTTGTCCTTGAGAACTAGCTGCTGGATCTTACCAAAAACATGCTGAGGAGTGCACCAATGGCCTGCCGGCCATGAGGAGCTGCTGCCGACCCTCCTGCCGGCTAGAGATGCACACTGCCGGCCATCAACAAAGCACTGCCGGCCAACAATAAGGGGGGTGTCGGCCACTGGTGTGCTGTGACACCAAGCCGCAGCAGAGCACAAAATAGAGAAAATGGAGAGTCTCCCAAGGGTATATACGCACTATGCCACTCCATATCACTTCCAAACATCAATGGGATAGGCATCATTGGATCCAAGACCATCAATCGCGCATCTCGATGCGTGATGGCCAAAGATCCAACATGTGCGAATTTCAATAAATGCAGGATAAATAAGACACCAAGACCATCTCCTTATCATAAGGAATCAAAGGCAATGGAGACCGAGGGAGATTGACTCATTTCATCACTTCAAGTATGAAATGAACCAATCCTCCTTGCGTTCAATACGACGTCCGATTGAACGCAATGCAAAACATGCAAACAACATGACATGCAAACTCTCATACTAATCATGGCATGAAATGCACCATTCTAACATGCTAGCAATCATGCACAACATGTTGAGGGGCCAAGAATGCCAATGCTAGCGAAGAGGATGACACTATAAGCATGCATCACAATGCTCAAATATTCAAATCAGCCCAAAATAGAGTTGCACCATGCCCAAAACAGTGGCAAAACATGTTAAGATAGAAGCTCAAACTACTATACAAACATGCATGCATATTAGCCCAAGCTTAAGGCACAAAACACAACTCTCCAAAGGCATTGAAAGAGTGAAATATGAAGCACAATGGCATATGTTCCAGCACTGATATGACATGCAAAATGACTTGGAATCATGCAAACATACCCATGTAATGCATGTTGAAAAGCCCAAAGCATCAAAGCTAGTAAAGTGTATTACACTAGTGGCATGCAAGGCAATGCTCAAATGGCCAAACCAACCCCAAACAGTCCCCATGCAGGCCAAAATAGTAGCAAAAAAGGACTGAGATGATGGCTTGAAAGGCAAGAAAATGAGGCTCATGCAAAGGCTCACAAATAGGGCATAAAGGTACAACTCTCAAGAGCACTTAAAGAGTGGAAAACATGGAAGTGCAACAACCCTATATGCTCTGAAATATCATTCTAAATGATGCCAAAACATGCAAATACCTCAAGTTAAGCATGCAAGGCTCCTCAAAACTCAAGGTTAGTCAAAGCTTTTACACTACAAGCATGCATGACAAGCATCATTCAACCAAGAAGCCTCAAAATAGAGCTAGAACAGCCCAAAATATGACTAAAATCATGCTAGAGCATAGCTAAAACATGCTAGAATAATGAGCCAAAACATCATGCATACAAGGCTAGTAAGCAAGATTTACACTACAAGTACATCAGCCACTCAAGAGATAACCAAACCAGCCAAAAACAGAGTTGCGGCAAGTCCTAAAAGTCACAAAAAAGTGCCTGAACTAAGCCTCAAAAGTATAGAGATACATGCTCATTTGATAAGCCAATAACTCAAGCAAACAAAACAAAAAGAGAGGGGGTCACCCCCCTCTGATTTGAGGCCTCAAAACCACATGCCTACCACTGAAAATCCACTGGATTTTAGTGGTTAAAAGGCCAAACAAAGACTAACCCAAAGGCCTCAAGACATGGCACAAAACAAGGCCAAACAAGGCACACAAGAGGATAGGACACCCTTAACACCAAAGAGACCTTAAACAATCATCAAAAGCACTTAAAAACAGAACTTTTTTCAGTTAAAAGAAAGGCCTAAAACAATATGCAAGGATGGCCAAAATGTGATACAAACAAAAGCTTAAATGGGGAAAATACTCACCCTTGAAGCACAACTTCGAAACCAGCAACCTCAGGGGCCAAAAACCAACTTTCAGAGCTTAAACAACACTTCCAAGAACCTCAGCTCAAAGATGGTGGTGTATCACTAGGTGTTCCTTTGCAAAAGTGAAGAGAAAATACACTTTGGGACACTATTCAATACAATATAGAGAGAGATATGCCTCTCTAAAAATGCTGAACCTCTGCTGGGGAGGAGGAGCCTCTCCTTATATAGAAGAATGCAATGCCAAGCTTGTTCAACAAGCTTGGAAATGGCTTCATCCCTCCATATACACGTGTATGGAGGAGGGATGAGTGAAAACCAGCTGGCTCAAAAGATATGGAGTGAAATCTGCTGAGACAAAGTGTTCTGCCGGCCATCAGTTGTGGCCGGCAGTGCCTTATTGATGGCCGGCAGGCTTCATCAATAGCAAGCAGGGATAAAACCATGGCCGGCAGGGCCAAAAGGTGGTCGGCAGTGCCTCACAAGGAGTATGCAGAAAGGGCCAACACAGGGTCCAAAAATGGGGCAGAAAGGATACAGGGTATGCTAAGCTCAAACCTGTGACATTCCGCCGTGGACTTGAATACTGAACGAGCAATCGAACTCGCCATTGGATGTACGTACAAGCATAACCAAGTCTTGAGGACGGTCAAAAATGGGGTGTCTACAAGGGGGTCATCTCCTCTCCTTGTATCTTGGTTACTTGCCTTGTTGGCCTCATGTTTGAGCATGTTTGTTAAGCTTGTGTTGGCTTGTTCTCAGCCTATTTTTGGCCTTATTTCAGCATGGCATACCTCTGTTTTGGCTTAATTTGGTCACCCCTTGCATGCTTTATACACTTGTAGTGTAATCTTTGCAAACTAGCCTTGTATGCTTAAGGTTTTAGCATGTCTTTCTAGCATGTTTTGGCCATATCTCAGCATGTTTTTGGTGTTGTTTTTCCATGCCTTAGCTCTGTTTTGGTTTGGTTTGATAGCCTCTTGCATGCTCCTTGCACTTGTAGTGCATTTCCATTTACTAGCCTAACATGCATCATTCTTTTGGACCATCATACTAGCATGTTTTTTGACTCCACTCCAGCAAGTTTTTGGCCATTTTATAGCATGCTCTAGGTCTGATTTAAGTGTTTTGGGTCATGCATGCCTTGCTTTGTATAACCATAGTGCATTCTAGCTCACTAGCTTTGAGTTTCCAAGTCACTAGCATGTATTGCTTGGGCTATTTGCATGATGTGGCATAATTTGATATGTGATTTCAGTGCATGTAGTGTGGTCATGCCCTCACATCTTTCACTCTTTCAATGCATTGGAGGGTTCATGCTTTTATGCTTTAAACATGAGCCTTTGTGTATGCCATCTTGCCTAGGCTTTTGGGTCACCATATCAGTGCATTTTTGGTATTATTTTGACATGCCATAACTCTAATTTTTGTTGGTAAAGTCATCTCATGCTTGGTTTTGGTAGGTATAGTGTAATCCTCCTTATTGGCCTTGCATACTCCATGCTTCATGCCCTTCATGTTAGCATGTGTTAGCTCTGGTCCATGCATGTTTTAGCATCATTTTGGCATGCTTTAGGACTATTTTGGGTTGCCTTGGCCATATGGCTCTTGTATTGCATAGCTGTAGTGCAATTGGCCTTGCTAGCCTTGAGTTTTGAGCACCATAACATGCTTCATTTGTCACATGTGCATGATTTGGCATCCTTTAACATGTTATTTCAGAGCATATAGCATTGCCATGTTCCCATTTCTTTCACCCTTTGAGTGCCTCTAAGGGTCATGCATTATTGCCTTGTTTGTGGCCTAGCTTGTATGCATGCATGCCTAGACTTTTGAGCTCCCATTTCAGCATGTTTTGGTTTTTTTTTTGGACCTATTTGAGCTCTGTCTGTGGCTAGTTCATTCATTTGTGCCATATATTGCATGCCTCTTGTGTAGTCCTCCTTGGTAGCTTTGTGCCTTAGGCCTCCTAGCATGCTATGCTTATGTTGTTTGGATGATTTGGCATCATTTCTTACATAATTTCAGTGCTTATAGTGTGGCTACATTCTTATATTTGTCACTCTTGAGCACTTTTGAGAGTTGTGCTCTTATGCTTAATTGGTGAGTCAATGCATGAGCATGCATTTTCTAGCCTTTCATGCCATCTTTTAAAGTGTTTTGGCCATTGTCTTGGCATGCATGAAGTCTATTTAGGGTTGGTTTAGTCCATTGTGCATTGCATTGTATAGCCTTAGTGTTGTGTGCTTCAATGCTTAAGGACTTTGTTTTGACAAGCTTATGTTGCATTGCATTGTGTTTGGCATGTTGCATTGCATTGTGTTTGGATAGGGTGTTAATCCAAACACGAGAAACGAGGGACATCTCATACTTGAAATGATGAAATGTGCCTCATTTCTCAGTCGCCGACCCTCTTGATCATGCATGATAGAGGTTAAGGGTCTTATTTGTCTTTTGTGCATTCATTGATATTGAAATGTGCAATCTTGGCTTCTCGGCCATCGTGCATTGCGATGCTCGATTGGTGGCCCAAGAGTCGAATACTACACTTCCTTGAGCTTAAGAAATGATAGGGAGGGTGGTTGTGCACACATATCTTGCAAATACACTGCCCTGCCCCTTCTTGTTCTCTGTTGCAGCAAATTGGAGTTTGGCAGCAATTTCTGGTCAGCAGACCAGTAAAAGTGGCTGGCCGACCACTTTTTCTGGTCTGCAGCATGTGTAAGTGGTCGGCAGGTGGTCTACAATATCAACAAGTGGTCGGAAGCCTTCCTGGAGGTCTCCGTGATGGTGCAGAAGCTATTTGGAGGTTTGTACAGTGTTCTGAAAACAAATGCAAACAGAGGCAAGTCGGGGCATAGCGATGGATTTCCGAACGAGGCGACCGAACATGCATGGGCTTCTCGCCCCGAGGACATTTTTTTTTACTGCTTTACTTAACTGCTTTGCTTAGCTAGCTAATGCCTTGGTTTTGTACTTAAGTAGTTAATGCACTTAACTATTCATTTGTGTTTGTAATAACTAGTTAGTTAACTTGTTAGTTAATTAGCTTCGTTTTGTAATAATTAGTTAACTAGGATTAGTTAATTAGTTTTGTTTGTAATAATTAGTTTAATTAGCTTAGATTAGCTAGTTAGCTTATTATTTGGACCCTCCGTCGAGAGGGCACAACTGTTGTAATACGTGTGTGTGTGTGATGCATATCTTCCAACCCCCATTTCTTTCTCCATTTTATTTAACCACCTTCGATGGTTAGTTTAGGGTCATTTTCAATTAGCATCCTTATGCTTCGTATGTTTGCATTCATTCATTTGTTTTGCATGCACCGGGCTCGGCGCATCATACAAACTACATTGTATTTTAATACCAATTTGAATACATGTTATCAAGTTGCATTCACATGACATCTCAGAATAGCCGAGCCTATCTTAGTTGCATTTTTGCATGTGTTGCATTAGGCATTCTTGACATAGCTAGGATTATGCATTGATTACTAACTAGCTTCTTTTTTGGCTTGGAGTACTAGGTAAGCTTTTACGCTTTAGCATACTGCATGAGATGTGTATGTTGCCATGTTAGCATGCTTGCCATGAGGCTAACTGCTTAACTAATATAACTGCATGAATGCTTGTGGATGAAGGCTTTATTGCTTGAATTGGAACAATTCATCAAAATGCGAGTTTTAAGCCCACTCGAGGTGGCAAAATCATGTTGTTTTCTAAGACCACTTGAGGGTGGCAAATCCACGACTTAGCCTACTTGTGAGTAGCACCTTCAAACCATTTTCAAACAAACAAACATGAGATGCTTTGTTCCAACTTGAGCGATTTAGTCTATACTTGTATGCTGTGCACATCACATAGTAAGGTTAGCTAATAAACCGGAATAAGAACGCATATGTTTTCAAAAACAACATATCATGTTAGTAGAGGCCGATCTTTGATCGGGCGAGCGGGGGTGTTCATTTCAGGACCTTCCCCTCTCGTACCCAAGTTCCCGAGCCGAGGCAACTTTGTGATGACGGACACGTGGCCTTAGGCACGAGTCGGAGTTTCCTAAATTTTTCCAAAATAAAATATTTAGGTGGCGACTCTGAAATCTGGCAAAGCAGTCCATGTTTGGTGCTTTTTGACTAAAATCAATTTTCCAAAACGATTTGCCGGATTTGGACTCTTTGGTGATTTATCAGTCTTACATTGCACTTTGTGAGATTAGATTCAAAATCGTTACATGAGTCCGAACTGTAGTAGCTAGAACTACAATTCGCGCCCTCGCGCGCGGAGCGGAGTTCGGGCGGTCTACAGTAGTGCATGCCTCATGTGTAATGTTATTCACTTGCTTTAGTGCTCTTGGCCCCTTAACATGTCTTGCATGATTTGCTTACATGATAGAGTCTTGTGCATGCCACTTTAGCATTGAAAGATAAACATCTTGTTTGCATTACATTGTGTTTGGATCGGACATTAATCCAAACACAAGGAATGTGGCACGTTTCATACTCAGAGTGATGAAACGTGCTGCGTTTCTTGGTCGCCAACCCTCTTGATCATGTATGATAGAGGTGGAAGCTCTTATGTGTTGTTTGTGCATTCACTAACATTGTGCAAGTTTGACTCTTTGGCCATCATGCATCGAGATGCATGATTGGTGGCTTGAGAGTCGAGTACTACGCTCCTTTGAGCTTGAGAAATGATAAGGAGAGTAGTTGCACACACATTTTCTTGTAAATGCAGTATTGTGCCTTTGTTGATCTCTGTTGCAGCAAAGTTGAGATTCTGGAAAAGGAAGTGGCCGGCCGGCCACTTGCACTAGCCTGCCGACCACTTGAACTGGCCGGCCGGTCACTTGCAGCACAATTTTCCAAAATGCTCCTGTTTTGGGGCAGATGCAACCTGAAAGTGTGTTCGATGCTCTGAGGTCACCACGAGTGCAAACAAAGACAACTCATGGCAACGCAATGCATTTCCAGGATGAAGCAAACCAAGCATGCATGTCTCCCTCCCCTCAAGGCCATTTTAACTGCTTTACTTAGTTAGTTAATTTTCTGATTTTTTTACTTAATTAGTTAATGTGTTTAGCTAATTTAATTCATCTTTGTAATATTCTAATTAGCTTAGATTGGCTAGCTATTCCAATTCAATTTGGTATGTAATAATTAATTAGCTAAGTTAGTTAATTAGTTGGTTTGTAATAGTTACCTTAGCTTAGTGTAGCTAGTTAGCTTATTTATTCGGACTCTTCGTTGAGAGGGCAAATGTTGTAATAAGTGTGCGTGTGTATGTGAATGTCTTCCAACCCCACGTCTTTCTCCCTTTTACTTATCAGCTTTCAATAGTTAGTTTTAGGGCATGTTTCAATTAGCATCCTTATGCTTACATGTTTGCATCATTCATTTGTCTTGCATGCACCGGGCTCGGTGCATCATTCAAACTGCATTGTACTTCAATACACTTACTTGAATACGTGTTTCAAAGCATGTTATCAAGTGTTGCATTCATATTCCATCTTAGATAGCCGAGCCTATTTAGTTTCATTTTTGCATGTGTTGCATTAGGCATCTTGTATAGTTAGGATCATGCATATTTCTAACTAGCTTTTTGTTTTGGCTCGGAGTACACTGTAAGTGTTTATGCTTTAGCATCTTTACATGAGTGTGAGTGTTGCCATGATAGCATGCTTACCATGAGGCTATTTGCTTAAGTGATTAATTGCATGAATACCTGTGGATGGAGGCTTGATTGCCTGAATTGGAACAATTCGATGATTGTGAGTTTTTAAGCCCACTTGAGGGTGACAAATTCACGCTTTAGCCTACTTGCGAGTAGCACTTTTCAAACCATTTTCAAACAAACAAACATGAATTGTTTTGTTTCAATTCTTGTGATTGAGTCTATACTTGTTTGCTGCGCGCATCACATAGTAAGTTAGCCAATAATCAGACAAGAACACATGTGTTTATAAAAATAACATATCATGTTAGTAGAGGCCGATCCTTTGATTGGGCGAGCAGGGGTGCTCATTTCATGACCTTCCCCACTCGTACCCAAGTTCCCGAGCCGAGGCAACTTTGGTGATGACGGACACGTAGCCTTTGGCATGAGTCAGGGTTTCCTAAATTTCTCAAAACAAAATATGTAGGTGGCGACTCTGTAATCTGGCAAAGCAGTCCAGTTTGGCATAATTTGATTTAAAATATGATTTTCCAAAACGTTTGCCGGATTGGACTATTTGGTGATTTATCAGTCTTACATTGCACTTTGTGAGATTAGATTCAGAACCGTGATAGGAGTTCGAACTGTAGTAGCTAAGAACCCAATCCGCGCCCTCTCCGAAAGGGGGGCGCACAGAGGAAGTTCGGGCGGTCTACAATTGGTAATGATGGAAGTACAACGGCTATAAACGGCTATAAATTCAAATGACTACAACGGCTATAAACGGCTATGAACGGCTATAATTTTCATTATATATACCAAAGCCTCTAATGTAAACAAGTGACAAAAAAATCAGAAAATATTCTTTGATCTATAATCACTCACATCTATTCTTTGAAATTATACACTGAGCCTTATAGCATTAAGCTCATCTTTCCTGTATGAGATTTACAGAAAAATCAAAGCTTCATTTTATATATCTATCTTTGAGAGATATTTATTGTAAGCTTTATTTGAAAGCAAAAATACCATTTCATCTTGTAAAAGTGTTGTAAACACTGTGTTCTTGAAATCTTGAGGGTGATTGTGAATCACCTAAGATTTGCAAGGATTTGGGCTTGTGAAGTCTATGTAAAATCCGTGGAGGATTGCCCCATTTGTAAAGAGGTTGTTAGCACTCCTGTGAAACTAGAAGATAGTGGAAAATTTCAAGTGAAACTTGAGGAGTGGATGTAGGCTTGGTTGAAGCCGAACCATTATAAATCTGTTTGTCTCCTCTTCCCTAATCTCTTTACTTTCCTACTACTGTTATAGCTATCTAATATTCATGTGTTAATCATTTGATTTACCTTGTATGTTAGTTATATATTCATTGTTATTTTGCTTGATCATTTACTGCTAAGTTCATCATTGTGCTTGTTAATAATTTGTTGTACTAGTAGTTAATTTTATTGAGGTATTATTAATTTTAATTTGTAAAAACCTAATTCACCCCCCTCTTAGGTTGCTTTTTGAGTAACAAATACAAATGTAAGTCTCCCAAATTACAAAAATATAGGTGCAATTCATTCTATGATGGGGTACAAGTTAAAAAGGTTGCATATTTATGATATTTTTTTCTCAACCTTCACTCAGCAGTGATTTTATTTTGGATAAATTACAAATGCACCCCCTGAAGTTTCCTTAAAATACGAATTGCCCTCTGTGGTTTGAAAAATTACAAATACGTCCCTATCAGAATTTTTTATTTAACAGAATTAATTGAAAAAGTGAAATTTCTAATTGTTCACTTATACAATAATAAAATTATCTGAATTATTAATTGAAATAAAATTTTAACATTGTTAAAAACTGTTAATTAACTTGATAATTTATTAATAAAAAAACTTATTTGTAATTAAATTAGAAACTTAGGAGGCATAATGTAATTTCTAAAATCATAAGGAGTAATTTATAATTTAAGTAAACCTCAGAGGTGTGCTTGTAATTTACCATTTTATTTATTATTTATTACACAACTCACTTTTAAATTGTCATTGGGAGTTTAAAATGAAACTTATAGATTGGAATCTGAATGCTAGTCATGCCTCATACGTTGAAATGGTCATTTTACAAACCCAACAATTACTAACAATTAGAAATAAACAATTCAATATAATTCTCATAAGAAAGAAATTTTTACCTCACGCAAGAATTATTTACTGTGGGGGATAAGAGGGGGATTATTTATTGTGTGGATTGTAATCCGCACAGTAAATTCAATCCGATGTTTGTTTTTTTTTTAGTCCGCCGGACATGGAGTCCGGCCGGACTCCTTATCCCCCATATGGGGGATTATACTATCCTAAGGGGGGGTGTGGGACAATTTTGGGGAGATTATTTACTGTTGGGATTAGGTGGTGAAATGACCATTTTGACCATCTACTATTTAATTATGTATTATATTTAGTAAAATTCAATAAAATTTAAATGTCTCAATTTAAAAATAAAATAATTTTATTTAACTTTTTATTGATGTTTTATTTATTTAATTTTTTAAAATATTTTTTATAGATATTTTATTTTAAAATTTTGTTTATATTTTATTTAATTTCATTATTTAAATGTTAATAGATGTTTTATTTAATTTCATTGTTTAATTATTATTATTTTTAAAAACAAATTTATTTAAAATTTTAATTAAAAAAATAATATAAATTTTTATTGATATTTTATTTATTTATTTATTTAATTTTTAAAAAATAAATTTATTTAATTGTGTAAAAAATAAAATAAAATAAATTTTTATTTAATCTAGCTAAAAATAATTAAAATATAAAAGATATGTTTAATATTGCTATTACTTAGTAAACAATTGAAAAAGGGTAAAATTGTCTTTTGTTCATTTATCCTATCCAGTCCGTCCAACTAAACATTGGATTCACTAAAAATAGTCCTTTCCAAACATCTAATCCTATGAAAAAACAAACACAGGATACATATCCAATCCAACCAAATAGTCCGGGGAATTCACAGTCCAGGACTCAAGTCCGATGGATTCTAATCCCCCTTATCCAGTCGTCCAATCAAACACACCCTAACTTCTTAGGTAGGAATGTCCATGAGACCAACTAAATGAGAGGTGATTATATGATGGGGAATATGACCATGTGATGCTAGTATGATTGGTAGATAAGGTGAAGTATTAATTATTTATGTTGAGTGATTGAGAAATATGAAGTATATAATGAATAGTGATTGGTGAAGAAATATGATTACGTGATACTCCAGGATTATTGTATAATTTTTCCTGAAATAACTTGGTTCCAATTTTGATTAAGAACAAAAGAAAGTAAGGTTTACAAAATTGATTAATAACAATAATAATCATGATGAATCTTTTTTTTTAAACAATGATGAATTATGTTGATTGATGCTATTATTGAAAACTTTGGGAATCGTGTGAGAACTTTAAAAGAAATGCAAAAGATAATACGATACAACTGTAGTGAAGCAATCGAGCTCGTTTAAACAAACTTTTCAAAATTGCCCATTCAAAGCACTAGCTGAAGATGCCAACATTTTCCATGGCAGAACAGGTTGCACTCTCAACATGTCTTTCGTAAAGGCAATAGATGTGCAAACGTTCTAACTCATACGTGGAGAGAATCAAGTTGAGGACGTACTTGTGATGGAGGACCAACCTAACACATTAGCCTACAGATATGGTGTGGTGGGGATTGTTTATGAGAGGGTGTAATCCTCTCAATTTTTTTCTGTAGCACTTTTGGAAGATAAATTTTTGCATACCAGGTATAGCAATGTAGAGGGCTAATAATTTATCTTGAAGTCATGATAATCAAATAAGCCCCTTTACGTATACGCAACGTTCGAGCACAAAATTTATTTATATAACATTACACTCTGTATAAATATATCTATATTGAACTGACATAGTAACTTAACAGTAAAGAAATTGGACTTTGAGATAAATAGTAAATCTAGACATCTAGGTTCGACTCTTACTAGTGTCTCTTGAATTTAACCCACATTTGTAATTTGCAAATGATTGCAAGTAAAGCTAAATATGGTTTAAGTACTCTTCTTCCTAGTATTATAAAAATGGAAATATTAAGACAATAAATAGGCTCCTAACATAAGTCTTATTAAAACACAACTACAACAAAACATTTAACCTCTTCCATTAAAAAATATAATGAAGGCAATCTATAGACAAGTTCAGTTCATAAGACACACCTGTTATGCTTTCCTAAGAATAGAGAGCAAACTTATATAAACATACATTGTCATGACCCGAACCCCACCCTCTTTGTAATTCAGATCTGTGACTAGCTGGTAACCACGTGGCTGCCATAGGCGAAAGAAGGCATACACACAAATATACATTTTGGTTGCTCTCTAAAGGTATACACACAAATATACATAAGGTACATGTCCATGGCCTGCATGTACCTTACCCATCCACAGATACTTTGACTTTGATATCATGTTACACGGTCTTGGATAGAACTCAAGACTAAAATCTAGCTATTGAGATGAGGGTGCCCTTACGCTTATATACTTACATTACTTTAGCAGTAAGGCAATGTGGGACTTTGTTTCACAACCTCCCTCACATGCAAAGTGCTCACTCGGTAACACTTGTTGCGTGCTGGCCAGGGACACACAACCAAACCATCCTGAGTACTCCACCTTTGATATCATTTTATACGGTCTTGGGTAGAACTCGACCTCAAAAGCTAGATATTGTGGTGAAGGCACCCTCACGCTTATATACTGCTTATATACTTGAACATTATTTTAGTACTGAGCTGATCTAGGACTTCGCTCACATTATGTATGCAAAGACACCCTCGTAAAAGTCAGAGAGGAAAAAAGAAAGAAAACAAATTGCTGCTTCCATTTGTGGAGTACTACTGCTAACCAAGATTCAATATTTTAAAATTTTAAAACACATAAGTGCTTTAGTTAAGTAATTTAAGAGTGAACCCCCATGTGGTGAGTCCTCATTCAGAGCGACTTCAAGTAAAAGGAACTTTTGTATTTGAAAATCTTATAAACTAAGAAAAAGTAAACTGTAAACGTAAAAATATTTTTTATGAACTTACTGTAGATGCAGCTTTTAATTGTAAAAGCTACTCGCAAAATGCTCTATAATTTTCTGGAAGTCACGTTTTCATTTTTAAAAATGGAACATTTTTGGTTCTCCCCTACCAAAAGCTTTAAGTGCCAATTATCAAATTCAACAAAATATGGCTTTACAATTATTTATTTAATTTTTATTCCTGACCAAGATTATCTGAAAATATACTTAATGTAAGAGAAAAAGAAGAGTTGGTGGTCATCAAGTGTAGCAAGTATAAGTTATTAGCAGGTACAACATACCTTCTCAAAAAGGTGTTGTATGGTCTTATTGAGATCATCTATCCAGATGGACTCTGGTCGATTTCCTTCCACATTCCACCAATTTGGTTCTTCAACTTTTACATGCTGTAGTTTTGGGGTATGCACAAATCCAGGAGAGAAAGTCTGCATTTCAGGGCAATTAAGGGCTTCCACGTGACATAAAAATGGTATTTCCCAGTCATGAATAGCATGGCAAAACCTTCTGAGTGAAGGTAGATCTCGGAGTTCCAAATGCTTCAATTAAGGGAACAGAGGCGCACAAATCCTTTCTCCTCCATCTTGTTCCTCATTCTCATTTGCAACCACTGCTTCCATGGTTGAGCAATCATCTATTATTAGTTCTTGAAGATGCACAAGACATCTAGCAATGGAAGGAGATAACGTATTTCTCAAGCTGCCACAACATCTAACAATTAGTGTTCTTGTGTTTTCAAGGGGATCTCTTTGGTGGCTTACATATCTGAATACCTCTTCTACCAAATCACAGTTAGATATTTCCACATTTTCTAAATTGGGTGACATTTGAGCAGGAACTGTAAGTTTTCTGAATGTCTTTCAGTATATTCAATTGATAAAAAATACAAAGGATACATCTGATTGTATAGTATTCCTAACCCTAAGACTAAAAAGGAAACGAATCACAATCTCACTACATTACCATATATACATATATACACAATATTCTCACACCCCCGCTCAAACTCAAGGTGTTTTAGCAGGAAACACTGAGAGTGTTTGCCAATAAGAAATTGAAATTAGGCAGTGGTGTAAGTCTTGGTAAAGAAGTCAACAAGTTGTAGAGCTGAAGAGACGAAAGGAAGAGAGATAGAGCTAGACTGCAGATGCTGATGAACGAAGTGACAATCAATCTCAATGTGCTTGGTCCGCTCATGGAAGAGTGCTATGGGCAATTTGAATAGCACTGCGGTTGTCACAATAGAGAGAGGTTGGAGAAAACTGAGGGACGCCCAAGTCAGAGAAAAGACAACAAAGCCAGACAACTTTAGCAATAGCATGAGCCATAGCACGATACTCAACTTCGGCAGTAGAGTGAGCAACAACAGTTTGTTTCTTGCTTTTCCAAGAGATCAAGGAATCGCCAAGAAGCATACAGAAACTAGACGTGGACTTGCGATCAGTAACATTACCAGCCCAATCATAATCAGCATAGGCCACCAAATCCAGAAATGAAGTAGAGGACAATAGTAAACCCTGAAATATAGTACCTCAGAGATAGCGAATAATCCGAACCAATGCAACCCAATGTGTGGAGCGAGGAGCAGAGACAAACTGGCTAACCACATGAACAACATAGGTAAGATCAGGACGAGTAACTGTCAGATAGACTAAGCAACCTACGAGCTCTCGATATAAAGTAGGATCATCCTGAAGAACACCATCAGTAGTGTTAGTGAGACCGGTATGATGAATAACCTCATTGGCATACTTGGTCTGAGATTGAAAGTAGCCTTTGGGAGAAGAAGCTACCTCAATACCAAGAAAATACCACAATGGACCCAGATCCTTCATTTCAAAGATGCAAAAAAGATACTGCTTGACCTCAGATATAGCTGAAGAGTCAGAACCAGTGATGATCATATCATCCACATACAATAATAACGCAACAAACCCAGCAGAGGTGTGGAGAAAAAACAAAGTAGAGTCCTGGGCACAAGGATGAAACCCAAGCTCAGTAACAGCAGTCTGAAAGCGATCGTACCAAGCACGAGGAGACTGCTTCAGACCATACAGAGCACGCCAAAGGCGACAAACCTGTCAAGAGAAATGGTGAAGGCTAATGGGAGGACACATGTAAACCTCTTTAGTGAGAGGGCCATTAAGAAAAGAATTTTTAACATCCATCTGATAAAGAGGCCAAGAACAAACAACAGTGATAGAGATCAAAATACGGACAGTAGTCATCTTTGCAACAGGAGCAAAAGTCTCCTCATAATCAATACCATACTCCTGGGAGAAACCTTTGGCAACTAGACGAGCTTTGTAGTGCTCAAGAAAACCATCAGAATGAGTCTTGACTTTGTAGACTCATTTGCAACCAACCAGATTCTTACCAGCAGGCAAAGGAACCAACTCACAAGTATTAGTTTTCTGTAAAGCAGACAACTCATCCTTCATAGATTGAACCTAATGAGGATCTTGACAGGCCTCCTTGTAAGACTGAGGTTCTGAAAAAGAGTGAATAGCAGACAAAAAAGTATGATAGGAAACAGAAAAACATGTATTAGACCAACCCAACCTGTTTGGAGGATGACGTGTTCGAGTAGGATATCGATGTGCAGCAGGATCAAATTCGTCAGAAGTAGGAGGATCAGCAATAGAGGTAGAGACAACCGGTGGAGGAGGAGCCTTGCAACGAGAATAAACTAACAACGGAGGTGGAGAAGAAACCGAAGAAGAAGTAGCCAGAGGTGAAGCAGGAGGAGAAGATGGAACAAGCTCAGGGGGAACTATGGAGATGTACTTATCAGATGGGACCTCAGAAGGAAATGGATCAATATGAACCAAATCCTCTTTGGAAACTGGGGCGGTGAGAGGAGGAAGCTGAAAGCAAGGTAGACGTTTGAGAAAGGCAACATGGCGGGAGACATAAAGGCGACGGGAAACAAGGTCATAACAGCGATAACCTTTTTGAGTGAGACTATAACCTAACAAGACACATAAGACAGACCGGGCACTAAGTTTGGTCCTATCTTTATGGGGTAAAAGGACAAAACAAGCAGACCCAAACACACGAAAAATGGAGCAATTGAGAAAACAGAGCCTTATAAGCAGACCGACCAGAAAGAAGAGGGGTAGGTATACGGTTGAGAAGAAAAGCAGCAGTAAGAACTACCTCACCCCAAAAAGGAGTCGGAACAAAGGCATAGAGAAGGAGAGACCTAGCTGTCTCAAAGAGATGACGGTGTTTACGCTCAACTCGACCATTTTGGATAGGTATATCAATACGAGAAGTTTGGTGAATGGTACCCAATTTGGCCAAATATTCACAGAATTCAGTTTTAAAGTATTCCCAACCCAAGTCAGACTGCAACAATTTAATAGTAGACCTAAACTATGCAGTGACCATAGACTGGAAAGTACGATATATCTAGTAGAAGTCAGACTTATGAGTCATAAGATAAACCCAAGTGTAACCAGTGCAGTCATCAACAAATGACACATAATAGGCAGAATCTCCTTTGGTGAGAATTGGCAAAGGGCCCCAAACATCAGTATGAACTAAAGAAAATGGTGTATCAAATATAAAAGTACTTTTATGAGAAGGTAAGGTTGTCATTTTGGCAAGTTTACACCCCCGACATTCAGTAAGTTCACTAGGAGAAACTTTACCCAATATACCAGACTAAAGCTAAAGACCGTAAGCGATCAGCAGACAAATGCCCTAATCTAGAATGCCACAAGTAGAAAAGACTAGATAGAGAATCTAACTTAAAAGAGAAAAGGGCAGTCAGAGAGGTTTCCATAGGCAGATACAAGCTCTCCACCACATATTGGTCTCAAACTCTACGACCGGTCCCAATCTACTACTTAGATATCCGATCTTGCACATAATAGATAGAAAAAGAAAAGATAACATCAAATCCAGAGGCATCAAGCTGACTGATAGATAATAAACTAACAGATAACTGAGAAACATAAAGGACAGATGGAATAGAGACAGTAGACATAGCAGATGGTAGGACAAACCCAACAGATACAACAGACATACCAGACTCGTTAGCAGCATTGACAGTAATAAGAAATTGAGGAGGAGTACAATTTGAAGTAAAGAGAGATTGGGAGTCATATGATGAGAGGCACTAGAGTCAAAAATCTAGACAGACGAAGAAATACCTGAAGAAGACACAAGCAAACCTGAATAAAAGGAGGAAACAATAGAGGCAGACAAGGATGGCTGGAAGGTAGACAATATATGCTGAAGCTGACTAATCTGAGCAGTCAAGGAAGCCAAGTTAGGATTAGAAGCTGGAGCAGATGCAGTATACGCAGCAAGAGAAGCTCGTAATAGGTTCTGAGATTGCTGAAAAGAGGAGGCAGGCAGACGTCCCTTTTTGGGATAGTAGTACTTCCAGTGGTCCCTCTGATGGCAGAAGGCACACCCATCAAAAACTAAAGACCCTTTCCTGGGCGTTACGGTGGCCTGAATTTTGTTATTCAACATCTTAAGTGTACTTGGTAAACAAAAACTCAAAAGAAGTGGGGCCCAAGTAGAAGCAGAAATACCAACTGTGGTCAAAGTGTAAAAACTGCAAACTTGTTCTAAGAGACCAGAGAAATAAAACCCATTGAGATTAGAAGAAAGAGAAATTCACGAACCATAGAACCAAAGAGAACTTAATCACGATGCTCCTAGAGAACCACAGAGAAATTGCGATTGAGATATCGAAGCCTAGAAGTTGACCCAGAGAGAGAGATCACGAACAGATAGAGAGAGAGAAATAGGGGTCACGATCTTCGAATCAGAGCGAGAGATAGAGAGAGCTAGAACTCGCATGATCATGATCACAAGCGAGAGAGAAACCCAGAATAGAGAGGCCGGAGAGAGGCGCTACTATAGAACAACAGAGAGAGGGCTCCCTTGAGCATTTAACAACGCCTGAAACTGACAAGATGGGTCGCGATCCCGACACTGGGTAGATCACGATTCCGACAAGACCAAGGTTTTGCATGAAACAGAGAGTACTTTGAACGATCAGATGCAGAACTAGGGTTTCCCAAGACTTTTTTTTCAACCAGAGCTCTTATACCATGTAAGTTTTCTGAATGTCTTTCAGTATATTCAATTGATAAAAAATACAAAGGATACATCTGATTGTATAGTATTTCTAACCCTAAGACTAAAAAGAAAATGAATCACAATACTAAAAAGGAAACGAATCACAATCTCACTACACTACCATATATACATATATACACAATATTTTCACACAACATTTCTTACTAATCCATGGCAGTCTTCCACCTTGAGGAATCTTAATTTAGAGAATGATGTGATCGAAATTTTGCTGCACCACGGGTCACTTACTGTAGACACCCCATTTTTGACCATCCTTAAGACTTGGACGTCATCGTTTGAACACTCGATGATCATCCATGTTTGTGTTCGTTTTGAGTTCTCGGAGGTCTCGGTTGCGCGCCTTGCCTCAAGATCTCTCAACTTGTTTGTTTTGTGCTTGGTTGTAGACCAAACACTTGTGTTTTTGGCTTCTGAGGGAAGAGGGTGGCTTGTCAGCCATCCCCTCAACCCACCGACCATGGCATGAGGCCACCGGCCAAATGTATTGGCCGATCGGCACTGTATTTGGCCGGCCGGCCATTGTTTTGGTCGACCGGCCCCTTTTTCTGGCCGAGGCCTTTTCTTTGCCTTTTTCAGGCATTGTGCATGCCAGCTGTGCCAGTTGGTGAGCACAGACTCTGCCCTCCATACACGTGTATGGAGGGATTTCATCCTTGAGCTTAGCTTTCCTTGGAAGCTTGGAGTTGGATTTCCTATAAGAGGAGGGCCTCCCCTCCCTTTCCAGAGGTTGACCCATCTGAGATAGAAGATATATCACTCTCTCTCTCTCTCTATATCTTCCTCTCTCTCTATATTTGTGTATGTAATAGTGTTCTAAAGGGTGTTTTTGTTCATATTTTTGCACTAAGACACCTAGTGTTACACTATCCTTTAGTTGCTGAGGTGCTAAGGAGTTGATTTAAGAGTTTTTGAGTTGGTTTTGATTAGAAGGAGGTGCTGGAGTTGGTGTTCTTGAAGTGTTCTTCAAGGGTGAGAAACTACTACTTTATTCCCCTTTTTTGCTTAAGCTTTTAGCAATACTTGCATACTTTTTTAAGCTTAGTGTCAAAATGAAAAAAGTTATGATTTTGTATGCTAAAGATGTTTGTTTGAGGTTACTTTTGGGTTGGGGGTTGTCTACCCCCTCTTAGGCCTTGTTTGGCCTCTTTTTGTGCCTTTCTCTTTGGGCTTTGGAGCCCTTTTGTTTTGACCTTCTCACCGCTGAAATCTAGAGGATTTTCAGTGGTGGAGAAGTGGTTTTGAGGTCTTGTATAGGTGAGGGACACCCCTCTCTCCTTATGTCTCATTTGCTTGCATTAAGGGCTCATAAGGGTAGCATGTTTGCTTAGCTTTATTTAGCTCAATTTCAGAGGGTATTTGGTATTATTTGGTCATGCTACACCTCTATTTTAGGTTGGTTTGTTGGTCTCTTGCATGCACCACGCACTTGCCTTGCAATCCTCTTATTTACCTAAACATGTATCATGCATTTAGACCATCATGCTTGCATGCTTTGACTTAACTTTGAGAAGTTTTTAGCCTTGTCTCACCATGCTTAAGCTCTGTTTGGTGTTTTCTTGGTCATGCTTGCCATGCTTTGTATAGCCACCATGCATTCTAGCTTGTTAACTTTGGGTGTGTGAGTCGTGAGCATGCTTTACTTGGGCCGTTTCAGTGATTTGGCATCATTTATCATGTTATTTTAGTCCATGTTTCATGCTTGTATGCTTGCATTTGCCATCCTTTCAATGCTTTGAAGAGTTGGTGTCTTATGCTCCATGTTTGGGTCATTGTGCATGCCTCTAGGCTTAGGTCATTTAGATGCCATCTACGTGGGTTTTGGGGCTTATTTTGACATGCCATAACTCTGTTTTTCTTTGAATAAACCGTGCCATGTGTGGTTATGATAGGTGTAGTGTAATGCTTCCTTTGTAGCCTTGCATGCCCCTTATTTGTACCCATATTTTTAGCATATTTTGGCCGTATTCCATGCATGTTCCAGCCTTGTTTTGGCCTCCCCTAGGACTGTCCTAAGTCATTTTGGCCCTTTGGGACTTGGTTGATATAGCCATGGTTTGAGTCCTTTGGCTAGTTTCAAGTTTTGAACCTTCTTGCATACTTTACTTGGGTAATTTGATTGGTTTGGCACCTCTCTTAACATAATTTCAGAGCTTAACATGTTTGTCAAATGTCCATGTTTGTCTCTTTTAAGTATGCTCAAAAGTTCCCCTTTTATGTCTTAGGTGATAGGCCATTGTGCATGCATGCTTGTATGTGTGTTTTATGCCTTTGTTGCATCGTTTTGGCCACTGTTTTGGTATGGCTGAGGCCTATCCATTTTCAGTATAAGTCCATAGATCATGTGGTTTGTGTGTTGATTGCATGCTTGATGTTGGTATAGTTGTTGCATGCTTATCGCATCATATGCTTAGGTTGCATTTTGCATGCTTGCTAACTTGCATTTTGTCGCATTGTATGTTTAGGTTGCATTGCATTTGGCATGCTTGTTACCTTAGCCTTGCATGCATGTTTGAGTCCTATTGCATTTGGCATGCTTATGTCGCATTACATTGCACTTCCATGATTACATTGTATTTGGCATACATGCATAGTATTGTGTTTGGTTTGGGGTGTCAAACCAAACATGAGGAACGAGGGGCGTTCGTACTTGAAGTGACGAAACGTGCCTCGATTCTCGGTCGCCGACACTCTTGATCCAGCATGATAGAGTTCTAGGTATTCATATGTTTTGTTGCATTCATCCTATATTGATTTGCACACTTGGCACCTTTGGCCATCATGCATTGAAATGCGTGATTGGTGGCCCGAGGACAGAGAACCATACTCCCTTGAGTTTGTAGCAAGATAGGGAGGGTGGTCGTGCATATATTGTCTTGTAAATACCTTGCCATGCACTGTCTGTCCTCTGCTGCAGCAAAAATAGGATTCTGCAGGAAGGGATGGCCGGTCGGCCATCTTCAGTACCGGCCGACTACCAAAATCTGGCCGAGAGCCCCATTTTTGGTCGATGACCATTTTCCTACGGTCAGTGACATTATATATTGGTCGGTGACCTTCCACAGTGCTCAGGGAGTGTTTCAGAATCATCCCAAGGATTTTCACAATTTTCAGAGGTGCAAAACAGTGCAAACAGAGGCAACATGTGGCATGGCAACGGGTTTCCGAGCGAGGCGATCGAGCATGCATTATTCAATCATTTCGAGGAGGAGCTACGACGCCCTTTTTTTAGTTTCATACTTAGACTGTTTTGTAATTAATTTGTTAATTAATTAAGGGTTTTGTAATATTTAATTAGCTAGAGTAGTTGATCAATTAATCGGTTTGTATTATTCTTTCGGTCCCTCCGTCGAGAGGGCGAATTTTGTAATAAGTGTGCGTGAGTGTGTGAATGTCTTCCAACCCCACGTCTTTCTCCCTTTTACTTACCTGCTTTCAATGGTTAGTTTTAGGCCATGTTTCAATTAGCATACTTATGATAGCATGTTTGCATACATTCATTCATATCGCACGGACCGGGCTCGGCGCATCATACTAATCGCATAGTATTTCAATTCCAAACTTGAATACGTGTATCGAGTTGTCGTATTTCACATGCCATCCTTAGATTAGCCGAGCCTATTCTAGTTGCATTTTGCATGTGTTGCATTAGCCATCTTAACATGAACTAGGATCATCCATTTGATTACTAACTAGCTATTGTTTTGGCTCGGAGTACTAGGTAAGCATTTACGCTTTAGCATCTTGCATGAGTGTGAGTGATTACCATGACGGTATGCTTGCTATGAGGCTATTTGGTTATGTGATATAACTGCCTGAATGCCTGTGGGTGAAGGTTGGATTTCTTGAATTGGGACAATTCATTGAAATCCATATTTTAGCCTACTTGCGAGTAGCAAACCTCAAACCGTTTTCAAACAAACGGATATGCGATGCTTTGTTCCAAATTAGGCGATCTAGTCTATACTTGTTTGCTGTGAGCATAAAATAATAAGATTAGCTAATTAATCGGAATAAGAACACATGTGTTTTTCAAAAAAATAAGATATCATGTTTAGTAATGGCCAATCTTTGATCGGGCGAGCGGGGGTGCTCATAGATGACCTTCCCCAATTGTACCCAAGTTCCCGAGCCGAGGCAACTTTGGTGATGACGGACACGTGGCCTTAGGCACGAGTCAGGGTTTCCTAAATTCCCCCAAAATAAAATATTTAGGTGGCGACTCTGTATCTGGCAAAGCAGTCCATGTTTGACACTTCTTTACAAAAATCAGTTTTTCAAAACGATTTGCCGGATTTGGACTCTTTGGTGATTTATTAATCTCACATCGCACATTGTGAGATCAGATTAAGAACTGTGACATATGAGTCCGAACTGTAGCATGAAAGCCCCCCAGGGCGCGTCTACAATTTCTGGCGACTCTGCTGGGGAGTTTAGAGAGCTTGACTCGAACTCATGATATCTTGTTTTGATTACACCTATGTGTCTCTTTGCATTGCATTTGCATTGGTGCACCTAGGACACCGTGTTTGCCGTATGCTATTCCTGAACGGTTTGCCGGAGGCTTGCTTTGAGAAGCGTGCCATAAGGCTGACCGGTTGCGGGCTCTGCCACGACAGGAACACAAACCCCGATTTTCACCAAGGCACCCTCTTTTGACCATTCAACCTAGTGCATATTCGGAATCCATAGTGACTATTCCAAACTAGGACATGTTGCTTACCCAATTATAGGTTGTTTGAAACCGCTGTGTGTGTAGTGAAACCCTAGTTCTTGACGAAACTAGGATAGGGAAACCCTACCCCAACATAGGGGTGTTTTGGCTCTCATTTACTTGCTATGTGCTTTTAGAGTGTATCTCTACAGGGAATGTGCATATCAGTTTGCAAGTCTGAGTATCAGGCCTGCGGGCATCAGTATCAGTATTTTGGAGAATCAGTTGTATCTGCGGGTATCAGATTCAGATTTGGGGCAGTGATTTTGGAAACAGTGATCAATGATTGAGAATAGTTCATTCAGCTTGTGTTTGCCAATTGTGTGTTGTCTTTATTTAAGCTGTTATGCTGTCCGTTTTATTTGTTCATTATTTCTTTATTTATGCTTTATTTATCTTTTTGCAAGGTAGTTTAGCATCATTGCATCCGACCAGTTAGATATCCCCCAAGCACTCTGGATCAGAGGTCGTAGACTTAATCGATCTAGGGATCTGATAGATGGACAAGTAGTGTTCCTTTCTTTACCCCCGGTTACCAGACAGAGGTCAAGAGGACGCAGTGTATCGGTACAGCGGTCCCTAGATCAGTGGTTTACCCCATCAATAAACAGTCAGGCTGAGGTCTTGGTTTCTACTGTAGGGACAGATACACCAATTATTCAGCTAGATCAGCATATTATGGCAGGCTTAGAGGAGACGGTGCGCCAGCTCCAGGAAAGTATGAGAACCATGCAACAGGATGCTGCCCGTCAAACAGAATTTGCCAAACAACAGGCCGAGGTCATGGCCTAACAGGCAGAATTAATCACTAGGCTACAGCAGCAAGCTGGGGCATCCGCTTCACACCAAGCTCCTCCCCTACCCAGAGTTCCGATACTCGGGGAGGCAGCTAATGTCCAAGAAGATACGGACATTCCAATAGGGCCGCCTCCGCCCCCGATCCGACCGCAGCTATCTAAAGCACAGACCCACCTGCCGGATTCTCCCTTTGAGTTTGAGGTGGACCCCACAGCATTAAAAGTGAGAAAGCTTGAAAAGCTGTTCAAGAAATCTCAGGGTGTGAAGTCCATTCCAGACATCGAGGATGGGTACACTGACTCGGCCGTGACGTTGCCAGACCGTTTTAAGATGCCACATATTGACCGCTTCGATGGATCCGGGGATCCTATGGTGCATTTGCGGCTGTTTTCGAACATACTAAGGCCGATGGGCCTCACTAGATTACAGAAGCTTTCTTTGTTCGGCCGGACCCTGTCGGGTGTAGCGGCCATTTGGTATGCAAAGTTGGAAGATTCCGTCAAGAGGAGTTAGGAGGAGATGGCCGGGGCCTTCATAGCTCAATACTCCTATAATACACAGATAGAGATTATGACCCGTGATCTTGAGACAACAAGACAAGAGCCAAAGGAGAGTTTTTCCTATTTTGTGACCCGGTGGAGGGCCAAGGCTTCGATGATGACCATCAGGCTTGTGGACAAGGATCAAATTCGGATGGTTGTGCGCATACCTCCAGCCCCAGCTTATGCAGAAGATGATCGTTCTCCCCCTCCCCACCTTTTTAGATTTACACGAGATAGGGGTGCAGATCGAGGACGCAATGAAACAGGGTCTGATTGACTGAGGCAGAGAGCAGCCTAAGAGGGCATTCAACCGTAGTACAAATGCAGGCACAAGCAGTGCTGCAGCGACCAGATCTTTAGACGTGAGTGTGGTTACCACCACCACCACCCTAAGAACCCTCGTAGCTACGTCATTCACTGGTGCATTCGGAAGTAGCTCACAAGCAACCAAGTATTCCCCTCGAGGCCAAAGAACCTTTACCTCACTATACATGCCCCTGTCCAAAGCTTTGGGGGTTTTGATCAGGAAGGGACACTTGAAGCCCCTAGAGCCGCGGCCATTGCCAGAAAAACTTATTCCCTCCCACAACCCAGCTAAATACTGCTCGTTTCACCAACAGCACGGTCATGACACTGACCAATGCTATCGATTGCGTCATGAGATTCAAGATCTCATTGACAATAGGGTGATCGTGCCTCCGGAGAAATCGAATGTCACAACCAACCCTCTTCCACCACATAACCAAACTCCACCTCCCAAATGCATCAATATGATCCAATCTGGGGTTGCGTCATACGACCCAAGTCTATATATCACCCCATCTCACCTACCCAAGCAGGAGGTGTTCATTTCAGAAAGCACGGATTTGTGCATGCTGAACATCTCCTAAACCCAACCTGAGTCAGTGGTGGTGGCTATTGAAGATGGAACATGGATTACTTTGGGAGCAGAGAGGAATGAAGATTTAGACCTTGAGGGATCTGCAAGTTTTGAGTACAACCCGAGCGGTTATATCACGCCAACGGATCAGCCTAAGCCAGAGGTAGAATCGCTAGTGGAGGCATAGATTAGTGTAGTTAGAGAGGATAAACTTAATCAGGGGCTGGATGACTTGGCAGAACTAGAGGAGGACATTGCGAACCTTCAATTTTTCAACAAACAAGATCCAGGGGATGTGACTATCAATTGGTTTGGTTTAGAAGGGTCAGTAGAAGCTACCGGATGGCTCAGTGACGATCCGGATATTATTGAACAACCTCAGCTAGAACAGGATCCGTCAGGGACGGGGACATCAGTTGTGGCCGGAAGGACCGAAGAGCAGAGTACACCGCCGGAGAGCGCCGGTGTTAAGAATTTCGCTCGAGATATGGGCAGTTTGGGAACGGAAGAAATTGAGCAGCAGGCTGTACTGAGGCAGTTTGAGCGAGAAAGGATCGAGGATTCTGAGAGAGCCAGAAAAGCCAAAACCCCTGTGGGGACAGAACGCGCTGCGGGCACGAGAACGGAAGGTGCTGTGGGCACATGAATGGTTGTAACGGAGCCGGACAGGTGCCTGTCGGCTGCCGATGGCATGTGGTGGGAAGATGATGATCTATGTCTTGCCCACAAAGATGAGGACTGGGGGAATAACCAACCGGATGATACCTGGTATATTGGCGAAGTTGACCATATGACTAGGAGCGGGCGGTATTTCAAGCCCCCACACTTAGACCAACCAAAGGCGTCCGGAAAGGACAAAGAGGCTGAGAAGTAGAAGGATAAATTGCTCGAAGAGGAGGCTATGCTGAAATAGCTGAAGAAGATACAAGCAGACATCTCCATTTGGGGACTACTTATGGCTTCAAGAGTACATAGGCAGGCTGTCCTCTCTGCGATGGACAAAGCCAAACTTTCAATAGATACCACTCCTGAGTAGCTGGTAGAACTGGAGGAGCTTCCCCGACGTTGACCTTTTCTGACAAGGAGCTGCCGCTTGAGGGCGCGAACCATAACAAACCACTCTACATCTCTGTGGAATATAGAGACAAGTGGGTACCGGTGGTGCTTGTCGACACGGGATCCGCCATTAACGTGTGCCCATCGAGGACGGCATATGCAATCGGGTTAAAGCCCGTGGACTTTGTGCCAACAGCCCAGGTGATAAGGGCATATGATAACACTAGTAGAGAGGTGATGGGACTGTGCAGATTCAGACCTAGGTTGGTCCAGGACAACACGAGATTGACTTTCATGTCTTGGACGTTCCCGCAACCTTTAATCTACTCCTGGGGCGGCCGTGGCTGCACCAGGTGAAGGCAGTCTCTTCCACCCTGCATCAGATATTGAAGTACCCCCATGGGAAGGGGTGGCTATAGTTTTTGGGAATTCGTCAATCCATCCGCCACCGGAGGTGTCTACACTGGTTTTGGAAATCGAGCATGGCACGAAGGATGTGTTCCTATTAGGATTTACCCTAGGCGAGGCCCGGGGCGTTCAGAACATTTTGGCCATTGATGAAGGGTTGTACGTTAGTGCACAGTCTGTATACCTCATGAACAAGCTCCAGCATATCCCCAGGATGGGATTAGGAAAGAGTGGTCGGAAAGGCATCGCAGTATCGGCCAAAGTGCCGCATAACCCGCATACCTTTGGCCTAGGTTATCTGCCCACCAAAGAGGACTGGGTGAGAAAATGCAAAGAGATGGTTGGGAGAGCCAGAGCAAAGTAGGCGGGGAAACCTTATGAGTTAATGCACCGACCCATCCAGGGTACCCTAAACGGATGCTTCGTCCGGGAGGGGGAGGACTTTCCATTTTGCGGCTTCCAAGAGCCATGGTTGAATGCCGAGAAGAGGCGCTTGCGGGTTTCGAGATCTTCTTCGACTTACAGTTATCTGAGGATGATATTGCCAAGGAACAGACAGACCCATCAGCTGAGGTTGAGCAGTGTAAGGAAGTGGATTCCGAGAGTATCGAGATCGAAATGGGGGTAGCACTGGACTGTCTACTATCAGATCCTCCAATCGTACATGAGTGCTTGGGGGATGATCTCTCAGTGTCCATGATCAGGAATGGAGCGGCTGCGAGCCCATCTTAAAACATTTTGGATGCATCCGTTGCACCCTCCCTTGTCTGGCAGTACGAGGAGGGATTCTTATCGAGTAGCACCGGGTCAGGTAGTGAGCCGGAATCTGATTCCACAGAGTCTGTAGAGTCGGAATCAGGTTCCAGCTCGTCTGAGTCTGAGTCCAGTATTCCTGGGGGTGACAACCCGGATACCACAGTCCTGTCTAGGTCGTCCTTTTCTTTCTCTTTTGAGTCTGTTGTAACAGAAGAATCAGATGGACTGGATGAAGTGATCAATGAGAATGGAATGGTTGTGGCATTAGATTACTTTTCTGTACCCTTGATTTATTGTATTAATTCAGACTTTCAAAACTTTGATAAAAACGACGAGGAAGAAATTCCTCCGATTTTGAAATATTTGCTAGAGCAAGAGCAGGAGAGGTTTGTAAAACCACTGGTTGATGAAATCACCCAAATTAATGTTGGTACTGAAAAGGACCCGCAGCTGGTCCAGATCGGGTCCACGTTGTCTTCGGAGGAGCGCGAGCGCTTAGTCGCTTTATTAAAAGATTTTAAAGATGTTTTCGCATGGTCCTACGAAGATATGCCTGGAATCGATCCTGAGATTGTACAGCACCAAATCCCTATTGACCTAGAGGCCTGACCCGTTAAGCAGAAACTCAGAAGGATCCGCCCGGACTGGGCTCTCAAGATTAAAGAAGAGGTCACCAAGCAAATTGACGCAGGGTTCCTGCTGGTATCTAAGTACCCAACTTGGTTGGCCAACATAGTTCTGGTGCCGAAGAAGGACGGCAGGATTCGGGTATGTGTGGATTTCAGGGATTTGAATAAAGCTAGTCCGAAGGACGACTTTCCTCTGCCGCATATCGATGAGTTGGTGGACTTCACTCCGGGGCATGCATTGCTTTCGTTCATGGATGGCTTTTCAGGCTACAATCAGATTGTAATGGCACCCGAAGACCCGGAAAAAACTGTTTTTACCACCTCGTGAGGGACCTACTATTACAGGGTGATGCCGTTTGGGCTGAAGAATGGTGGAGCTACATATCAACGGGCCGCGACCACGATATTGCATGACATGATCCACAAAGAGGTTGAGGTGTACGTGGACGACATGATTGTCAAGTCCAAGGAAAGAGAGGGCCACTACACCACCTTGCAAAAGTTTTTCCAAAGGATTAGAGAATTCCGGTTGCAGCTGAATCCTCAAAAGTGTACGTTTGGTGTTACAGTAGGAAAAATGCTGGGGTTCTTGATTACACAGAGAGGTATCGAAGTCGACCCTTCCAAAATCAAGGCCATCTTAGAAATGCCACCACCAAGGACTGAAAAGGAGGTGCGAGGCTTTCTGGGTAAAGTGCAATTCATAAGACGGTTTATCTCAAAATTAACCTTGACTTGTGAACCACTCTTTGGTCTCCTGAAGAAAGGAACGAAGTTCCAATGGGACGGCCGATGCCAAGCTGCTTTTGAACAGATCAAACAATATTTACAGAACCCACCTGTGTTGTCACCACCTGAGCTGGGGAAACCATTGATTTTGTATCTTTCAGTGACTGAAGCTACAATGGGCTGCATGCTTGCACAAGAGTCTGAGGACAAAGTGGAAAGGGCTATTTACTACCTGAGCAAGAAGATGTTGGATTACGAGACCCGCTACACTCCGCTGGAGAAGGCTTGTCTGGCCTTGGTATGGGCTACCAGGAAGCTGCGACACTACTTGTTAGCTCACTCTGTAATGTTGGTTTCAAGATTAGATCCCATCAAATATCTCTTCGAGAAACCAGCACTTACGGGTAGGCTAGCTCGTTGGTTGCTTCTGCTTTCTGAATTCGATCTGAAGTATGTGACGCGCAAGTCAGTGAAGGGGAGAGCGGTAGCGGAGTTCCTAGCCGATCACCCAGTTGGAGGGGATGAAGCAGTTGAGTACCTATTCCCAGACGAGACCATTCTGCATGTCGAAGAAGAGTTTTGGACGATGTACTTTGACGGGGCGTCAAACCAATACGGGTATGGGATAGGGGTGTTGCTGATAGCACCCGACAATTCCCGTATACCTCTAGTATTCAAACTCCGGTTCAAAGTATCGAACAATGAGGCAGAGTATGAGGCGTGTATTGCTGGACTAGAAGCAGCTCTGGAACTAGGGGCGAAACGGTTGGACGTCATCGGGGACTCGAACCTTGTTGTATCTCAGGCTAAAGGAGATTGAAAATTCAAAGAAAAAAAGATGAGAATCTACCACCAGACCTTGGATTTGTTGATCCCTCAGTTTGAGAAGCTGAATTTCGCTCATCTATTAAGAGAAAACAACAGGTTCGCAGATTCACTAGCAACTCTATCTTCTATGATAGACATCCCTTTCGGAGTCCGGATGCGTCCGATCATCATCGAACAGAAATTTACGCCGGCCTACGAGCTGATTGCTGCCATAGATAAGGTTCAAGATGAGAACCCCTGGTATTACGATGTTTGGAATTTCTTGGAGAAAGAGGCGTATCCACTAGGGGCAAATGCCAAAGACAAAAGGGCAATCCGAAAAATGGTTGCTCAGTTCATCGTCTGCGGGGGAAAATTATATAAGAGAGGTCATCTGGGAATGCATAAGCTGTGTGTTGATGCTAAAGAATCCAAGCGCCTGATGGAGGCCATCCACGGAGGAGAGTGCGGAGCGCACATGAACGGGGTAATGTTAGCCCGGAAGATCCTTAGACAGGGTTACTATTGGTCCACCATAGAGGAGGATTGTATTGGCTTTGTTCGGCGATGCCACAAATGTCAGATCCATGTAAACCGTGTGAATATTCCGCCGTCAAAGCTGTACAATATGACTTCGCCATGGCCATTTTTAGTTTAGGGAATCGATGTGATCGGGGCTGTCACTCCGAAGGGGTCCAATGGGCATGAGTTCATTCTGGTCGCGATAGACTATTTCACAAAGTGGGTTGAGGCTTAATCTTATGCGGTGTTGAAGGCTTCGCATGTTGCAAAGTTCATCAGGAACAACATCATCTGTCGCTACAGGGTTCCGAACGAGATCATTTCAGATAACGGTTCCCACTTCAAGAAAGAAGTGATTGACTTGTTGGAGAAGTACAATGTGGCTTTTCATAAGTCGTCCACATATCGGCCGCAAACCAACGGAGCAGTTGAGGCCGCCAACAAGAACATCAAACACATTTTGCAGAAGATGGTGGAAACCTACCGGGACTGGCCAGATAAGTTGTCATTTGCTCTGTGGGGCTACCAGACTTCAATTAGAACTTCTACTGGAGCGACTCCGTATTCATTGGTCTATGGGATGGAGGCTGTTCTACCTATCGAGATTGAAGTTCCGTCGTTACGGGTATTGGCTGAGTGTCAGATAGCCGAAGCAGATTGGCAGCAGAGCAGATTCGAAGAACTCATGCTCTTTGATGAAAGGAGACTGAAAGCACTGTACCATGTTCAGGGTTATCAGCGCAGAATTGCAAGGGCTTTCAACAAGAAAGTTAAGTCCAGGAATTTGAAAGAAGGAGATTTGGTGCTCAAAGACAATCGAGCTCCCATCCACGACCCTAGGGGCAAGTTTAGACCTAATTGGACTGATCCTTACATCATCAAGTCTATCTGGTCGGGTGGAGCTGTCGTTCTGATGGACTTAGATGGCATAGAGTTCTCACAGCCGATCAACATGGACAAGTTGAAGAAATATTACCCCTGAGTGGCTCGCTAGGCCGAAAACCCGAAAGGGCGACCTAGGCAAAAGTTAGAGCACAAAAAATTTTGAAATTATAAAAACTGAGCTGGCAAGGTTGAAAACCTGCAAAGGGTGGCCTTGGCAAAAGTTAGAGCGTAAAAGGTGAGGGTTAATACACGAGTGAACCTAAGCCTGAACTACGTAAGGCTTGATTCCCATGTTTGGGATACGTAGGCAATTTCATTCTGAAGTTCAGCCATAAACACTTCCCCGATCAACTTTGTCCATTTGATCACCTCGGTCATCTCTGTCTATTCAGCATTCAAGAGTTCGGTTGTGATCTCCGGTACAATGCTACTCAGACTAGGGGCAAATTTCCAGTTGCTGGGAATCCGGGGTTGTACATTTCAGCGACAAATCTCAGGCGTGTCCAGTTCTGATCCATATCAAAAATGGTTTTGACAAGTTTTAATAAAAGTTGATTTTGCTCAAATTAATCTTTTTACAACTTAGACCATTTTTGGACCAAACGGGAAATTTTCAGTACCACAACCTCCAATTTTATTGATTTCAATACAGAATTCTTCTGCTCCTGAATACAAAATTGAAGTTGCTTTTCATTACATTCATAAAGAAAACTTGAAAGTTCTGATTAAAGCAAATAAATCTGGGGCATAGTCAGGTGTTCCTGCGTCCCCTCCATGCTGTGATGCCAAGCTGGGCCCGATCTGTGCCTCTTCATTAAGCCAATCTAAGCACTCATCAGAGAGGGTGCAGTTAAAAGTAGGAGCAGGGGCCAGAAGTTCTCTTGCCCTCCATGCTGTGGCATACCGAGCTAGCTGCGCGCCTCGGACCGGAAATGTAGCAGGGTACTCTATCCCCTCTTCTGGGCAAGTCTGATCATGTCCAAACTGGCGCCGGAACCGAAATGGAAAGTAAAACACACAGTGAGTCAGGCGGATCAACTGGATCCCGGGCTGACGGGTCATACTGTAGCTCATTGCCAGCAAGTTGAGCCAGGGGCAGCGCCAAGCAATGCGGTCTGCGGACAAATTGCACATCCAGTTATACCACCATCCTTCATCCGGAGCATCGACTAGACGTCGTCGGGAGAAATAGCTGCGAGCTGAATACGCCGGACACAAGTCCACCACTCTCAATTTGTCCATCAACCACACCTGGGGGGGGGATGAAAAATGACAGATTAAAGAATAGAGAGGTGTAAGTTGAGAGAAAAGTGAGCAAAAGGGTTTTAAGAGAAAAATCGAGCCTAAGGGCTGAGTGATGTGAGCAATATACATGTGAGATGGGGTGGGAAACATTACCTGCAACAGTAGTGGACTCCCTGCAAACCTAGCCGTCTCCCGGCGATGAAAAGCGTCCAAGCCCATCAACATCTCGGCCAATGCCATGGCGATGCAGCTTTTGCCATCTTTCAAACCCTCGGCAACTTCGATCAAACGTGTGCTAAACCCACCGGAGCCCGAGGCTAGTAAGAAATAAGATAACATGCACAAGCAGAGCGCATGTCGTCGATAACCCTGCCAATGATGGTCGCCGTGGTCACCAGCATCAGAAAACTGACAAACCAAGCTCGGGATGTCCAGCTCTCCATCATGAATCAATGACCGAGCGTCATGCAATGTAAGGCCGTACATCCGTCCTAAGGCTTAGACGTGGCCGAACCGGAACTGAGGCAAGATTTCCTCATCGCGCTCGGATTCCATTAAAGCTTGGAAATCCTCAAAAGTGGGACACATCTCTTGACCGCCGAAACTAAAGACGTGTGTTACCGGATTCCAAAACCTTTCCGCGGCGTGAAGGAATGGAAAACGCAGTAGGGTGTGACCCAACGTGAATGGTGTATTTATGCCGAAGCCCCGAAAATTCAGCCTTTCCGAGCCATCCAAGTTGGCAATCCAAGTTGTGAGATTTTGGACAAGAAACTCTTCCATTTGGTGCAAATCAGTGTTGGAATGAGGAAACCTACGAAACTGAGGCCTTTGTAGAAGATAAGGTGTTGAGTGGAAGACAGGTGTCAACTTTTTGGAGGTGCTTGCCATTTTTGGCCGACCGGCCAAATATAGTGCCGGTCTACCATCCTTTTTGGCCGATCGGCCAAAAATTCTGCCCGATGGCCATTTATTGCGGCCGGTGGCCCCTCCCTTTGGTCGGTGGCCTTCCCTTTTGTTCCCTTAGCTATTTATGTGTTGAACATGCTGAGAACTTGTGGTTGGTACCACTTCCAATGCCTTCCGGTGATGATTTTGCAAAGTCACGCCTATTTGCTTATCGAGTTGTCGTACATTTGCTTATCGAGTTGTATTTTACATTATTTGAGTCTTTGTTGTGCTTATCGAGTTGTACTTACACTTGGTTAGCTTATCGAGGTCTTTGTTTTACTTATCGAGTTGTTTTTGTCGTTAGTCGGTTCATTACCTGATTATTACGATGCAAGTGCTTAATTTTCAAACAAAAGTTCAATCTCATTTACATTGTTATGTAATGCGATGCGATGCGATCCAGAGAATGCACAAATATAACACTTTTTGAACAAAACAGCTGTTTCATTTCGTCATATCATCTTTTGCAAAAAGTACATAATTTTGAGAAAACAAAAACCTGCCTGAGGCAGTATAATGTGCTCAAACTACCAGTAAAAAGGAAAAAAAAGCAAAAAAAGAGAAAAAAAAGCAACAAATGTTTGAATAAAGCAAAAAAGAAGGAGGGCGGTAAATGTTTGGATCAGCATCAGTCATATCAGGCATGAGAGTCTGTCCTCGTCCTCTTCTTGGACAAAGGTCCAGGAGCATCGCCACCAGCTCCGTCATCTGAGCCCGAACCCGAGTCATCTCCAGTCTCGTCCTCGGACGACTCCGCCTCTGCCTCAGACTCGTCGTCGTTTGGAATCGGCGCCCGTGAGCTGCTTCTAGGGAAAGTACGCCCGACTTTACTGCGGGGGCGTACTGTGGTCCCTCGCCCTACTCTCCCTGCTCCTCGGGCAGATATAAATCGTCCTCCTGGAGCACCCCCTACAGCCGGTATCTAGAATGGGGCCTGAAAAGGACAAATGGTAAATGTATCAGTTATGCTACACAAAACAGAGTATGAATACCGAGTACAGTGTATGAGTACAGTGTATGAATGCTATGAGCAGTGTATCAGTATAGAATGCAGTGACTGAGTGTAGTGTATGAATGTCGTGAGCAATGCTGTGAGCAGTCTGTGGGTTACAGTGTATCAATGCCGTGAGGGCCATGTATCAAGTGCCGTATTGATAGTGCGATACATCAGATTATGTATGAAATAGATTATGCAGAGTTTGAGATTACGGTTGAAAGAGCTTACCGGGATACTGTAAATAGCCAGCAGGTCAAGGCTCCGCTGTAGCATCCCCATCACGGAGGCAGTCAACTCCAGAGACTGGCGAGTGTACTCGGCGGAAGCCTGCAAGAGGGTTAGAAGCATCAGTATTCTACGGAATATCAAGAGAAATGAAATGAAGCGACTGTACGGGATGCAAAATGTAGTAGTACATACCGGGGGCAAGCCGTAGAATCCGACTAGCTCGTGATCAGCCGAAGGAGGAGCAATGGGGATCTGGTAAGTCTCCCCACCCTGCCCTCGGCATGTCATCATGGTAGGCAGCTCGGGCCACCCAGCTCCTTGCCCTCTCCGGGACCCACTCCTGCTTCGGGCCTGAGGTGCCGTGATGCTCCTGCTCTCGCTGCTGGTGCCGTTGGTCTCTCTCTCTCTTAACTCGGCCGGCACCGGTCAGAGGCTGCATGATATAGGTCTGGATGTACTCCATATAGTCGCCCTCGTCTACAAAGCGCTCATGGCTCTAGAATCTAGTCATCGTATACTCAGTCACCTCCTCGCGCGGGTAGGAGGAGGTGCTGGAACTGGCTGCTCTGGCACGCCCAAGGTCTGCCGTAAGAAGCGCTCCCCGAAGTACCAAACACGGCAGACCGGGCCCTCCAGCCGAATCCTGAATCGGGCAGTCTCCTGAGCACCCGCATATCGATCCCTCATCGCATCAGGCAACACCGCCCACGGCTGCCAGGTGATCTACAAATGGCAGGATATATAACTTGTTATCTGTTATTGAAAGTACATTGTAAAGCAAAGCTTAAATAAACTGTAAAGTTTAACATACCTCGGCTGCGGTGATAGTGTCAAAGTAGCGGTGGAAGGACATGAAGTACTCCCGCGGCCTCTGCTCGCATCTCACGTCAAAGCGGTGGGAAAATGGGACCATGGGGGGCATCTCCTCGTCTGGTACTGGGCAAGCCTAGGGAAGTAGGCGTACACCCACAACTACAGAGTGTAACATAGCAGACATGAGTAGGCTTATCAGATAAAGCAGTATGCAGGATAAAGCAGAAGTCAGAAGACAATGTGCAGTGTGTGCAGTATACAGCTAGTGTAAAGCAAGTTGCGTGTGCGCAGTGTGTATGGTGTACGGATAATGAAAAGCATAATTGAAAAGGCAAAAAGGGAATGTGTACCTCTCAGGCTCGCCAATAGCCTCCAAGCAACTGCCTGCTGCGGCAGGACGATGAGCTCATGTAACCGTAGAGAGTGGCCAAGCTGGCGCCACCCTAGTTATAGCGGCGGATCCGCGTGATGTCCACAAGCGCACTCAGCAGGTATAGGGCGACAGTGTTCGCCTGGTCGGCGAAAAGCGTGGTCCCCAGCAGAAACATGATAAAACCGCGGGCATACTGCTCCTCCTCCTTCCAAGTAGTAGGCGCCTGGATCCGAAGTGGTCCTCGAACCATGAATACCTCACAAACCCTGGCCGGGCAAGAGGTGGTAGATCGCCAAGCAAGTACAGCTGAGCGGTGTCCCACTCATCCATGTCTATATCAAAGGAGATCGGATCACTCCCTACTCCGATGCCTGTGAGCATGGAGAAGTCAAAGGGAGTCATCATCATTTCCCCGGTGGCAGAAAGGTGGAAGGAGTCGGTGGTGTCCCACCACCTCTCTACCAAAGTAGCAAGAAGAGGCCTGCTCGCAGTGAGGCACGAGAGTCCCATGCAGAAGGTCCCAAACCCAGCCTGGTCAACAATCTAGCGGACTGCGTCGGACAGCTCCATATACCATCCTCGGCCACGATGTTCCCATACCCTCGGAAGGCATAGGAATCTCCCTGTGATAAAAAAAAAAAAAAAAACAACAAACAGTTGCGAAGCAATGTTAGAAAAACAATGTTTGAAAATGTGCAGAATTGATGAAATGCAGTGTGTGTGCATGTGTCTGAATGCCTTCAGAATTTGGGAAAATGCAGTGTGTGTGCCTGTGTTTGAGTACGCTAAGATTCGATGAAAATGCAGTGTGCATGCATGTGTTCAAGTTTAAACAGATATTGGGTGTGGGTGTGCTCACAGTGAACTACAGTGTGTGATATATCGGTGTATCCGGGTCAAGCAGTTAAAGAACAGAATCGACTATTGCAGTTATGTGTTCTACATTGCGGAAAATGAAACAAAGAAGAGTGTACCTCAGAAGCGCCATAGGACAGATGTGACTCTGGCTCGCGCAGCAGAAGCTCCAGTGGCACGCCTCGCGCATAGCTTCTGAAGTGACGGAGGCTGTCAGGAGGAAGCACGTGTATCGCTGGCCTGTAGGTCGCCGGATCGAATGGTCAGACGCGAAGAGGTAGAAGCTCGACCTCGGGGTCCACGTCCATCCCCGGGGGAGCCCCACCCTGTGGAAGCTCGTCTGCCATCTCGAAAAAGTGCGAAAATGACCGAAAGCGGGAAAAATGGGTGAGAATGCGTAAGGTCAACCCAAAAGTCAACCCCGAGAGGGTGAAAAATGGGCGAAAAGGTCGGAGTGTGGAAAAGACACGAAGATCAAGGTATGACTCGGGGGAAACAAACCCCAAGTGGGGAAAATCGAGAAAAGTACACCGAAACTGAGATTTGTTCGGTTCAAAGTGTGCGAAACCGGAAGGGTTTTGCGAATCGAACGACGAAAATGTGACAAAAACAAGAGAAAAGTGCGGATCGAAGGTTGGAAAATCACCAGAGAGAGATGAGGGATTTTCGAGCTAGGAGGAAGTGAAAATAGAGGGTTTAAGGCCCTATATTTAAAGACCCGTGGCTAAAGGACAAAACTGTCCCGACACTGCCATTTTTGGCTGGTCGGCCAAATTGTTAGCCGGTCGGCAAAATATTTGGCCGATGGCCTTATTTTGTGGCCGATGGATGGCCGGTAGCCTCCCCTTGTGGTTGATGCACCTCCTACACCCTTTCTTGGGTCAACTATGATGTTTGGACCCTCTAGTGCAAGAAAGTACACTTTTGAAGCTTAACCGGCCTTCGTGTTGACCTTGCACTGTGTCTTCCACGTGCGACACTCGATATGCACGAGGTGTATCCTTTTTCATATCCTTTTGTGTATGGAAAAATTCAAGAGTTGCCCGAGAATTGCCTTTGAATGTGTCATATTACAATGCTTTGCCATGACTATAATAGGTACTCTTGTTATGCGTCTTTTCGCTTTTGCATCGAACATGCTTCGTCTTGCTTTAAAGTTGCATCTCAATATCGCGAGTAACATGCCTTTACCATGCTTACGTTGAGCGGGCGCCTCTCTTTGTTGTTGCATTGTTATGCACACACTGTATGTGTTGTCGCGCACGTTTTGTTTGCATTGTCATGCACATCTCTGTTGCATTGTTATGCATACACTGTATGCGTTGTCGCGCACGTTTTGTTTGCATTGTCATGCACATCTCTGTTGCATTGTTATGCACACACTGTATGCGTTGTCGCGCACGTTTTGTTTGCATTGTCATGCACATCTCTGTTGCATTGTTATGCACACACTGTATGCGTTGTCGCGCACGTTTTGTTTGCATTGTCATGCACATCTCTGTTGCATTGTTATGCACACACTGTATGCGTTGGCGCGCACGTTTTGTTTGCATTGTCATGCACATCTCTATTGCATTGTTATGCACACACTGTATGCGTTGTTGCGTACGTTTTGTTTGCATTGTCATTCACATCTCTCTTGCATTGTTATGCACACACTATATACGTTGTCGCGCACGTTTTGTTTGCATTGTCATGCACATCTCTTATGCGTTGTCTCGTATGTTTTACGTGCATTGTTATGCACGCCTCACCTGCATTGTTATGCGCGTTCTACCTACATGTATTTCTACTCTATTGTACCTGTTGAGTTTCTTTTGTCCAGGCACGTTATTGTATGTACGGTTCATTTGAAGCTGACGCGACCAGACATTATTGTTTGTGCGGTTCTTTCGAGAAGTTTTGGTTCTGTTTTTCTGCTGACCTTTCTCCACTTGCGTGCCGTGTTTGGACGTATCCGCATGATCGCGTTTATCACGCGTCGTGCAAACCTTTCTCCACTCGCGTGCCGCGTTTGGACGTATCCACATGTTCGCGTTTATTACGCGTCATGCAACCTTTCTCCACTCGCGTGCCGCGTTTGGACGTATTTGCATGTTCGCATTTATTACTCGTCATGCAACCTTTCTCCACTCGCGTGCTGCGTTTGGACGTATCCGCATGATCGCGTTTATCATGCGTCGTGCAACCTTTCTCCACTCGCGTGCCGCGTTTGGACGTACTCGCACTGTTATGTGCATCGCGCTTTCTTGCGCACCCTTTCTCCACTCGCGTGCCGCGTTTGGACGTATTCGCATGTTCGCGTTTATTACGCGTCATGCAACCTTTCTCAACTCGCGTGCCGCGTTTGGACGTATCCGTACGTTCGCGTTTATTACGCGTCATGCAACCTCTCTCCACTCGCGTGCCGCGTTTGGACGTATCTGCATGTTCGCGTTTATTACGCATCATGCAACCTCTCTCCACTCGCGTGTCGCGTTTGGACATATCCGCATGTTCACGTTTATTACGCGTCGTGCAACCCTTTTCTCCACTCACGTGCCGCGTTTGGACGTATTTGCACTTTCATGTGCATCGCGCTTTCTTGCGCAACCCTTCTCCTCCTGCGTTCAACACGCGTTTGGATGCCTTTCCTCTCCTGCGTGTGATACGCTGAGGGATGTTGTGTTTGAGACTCCGAATATTCTCGGATAGTCGGTTTTAGTCTTCTCCGCATGAGACACAGTGAGAATTGCATAATTCTCTTACATCCTTTCTGCATTGTAATGTAGTTTGGTTTTTGCTTGCTTAAAACTGTTGCATGTTATGCTTCGTTACAGCTTTATTTGCATGATCATAAGTTATGCTCGGCTTTGTGCATTGTTCTTTCATTTTGCCTCTGCCTTCGGGCGCATATCTTTATCTGTATTTTTGTATGCTTTGTCTAAGTCTTTGGCCTTGTCAAAAATGGGTCATCTCTGGGCTTTGACATTCACTCCCGTCATTGTTATGACTTTCGAGTTCTGTCAAAGAGGGGCAACTGTAGACACCCCATTTTTTACCGTCCTTAAGACTTGGACGTCATCGTTTGAACACTTGATGATCATCCATGTTTGTGTTCGTTTTGAGTTCTTGGAGGTCTCGGTTGCGCGCCTTGCCTCAAGATCTCTCAACTTGTTTGTTTTGTGCTTGGTTGTAGACCAAACACTTGTGTTTTTGGCTTCTGAGGAAGAGGGTGGCTTGTCAGCCATCCCCTCAACCCACCGGCCATGGCATGAGGCCACCGGCCTTGATTTCTTGCCACCAACCAAATGTATTGGCTGATCGGCATTGTATTTGGTCAGCCGGCCCCTTTTTCTGGCTGAGGCCTTTTCTTTACCTTTTTCAGGCATTATGCATGCCAGCTGGTGAGCACAGACTCTGCCCTCCATACACGTGTATAGAGGGATTTTATCCTTGAGCTTAGCTTCCCTTGGAAGCTTGGAATTGGATTTCCTATAAGAGGAGGGCCTCCCCTCCCTTTCCAGAGGTTGAGCCATCTGAGATAGAAGATATATCACTCTTTCTCTATATCTCCCCCTCTCTCTATATTTGTGTGTGTAATAGTGTTCCAAAGGGTGTTTTTGTTCATATTTTTGCACTAAGACACCTAGTGTTACACTATCTTTTAGTTGCTGAGGTGCTAAGGAGTTGATTTCAGAGTTTTTGAGTTGGTTTTGATCAGAAGGAGGTGCTGGAGTTGGTGTTCTTGAAGTGTTCTTAAAGGGTGAGAAACTACTCTTTTATTCCCCTTTTTTGCTTAAGCTTTTAGCAATACTTGCATACTTTTTTAAGCTTAGTGTCCAACTGAAAAAAGTTCTAATTTTGTATGCTAAAGATGTTTGTTTGAGGTTACTTTTGGGTTGGGGGTTGTCTACCCCCTCTTAGGCCTTGTTTAGCCTCTTTTTGTGCCTTCCTCTTTGGGCGTTGGAACCCTTTTGTTTTGACCTTCTCACCACTGAAATCCAAGGATTTTCAGTGATGGAGAAAGTGGTTTTGAGGTCTTGTATAGGTGAGGGACACCCCTCTCTCCTTATGTCTCATTTGCTTGCATTAAGGGCTCATAAGGGTAGCATGTTTGCTTAGCTTTATTTAGCTCCATTTCATAGGCTATTTGGTGTTATTTGGTCAGGCTACACCTTTGTTTTAGGTAGGTTGGTTGGTTGGTCTCTTGCATGCACCACACACTTGCCTTGCAATCCTCTTATTTACCTAAACATGTATCATGCATTTAGACCATCATGCTTGCATGCTTTGACTTAACTTTGAGAGTTTTTAGCCTTGTCTCACCATGCTTAAGCTCTGTTTGGTGTTGTCTTGGTCATGCTTGCCATGCTTTGTATAGCCACCATGCATTCTAGCTTGTTAGCTTTAGGTGTGTGAGTCATGAGCATGCTTTACTTGGGCCGTTTCAGTGATTTGGCATCATTTATTATGTTATTTTAGTCCATGTTTCACACTTGTATGCTTGCATTTGCCATCCTTTCAATGCTTTGAAGAGTTGGTGTCTTATGCTCCATGTTTGGGTCATTGTGCATGCCTCTAGGCTTAGATCATTTAGATGCCATCTACGTGGGTTTTGGGGCTTATTTTGACATGCCATATCTCTGTTTTTCTTTGAATAATCCGTGCCATGTGTGGTTGTGATAGGTGTAGTGTAATGCTTCCTTTGTAGCCTTGCATGCCCCTTGTTTTTACCCATCTTTTTAGCATATTTTGGCCGTATTCCATGCATGTTCCAACGTTGTTTTGGCCTCCCCTAGGACTGTCCTAAGTCATTTTGGCCCTTTGGAACTTGGTTGATATAGCCATGGTTTGAGTCTAGTTTCAAGTTTTGAACCTTCTTGCATACTTTACTTGGGTAATTTGATTGGTTTGGCACCTCTCTTAACATGATTTCAGAGCTTAACATGTTTGTCAAATGTCCATGTTTGTCTCTTTTAAGTACGCTCAAAAGTTCCCCTTTGATGTCTTAGGTGATAGACCATTGTGCATGCATGCTTGTATGTGTGTTTTATGCCTTTGTTGGATCATTTTGGCCACTGTTTTGGTATGGCTGAGGCCTATCCATTTTCAGTATAAGTCCATAGATCATGTGGTTTGTGTGTTGATCGCATGCTTGATGTTGGTATAGTTGTTGCATGCTTATCGCATCATATGCTTAGGTTGCATTTTGCATGCTTGCTAACTTGCATTTTGTCGCATTGTATGTTTAGGTTGCATTGCATTTGGCATGCTTGTTACCTTAGCCTTGCGTGCATGTTTGAGTCCTATTGCATTTGGCATGCTTATGTCGCATTACATTGCACTTCCATGGTTACATTGTATTTGGCATACATGCATTGCATTGTGTTTGGTTTGGGGTGTCAAACCAAACATGAGGAACGAGGGGCGTTTGTACTTGAAGTGACGAAACATGCCTCGATTCTCGATCGCCAACACTCTTGATCCAGTATGATAGAGTTCTAGGCATTCATATGTTTTGTTGCATTCATCCTACATTGATTTGCACACTTGGCACCTTTGGCCATCATGCATTGAAATGCGTGATTGGTGGCCTAAGGACCGAGAGCCATACTCCCTTGAGTTCGCAGCATGATAGGGAGGGTGGTCGTGCATATATTGTCTTGTAAATACCTTGCCATGCACTGTCTGTCCTCTGCTGCAGCAAAAACAGGATTCTGCAGGAAGGGATGGCCGGTCGGCCATCTTCAGTGCCGGCCGGCTACTAAAATCTGGCCGAGAGCCCCATTTTTGGTCAATGACCATTTTCCCACGGCCGGTGATATTATATATTGGCCGGTGACCTCCCACAGTGCTTAGGGAGTGTTCCAGAAGCATCCCAAGGATGTTCACAATTTTCAGAGGTGCAAAACAGTGCAAACAGAGGCAACATGTGGCATGGCAACGGGTTTCCGAGCGAGTCGATCGAGCATGCATCATTCAATCTTTTCTAGGAGGAGCTACGGTGCCCTTTTTTTTAGTTTCATACTTAGACTGTTTTGTAATTAATTTGTTAATTAATTAAGGGTTTTGTAATATTTAATTAGTTAGGGTAGTTGATCAATTATTCAGTTTGTATTATTCTTTCGGTCCCTCCGTCGAGAGGGCGAATTTTGTAATAAGTGCGCGTGAGTGTGTGAATGTCTTCCAACCCCACGTCTTTCTCCCTTTTACTTACCTGCTTTCAATGGTTAGTTTTAGGCCATGTTTCAATTAGCATACTTATGATAGCATGTTTGCATACATTCATTCGTATCGCACGCACCGGGCTCGGCGCATCATACTAATCGCATAGTATTTCAATTCCAAACTTGAATACGTGTATTGAGTTGTCGCATTTCACATGCCATCCTTAGATTAGTCGAGCCTATTCTAGTTGCATTTTGCATGTGTTGCATTAGCCATCTTAACATGAACTAGGATCATGCATTTGATTACTAACTAGCTATTGTTTTGGCTCGGAGTACTGGGTAAGCATTTACGCTTTAGCATCTTGCATGAGTGTGAGTGATTACCATGACAGTATGCTTGCCATGAGGCTATTTGCTTATGTGATATAACTGCCTGAATGCCTGTGGATGAAGGTTGGATTGCTTGAATTGGGACAATTCATTGAAATTCGTATTTTAGCCTACTTGCGAGTAGCAAACCTCAAACCGTTTTCAAACAAACAGATATGCGATGCTTTGTTTCAAATTAGGCGATCTAGTCTATACTTGTTTGCTGTGCGCATAACATAATAAGATTAGCTAATTAATCGGAATAAGAACACATGTGTTTTTCAAGAAAACAAGATATCATGTTTAGTAGTGGCTGGTCTTTGATCGGGCGAGCGGGGGTGCTCATAGATGACCTTTCCCAATCGTACCCAAGTTCCCGAGCCGAGGCAACTTTGGTGATGACGGACACATGGCCTTAGGCACGAGTCAGGGTTTCCTAAATTCCCCCAAAATAAAATATTTAGGTGGCGACTCTGTATCTGGCAAAGCAGTCCATGTTTGACACTTCTTTACAAAAATCAGTTTTCCAAAACGATTTGCCGGATTTGGACTCTTTGGTGATTTATCAATCTCACATCGCACATTGTGAGATCAGATTAAGAACCGTGACATATGAGTCCGAACTGCAGCATGCAAGCCCCCCAGGGCGCATCTACACTTACATTTGGCAATTCGCCAAGTTCCAATTCTCTAAGCTAGAGATTGCAACCCGCGAACAAAATGATAGTATTAACAAGCAAACTGTTGAAAGTATTTATGTTTTGGTGCATTTTAATATTTAATTTTTATTGAATAACATGGCTTACTTATGAGAGCAAGTGAAGTGCATGAGGCTTCATTAAAGTGTAATATGAAGAGTTCCCACATTGATTTGGAAAGAGAAATGAATAGGCTTATTACTACTTGTGTTGTTGGACTTGGGTATTACTTGCAAGAATGGATGTCGAGGAAGGAAATAGAGAGGATTGAAAATCTGGGAAACAACTATAGGTATCGCAGAAATTTTAATATACTTCAATTGATTGAAAAAGAAAAACATAAAAATATACTACTATTTTTGTAAATTTCTATTTTGATCTCAATCTTAATTTATGAGCTAGAAATCTTTACCAACCCAATCTAGTGAAAACTACAAACAAATTGGCGATTTTAATTCCTAGATTTATGTTTACTAAGGCATTCTTAACTACACCATTTGCTTCAACTGAAAATTTTTAACTCGGAAAAAGTAAAGCAAGGAGCGTAGTCAAGTAGAGTTGAGTTGATTGGGATTGATAGCAAACACTAGTCTACGTGTTTATAGGCTTAATCCTGTTCCAGTCCCCAGCCATTACCATCTCATTTACCTAAAAAACTAGCACTAGAAGATGGTTTTTTTTTGTAATGGAAACTTTCTGGTCACCAAGATGGGAGCAACAGGAAGCCTCCCTCCCAAATTGGAATTAGGGCCTACTTGCCAACCTTTTAGAATTGACTTCAGTTTTTCTACATCTGAAATGGCACTGACAATAGGATTAGTATTAATCTTAAATCTGGAAACTCCATAATTTACTTTTAAATTATTTATCGTATCAAGAGTTCCAATGATTGAGTAAACATTTTATACTGCTCTGAATTATGATGCTATTAACATAATGTTGTAACAATGATTAAAAATTTCTTTCATAAAATTACAATTTTTAAAATGCTAAAGATCTGTTAACATTTTCATCTTTAGAGGATACTTTCTATGATACTATCATGTGCATTGCAATTCACATTATTCAACAGCTATAGAAATATTAACTTTGCATAAAAACTAGAAGGGTAGTTTGGTTATAAACATAATTTCTTTCTCTTGCTACTTGGCATAAGAAAACTTTAGTTTTGTACTGGGGGATACTGAATAAGAGCAAATCAACTAAAATCTTGGGACACATAACCAAGGGATAGATGTATCCTAGATGAAGATATTTGTTCTTCTATGAACTTAATGATTAATTACTTTCTTGTTTTTTGAAGAAAATAAATAAAACATATGAACATACCATTTGGGAAAAAATAGATTTCAAGGTGGCATTGTAGTTTTCATCTGAATGTAGTGTACTCTCATTTGGAAAGAAACTCTTGATCTTTGGTAGATTTTTGATGTACAAGGTCTTCAGTTGAGGGAACTCAATCTTGTCAATTCCTAAGCTGAAACCAGTGAGGCCTTCTAGTTGTCTAAGTGACATATATTTTAAATTGGGGAATTCAATCTTGTTGGTTGCATGCCCATCTTTTCTTTTCCTTTCCAAATAAATTCTTTAATCATAGCACATTTCGATATACGAAGTTCTTGGAGTTGCACAAGTTCTCTTGCCATTGAGAATGAAAAGAGATTTCTCAAGCAATCACAACCATATAACTCAACGAATCTTAGATTGTGGAGTGAGACAGCAGTTTGAGCTAGATCCTCTGCCAAGAAATGTGTCAAAGAATGTAAGATTCGTAGTGTTAATTTCTTAGTTTCGAAAAGGATGCTTCTGGAAGTTGGCCATGACATATTGTTTTTTAACCTACCCAAATCATTGAGTGTTAATGTCTCCAATATAGGGAAAATAGCATTAATGGAATCAAGTAATAAATCCATTGTGTCAACAAGACACATAAGCATATCACAAGACTCGATTGATAACTCCTTCATGCTCTGTTATCAGAATCTTATGATTCGCGATTCGATTCGCAATTTTTGCAAAATTGATACGAATCTATGGATGAATCTATTTTTGAAGTGAATCTCTAGTGAATCGTATGATTCATAATCGATTCACGATTCGATTCACTTTTTACGATTCATGTAATTTTTAAAATTATTGTGTCTGACATATTTTCGACTTTTTTTTCTCCATCTTTTTAGTGAAAATGACATAATACAACTTCTAATAGCGTTTAATACCAAGATAACTAACATGTATACATGATTTGTTGTTATTTTAGTGATCAAAGAGTTTTTAATAGGATCCAATCAGATTCAGTCAGATCCAACATATTTTAACCTTTCTTCTCCTTTTTTTTTGTCCCTTTAAAAAATCGCAATATATCTTCTAAAGATGTTTAAGATTAAAGTTACACTATGAATTATCTATTGCTATTTTATTAAATTGAATATTATGTGTGAGGTCAGTTATACCTTTTAAAATGTTTTAGGCTTTAAAATAAAAGATTCTAAATAATTCTTTCTTATTATTTGCTCACTGTTACTTAGAAAAGTATGTATACTTATTGTTTAAATATTAATATCGTTGTTAATTATTATTACTTTAGAAATTGATAGTTTGTCTATTTGGTTATTATCTTTGTTAAGAATGGTTGATAAGAAATATCTAAAAAAGAAAAAAATGAAAGATGGTGATCTTACATAGGAACCTTTGTTAACTTTTTACCTATTAAACTACATGATTATCATTCAAAATAATATTTTTATTGATTTAAGTCTAAATATTTTATATTCATAAGATATATTTAATATCTAAATGTGAAAATATATGTTTTTAAGTAATTTAGAAAAAGTGATCGAATCTTTATGATTCACTATTCGATTCAATTCACGATTCGGTATGAGACCATTTCAATTCATGATATGAATCCCCATTTGACAATTATGCCTTCAAATGTTGGGCACCATCTTGAACCAACTCGCGCACCACATTCCATGTGCCCTACCCTTTTAAACTTAGAAGTTCAGTATACTTCAATAGCTTACTGTAGACTCTACTCTCTTCGCGCGCCCCCCTGAATTGGTCTTCTACAGTTCGGACTCCTGTCACGGTTCTGAATCTAATCTCACAAAGTGCAATGTGAGACTAATAAATACTAAAGAGTCCAATCCGGCAAATCATTTTGGAAAATCATATTTTGAATCAAATAATGCCAAAATTGGGCTGCTTTGCCAGATTACAGAGTCGCCACCTAAATATTTTATTTTTGGGAAATTTAGGAAACCCTGACTTGTGCCAAAGGCCACGTGTCTGTCATCACCAAAGTTGCCTCGGATTGAGAACTTGGGTACGAGAGGGGAAGGTCATGTAATGAGCACCCCCGCTCGCCCGATCAAAGGATCGGCCTCTACTAAGCACGATATGTTATTTTATAAACCTCATGTGTTCTTATCCGGTTATTAGCTAACTTTACTATGTGACGCACACATACAAGTATAGACTAAATCGCGAGAATTGGAACAAAACAATTCATGTTTGTTTTTGAAAATGGTTTGAAAGTGCCACTCTCAAGTGGGCAAAAGCGCGGATTTGCCACCCTTGGGTGGGCTTAAAACATGATTTGTCACTTCGCAAAGTGGGCTTAAAACTCACAATCATCAAATTGTTCCAATTCAAGTAATAAAGCCTCCATCCACAGGCATTCATGTAGTTAAGCATTTAAGCAAATAGCCTCATGGCAAACATGTTGTCATGGCAACACTCACACTCATGCAAGTATGCTAAAGCGTAAAAAACTTACAGCGTACTCCGAGCCAAAACAAAAGCTAGTTAGAAATATGCATGGTCCTAACTATGCGAGATGCCTAATGCAACACATGCAATAATGCAACTAAATAGGCTCGGCTATCTAAGATAGCATATGAATGCAACAATTTGATACATGTATTCAAAGAGGTATTGAAATACAATGCAGTTTGAATGATGTGCCGAGCCCGGTGCATGCAAGAAAAATGAATGATGCAAACATGCAAGCATAAGATATGCTAATCGAAATGTGATCCCTAAACTAACCATCGAAAGCGGTTAAATAAAAGGGAGAAAGACGTTGGGTGAGAAAGACATGCACATACACACGCACGCTTATTACAACATTGCGCCCTCTCGAAGGAGGGTCCGAATAAATAAGCTAAGCTAATTAAACTAATCTAATTAAACTAATTAGACTACTTATTACAAATCAATCGAATAACTAGTAAACTACTTACTAATTATTACAACACTTTAACTAATTAGCAACTAATTAATTAAATTACACAACCATGCTAACTAACAAGTAAAGCATTAAACTACAAACTACACTGCCTCAGCTCTGCTTTGGAAATTGAACATGCATGCACTCGGTTTTCGCCCCAAAAAGCCCACCGGTTTGCTCTTGAGAGGCTCTGTTTGCAGGGTTGCTCCAAGAACTTTCTGCTCCACCTTATTAATTCACTGTTGAGGAATACACCAGTGGCCTGCCGGCAATGATTGGTTGTTGCTGGCCACCTGCCGGCCAAAGGTGTAGCACTGCCGGCCATCAGTGAGCCACTACCGGCCATTGGTGTACTGGATCACCACACTGCAACAGAGCACAAACAGAGAAAAAAAGAGGGTTTCCCAAGGACATGTCTGTACTGTGCCCCTCCTTATCATCTTAAAACATTAAAGAAGTGGCACTCTTGGATCCAAAACCACCAATCAAGCATTTTCAATGCATGATGGCCAAAGATCCAAGTTGTACACTTTCAATAAATGCACAAAAACAAGACTCAAAGGACCATCACCCTATCATGCATGATCAAGGGTGATGGAGACCAAGGAGATAGGCTCATTTCATCACTTTGAGTATGAAATGGACCAATCTACCTTGTGTTCAATATAATGTCTGATTAAACACAATGCAATGCAACATAACATGCTTATCTTGGCCATGTTTTACTTGTCAAATTCTTGTTTACACATTTTAGCATTACCAAGCCATTCTTTAACCGGTTAAGTCCAATGTGAAACTCCTCTAATTGGAAAGATGGCCTAAGCCACAAGAGCCTTGAGCATGAAGAGGTCTCATGCTGTTGGTTAGTAGAAACTCTCAAGAGAGGATTAAAACCATTAGGCATGAAAGGCTCAAGTTCCCACTCAAGCCAACAAGGGGCTCAAGACCACTTTAAAAGAAAATTGAAAAGTGAAGAATAGATGGAGGTTGTAGAATTTTTAGTGCTGAAATGGCATAAAAAATAGTGCTACAACATGAAAACAACACATGCACAACATGTTAAAGGTCAAGAACATCGAAACTAGTGAAGAGCACTACACTAGAAGCATGCAATACCAAGCTCAAATGACCAAACCAGCTCTGGACAGAGCTTAAACATGCCAAAATAGTGGCTAAAACATGCTGAAGTTGATGCACAAAAGGCAAGAAAAACATGCTCACATGTTGGCTCATAAACAAGGCTCAAAGCACAACTCTCAAAAGAATTGAAAGAGTGAGATAAGTGAGAGTGTGATAGAGATATATGCACTGAAATTACATGCTAAATGATGCTACAACATGCAATCATTTCATGCAAAGCATGTTAGAGGCCTTAAAACACAAAGCTAGTGAAGGCATTTGCACTATAGCTATACAAAACATGGCTCATAAGGGACAAACACTTTTAAAAAGTCCTAAAATAGTTTAAAATGAGTCCTAAAACATGCTTGAAGTAGGCTAAAAAAAGGCTAGAATGAAAGGCTAACACATAGCACAAACTAGACTATTAAGTACCATTGAACCACAAGCATACAAAGGAAGCCTCAAATGGCCAAACTAGCTAAAAATAGAGCTAAAGCAGGTCAAAAAAGTAGCAAAAACATGATAAGATCAAGTCATAAGATGGTAGAAAAACATGCTCACATGTTAGGCTATCTACTCATGCAAACAAGACACAAGGAGGGGAGGCCAACCCCTCCTATTTTGGACCTTAAAACATGGTTTTTGTCACTGAAAAACCTCTGAGTTTCAGTGGTAAAAAGGCCCAAAAAGTTTGACTAAAAGGTGACGAAAGATGGCATAAAAAGCCTCACAAGCTAAAAAGGAAAAATGGGGGACAATCCCCTAACTCACAAAGGCTCAAACCACCACTTTTAGGACTGAAAAATAGAACCTTTTACATGCCAAAACCAGCCTTGAAATGGTGGATAAATATGGCAAAGCAAGTATGAAAAACAAGCTTAAATGGAGAGAGTTATACCTCTTGAAGCACAACCCAATTTTAGGAAACAAAACCAAGCAAAATCACCTCCAAAAGCTCCAAGGAGGCTCCAAGCAACCTCAGCCCAAAGATGAACCACTCTTGTTAAGGGTTGATAGGTTAAAGATTGATGTATGCAAGCTTCTAAGCACAAAAGCTTTAGAGAGAGAGAAATCTAGAGAGAGGATTGTAGAGAGAGAGGCTCCCAAACTTCTTCCTAAATTGTTCTAACCTTTTAAAACCATAGAGAAGGCTCTCTATATATAGAAGAATACAAGCTTAGGTCAAAATATCCCAAAAGGGACAGCTAGAATAGCTGGAACAAAAATATCTGGAAAAAAATTGACTTTTTGCATCAATGGCCGGCATTGCTTCATTGATGGCCGAGACATGATCATTGTTGGCCGGAAAGGATCACTCTTGGACGGTAGGGGGCCGGCATAGGCCATTCATGGCCGGCACATGGCCAGAAAATCCCATTCATGGCCAGCAACTTCCACCTCTGGTTGGCCAGAAAAATCTGCTTTTTGGGCCCGACTTCAACTTGACATAACTCCTTCTTCTGGACTCCTTTGCAGGTCATTCTTGAGCCTAAATTAAAGCTCTAGAAATATTCTTTCTAATGGTGGCAGTCTCACATCAAACGTTCAAGTGTGCAAGGAGATATGCCTCTTTTAGTGAAGACTGCTCAGTTTTGATCCTACCTGGATTCATGCCGAACTTCTCCCAAACTAGTTTTCTTCTCTCCTCTCTCATTTTCTTCAACTCCAAACCCCTAAATAAGGTGTTTTGAAAGAATTTTCAAAGAGTTCACCTCTTTTTCATTCATTTCCACTTTGTCCTTGCTCGATTTACCGAAAAGTGCAGCATTTAACGAAATGCGAGCGTCGGAACATCGTAGGAACTCTTTCAAAAACTATTTTGAAAGAGAGGGTTTTACGGTCTAAAATCTTTTGGTCAAAATCGTTTTGGTCCAAAAGGGGGTATGAAGTTGGGATTTGAAGCTCCTCTTGCTGAAGAAATCGAACCTTCGCACTGCACATCTTCACCACCAAGCAAACAATCAGTAGCACCCAAGTCTTAAGGGCGGTCAAAAATGTGGTGTCTACAGTTGCCCCTCTTTGACAACACTCTGAAGTCATAAAATGACATGAGTGAATGTCAAAGCCCAGAGACGACCCATTTTTGATAAGGTCGAAGACTGGGACAAACAAACAAAATGCAAATGCAGTTGGTTGAACCCGAGGGTTGCCTACGTATCTCTTTGCAAGGAATCAAACCAGTGTAGTTCTGGGGCAGGATGCAAAATGATACACAATATAATAAAACAGTACAAATGATATGCAATGCAACGAAATAATGCACATGATATACAATGTAATTGAAACATCAAACCACAAGCAGTGCAAAACCACACAAATACCATAAAAAGATGAAGATGCAAATCAAACTACGTTTACCACAAAAAAGGTGCCAGAGCACTTAAACCACAATTCTCTTAGTGGAATAGGTGCATGCACGTGCAGAACTGTGTGTTTCGCAGAAAGAATACAAGTAATTGGGTAGGATGATATAAGTGATGAATGATCTGCTGAGGAAAGATCGTGACCCTAAATGCTGAATGCAACAAAACAAAGTACAATGTAGTGAATGCAATGGATGCAGTGAATAAGGGGCGCGACCAAACCACATTTTACTTAGAAAATGTATGGACACAAAACAGACCATGTCTAACACAGAAAAGGTGACGAAACCCTCAGACCACAATTCTCTTAGTGGAATAGGCGCATACACATTACCACAGAACCATGCTTCAACGAAGGAAATGTATGAGCACATGCTAGACTAAGCTTAACATGAAAAGGATGTAGGCGATAAAATAGATAATGCAGTAGATGCATACGATAGATGCTATATGCAATGCGATAGAAGTAATAGATGATGAAATGCGATGCAACTGGGAAGTGAAAGTACCTTACAGGGGCAATTGGTGATGATTCACCTCATGTTGCTGGGGATCTTCCTCTCCTGTATCTTGCTTTTCCGAACCATAGGTACTACTTTTCTCCCTGACTATGGCCGCAACTTTCCCTATTCTCCAACAGGGTGATAGACTAGGTTAGTTCAGTATCCAGAATTGAGGCGCATACACGCTATCTCAACCTATGGGGCTGCCATACAGATTTCAAGCCGAGGATACACCCTTGGGTATTTAAACCAGACTTTAGTCTCGGAAATCCTGAACCTTTGCGTTCTAGGCATGGGCCATTCGAACTCTAGTTTCCACCGTCTCAGTTGATCTCCTAGGAACTCACCGCAAACACAGGCAGGTGGCTATACTAGACCACCGGAAGTCGTTCAGGTACGACAAACACTAAAGGAATTGCACATTTAGAGGATTTAAGGTCTCCTAGACCAGAGGAATGCACAAGATAGTGCGATGACATACAAAAATAAAATGTGCACAAGACAGTGCGAGCGAGGGTGAATGAATGCACAAAACAGTGCGAACAAGATGCACAAAATAGTGCGATGCAGGGTGCACAAGACAGTGCGATGTGCAAAAAAGCGCGAGTGTAAATTCAAATGCACAAGAAAGTGCAATGCGCAAGAAAGTGCGATGCACAAGGCAGTGCGAGAACATCCAAATGCGCCATACGCGAGTGGAGAATGGTTGCGCAAGAAAGCACGATGCACAAGACAGTGCGAGAACATCCAAACGCGCTACACGCTAGTGGAGAAAGGTTGCGCAATAAATCGCGATGCACAAGACAATGCGAGAACGTCCAAACTCGCCACACGCGAGTGGAGAAAGGTTACGCAAGAAAGCGCGATGCACAAGACAGTGCGAGTGGCACATGACCACAAAGTGCATAAGACAGTGCGAGTGATATGAAATTGTGAAATAGATACACTGAGTGAGATTATTGTGCGATAGACGCATGATGTTGATTGAAAGCATGTTCTATGCATGAAACAAGGGTATTCTATGCAAGAGACAAAAGCATATTCTATGCATGAAACAAGAGCATATTCTATGCAATATTGGAAGCATATTCTATGCAAGAATCATAAACGATGCGCGGCACGTATGCAACAAAAGTGCATATGAAAGTGCACATTCTATGCAAGAAGGGAGGCAAATATGTACTTTGATGCCTCCGATTTACCTCTCGAAGGAGTTTGCAATGTGTTTAACTCAAAAAGGACACACCCTGTTCATATTGACGAGGGGTAACATATGCATGTGAAAACCATGGGTGCTGCTTGGACTGCCATTCTGACTCCATTCTGACTTGAAGCAAGCTTAAACTTGGGGTCGAGATACACTCATACTCCAGGGAAAGGCGAGGTTTGAGAAGGTGCACCTGGAATGCAGTCTCAGAATTTGCCGAAGTTGAAACACACTCAGATGCTCCAAATTTTCCCTCTTTTATTTTGCTTTCCAGTCCGGAACCCATATAGCTTCAGATAGGTCCTGGTTTTATTGTTCTTGTATAACCTGGGTTGAACCTGCAGTTTTATGAATAAACAAATCCTGTTTTGCACAAATGTGGAGAATGGCACAGCACTCTGAGCACAAAACGATTTATTTTGAAATTGAAATTGAGAAATGAATTCTTAACCGGGTATTGAGCTTACGACTGACCACAGTCAAAATGACTCAACAAAGGAAAAACAAAGGTAAAACAACTTAAACACATCTATTGACACTCAAAACGACTCAAAACAAGAATCGAGACAAACCAAAAACACACAAACACAAGACTCAAATATGTTCCAGTGGTGAGAGACCTCTCAGTTCACGGGAGACTGTTTCTTTGGGTATTGTGGATACGCCCGTGAGGGCCTCTCGCTACCACAGTTCGGACTCCTTTTGTGTCGGTTCTTAATCTGACCTCACAATGTGCAATGTGAGATTGATAAATCACCAAAGAGTCCAAATCCGGTAAATCGTTTTGAGAAAACTGATTTTTTTGAAAGAAGTGCCAAACATGGACTGCTTTGCAAGATACAGAGTCGCCATCTAAATATTTTATTTTTGGGGGAATTTAGGAAACCCTGACTCATTTGCCTAAGGCCATGTGTCCGTCATCACCAAAGTTGCCTCGGCTCGGGAACTTGGGTACGATTGGGGAACGTCAGCTATGAGTACCCACTTTCGCCTGATCCGAAGATCGACCTCTACTAACCATGATATCCGGTTTTGAAAACGTTATGTGTTCTTATTCCGATTAATTAGCTAATCTTACTATGTGATGCGCACAACACAAAAGTATAGACTAGATCGCCTAATTTGGAACAAAGCATCGCATATCCGTTTGTTTGGAAAACGTTTTGAGGTTTGCTACTCGCGAGTAGGCTAAAACACGGATTTCAATGAGTTGTTCCAACTCAAACAATCCAACCTTCACCTACAGGCATTCAGGCAGTTTATATCACATAAGCATCTAGCCACATGGTAAGCATGCTGTCATGTTAACGTTCACACTCATGCGAGATGCTAAAACATAAAACACTTAAAGTGTACTTCAAGCCAAAACAATAAACTAGTTAGTAATCATATGCATGATCCTAGTTCATGTTAGAAATGGCTAATGCATCGCATACAGAATGTCACTAGAATAGGCTCGGCTAATCTATGGATGACATGTGAGATGCAACAGATAACACGTATTCAAGTTTGATTTGAAATACTTATGCAGTTAGCATGATGCGCTGAGCCCGGTGCATGCAATACTGATGAATGATGCACGCATGCATAGCATAAGGTATGCTAAATTAAATATTCCCTAATACTAACCATCAAAAGCAGGTAAGTAAAAGGGAGAAAGAAGTGGGGGGTTGGAAGACATGCACACACGCACCAACACATATTACAGATTCGCCCTCGCTCGGAGGGACCAAAAGAATAATACAATTAATTAACCTACAAGCTAATTAAATATTACAGACCAATTAAACTAGTTAAGCAAATTAACTAATCTAAGAAAGTGGTAAACAGCCTTGGGAAGAGGGCCCAATGCAATGCGTGCTCGGCTCTGCTCGGAAGTCCACCACCACGCACAAGTTGCCTCTGTTTTGACTGTTCTCCTCCTCTAAAGACTGCACAAGTCTCAGGGTTGCTTCTCTGAGTGCTGTGGAACACCACCGGCTAAGAGGAATGGTCATCGACCATAGGAGAGTGGTCATCGACCATCCATGGAGCTCTCGGCCATCCATACTTGGTCGATCGGCACTGTATATAGCCGACCGGCCAAAACTTCCTGCAGAACCTGTTTTGACAGCAGCAGAGGGCAAAACAAGGCATGACAATGCATTTCAAGCAAATGTGTGCACCAACACATCCCTTGTCATGTTCATGACTCAAAGGGATATGGTCCTTGATTCCCGGACCACCAATCGCGCATTTCGATGCATGATGGCCCAAGAAACCAAGTTGTGCATTTTGATTTCAAATGAAATGCAAACCAAATAAACACATAAAGGTCCAACCTCTATCACTTGATCAAGAGGCAAGGCAATGCATGCAAAATGCAATGCAACCTAGGCATGTGACTAAGTATGCAAAATGAGCATGCAAGCAAGTAATGCGCAATGCATACTAGGCATGCAACCTATGCAAACAAGCATGCAAGGCATGAAGCAATGCAACCAACAAGTATGCAAGACACAATGTGGGTGTTCAAGCATGCAAGCAAGCATGTGACTTCATTCAATCATGTAACAACACACAAATATGCAACAACATACAAGGTGAGCATGCAACAACATGCGAACAATGGACTTAAACTAATTTGGGCAACTCTAAGCTAGGCCCAAAACAATAGCCAAAAGCTAAGGGAATGAGGCCAAATGCACATACAAGCATGAATGCAAACATGGTCCATCACTTAGGCATCAAGAAGCAACTTCTAAGAACACTTAAAAGAGACAAACATGGATGTATGGCATGTACTATAAGCTCTGAAATCATGTTATAAAATGATGCCAAATCAATCTAAACAAGACAAACAAGGCATGCAAGCAAAGCCAAAACTCAAGGCAAGCCAAAGGTGTATTGAACTACACTTAGCAAAATCGAACATGGCATGAATTAAGCAACTAAAATCAGAGTTTTAGCATGTTAATACAAAGCCAACAACACATCTAGATGGCATCTAAATGGATTAAATCCAAAAGCATGCACAATGACTAAACATGGAGCATGAAACACATGCTTTTTAAAGCCTTAAAGGAACACCAAATGCAAGCATACAAGCATGCTAAATGGACTGAAATGGCATGGTAAGTGGTGCCAAATCACTGAAACAAACCAAACAAAGCATGCCCAACACTTCACACACTCAAAGCCTACAAGCTAGAATGTAAAGAGACTATACAAAGCATGTCAAGCATGGCTAAGACAACCAAGGGCAGACCTTAAGCATGGGAAAACAAGCCTAAAAGCTTCACAAAGCTTGGCCAAAACAAGTAAGCATTGTAGTCTACATGCTAGGTACATGTTAAGGCAAATGATGGCATTACAAGACATGTATGCTAAGCAAGCATGGTGTTCAAAAATGGTGCTCACACATGAGGCTTAAATGGCCAACATTGAAGACAACAAGGAGAGGGGGTGGCCCTCTCCTTCTTAGGACCTTAAGACACCATCCTCACCACTGAAATCCCTCAAGATTTTAGTGGTGAGGAGGCCCAAACAAGGTGGTCCCGGAGCTCACCAAAATAGCACAAAATGGGGGCCAAACAAGCCCTAAGAGGGGTCAAACCACCCCAAATACCAAAACACTCTTAAACAACTATTTAGAACAAGAAAAAAAAAGACTTTTATATGTTATATGCTAAGCTCGAAAATAGGTGTAAGGTAGGCAAAAAGACTATGCAAAAATGGGGTAAAAAGGGACAAGAATCTTACCCTTGTAGACCCCTTCAAGGATGGAGCTCCAGCTGCTTCTTTGAGCTCAAAACCAGGCAAGAACTTCAAGAACAACTCCCTAGCACCTCAGTAGCCAAGGTAAGGTGTAATGGTAGGTGTTTGTGCACAAAACTAAGACTAAACACACCTAGAACACTCAAGAGAGGGAGAGATATAGAGATAGAGTATGAACAAACCCTAACCCTAAAACTCAAAGCTCTGGAATTTTTTTGTAACCCTAATGGAGGGAGAAGAGGCTCCCTCTTATAGGGATCACTCTTGCAAAGCTTACAAGGTAAGCTAGTCAAGAGGGAAATCCCTCCATACACGTGTATGGAGGGGAGCAAAGGTGTATGCCAGCTAGCATAGCTGGCATAAAATTATCTGGAAAAGTAGATGCACAGTGGTCGGCCAGCCAAAAATGCAATTTGACCAAAATAGATGGCCGGTCGACCATCCATAGTGCCGGTCGACTAAACATTTGGCCGATGGCAACAAACCAACGGCCGGTGGCCTCAAGCCATGGCCGGTGAAGTGTGGGGATGGCCAATAAGCCATTCCCTGCCCCTCAAAAGAAAAATACAAGTGTTTGGTGCAAAACCAGACACAAAAAAGTCGAGTCGAGAGATCCTGAGGCAAGACACGTAGCCGAGACCTCCGGGAACTCAAGACAAACACAAACAAGGATAATCACCGAGTGTTCAAATGGTGACGTCCAAGTCTTGAGGACGGTAAAAAATGGGGTGTCTACAATTGCCCGTCTTTGACAGAACTCGAAAGTCATAACAATGACGGGAGTGAGTGTCAAAGCCCAGAGACGACCCATTTTTGACAAGGCCGAAAACTTAGACAAGCATGCAAGACAATAAAGGTATGCGCTCGAAGGCGGGGGCAAAATGCAACTGACAATGCAAGAAGCCGAGCATAACTTATGATCATGCAAAGAAAGCTGTAACGAAGCATATCATGCAACAGTTTTAAGCTAGCAAACACAAATCCAACTACATTATAATGCAGAAAGGATGTAAGAGAATTATGCAATTCTCGCTATGTCTCACTCGGAGAATACAATACATGTGCGGCTCGTCTGGTTGCACCATCTTCAAATGAACCGTACATACAATATCATGCCTGAAAGAGAAAGAAAACTCAACAGGTACGATATCGTTAGCAACATGCATGACAATGCAAAATGATATGCAATATATACAAAACTATGTATAAACAATGCAAATGGAAATGCAATGCAATTGAAACAATGCAAATGATATGCAATGTATTTGAAACAATGCAAATGATATGCAGTGCATTTGAAACATAATCGAACCACAAGCAGTTCGAAACCACACAATATCAAAAGGATGATGGAGGTGACAAGTCTGTCTAACATAGAAAAGGTCATACAGAACTATGAGTGTATAGACGGACCAGAAGATACAAGTAATTGGGTGGAATGATATAAGTGAGGTAACAACCTGCTGAGGAAAGACCAATGATCCTAATGCTGGATGCAAAAATTACACTACAATATAATATATACAATGGATATGGCATGCAGCCAAAACATGTATTGCCTAGGAAAGGCATGGACACAAACAAACCACATTTAACACGGAAAATGGTGCCGTCACCCTCAAACCAACATACCAGTGTGGAATAGGTGGCGTACACCAGATCTCATAACCGTGGTTCAACATGAAAAGTATGGGCACATACCAGACCAAGCTCAACATGGAAAGGCGCAAGCCATAGATGTGATACAGTGAATGCATGTAAGCTACAATGCAATATATACAATATGCAATGGATGGTATGTATGTACAATGCATTATATACAATGAATGCTATGTACAATGCGATCTGCTAGGGAGAATGCAATGGATGCAGTGGATAAGGCCTGCGGCCAAACCGTATTTTGCCTAGGAAAGGCATGGACACAAACAAACCGCGTTTAACACAGAAAAGGTGCCGCAACCCTCAAACCAACATACCAGCGTGGAATACGCGCAGAACTGTGCTTCAACGTGAAAAGTATGGGCTCATACCAGACCAAGCTCAACATGGAAAAGCATAAGCCATAAATGGAAGTGATGCAGTGAATGCATGCAAGCTACAATGCAAACTATGTACAATGCAATGGAATGATAGGATAAGGCGAAACATGCGTGTCGACGCAAGTGAAGAGTGCACAACAATGCAGGTGGAAGCGAAACATGCGCGTTAACGCATGTAAAGAATGCACGACAATGCAGGTGGAAGCGAAGCATGCGCGTCAACGCAAGTGAAGAATGCACGACAATGCGGGTGGATAATGCAGTAAATACATGCAAACTACAATGCAATATATATAATATGCAATGGATGTAAATGCAATATTTGCAGTGAATGCATGACATATGCAATTTATATACAATAAAATGCATGACATATGCATTATTTACAGTGGAATGCATGACATATGCATTATTATACAATGATGCATGACATATGCGCTATTTACAATGGAATGCATGACATATGCATTATTATACAATGATGCTTGACATATGCATGTTTGTTTTTGTTTTGTTTTTTTTTTTTTTTGGAATGCATGAAAAATGCAAAGGAAGGGAAAGGTGCATGACAATGCATGTTTTTTTTTTGTTTTTTTTTGAAATGCATGAAAAATGCATGCTAATGGAAATGAAACAAATGTTAATGCAAATGAGTCGTTCGGGCACGACAAACACCAAAGGACTTGCACCTTAAGAGGATTTAAGGTCTCCTAGACCGAGCGTGTTTAAGGTCTCGCCAGACCGTATGCTGGGGAAGAATGCATGACGATGCAAATGAACTTGAAATGCGCGACAACGCGCGGCTTTTAAAATGCATGACAATGCAAATGAGGAAGATGCATAACAACACATGTAAGGTGCCTATGGCAACACGCGATGAGGATCATGCATGATAAAGCAGACCGAAGGATTTAAGGTCTCCTAGACCGAGCGGATTTAAGGTCTCGCCAGACCGTGCGGATTTAAGGTCTCGCCAGACCGTGCTGAAGTGCATAACAATGCAAGCATAATGATGTATAACTCAACGCGCGTTCACATCAGAGCGTTGTAAAGCAACACATGTGGGGCAACTTTCTAATCTTGAAAGGGACAGAAGGATACACAAAAGGATACACCGCACCCGTATTCAGTGCTACGCACAGAAGACATGATCTGAGGTCAAAACGGAGACTGGTTGAGCTTCAGAAATGCACTTTCTTGCACTGTCTTGAGCAATGAAGGCCCCAAACTACATATCTGACCCAAGCAAGGCCGTAGGAGGCTCACCGGCCACAGGAGGAGATCACCGGCCATCCACCGGCCACCAAAAACATACACCGGCCAAATATTTGGCCGACCGGCCAACAGTGTGGCCGATCGGCCAAATCTGCCTGAATCGGGGCAGTTTGGTCTTTTGGCCACGGGTCTTTTAAAGTAGGGCCTCTAGCCCTATTTTCTTCACTCTCTCAAATTCGAAATCCCTTCATCTCTCTCTCTAGAGCATTTTTCTTCCTTCGATCCTCGTTTTTCTCGTGTTTTCAACACTTTTTCGTCGTTCCATTCACGAATACCTTTGCGTTTCGAACGTTTTGAACCGAACGAAACTTTATTTCGGTGTATTTTTCTTGATTTCCGCCTCTTGGGGTTTGTTTCCCCCGAGTTCCTCTTGATTTCCATGCCTTTTCCACACTTCAGCTTTTCCGGCCATTTTCCGCCCTCCCGGGGGTTGACTTTCCGTTGACTTTTCGCATTTTAGCCCGATTTTCCCTCTTCCGGCCATTTTCACACCACTCTTGGCATGGCAGACGATCTTCCCCAGGACGGGACTCCCCCGGAGCACGAGATGGATCCAGAGGCCGAGCTCTTGCCGCTGAGCATTCGACTGTTCGATCTGGCGACCTACCGGCCGGCGATTCACATACTGCCTCCCGACGAACTTCGCCAGTTCCGGAGTTTTGACAGGATGGTGCCTCCAGAGATTCTCCTGCGCGAGCCGGAGTCACATCTATCATACGGCGCTTCCGAGGTATATTCTTCCCCGTTTTGTTTTCCGCAATGTAGAACACTTAACTGCCATAGTTGATTCTGTTCTTTAACTGCTTAGCCCAGATACACCGATACACTGTATGCTGTAGTTGGCTGTGAACACACTTGCACTTGATATCTGATTGAATCTGACACGCGCACACACGCTGTATTTGCCCTGAACCACTCAAACACACTGACACATCATACACTGCAGTTCACTGCGAGCACACCGGCACCGGATATCTGTTTGAACTTGAAAACGTGCACACACGCGTAATATGTTGTCCGTGACTTTGTGTACCCGTGATGTAGTCACTTTGGCAGACTTAATTGCCATTCAATTCATTATAGTTGCTTTTTTGACACCCCTCATCCCACTATGACAAGCTCAAGTAACATGGCTTGTTTTGGTGTCGCAGTGAGTAGTCGCATCGGACATGCACTTGCAGACCAAAATTACAATTTCATAAAGTTAGAAACGAAAGCAGAAAATGAACGGACGTTGTTGTTAGATAAAATAATAATTGTGGGTTGTCTTTTTCACAATGCAATCCCTTCATATTCGAGCAGTAAGTTGTCAAATTAATCAGTAATGCAGTGAGCTGTCACATCGCCACAGTAAACTGTTTTCTGATGCTTGCTTTTTTAATACAGTAAGTAGTTACTTCGAACGGACGATTTCAGCACAAATTGGTGTTTGCAAAAAATTATAAATTAAATCATAAAATGAAACAGAGGCTTTAATTTTCTTTGTTTTAAAGCAATACTGTTCATAAACAACTATGAAACAGAGTGCAAGTAAATACACAATATTCCAACTCACTCGACCTAAAAAACTATCGTTGATTTTTTCACCAAAACAATGTTCAAAACAAAACAAAACAAAATAATAAAATGGCCACCTGATATGTAAAGAAGATTGGCACTACAGCCTATATTTTATCTTATTTTCACTTTACGAAATTTCACAGTCATCCCCTTTTCTCCTCTTTGCATTTTCTGCTTCTTTTTGTATTCGATAAATTACACTTACCTCCCTTGAGATTTTTGACAAATATAGAAATCTCTCTTGTAATTTTAATAATTACAGAAGTCTACCCTACTTTAACTGACAATATCAAGATTCTCTCATTTTTGTACTGTTGTCCACCCAACTAACCGAAGCTACTGATGTCATCAAAAATAAATACTGAAATGCCCATAATACCCTCAAGTGTCTTGAAATGTCCATGAGCTAAGTTATATGAGATAAAATCAAAATTATTTTCTCAATTGCAGACAACACTGTGAAACACACCCACAGTCAAGTACCTAGATATAAAACATGTACCTCAGTCAAAAACTTTTGTTGCTTAGGGTTCTTCGAATACTAAGGGGAGTAAAATTGAAATACAATCTCAAATCGGGCATGAGAATGAGTCACCCACAATCAAGTAAGAAGATATAGAGCATGTACCTCAGTCAAAAACTTCTGCTGCTTCGGGTTCTTCGAATACTGAAGGAAGTAAAGTTGAAATACAATCTTAAACCAAGCATGAGAATGAGTCACCCATTAATATCTGGAGTTGTAATAAAAATAGTGAGTCCAATGGTGGCAATGAGTGGGTTGTTGACAAAAATCAAATTTTAGGGAACGACACAGCGTCAAAGGCAAATGGCTGAGGGTCCAGTAGAGGGGGTTGGGGTTCTTCGAGTGAAGAGGGCCACAGTAAAGTTGAATTGCAGTTGCAGATAGGATGGCAGAAAGATTCACTAGGCGATTCCTGGAAGAAGTCGAGTAAGAATGATGACCACAGTGATGATAGGAAGGAAGGAATGTGGGGTTGGCAAATTAAAGAATTTGGGAGCAGAGAAACTGTTTATTATTAAAGACGGAATACTGGCTTCATTCAAAATCACAAAGAAACTCAATTCTCTTTCACAAATAAATAATTTCTTCTTCATGATTGAACTTCCATTAATTAAGAACATGTTCATAGTACCAAATGAACCTATTCTGCAAGCTCGTAACCCAGTTGACATGTGGGTAGAAGAGATAATTTGGGGTCAAGGCCTACGGTGTCCAAAGCAAGTGGTTGGTCTAATTGGGAAGCTCACACAATCAAGTAAGAAGATGTAGAGCATGTACCTCAGTCAAAAACTTCTGCTGCTTGGGGTTCTTCGAATACTGAGGGGAGTAAAGTTGAAATACAATCTCAAACCAAGCATGAGAATGAGTCACCTACTAATATCTGGAGTTGTAATAAAAATAGTGAGTCCAATGGTGGCAACGAGTGGGCTGTTGACAAAAATCAGATTTTGGGGAACAACACAACGTCAAAGGCAAATGGCTGAGGGTCTAGTAGAGGGGGTTGGGGTTCTTCGAGTGAAGAGGGCCACAGTGATGATGGGAAGGAAGAAATGTGGAGTTGGCAAATTACAGAATTTGGGAGCTGTAGAAACAATCTCATTTGCAAGTTGTTGGTCCAGTTGGGGGTTAATTTATTCTATTATTAAAGGGGAACACCAATTTTGGTGTCATGAAGCCTAGCTTAGAATTTTTTTTTCTTTTTTTCCTAAAATGACCATAACTTGTTAAATAATCTATTTTTTTAAAACTTATATCAATTTATAATTAAGGATCAAATCGTAAATTACTAACTCAGTAAATAACTTCCACTTTTCCACTTCCCACATTTCAGAAACTACTGTGCAGTTCCACGTTTCACCATCTTCTCTCTCTTTTTTTTTTAATTTTTTAATTTTATATTTTAAATTTATAACAAACTGTTGTGTAAGTTCTACAGTTCATCATCTTCACTCTATTCAAAAACTAAAATTTGTTTCTTTTTTTTTTTTTTTTGGAGAAAGACTATTCAAGTATTCAAAAACTTTTTCTTTCTTTCTTTCACTTATCAAATTCTTTGGGAAAAAAAAGTACAGAATAAGAAATAAAATTTATTTATTTATTTATTCTATTTTTTGTAAAGAAATAATTCATTGTTCTTAAAAAAAAAAAAAAAACATTTAAAAAATTATATAGTTTATTATTGTAAAAAAAAAATCCATATGGTACCAAATGCAGCACAACTTCAATCTCTTATATATATAATCACCCCGTTTAAATCTATTTTGACATCATGATTTGAATATTTGAAGTATTTAGGAAAGCCTAGAATAAGTAAGAATAAAAAATTGTAAAATTCTATTTTGGAATAAATAAATATAGCACATTTATATCCTCTATACAAGTTTGAGTTACAAAAACTATAAATAAAAAAATACTATACACTCCATATCACACCCTCTAATGCCCTAACTTGCCCCCAGTCCCACAACCCCGACCGTGGACCTCCTTTCTCGGTCTCCTGCCATAGACTCTCTGAATATGTGGCTCCCCCAATCACAAATACGGATCCTGTGGCGTTTCCTCCCCTGCATGTGGCCCTCCAGCGACTGCCTGTGGAGCCTGTGACTGTGACCCTCCCTCTCTTGCTTGTGCTGCCTCTGATCCTCCCTCTGGCCCAGCATCGGATACTGCTGTGAGCTGTGAAATTCCCTCATTTGGTGCAACTGTATCACGATTTGCACCTGGACCTTGACCTTTGCCTTTGCCCGCACCCCGACTTCGGCCGCGACGTCCGCCACAACCATAACCTTGGCCTCTCCCTCGCGCTCTTGGGGGGGGGCTCAATATAGACCTCATCCTGAGCATGGTAGATGTAAGTGAGAACTGCATCATGTGTAGTCGTGGTTGCGGTCGAACTAGTCCACACAAAAGTAGGTGTATGTAGTGTGGGAATATGTGATGTACATGTATCAACTCCAACAATACACAACACCTGAACTGTGTGGTGGTGGTAACTGGATGGGTGGGGTAACAGCCTCATGCATGTATTGGGGAGGTGTCCAATCAAGGTCAGCTACATAAGGTATGCAAGTATGCTGGATAAGATGTACATGGAGAATCTGGAGATATGTATGGGGTAGCATGCGGTGGGGTCACTGATGTCCAAGGACATGATGTGGCCGGCGCTGAAGTGGAAGGCACTGACATGGACGACACTGATGTGTCTTGAGCAGCTGCTGCACTCTGTACACCGTAGTGGCCAAAATGTAGACGATCCCCCCGATGGGCATGCTGGATCACCTCGTAAAATAAGTCTTGGATCTCTCCAATGGCCTACAAGGCTGCTATCCATCAAGGCTATTGTCCATCACGTCTCAATAAGGCGTCTTCAGCCAAGTGATATGACCTCCCAGCTCCAACCACCTGAACAAAAATTCGGATGTATTAGTCTACAGCTGACTGAAAGTAAATCAATTATGATCTTAATAATTATTTGACATATACTATGATACTCACCAATGCCTCAAGAGAAGGCCCAACTTCCTGATATTCGAACTCAGACAGGTGGCTCGGGTTACCGACAAGTGGACGTGTATGTCACCAATACCACAACATGTAAGGGTCGGATGACGGGAGTACTTCATCACTCCAGTCAGCCTGTACGATAGTATCCCAACGGGCATCCCACTGCTGTATATACCTCATGTAAAACAGACTCCAGTCAGTGCCAGCTCGGCCACGCCTATCAGTCGCATGCAACCGCCACTCGATGTCGAACCGGTCTGGCATGGACTAGACCCAACCAAATTGTCGGAGGACACGATCAGGGAGATGCCACTCAACCACGTCAAAACAAATAAGTGGCACTCTCGCCATCCATATCTCCCGACCTAGTCGGCAGTAGTCTGGCAGCGTACTGAGGATCCTAGCATAAGGCTTCCATATAAACTACGACAACGACAAGTATATTGAAATTTGCTCGTGAACTCAAAACATATAAAATAAACAAGACAACTAAAATGCAATAAATTTCAAACCTCGCCCTCGATCATCTGGTCGAACTGGTCTCTATAAACGACGAATACATGGGTCGATACGACACCTGAGGAATTAAATAACTGGGCCTCTGAATTTGTTTGTTCTGTTCTGTACTATGGTTATTATTATTTTGCTATATATGATTTCTGTATTAAATTATGCTCTCAGTATAATATTTCTTACCTTGCCATGTGCGTATAGCTGTTAACCGCTTTTAGATAATGTATTAGGACCAGTGCATAGGGTAGACACAAGACACTTTGTAGTCATAGTCCAATTATAGCAATGTAAATAAATAAAAGCTCTAATGTATATTTTCAATAGAATAAATATTTAGGTATCTTTTTATTTTTATTCCACTGCACTATTAATTTGTTATAACTTCAGTTATTGTCTTGTCGTGACGTTGAACCTCTGGTATCGAGTTTGGGTCGTGATAGATTTTTATTGGTTAAAGTTATGGAATTTAAGGTCTTGATTGAGAATAGATTATTTTAGTAACTTTTTGATTTTTAACAAAAATATATGCAAAAAAAGTAAAGAGGATGATGTGATAATTTATAATGACTTTTTGATTAAAATGTTTAGTCTCCAAATGAGGCATGCTCTCTTTATATTTTGTTATTTTTTCGCCTTAGCTATTTAAATTTTATTTTTTTACTTTACCCTTTTATGTTTCAATTCTGTTTATTTACTTCTAAATTTAATTTATATTTAAAATTAGACCCCAAAAAAAAAATCACGTTAGCTGTCATTGTGTCATTTTTTTTTAATTTTAGACAAATTAATTTTTAGATTAAATTAAAAAAAATTGAAAATATGAAAGGCCAAAGTAGGAGAAGTGTTTTTTTTTTTTTTTAAAGAGCTGAGGCCTTATTTGGAAACAGACTATTTTAATAATTTTTTGCTAAAATTAGTCACAGTATTTGGTTTCAATTTTCTGAATTCAATTTTATAGAAATTGAGTTTTTTTGTTTTCATATTTTTTTAGTGAATATTTTTAAAATTTTAAGCAATTTTTAAAACTTTTTTAGATGCACATTATTTACATGTATCTAAAAAGTAAAATATTTGTAAAAAAATATTTTAAAAAATCAATAAATACATAAAAATATGAAAAATATATTGAAATTTATATTTTCTTTTATATTTTTGGTATTTAGTGAATTTTTTAAAGTTTTTTTTTTCACAAATGTTATACTTTCTACATGTATTTATATTAGGTGTATCTAAAAATTTTTTAAAAAATTATTTAAAACATGGAAAACAAAAAAAATGAAAAGTGAATCCTAAAAAGTACGGAAACCAAAATATAAAATGTAACGTCACTCATATTTATCAATGACTCTCTATCCTCATATTTCTAATTATCTATATAATTAAATGGACCATAAAAGATGCAGCAATATCTTACTTGTTTCATGCAAACGGTATGGGTAAATCTAAACTCAGCATTCTAGATCAAATGCTGACATAGGTGGGCCTATAGGAGCTTTTGGCTCATCACTTAGAACCCAATACATAATTCAAATACTAAAGCCCAACATTGCTGGAACTCAAAGTGGAATTAAAGACCAATGACTTCTAAACACGTGTCAAGAGAAGAATCAGCCACATAAGCAGACAAAGATTCTGCAAAATTATTGCACCACACATCAGTCATTAATGAGTTTCCCTGCAGCATTTATGGCGATAACCCCTCCCCGTCGGAACAAGAACGACCTCACCATGAACAAGGCAGGCTAGAACATAGACTTTCGGCCAACGTGACAGGCTGAAAAGGACAAGGAAATGATTAGCAGAGGATATAAGCAGGTTTCTAAGACAAGGAAAAGGTTAAGTTCTCTATCACCACCCCATCTCTACATTACATCCCTCTCACTTCTCTAACTTGTTCGTCGGATGGTTCGTTGGGGGACTCCTCGTTCCCCGTTGAACTCTTGTGAAGGTTTCTCTGTGGGCTCAACACTCGGGCACGGTGTGGGAAGTGTGGATTAATCCGACCCGTTCCATCTGGAGCTCGCAGTATCATCAGTTGGCGCCGTCTGTGGGAACCTTTTTACTCTGCGTGGCAACTGTGCTCATTGTCACCGGAGACCCATTCCCGATAATCCTTACCTGCCACCCCCAAGGTGGATGGTCACAACTAGATCCATGGCTTCTCAACACAACGTTGCCGACTCCCGAGCCGACCCTCCTAACCCAAACAACCCACCGTAGTATTTCACAGAACTCACCAACAACATTAATCACCTGGCCGAGCAAACCCAAGCATTGATCAATGCTTTGCTTCAACGAGACCTTCCTATGCCTCCTCCACCGCCTCAAGATATCCCTCCCAACCGAGAACGAGCCCTGAGCCATCCCTTCCAATAATCCCACCCATCCAACTTGGAGGGCTTGTGACCCCCTCCTTAGGATATGAACCCGCCACCTCGGGCCCCACATCCATTGGTCCAAACACCAGCCCCCGAGGGAGAGGCCAGTAGCGTCCAGCCTCCATTGCATTCCGATGGTGACAACGTTTCTCTTTGGGATGCAGAACTCTAAGCCATGAAACTCCAACTTCAAGGAGTCATGCAGAATATACAGAATAAACCTTCCACCACAGCCAACTCACCATTTGTTGCCTCCATTATGGACAAACCCCTACCCCCTAAGTTCAAAATGCCCTCGATCGACTCTTTCGACGGTACAACGGACCCGGTCTACCACTTGGAGACTTACAGGACCCTTATGATCCTCCATGCATTCCCTGATGAGATCATGTGCCGGGCTTTCCCCGTGACACTTAAGGGGTCGGCTCGACTGTGGTTTAGTTAGCTGCCGACAGACTCTGTCTCTACTTTTCAGCACCTAAGTGACTCCTTTCTCAGCCATTTCATTGGTGCCCAGCGCCAGCGGCGTCTGGCAACTCAACTCCTAAACATCCGTCAGACCGAAGGGGAGTCGCTGCGCAGCTTTGTCACCCGCTTCAACACCGAAGCCTTACAGGTGGCAAAAAACAACGACAAGGTCATTCTCACGGCTCCCAAAAATACATGAACACCGAAGATTCCCTAGCCGCCCGACAAGATTCCACAACCAAAACCCCAACCCCAGAGAGAAGAGAAAGGACCCTGAAACTAGAACCACCCAGTACACACAGCAAACACCTCAGTATACTGACCAACCAGCTCGAGCCGACCGGTCGGCACCTACCCGACCGCCTGGCCGGTTCGAACAGTACACTCCTCAATTCCTCCATGGAACAAGTCTTGAACCAGATCCAACGAGATTATCCCCTGAAATGGCCCCAACCATCGCGGTCTCCTTCCAACTGGCGAGACCAGTCCAAGTACTGCCGTTTTCGTTAGGACCACGACCACAATACCAAGGAGTGTGTTAACCTTAAAGACCAGGTCGAGAGTTTGATACGTCAGGGGCATCTCAGTTGGTTTACGGCAGCCCGCCTTCAGCAACGGCCAAGAACCGAACCTTCCAAAAACAACCACTGACACACCCCTCCTCGGCAACCCGCACAACCTCACCAAGGCAATAATCGACCCCCACAACAACCTCGAGCACAAGGCAACCCTGCCCCCCCGGTTGGAGAAATCAGAGTTATTGCCGGTGGGCTTACATGTGGGGGACCATCCCGTTCGGCCCAACGAGCAGAACTCCGAAAAATCAGGCAGGGCTCCGATAAAGAAGTCGCGACGTTGGACCGCCCCTTCAAACACCCCAAGCAGTTGATGGAACCCATCACCTTTACGGAGGCCAATTGCACAGGCATCCGTTTCCTCCATGACGACCCCCTGGTCATCTCTGCTCTCTTGTCCAATTACAAAGTCAGACGGGTGCTTGTCGACAATGGTAGCTCTTCAGACATCATCTTTCTAAACACCTATCGCCAGCTAAAGGTCGGAGAAGAAAGTTTGTCCCCTCTCCAAATCCCCTGGTCGGTTTCACTAGGGATAGGGTGACCTCCATAGGCTCCATCGATCTCCTCATCACCATCGGAGAGTACCCATGGCAGACCACTAAGTTGTTCACTTTCTTCGTCATCGACTGTCCCTCGGCTTATAACATCATCCTCGGCCGCACTGCCCTTAACGCTTTTCAAGCTGTCACATCCACATACCATCTGGCCGTGAAATTTCCTACCGACCTTAGAGTCGGCACCGTGAAGGGAGAGCAGACTGTGGCCAGAGAATGCTACGTCGCTTCACTGAAAGAGGTCAAGCTCAAAAAGACTATGATCATCGAAGGACTCGACGTCAGAGACGAAGACGAGTTAGTCAGAGGCGAACAGTGGAAGAACTTGTTAAAGTCCCCATCGACCCCACAAACCCAACAAAAACATCCAAGATTGGTAGCCAACTATCCCCCCAAGCCAAGGCCGACCTTACAACCCTCCTAACCGAGCACAATGACGTCTTTTCCTGGACCCATTCCGACATGCCGGGTATCGATCCCTCTTTCATCACTCATCGTCTCAGCATCGAGCCCTATTTCCGACCCTTACACCAGAAGCAGTGCATCTTTCACCCGGAACGCAATGCTCTTATTGCTTCTGAGGTAGATAAAATACTGGTAGCACAGTTTGTCAAAAACGTGGACTACCCCAGATGGCTGTCAAATGTGGTCTGGTCTGTAAGAACAATGGTAAATGGCGACTCTGTGTTGACTACTCCAACCTCAATCGAGCTTGCCCTAAAGATAGTTATCCCCTTCCTCGCATAGATCTGCTGGTCGACGCCACGACCGGACATCAAATGCTCAGTTTCATGGACGTCTTCTCTGGCTACAATCAAATTCTGATGCACCCATCTGACCAGGAACACACCTCCTTCATCATTGACCAAAGAACCTACCACTATCGCGTCATGCCATTTGGGTTAAAAAATACCGGAACAACTTACCAATGGTTAGTCAACGCCGTTTTTCATCACCAGATAGGTCGGAACATGGAAGTGTACGTTGATGACATGCTTGTCAAGAGCAAACTCTCCTCCGACTATCTGGCAGACTTGCGGGAGACCGTCGACACCCTACGAAAGTATTAGATGAAGCTGAATCCGGAAAATGCGCCTTCGGCGTTGGATCTGGAAAATTCTTGGGTTTCATGGTCAGTCAAAGGGGCATCGAGGCTAACCCCGAGAAGATCAAGGCCCTAATAGAAATGCAGTCACCCAAAATGGTTAAAGAGGTTCAAAGGCTTACAGGCAGAGTCGCCGCCCTCAACCGTTTTATTTCCCGCGCAACAGACAAGTGCCTTCCCTTTTTTAAAGTGCTTCGGCAGGCTTTTGAGTGGACGACTGAATCCGAAGAGGCCTTTCAAGAATTGAAGCAATGCATGGCCAACCCCCCACTACTCTCTCAGGCGCTCATGGGTGAGCCCCTTTTTCTCTACTTAGCCGTATCGAACACCGTAGTCAGTGCGACCCTCATCAGGGAGGATAGGTCAGTCCAGCGTCCGGTTTATTACATCAGTCGGGCTCTCAGGGCAGCAGAACAAAACTACCCATTGTTGGGAAAAATGGCCCTGGCCTTGGTCATAGCCTCAAGACGACTCCGACCTTACTTCCAAGCCCACTCCATAGTGGTTCTCACTGACCAACCTTTGAAGAAGATAATGCAACAACCAGAGTTGTCCGGTAGACTTATGCAATGGTCTATCGAGCTCAGCCAATTTGAAATCTCCTACCGATCTCGAACAGCGATCAAAGGACAGGTTATCGCCAATTTTATCTTGGAATTCACCAATCCCGCTCCAACCACGACCCCCTCGCCCCGGCAATTCAACACTGAGACCAAAGATCCCCACTCTTGGACCCACAGCGTCGATGGATCATCCCGCAAACAAGGCAATGGGGCTGGTCTCATCCCCACCAACCCCAAGGGTGGTTATTTCAAGTGTGCTATCCGTTTCTTGTTCGACGCTAGCAATAATGAGGCCGAATATGAGGCCTTGATAGCAGGTCTCCGCCTGGCCAGGGACATTGGTGTCAGCCATATTCAAGTTTTCAGCAATTCTCAACTGATCGTCGGGCAAATTACGGGGGAATTCGACGCAAAGGAGGGCACAATGCGAGCTTACAGGGATATTGCACTCCCCCTTGTTCGCCTTTTCAACACTTTCCACATCAAACACATCCCTCGATCAGAAAACTCTAAGGCAGATGAAATGGCTCAATTAGCTTCGGCCGACCAATCAGACCTCAGCCGTGGCGTCCGCCTTGAATACCTGGCCCACCCGGCTATTTCGCCAAACCAGCAGGAGGTCCACTTCCTCCAAAATGAACCTATCCCATGGGCGGCATACATCCTTTTATTTTTGACAAGCGGGGAATTGCCAGACGATAAACAGCAGGCCGCCAAAGTCCGGCCCGGTCATCCAATTACATTCTCATCAGTGGCCTCCTCTACAAATGCGGATTTTCACGACCATACCTCAGATGCCTCAATCCTGCTCAAGGGACCTATGTGATGAAGGAGGTCCATGAGGGCGTATGTGGTAATCATTCGGGCGCCAGGTCACTGGCCCATAAAATACTTCACACCGGTTACTTCTGGTCTACTGTCCACCAAGATGCCATTGAATTCGTGCTTAAGTGTGATAAATGCCAGCGCTTTGCCAACATCCCCCATGCTCCTCCTACAGAACTGATCACACTTTGCAGTCCCTATCCATTCTCCAAATGAGGGATCGACTTAGTTGGCCCATTGCCCATCGGAAGGGGCCAAACCAAGTTTGCAATCGTCGCTATCGATTACTTCACTAAATGGGTAGAGGCGGAACCCCTCGCCACAATCACCGAACAGAACACCACCAGATTCATCTGGCAGTCGATCGTATGCCGATTCAGAATCCCCCAAGCCATCATCTCAGACAACAACAAGCAATTTGACAATGCCAAGTTCAGGAAATTATGTGCAGAGCTTCGAATTCAGCCATGCTTCTCTTCCCTAGGTCATCCCCAAGCCAATGGCCAAGTTAAGATTACCAACCGTTCTCTTCTAAAGATCATTAAAACTAAGTTGGAAGCGGCTAAGAGACTTTGGGCTGAGGAATTACCAAACGTACTCTGGGCCTACTGCACTATCGCCCGAACCCCCACTAGGGAGACCCCCTTTCACTTAACAAATGGCGTTGAGGCGGTCATGCCAGTGGAAATCGGCCTACCAATGCCGAGGGTTTTGCACCCGAATCTAGAACTAACTGAAGTATTACGTCGGGCTGACTTAGACCTAATTGAAGAACTACGCAAGACCACTGCTGTCAGACGGGCCTCATAACAATAGAAAATGAGAACACACTACAATCGCAAAGTCCGACCGAGGGAGTTCACTGTTGGAGACCTAGTTTTACGCGAAGCAACTCTTGCCACCAAAAATCCTGCCGAGGGCAAGATGGCCACCAAGTGGGAAGGACCTTACGTTGTTAAGGCCAGACCTCATCCGGGCACTTACCAACTTCAGGATATGGAAGGCCGAGATCTCCCCCACCTATGGAACGCCGAGCACTTGAAGCGTTATTTCCAGTAAAATGCCATGTCCTATTTTTGTATTGATCAATTGCTGTATGTTCTTTTTGACAATCTACACATTTGGTTGTTTTTGTCCTCTTCACGCATGGTGTAAATTTGTGATCAATAGGCTACGCCTTAAATGACAATTTGACAACCTCTGTTATCTGCGTTGTGTTCCAATAATGACTTGATTAAACTAAGTTACTTGCAGCCTCAGCCAGACTGACTTAATTAAAGCCTCGGCCAGACTGAGCACGAAGGGCTCAACCAGACTGAGTTAATTAAAGTCTCAGCCAGACTGAGCGAGAAGGGCTCAGCCAGACTGAGCACAAAGGGTTTAGCCAGACTGAGTTAATTAAAGTCTCAGCTAGACTGAGCACAAAGGGCTCAGCCAGACTGAGTTAATTAAAACCTCAGCCAGACTGAGCACAAAGAGCTCAGCCAGACTGAGTTAATTAAAGCTTCAGCCAGACTGAGCATAAAGGGCTCAGCCATACTGAGTTAACTAAAGGCTCAGCTAGACTGAGCGTGAAGGGCTCAGCCAGACTGAGTTAATTAAAGCCTCAGCCAGACTGAGCGAGAAGGGCTTAGCCAGACAGAGTTAATTAATGCCCCAACCAGACTGAGCACGAATGAAGAGTTCGGCCGGTCCATTTTCGTAATTTCTTATTTACAGCGTGGCTGCCATACTTACTTAAAATCTAGGTCCATACTACGACATCTTTTGACATTCTTTACATTTTTAATTCAGTTCAAATCCAGGTCCATAGTCGTCCAAGCCAATCTTTCGTTTCTAACACTTTTAACATCTTCATGTATGCCCATTTTCAACGTTTTTTGCATCATGATTTTCTCACAAGTTAGGCTGGCTTCCCATTTCTACACTTCTTACATCACTATCTACTAGCAAGTATCACAATTCGCGCACAAGTCTTAATTTCACACCCATTTGTCATTAAATTCTGCTCTACCATTTCCATTATTTTCAAATCTACAACTCACGAGAAATAACGACAATAGTACGACAAAGGAAAATTAGTTGTTTTATTTACAAACTTACAGTTACATACGATTCACTGCAGAAATTACACATAATCAAAAATAAACACAACACACAAACACAAAATTTTTACATAGACCACTCTTTCTCACTAGAGGCCAGATTTTCCTCCTCAATCCCCTCGTCCAAGGGGGTCTGGGCAACGTTGTCTTCGTCTATCTTCACACGGCTGAAGTCCACGTCTGGGAACAACTCTTCCGCTTTATGTTTAAAGGTCTTCCAGCCGCTGTCCCAGAACTCAGCCATCTCATGCTTGTAGAAGTCCGACCGTTGGAAGCTCTGGATCACTTCCTCTTCACTCCTACTTCCAGCGGCCGTTCCTGACGGCCCAGCCCCCCATCGCCCTCCCTCGCCAAGCTCCTAGCGACTACGACATCGATGGCTATCTGGAATTCGGCAGACTCTTTGAATTGCTCCAGCGCCGCCTTGCACAGGTCGGGGTACGCCGCTCTCTCAAATGCCAGTCTGGCCCTTTCCTCCGCCAGAGCCCTCTCTAACTCAGCGATCCGCTGGTCTACTTCTTCATTTTCCTTCATCGACTGAGCGCGCAGATCCTCATTGTTGGTCATTGCCTCTTCCCACCTCTCATTGGTGGTGGTGCAGGCTTGTTGAACCAACTCTAGTTGTTTTTTCTTGCCCACCAACTCAAACTCCACCGATACCACCTTGCCGCGTTTCGTTTCCAGCTCTGACTTGGTCGCGAGGAGCTCAACACTAGCACACTCTACCGAATAGCCTTGCACCATCGCCAGCACTTCCATCTGCTTTACTTTCTGGGCATACTCCAGCCCCCTAGCACGCGCACTCCGCGTGGCTTTCCTCCAACCCCTAGTCTCCACCCTTAAACTTTCCAGCTGCGCCTTCACCTCCTCCAGCTGGGCCTTCAGTGGCTCTACCTCCCCTTTTGCACGCGCTGTTTTGCTCAGCAAGGCCCCTGCCAAAGTCGTCGCCTTCATCTGGGCTGAGCAAAGTCCCCTTAGCAGTTCGGCCTCTGTAAAACTCGCCATCAAGCTTACGGCCGCATTCTCCACTACTCCCAAGAGCCAGTCTGCAGCAATCCTGGCTTCGCCTCCTCTCAGCAATCTACCGGATACTACTCACACATGGTATATGGTGGTCTCCAACCGGGCCTCCCCTCCTTCTCCTTGAGGCACAGGACCCCCCTTGGGCAGTTGCTCCGTCCCCTATTCGGACCCAGTCACGCCACCCTCCACTTGTGTGCTAGGTCCCATGGCATCCTCCACCCCTTTCATTGTTTTCTCCAACTCCACCTCTGGGGTCACCTCTGGGGCCATTCCCTCCTTCATCCTTTTCAACACTGGCCCTTCCTCTCCTTTCTCTGCCCTCCTTTTCTTCTTCTTTTTTAATACAGCCTCCACCTTCTTTTTGCTTTTTTCCTTCAGTGGATCCACTGGAGGCGGTAGTGGCTCAAAATCGCCCAAGTCCTTATCCCCCAGCGGCTTGGGGCGCGGTTGGATTCGCTCCCTCATAACCGGTTTAGGCGGACGACCTAACTGTGACTCTTTGTATTTATCTGCCCTGGCAAAGGTCGTTCTATCCTCCGCCTCTTGCTTCTTCCTCTTCGCCCCTAATTCTGCCAGCGCAAGGTCCCCGCCGGTCGGCTGCAGTCCCAACCTCGAGGCAAACAAGGCTGAGGGCTGAACAAGGTCGTCCCACTTGGCGCCCTCCTTCTCCCTCCACGCCTTCACCTTTTTCACCCTCTCCTCTGCCTTTCCCTCCAACCTTGGCTCCACTGACTTGGTTGGAACCTTCCACATTGTGCGCACTCCCACTCCCCCATTTGCTAACACATAAAACCACTGTGAATCCTAGCCCTTCACTGACGATGGCAACCCCGCTACCAGGCCCTTACCCGCCGCCGCCTGTAAAGTCACTCAACTTTCTTGTTGGCCTGAAGCCTTGTAGCAAGCAAAAAACTCATCCACTGCCATCGCAGCTCCCTCGTTCGCCCGTGGCTACGCACTCGCGCAGGCCATTAATATTTTCCACGCATTAGGCATCAGTTGACTCGGCGCCACCCCTAGCCGGTTTAGCACATCCACTACTATCTGTGGGAGCGGCAACCTCAACCTCCCTTTAATGCCTCTTCATAAAGGGCAAACTTCGTCGATCGGGCGTCAGATGGCCTCTCCTTCGACGTCGGCAATTTTAACTCTATCTCCGCGGGAATCTGATACTTCTCATGCACCTCCTCCAACTCCTCCGCTGTAAACGTCGATTTGTCGGCCTTCCTATGCCAATGGTCCGGTTCTACTTGACTAATTGGCTTCACAGCCGCTATCAGCGTGGACGGACGGGTCGCCCTGCGGGCTCAGCCTCACTTCTTGCTCGCTTCTCCGCCCTGTATTGCTCCGCCAACTCCACCACGTCGTCGTCCCCCAATGAATCTAGTCTCATGGTTGGCACTTCATCTCGAGCCATCTCTCCTACGTATCTGCGTATAGCTTCAGACGCTGGCACAAGGAAGTTTGCAAAGTGTTGCCGAGGAGTATCACTCGAAACAAATGAGTTTACTTTTGAGACGTATTGGTTTTTTGCAAAAAGGTAGGTAAAGCGAATAACCCCAAACGCCCACGGTTTGCCTATATTCCAAGGGTCATGATTAAATTTTGCCAAGTTGTAAATTTTCAAAAAAAAATTTCAAACCCGCCTTTTCACTGCCCTATATTACTATGTCCCTTCACTTCTTACTAACGCGTCACCTCCCCCATTAAAGAATTATGCCACGTGTACGACCACGATCCACTGCTTGGTCCCCCTATCCTGTCCCTTCCATTTCACATCACCACGTGCCCCGCCGCTCCTCGAGCCCCACGCACTACCACTTTCCCTTTTCGCTCGGTCACCCTTCGCGGTCGGTCCTCCTCGCAGTCGGCCTTCACACTCAGTCACCCTTAGCGGTCGACCCTCCTCTCAGTCGACCTACACACTTGGTCACCCTTAGCGATCCGCCCTCCTCTCAATCGGCTTTCACACTTGGTCACCCTTCGCGGTCGGCCCTCCTCCCAATCGACCTTCTCGCTTGGTCACCGCTCGCGGTCGGTCCTCCTCGCAGTCAACCTTCTCGCTCGGTCACCCTTCGCGGTCGGCCCAACTTCCCGACGGTCTTCTCTTCGACGACCTCTCACAACCCCTTTTTTTCTTCCTTATTCCTTTTGTTGGACTAAAGCTGCACTTGGGAATGGGGTACTACTTACATAGGTGGGCCTATAGGAGCTTTTGGCTCATCACTTAGAACCCAATGCATAATTCAAACACTAAAGCCCAACATTGTAGGAGCTCAACGTGGCATTAAGGACCAATGACTTCCAAACACGTGTCAAGAGAAGAACCAGCCACAAAAGCAGAAAAAGATTCTGCAAAGTTATTGCACCACACATCAGCCATTAATGAGTTTTCCTGCAGCATTTATGGCGATAACCCCTTCCCGTCGGAACAAGAACGGCCTCACCATGAACATGGCAGGCTAGAACATAGACTTTCGGCCAATGTGACAGATCAGAAGGGACAAGGAAATGATTAGCAGAGGATATAAGCAGGTTTCTAAGACAAGGAAAATGTTAAGTTCTCTATCACCACCCCATCTCTACATTCCATCACTCTCACTTCTCTAACTTGTTCGTCGGAGGGTTCGCTGGGGGACTTCTCTTTCCCCGTTGAACTCTTGTGCAAGTTTCTCTGTGGGCTCAACACTCGGGCAACGGTATAGGAAGCGTGGATTAATTCGACACGTTCCATCTGGAGCTCGCAATATCATCAAATGCCATCGTGAATCTTTACATTTCTAGTCTATGTTTGAAAATTGGTTAAATTAATTAAAAGATTAAAAAGTTAAAAAATCAAAAAATTATACTAAAAAGTTAAAAATTCATTTTCATTCTTTCTACTTTTTACTCCTTTTTTATTTTTATTTTTATAAAAGGTCAAACAACCATTTCTAAATATTTGAAGTATTTAGTTAAAAAATTTAAAAAACACTGAAAAAACATCAATTTTTAAATAATTCTAACTATCTAGCAAATTAAGACCAACAAGGACGTGGCAGGAACTTGTTAGTTCCAAGCAAAATGTAAATGTCACTCTCAAACTCATCAATGTGAAAGAAATATGTCACTGTCAAACTTTACATTTCTAACTATCCAACTGATTAAAATGGACAAAAAAGGACGAAGCAAGACCTTACTAGTCTAGTCTTTTAGGAATTTTAAGGTAGTTGTAGTGTGCCCATTCAATAGCAAAAAAAAAAAGTATACTTACATGACTCCAAAAAATAAAAAAAATATGAGAAAATAACAAAACATGATTGGTTGCGCAGACAACCACGTGGTGTTCCCAAAACGATAGATAATTTCTGATTAAGTGGACCATAAAAGATGGGACAGTTTTATGCGAACGGTAAAAGTCAATCTAAACTCAGCAGTGTAAGTCAAATGTCATTGGGAATCTTTACATTTCTAGTCTATGCTTGGAAATTTGCTAAATTAATTAAAAAGTTAAAAAAATTAAAAAACATACAAAATATTTAAAAATTCATTTTTATTCTTCCTACTGTTTACACATTTTTTCATCAAAAAGTCATTCCTATAAGTATTTCAAGTTTTTACTTAAAAAATACTACAAAACATCATCTTTTAAATAAAACTAAGTGTTTGTTTGACATCATCTAAAAAAATAAAAAGTTAAAAAGTCACTAAAAAATAAAAAAGTTCATACTATTCACAATATTTAGGCGGGAATATGGAGTTGAGTACTCAGAGGGCAAAATGACATTTTTGCCCTTCACTGACATGTACAACTCACGGGTGTTTAAGAAAAAAAAAACAAACAAACAAACAAAAAGTCAAACACAAAACCAGTACAGCTCAGTGCACTACTTCGGGAAGTGACAACTTCATTGACATGCACAGAAAGCATGTCAGTGCTCAAAAGGATAGGAAACTAATTTTGATATTTCATATAATATTTTAATACACATTTTTTTTTTTATAAAAAATCAAAAAGTCATCTCAAATAAATATTTTTTCTCTACTTTTTTAACTAAAAATCAAAAGTGTACTTATATTGTTCATTTCAAATATTATATAACTATCTAGGAAATTAAGACCAACAAGTACGTGACAGAAACTTGCTAGTTTCATGCAAATTGTAAATGTCACTCTCAAACTCATCAATGTAAAACAAATATGCCACTATCAAACTTTACATTTCTAACAATCTATCTAATTAAATGGACCAAAAAGGACGGGGAAGACCATAGTTCTAAATCGCGGTATCGGTAGTATCGGCCGGTACGTATCGGGAATCGGGTGTCGCGACCGTGAAATTTTAAAAATCATTAGCAATCCCTCTAAAACTAAATTTTATTTATTTTTTTGACTCTTTTAATTTTAATTTGTTACATTTTAATCAAAATTTCGTTATGTAAGAATATTTTTGACTCATTTTAAACTAAATGATATGTATTTATTTTTGGCGTATGTTAAACTTTTAATAAAAAAATTGATTTGAATATTTTTTTTCTTGTACTGAGAAAAAAAAATAATATATAATATATATATTAATATAAATAGAGGTATATGTGTATAAACAAAAAAAAAAAAAAAACCTTAAACATTTAAATCTATAAATCCACCATAAACCCATGCACCTCCATGTACCCAAGTATCTCTCTCTTCTTACCCATCTACAAATCCACCAAACCCAGGCACCTATTCAGCTTTAGATCGACGAAACAAAAAAAGAAAAAGAAATTAGAAACAGAGCATAATAGCCCTTCAACTCCTTCTTCCTTGAGAACACTCAAAACTTCATGTAACTTCAAGTTGTTTTTCAACCCAGCAATCAAATTCACCTCCAAAATAGGATCCATGTCCCGTATCGTCAAAACCGGTAATCTCTCATCTTGAGAACCAACCTTATTATCACCTTCCAGCTCCACTCAGTACATCAAGAAGAAAACAGAGACTCAGAAACAGAGACCGTATCGGACTGTATCGGCCCGTGTCGGCCCATATATCGGATTCACGCCGCTACGTACCGGGACTCGGACGCTACGGCTGTGAATTCCATTCTCACCGGTATACCGGTGAGTATCCAAATCGGAGGTATGGTTTTCCGGTACGAATCGGCCGGTGCGTACCGTTCCGGCCGATATTTAGAACTATGGGCAAGACCTTACTAGTTTCATGTAAATGTAAGGAGGTCACTCTCGAATTTATCAATGACTATCTTCTTCTTCTTCTTCTTCTTCTTCTTCTTCTTCTTTTTTTTTTTTTTTTTTTTGAATCACAAAGTAACTTTATTGATGGAAATCAAAGTAGAAGATAAATAACATACATCAATAAAGAATGTGAGTGCAAAGAGTATTAAAACAAAACTACACGCTCCCAACCAACAACATACAACCAAACAACACAAAATAAATACAAATTGAAGTAAAAAGCCAAATAAGTCCAATTTATCAGAGTAAGCAGCAGCAGCAACCTCCATAAACTAGCCCCATACAAAGCAAGCCGAACAAGTTCATTCACTCTTCCAACGAGCAACAAGCAACAAGTAAAATTAAACATAGTAAGTCAATTAACTTCTTCTTTCTTTCTTCTTCTTTTTTTTTTTTTTATTTGTTTTTGTAATGAAGAAAAAGGCAATAACTCACTACTAATAAAAAATAAAACACTTGAGATACAATTAAAAAACAATACACTAGAATAATCAATCAACAACATACAAAAAGTTTCAGCTATATCCCCTTACAAAGAAAACGTATCCCCCCAAACAACACCAAACAGAAAATATAGCACCCGTCCAGAACCTCAAAAGACCAAGTCCCCATTTCCCTCACCCTTTCAAACACTGAACACTCTAAATAAAATCAGTAATATTATTTATTTTATTTTTTTTAGAATCGGCAAAAGTCGGTGGTTAATTGTTAGATTAGCACCTATGAAAGTTAATTTCTCCACCCTCATAAAGTACCAACTACTTGCCTCCTAATTCAACTCTCACTTAGGAGAGAGTTAAACCCATAACCTCTCCCTTGAGACCAAGATCATAGGAGAGTCATGGTGGCTTATTTAACAAAATCATTAATACTATATCACACACCGATTATCTCCATATTGGTCTTGTCTTCAAAAAAAACAACTTTAATCTTAGTCAAACCTAACACGTCATTCCATGGTAAAGTTTTGTTGTTGAGGACGATGTCATTTCGATGAAGCGATAGAGACCACCAAATTTAAAAAAGCAGTTTCTCAAATCATTTTCTTCCATCCTATTAAAAGTAGCATGAAATCACACATTCAATCTCAAATTTAGAAGTGAAATCACACCACCATTCAAGCACTCCGCACCTACTAAACTTCATCACACAATAATAAAGTGTGATCCGCAATTATCCGCACTTCTCTTGCAAAATTACACAAAATCGTTGTAACACCATTCGACATACTTCTACATTTTAATAGCAACTCTGCTGTGGTAATTCTATATACTGGGAGACCTATAAACCAACAAAAAAACGTACACCCTTGGAGGACCTAAGCTCATGTTTGGTTGGGTGGACACTATGAAGCACAGATATTTCAAATAGGATAACGTATCCGTATCGGATATCAATACTTCTTGGATACTCGCGGATACGTATCGGACCATCTTAATTATTTTTCATAATTGGAGTATCGGATATTAATTTTGAAGTATCATACTCCAAGTCATGTTTATTGTTTTATGAAATTAATTATAAAATTTCTTACATAGTAATATAATATAATATAATTGCAAGTATAAATATAAGAATATTTTTCTAATACTTTGTTAAAGTTTTTCGATAAGAAGAGCATAGTGAGTTAAATAATAGAATTTATCAAATTGATATATCGTAATTATTTCATGCATGTCCCCAATAATTACATAGAAAATAAGAATTAACAAGAGAATATAACAATGGTAAAATTAAATATCAATAAATAAATACGCAAGTAAACTTGAATACAATATTTTTCACTAGTGTCAAAGGAAAAAATATATGGGCAAGTTGTGAATTGTTCTATTATTGTAATATAAATATATTAAACTTGATATTGAAATGAAATTTTTGCAAGACCTATTAAAAATTTAAAAAGTAAACAAGTTACTAGCTTAAATTAATACAAAATTCTTAAAGGTTAATATTTTGCATTATAAAATTACATTGTGGTTTCTCAACGTTTTTTAGCTTATGTGTAACTTACTAATAATAATTTTAAAAAATATATTTTTCACAAACGTATCCTAGCCGTACCGGTATTCTATTTTTTTAGGTTTTGTCGTATCGCCGTATTCGTATTGTGTCGTATCCGTATCTATGCTTCCTAGGGTGGACATGAGCTTGTGATTGGACTAATAGTCTAATAAAATTATTAATCTAATGTTTGGTTAAACAATTGAAGTACAGACTAACAATCTATTCAGATATGATTTTTTTTGATAACTCAGGTATCCCCAACCCTCCGATTTTTAGGGAAGCCAGGACTAATCCTGAGGGGTATTTAGCCGGTGGGAAGCCGAACACCCTTGCACAAACTGCTGCAGGCACTCACCTAGTGGGGAATCGAACTGGGACGTGCGCCTAACCCACACAACCCAGGCAATGCCCTAACCACTGGGGCAACCTGCCCCACCTATCTATCCAGATATGATATCCCACATATGATAGACTATTCAATCTCACAAAGGGGGGTAGGATATAAATTGGAGGACTAAGCCAAAGTCTAGACTATTAGTCTCTCTTTATAATCCTAACTCAATCCTAACATAAGATATGATACATAATCTAAAGGAATTCGCAGGCCTAGGACTATTAGTTATAGAAATGCTAATCTAACCTAATCTAGTCCGTCCAAACAAACATGGCCTAAAGTATTCCATACAAAAAAACCCCTTATCCAAGGTCAGATTCACACCAACTATTAATTTACAGCAACAAAATCATATTCAAATCAATTGTTTAGAAAAGACACTTCAAATAATCTTTTAAAATCCATCAAATAGAGGATAAGATGAAAAAAGAAGATAAATTCTCTAGACAACAACAGAAAACAAAATCAACATAATTTTAGAGTTCCCCAAATTTCTCCAAAAGCCTTGCACTTCACCCATTTTACTAGATTTGGTTATGCAGAGCTTCAATTGCATCCACGAAGGTTGAATGTGATTGGTAAAGACATAATCAAAAAACTATTGCAATTAATATCTTGAATTGTTGGTGAAAATACCAGAAAAATTATATTTTATTGATAAATAATGCAAAGAAAATGAGATACAAATAGATCAGGCTAAGGCACGAATATCTCATTTTGTTTAAGGAGATCAAGCCCACTACGGTAAGAAGAACCCAAATACTGATGCAGCAGTCACGAAACTATGACTTGTTCCCTCCAGGATACAACAGCCCAACCATTTGTCGTATAGTTCAGGCCAACTCTGCACAAGATGGTGAACCCAAAGCTCCACCAAGAAAAAATACCTTTCTTTGGTTAGTAATCTCTCAAGTATAAAAATAGTTGGTGTAGAAAAGAGTAGATGAGATGAACTGTTTAAAGGCCACTAGGACCTTACAAATTACACCAAAAAAATAAAAATAAAAATAAATAATGACCATTAAACAAGAGAAAATAGAGAGTCTCCAAATATTAACTCACTACCAAGTCCATGAACTTCCAATTAATCTCCATTCATGAACAAGACAAAAGGTCACCAAAAAACATGAATCTCCATTCATGAACAAGACAAAAGGTCGCCAAATAAAATAAGATTCATGAACAAGACAAAAGGTCACCAAATAAAATAAGATTCATGAACAAGACAAAAGGTCACTAAAAAAACAATAAATAAATAAAAGATATTCAAATGGTCCAACAATCCTCCACTCATTCTAATATCAATAAGGACAAGAGAGGTTACTAACCAAAGATAGACAGTGTGCATCATGAAGGTGTGCTCTGCATTGAACCTTCATTAGTGAAACAGTAACCTCTACTCCAGAGTCAATAGTGGTCTCAGAATTGAACTATGACTACTTAGGAGAACTAAACTATTACTGCTCATACATAATGATCCAGGTGTTGACATGAGCTTTTAATAGCCAGCACATTACAGCCTTGTGCCTATCCTAATTTTCATGAGCATATTTGAGAATAAGTCTTGTTCTCATGGAAAGCAGCCCCACTTTCATGCTCACATAGGTGAAATCTGTCAAGGACGTTCCTGTAATTTACACACCCCACTCAACAAGAGCTACAAAATTTCATTAAGAGTACGAAAACTCAACGCTCCAACATTGCATGACAAATGCATTTACATTATAGGAATGGACAACAAAATATTAATGAGTGCATTTTTTACAACCACCATATGATTTGTTCTTCCCATTGAACCTAGTTGCAAGATCTTTGGTCCCCAGGTTAGATGTCCTCATACATGGTTTATGATTTTATAGGCATCAAACCCTTCCCCCTCGATGTCTTCCAGACCCTATCTCTCGCCAAGGCCTTGGTTAACAGATCTGCAAGTTTATCACAAGATTTTACATAATTCACAGTTATGATGCCATTACTCAAATAGGATCTCACAGTACCGTGTTTTCTTCGAATAGGTCTGGATTTACCATTATAAAAATGATTGTTCACTCTACCAATAGCAACAGTGCTATCACAACGAATTAACACAAGAGGAACTGGTTTTTCTCGAAAAGGGATTTCATGTAACAAATCTCTCACCCAATTCGCTTCCTCACATGCTGAAGCTAACGCTATAAGCTCAACTTCCATAGTAAAATTAGTAATTATAGTCTGTTTTTTAGACTTCCAACATATAACACCATGTAGACACCCCATTTTTGATCGCCCTTAAGACTTGGGCGCCACTAATTGATCATTCAACGGTGCAGGCTATGCAGTGCAAAGGTTCGATTTTCTTGGCAAGAGGAGCTTCAAATCCGAACCTCACACCTCATTTTTGGACCAAAACTATTTTGACCAAAGATTTTAGACCTTAAAACCCTCTCTTTCAAAATATTTTTTTGAAAAGAAGTTCCAACGATGTTCCGAGGCTCGCATTTCGTTAAATGTTGCACTTTTCGGTAAACCGAGCAAGAACAAAGTGGAATGCATGAAAGAGAGGTGAAATCTTTAAAAAATCTTCCAAAACATCTTGTTTAAAGGTTTGGAGTTGAAGAAAATAGGAGAGGAGAGAAGAAAACTAGTTTGGGAGAAGTTCGGCATCAATTCGGTTAGGACCAAAATTGAGCGGCTTCACTAAAATGAGCATAACTTTTTGCACACTTGGAATTTTGATGTGAAGCTTCCACCATTGGAAATATTACGTTCGGGGCTTCAATTTGGACACAAGAATGACCTAAAAAGGAGTCAGATGAAGGAGACATGCCCATTTGAAGTTTGACCTGTAGAGTAGATTTTTGCTGTCGGCCACTAGGGGTAGCCAGCCGGCCAGTAAAGGTTGCTGGCCGGCCACTTGAAGTAGCCGAGTGGCCACTAAGGTCCCAAACTCAGATATTTTGCAGATCTTTTCCCTCCAGCTATTCTACACAGGCTCCAGCTGTCCTAACTAAGATATTTCGACCAAGGCTCTTGTTTTTGCTATATATGGAGGCCATAGGTCATATATTGAGAGGTTAGAAAGTTTGAGAGCCTTTCTCTCTAAAATCTCTCTCGCTCTACAAAATTTTGTGAGCAAAATTTTAGCCTCTCTCTCTAGAAGCCTCTCTCTCTTCCTATTTTGTGCTTAGAAGTGGGAAATCTCTACAAATTTGCAAAGAGACCCTTACTCAAATACCTTCATCTTGGAGCTAAGGTCCTTGGAAGTCCTATTTGAGGTCTAAAGCTTGGTTTTAGCTCAGAATTTGGACGGATTTGCTGCTGTGCTTCAAGGATAAGGATTTACCTCTTTCAAGCCTTGTTTTAATTAAGTGCTTGGCCATCTATTTGTGCTATTTTGAGGCTGGTTTTAACCTCTAAAAAACTCTGATTTTAAGGCTTTAAAGTGGTGGTTTAAGCCTTGTTTGGTTAGTGGGTGTTTCCCCCATTTTGCTCATTGGCTTTAAAGCCTTTTGAGCCATCTCTCAAAGCTTTTGAAACAACCTTTTCTTGGCCTTTTAACCACTGAATTCCAAAGGAAGTTCAATGGTGGAAAGGTGGTTTTGAGGTCCAAAATGGGAGGGGGTGGTCCCCCCTCCTCTTGTCTTGTTTGCATGTGTTGATGGCCTAACAAGTGAGCATATATTTCTCCCTTTTTGAAGCTTAGTTCAAGCATGTTTTAGGCCTTATTTTGACCTGCTTTAACTCTGTTTTTGGCTGGATTGGTCACTTGTTGCTTGATTTTGGTACTTGTAGTGCAATTTTGCTTGATAGTCTAGCATATTTAGCTTACCTCCAACACATTTTTGCTAATGTTTTAGCATGCTTCAACTCTGATTTGGATGGTCTTGGTCATATATGCTTTGCTTTGCATGGTTGTAGTGTAAATGGCCTTGACTAGCTTTGAGTTTTGAGGCCTTTAACATGTTGTGTATGTGATGATTACATGTTATAGCATCCTTTTGTATGTGATTTCAGAGCATGTACCTCTGTCACACTCTCACAAATATCACTCTTTAATTACTTTTGAGAGTTGTGTCTTATGCCTTGCTTGCGAGCCAACATGTGCGCATGTTTTTTCTTGCCTTTTGTGCCTAAGTTTCAGCATGTTTTTGCTACTGATTTGGCATGATTAAGCTCTATTTTGAGCTGGTTTGATCACATGAGCTTTGCTTTGTATGCTTGTAGTACAATTGTGCTAAATTGCCTAGCATGTGCTATTGTTTTGGCCTTTTAATATAGCTATTCTTAGCTTCTTTCAAGCATGTTTTAGAACTCTATTTAGGGTGTTTTAGGACTGTTTTGGACTGTTGGTCCCTTTTGAGCTTTGTATTGCATGCTCATAGTGTTATGCTCTTCACTAGTTTAATGCCTTTGGCTTTGGAACATGTTGCGCATGAATTGCTTGCATGATTTAGTGTCTTTAGCATGCCATATCAACACTGAAAGTCTGCAATCTCCCTTTGTTCTTCACTTTTGAATTTGCATTTGAAAGTGGTCTTGAGCCCCTTGTTGGCTTGAGCATAAAATTGAGATTCTCATGCCTAATGGTTTTAACTCTCTTTCGAGAGTTCCTCATAATCAACAACATGAGACTTCTTTCATGCTCAAGGCACCAGTGGCTTAGGCCATTTTTCCAATTATAGGACTTTCACATTGGACTTAACCAATTAAAGAATGGTTTGGTAATGCTAACATGTGTAAACAAGAATGTGCCAAGTAAAACATGAACAAGATAAGCATATTTTGGTTGCATTGCATGTGTTTGGATCGGACGTTAATCCAAACATAAGAAATGTGAGATGTTTCATACTCAAAGTGATGAAACGTGTCACGTTTCTTGGTCGTCGTCCCCCTTGATTGTGCATCATAGGGTGGAGGCCTTTTGAGTCTTATTTGTGCATTCACTAAGCTTGTACAAGCTTGGTTCTCTGGCCATCATGCATTGAAAATGCTTGGTTGGCGGCTTGAGAGCCAAATGCCACACTCCTTTGAGCTTGAGAAATGATAAGGATGGTGGTAGTACACACATTTCCTCCAAAATACCTTGTTTTGCCTCTGTTGCTCTATGTTGCAGTAAAAGCAGAATTCTGGAAAGAGAGGTGGCCGGCCGGCCACTTGCAGCTACCGACCGACTAGTTGAAGTAGCCTACCGACCAATTGGGGTGGCCGACTGGCCACCTGCAGAAAAATTGTCCAAAGTGTTCCTGTGTTGGGGCAAATGTAATTTGGAAGTTTGTATGATGTTCTGAGATCACCGCGAGTGCAAACAAAGGCAACTCATGGCAAGGCAATGCATTTTCGGGCAAAGCAAACCGAGCATGCATGTCTTCCTCGCCCTCGAGGCCATTTACTACTTTACTTAGCTAGTTAATTTACCAGTTTTGTAATTAATTAGTTAGTGTGCTTAGCTAATTTAATTCGTTTTGTAATATTTAATTAGCTTAGAATGGTTAGTTAATTTATTCATTGTGTTGTAATAATTAATTAGCTAGAATAGTTAATTAGTTGATTTGTAATAATTAGCTTAGCTTAGTATAGCTTAGCTAATTGGTTTGCACCCTCCTTCGAGAGGGCACAATGTTGTAATAAGTGTGCGTGTGTGTGTGCATGTCTTCCAACCCCACGTCTTTCTCCATTTTATTTAACCGCTTTCGATGGTTAGTTTTAGGGCATATTTCAATTAGCATCCTTATGCTTGCATGCGTGCATCATTCATTTGCCTTGCATGCACCGGGCTCGGCGCATCATACAAACTGCATCGTATTTCAATACCTCTTTGAATACGTGTATCAATTGTTGCTTCATATGTCATCTAGATATTCGAGCCTATTAAATGCATTATTACATGTGTTGCATTAGGCATCTAGCATAGTTAGGATCATGCATTATTTAACTAGCTTTTGTTTTGGCTCGGAGTACACTGTAAGTGTTTACGCTTTAGCATACCTGCATGAGATGTGTATGTTGCCATGATAGCATGATTGCCATGGGCTATTTGCTTAAGTGATTAACTGCTTGAATGCCTGTAGGTGAAGACTTTGCTACCTGAATTGGAACAACTCGATAAATGTGAGTTTTAAGCCCACTTTGCGAAGTGGCAAAATCATGTTTTCTAAAGCCCACTTGAGGGTGGCAAATCCGCGCTTTAGCCTACTTGCGAGTAGCACTTTCAAACCATTTTCAAAAACAAACATGAGTTGTTTTGTTCCAATTCTCGCTATTTAGTCTATACTTGTATGCTGCGCGCATCACATAGTAAAGTTAGCTAATAACCGGAATAAGAACACATGAGGTTTATAAAACAACATATCATGCTTAGTAGAGGCCGATCCTTTGATCGGGCGAGTGGGGGTGCTCATTTCAGGACCTTCCCCTCTCGTACCCAAGTTCCCGAGCCGAGGCAACTTTGGTAATGACAGACACGTGTCCTTTGGCACGAGTCAGGGTTTCCTATATTTCTCCAAAATAAAATATTTGGGTGGCGACTTTATAATCTGGCAAAACAGTCCATGTTTGGCGCTTTTTGATTCAAAATCGATTTTCCAAAATAATTTGTCGAATTTGGAATCTTTGGTGTTTATCAGTGTCATATTGCACTTTGTGAGATTAAATTCAGAACCGCAACAGGAGTCCGAACTGTAGGAGACCAATTCACGCCTCTACGAAAAGGGGGCGCGCGAAGAAAGTCGAATCTACAGTTTCTGGCGACTCTATTGGGGATTTAGAGAACTTGACTCGAACCCATGATTTGTTGTTTTATCTACATTTATGTGTTTCTTTGCATTGCATTTGCATTGGTGCGCCTAAGTCACAGTGTTTGCCATCTGCTATTCCTGAACGTTTTGCCGGAGGCTTGCTTGGCAAAGTGTGCCTTAAGGCTAACCGGTTATGGGCTTTGCCATGATGGGAGCACAAACCTTGGATCGGGATCACCGCCGAGGCACCCTTTTTGACCAATCGACCTAGTTGCATATCGGAAGCTATAGAGACCATTCCAAACTAGGACAGGTTGCTCACCCGAATATAGGTTGTTTGAAACCGCATACGTGCGTAGTGAAACCCTAGCTCCTGACGAAAATAGGACAAGGAAACCCTACCCCATCATAGGGGTGTTTTGGCTCTCCATTAACTGGTATGTGCTTTAAAGTGAAACTGTACAGGGATGCGCATATTAGTTGCCAGGTTGGTATCTGCCTTGGGGCAGAATTCAGTATAGAGAGAACAGTCATTCAGCTATGCTCATATTTGTTCTGATGAAAGTGGGCTGAGATGCTGTCTGTTTTCTCTTTTGCAAGGTAGTCTTGGAACTATAGCTTCAGAAGGCTCCAATATCCCCCAGGTACATTGGACTTGTGTTGATAGACTTTGTCAGGTCGGAGATTCAGTTCAAGGGCAACCAGTGTTTCCTTCGCTAGAGGCAAGGCAAAGAAAGGCCAGTCAGGGCTCACCGGTTCAACTGATCCGACAGTCACTAGTCACATCATCTTTGTTCAAACACAGCAGACTGTGATGACGCAGAGTCCGGAAGAAGTTGTGGCCATGATGGCGGCATTAAACCCGGGAATCGCCAAGCAGGATGAGACCAATACCGAAGTGCAACGCCCATCTGGGGCACCTGCCACACATCCAGTCTCGGGACCCTAGCCAAACTTTGACCCACTTCCGCCAGCCGAAGATTTACATGGTCCGGATCCTCGAGAAAGGTTGGCTCAAGCCCGAGTCTTCAGACCCCTGGTGCAGCCTAATGAGAGGCTTTATTCCATTGTTGCTAATGATCTCGATCTGACTGCAATGAAAATTGCGAACCTTGAGAAGCAATTCAAAAAGGCACAGGCCTTAACTCTATTCTCGACATTGAGGATAGGTACATCGAGGCTGCCATACGACTCCCAGACAGATTCAAAATGCCACATATTGACCGTTTTGACGGGTCTAGAGATCGTATAGTACACATCCGGCTTTTCTTGGACGTCCTGAAACCGATGGGTCTGACTAAGCCTCAGAAACTCTCTCTGTACGGAAGAACCCTGTCGGGTATAGTAGCCACTTGGTACGCCAAGTTGGAGGATGTAGCGAAGTAGAATTGGGAAGAGTTGGCTGAGGCCTTTGTCAATCAGTACTCTTACAATACCCAACTTGAAATGACCACCCAAGAGCTTGAAGCAACCCACCAAAATCATGTAGAGCCTTTTGTAGAATTTGTTGCAAGGTGGAGAGCAAAGGCAACACAGATGACAAAAGTTTGCATGAACTAGGGGTTCAGATCGAGAGTGCGTTCAACGAAGGGATTATTCCCAGAACAAGTGAACCAACGAGGAGGATGATTTCCAGGAGTACCCATGCTGGTAGTAGCACTATTCACAAACCCATTGAAAGCAATAAAGTCACCACAGCCGATCCTTTTGGCAATCCAAACCCACAAACAACTAGCCCAACCCGAGCTTAGGGGAGAACTTTCACGCCCTCTATATGAGCCTAACCAGTGCACTAAAAGTCTTGATGGAAAGAGGGTATCTCAACCCCTCGATCCTCAACCTCTGCCTGACCCACTCCCTGCTAGACATAACCCCACTAAGTACTGTGTGTACCATCAACAGCGCGGTCATGGCACCGGTCGTTGCTACCGCCTTCGTCATGAGGTCTAGAATCTCATCGACAACCAGATAATAGCTCCACCTCAAGACCCTAAGGACCAAGTACCTCATCCACACCTCAATCTAATCCATATACTGCCATCCACCTACAACCCCAGTATATACATCACCCCGGCCCATCTACCCAAGCTTGAGGTGTTCATCCCAGACAGCACAGACTTGTGCATGATAGATGCATTTGAACCCCAATCATCTCAAACCCGTGAACCCACTACTTCTAAGCTGATGAAAATGATTAAAGATCTTCAAAGAACTGTGATAGATCTGGCCTTTGGGATATTGGCTCCGTCATCAACCACATCACATGCCAGAAATTTCACGCCAAAAGGCTCCCCAATCTTGGGACGGGCTGCATTGGAAGAAGGCCAATCCCGTGGCAAAGTGGAGGTAAGTGGTAAGAACAAGGTAGGGGTAGGCATTGGTCCCCATGAACACCTTCTGTGGGCTGTTGAGGCTTTGAAAGCTGAAGGGCTGAACAAACAGCAAATGCTTGCAGTTGTTGCAAAGACTGTGGATGACGCTTTTGCCATTCAGAATGAGAGCAGTCTGAATCAAGGGGCAAGCCGGGAGAAGGGCTGTTGTACCAAAAACACTCCTTTCAGCTTCAATCCTACACTCGGAAGAGATCAGCAAACCCAGTCAGCACCTGTCAATCCTTTTGCCAGTACATCCAACCCGACCACCCCACAACCAGCAAAATATCCACCCCGAGGTCAGAGGACTTTTACCTCGCTCTATATGTCTCTATCAGCGGCCTGGAAGGTCCTGCTCAGAAAGGGGCATCTGAAGCCCCTGGAACCATGCCCACTGCCAAATAATCTCCTTCCCTCACATAACTCGGCCAAGTATTGTGCCTTCCATCAACAAACCGGTCATGACACTGACCTTTGTTTTCGTCTTCGCCACGAAATACAAGATCTGATTGACAACAAGGTCATCGTCGCACCAGGTCCTGCAAAGTCTACCGACACTGGAGCAATGAACTTAGGGAATAATGTGATTATGTGATCGGGGGATGAACCACCTACTGATGGCGCTCAGTTTACTCCAGATGTGGCGGATGACATGCACTGTTTTGAGTAACTTCAAAATGTTAGTTGTTTTACTTTCTGACTTGGGTATTGGGTCAATTCTGTTTTGTTGTATTGAGTCTGTCTTGTTGTATCGAGTCAGTCCTGTGGTGTTAAAGTCGGGTGATTTCGGGGGTCTTACCTCGGGCATCACTTGCTTGTTTTGTGTTTGTTTTTTACACTCTTTCTTTTGAGTCGGTTTCTGCCATGAAGCCAGTTGTGCCAAAAAATTTGAATGAAACAGCAGTGCTTTTCACCTTCTTTTCTATGCCTTGAAATCATTTCATTGACCTAAGTTTTTCAAAACTTTTCTAACGCAGTGTTGAAAACAAAGAGGAAGGAATTCCTCAGAATTTGCAAAAATTTGATCAATTGAGAGAAAAAGAGGCAAGCTAGGCCCTTAATGAATGAGATCATGCTTGTTAATGTGAGTACTGAGAAGGATCCCGGCTTGATCCAGATTGGTTCTACATTGTTTTCGACCTGAGCGACTAGTCGCTTTCTTAAAAGATTTCAAAAAATGTTTTGCATGGTCCTGCGAAGACATGTATGGAATTGATCTTGAGATTATGCAGCATAGGATCACTCTCAGCCTCGAGACTCGACCCCTTTTGCTTTCAAACCTTGAACTTTGATTCAGAATGTTCAACGGTCAACCACAATGTGAGGCTTGCATGGCCAGATTTGAAGCAGCCCATGAACTAGGGGCAATAAGGTCGTATGACATCAAAGGAGGCCCGCAGGCCAGATTTGAAGCAGCCCTTGAACTAGGGGCAAAAAAGTCAGATCAAGAAGATCAGATGTTATCAAATGAAGCTTGCAAAGCTGGATCAGAAGTAGCCCTTGAACTAGGGGCAAAAATGTCAGATGTGCTCGAAGATTCAAAGATGAGTCATTTCTCAAACCAATGAAGACTGGCAAGAAAGCCAAATTCTAGGAGCTGGAAGAAGAAAGTTTATTGTTGAAGGACAATCGAGTTCCTATCCACAACACTAGAGGAAAATTCAGCCCCCATTGGATGGGCTCCTACATCATCAACAAACAGCAGCCATTCTCCTGGATTCAGATGGCTTAGAGATCCTACGGTCGATCAACATGGGCAAGTTAACCCCCTTTTTTTATCCTTAAGAGGCTTGCTGGGCCGAAAACCCGGAAGGGTGACCCAGGCAAAAGTTAGAGCAAGAAAAAGAAGAAAAGAACAAAAAATGAAAAAATAAAAGAAGAAAAAAAGAAAAGAAGAAAAGAAAAACATAGCTCGCAAGGTTGAAAACCCGAAAGGGCGACCTTGGCAAAAGTTAGAGCGTAAAAGGAGAGTGTTAACACCCGAGTGAATCTCAACCCGGAACTACGTCAGGCCTGATTCCCATCTTTGGGATACGTAGGAAACTTCATCCTGAAGTCCAGCCCCAATCCTTTCCAGCCTGCTTGGCTCATCCATATTGATTGGTTTATCTTTGTTCAACTCAGCTATCTTATCCATGTGCAAATTGGTTTGTCTTCGTTCAAAGTCAGATTGTCCTATTCCGTTGGAAGATTCAGCTGCAAGACAAATCAAGTTCAGATCTGAGGTTGTGCATCTCAAGAGTAAATTCTATGTTGGTCGAGCAGTGGCCATTTGCAAAAACAATTTTGAGAATTTTTAATGAGGTTGACTAATTTTCTCAAAAATTATTCCATTTTTCGAAACTGGACCATTTCTTGGACCCAAAAAAGAAAACATTTCAGTCCGCACAACCTGACTTGCATGATTTCAAATCATAAAATCGAACAAGCCTGCTAATCTAACTCTCATGTTGATGAAAATTGTTTTAGTAGAAAGTCAAAACAAAAAAATGGTCAAAATAATGAACTAGGGGCACAGTTGAGTCAGGTTTTCTGTCTTTTCCCCGTTGTCAACATACTTGCCGGAAAGGGCAACATATTTGCCGGAAAGGGCACAGCTGAAGCTAACAGCCAAGGGCCGAAAGCTCTCTCATCCTCCAAGCAGCAAGGTATCAAGCCAAGTGTGAAGCACGAATTGGAAATGGAGCTGGATGTTCGACCCCTTCATCTAGACGGGTTTGATCTCGCCCAAATTGGCATATGACCCGGAATGGAGATGTAGAAAATGCAATGTGTGAGACCAATCAATTATATACCTGGCCGGTGGGACATGCTGTAACTCACCTCGATCAAGCTAAACCAGGGGCGTTGTCAACCGATGACAGTTGCAGATCGGCTGCACATCCAGTCGCATTGTAACCCCTCTGTGGTAAAGCTCACTGTTGTGAGTGGAAGAATGAGAATCTAGTAGAATACTAGGGGCAAGAGCCCACAACTTCCTGCTTATCCATCAACCACCCAGGGGAGGGATAAAAAATAAGAGAGATTGAAGAATAGAGAGATGTGCGTTAAGAGAAAAAGTGAGAAAAGGGCTTTTTCAGAAAACTAGAGATTGAGTGCCAAAGTGATATAAGAATCATAAATGAGAAAGGATGGGAAACAATACCCGGAGAAACAGGCTCCTCGTGAATCGAAAGATCTCTCGCCATTGGAATATATCCGCGTGTTATGTTTTGTTGTGTTTTTGTTTGTCTCGATTATTGTTTTGAGTCATTTCAGGTGTCAATAGATGTGTTTAGGTTGTCTTACCTTTGTTTTTTCTTTGTTGAGTCGTTTTGACTGTGGTCAGTCGTAGGCTCAATACCCGGTTTAGAACTCATTCTCATTTCTCAATTTCAAAATAAATCGCTTTGTGCTCGGAGTGCTGTGCCGTTCTCTGCATTTGTACAAAACAGGATTTGTTCTTTCATAAAACTACAGGGTTTAACCCAGTTCATGTGAGAATAATAGAACAAGGACCTATTTGAAGCTACATAGGTTCCGGACTACAAAGCAAAAGAAAAGAGGGAAAATTTGGAGCATCTGAGTGTGTTTCAACTTCGGCAAGTTCCAAGACCGCATTCCAGGTGCACGTTCTCAGGCCTCACCTTTCTCTGGAGTATGAGTGTATCTCGACCCCAAGCTTAAGCCTGCTTCAAGTCAGAATGGTAGTCCAAGCAGCACCCGTGGTTTTTTACGTGCATATATTACCCCTCGCCAATATGAACAGAGTGTGTCCTTTTTGAGTTAAGCATGTTGTAAAGCCCTCTGAAAGGTAAATTGGAGGCGCCAAAGTACATATTTGCCCTCCTTATTGCGTAGAATGTACATTGTCATATACACTTTTGTTGCATGCGTGCCGCACATCGTTTATGATTCTTGCGTAGAATATGTTTTTGTCTCTTGCATATAATATGCTTGTTTCATGCATAGAACATGCTTTCAATTAACATCGTGCATCTATCGTACGATAATCTCACTTAGTGCATCTATTTCATAATTTCGTATCACTCGCACTGTCTTGTGCACTTTGTGGTTGTGTGCCACTCACACTTTCTTGTGCGTCGCGCTTTCTTGCACAACCTTTCTCCGCTCGCGTGTGGCGCGGTTGGACGTACTCGCACTTTCTTGTGCAACCTTTCTCCACTCGTGTGTGGTGCGTTTGGACGTACTCGCACTTTCTTGCGCAACCTTTCTCCACTCGCGTGTGGCGCGTTTGGACGTACTCGCACTTTCTTGTGCATCGCGCTTTCTTGTGCAACCTTTCTCCACTCGCTTGTGGCGCGTTTGGACGTACTCTTACTTTCTTGTGCATCGCGCTTTCTTGCGTAACCTTTCTCCACTCGCGTGTGACGCGTTTGGACGTACTCGCACTTTCTTGCGCAACCTTTCTCCACTCGCGTGTGGCGCGTTTGGATGTACTCGCACTTTCTTGTGCATCGCGCTTTCTTGCGCAACCTTTCTCCACTCGCGTGTGACGCATTTGGATGCACTTGCGCTTTCTTGTGCATCGCACTTTTTTGTGCAGTTTACACTCGCGCTTTCTTGCGCATCGCACTATTTTGTGCAGTTTACGCTCGCGCTTTCTTGCACATCGCACTTTTTTGTGCAATTTACACTCGCGCTTTCTTGCGCATCGCACTATCTTGTGCATTTCATTACATGCTCTCATCTTGCATAGAAAATGCTTGTATCTTTTGCATAGAACTTGCTTGCACTTTTTTGCGCACCTTACCTGCACTTGTTTGTGCATTGCATCGCGTTATTTTGCGCACCTTACTTGCACTTGTTTGTGCACCTTGTATAGCACTGTTTTGTGCATTCACTCTGCATCGCACTGTCTTCTGCACTCCCTGGTCTACGAGACCTTAAATCCTCTAAAGGTGCAATTCTTTGTTGTTTGTCGTGCCGGAATGACTTCGATGGTCTGGTATAGCTACATGCCTGTGTTTGTAGTGAGTTCCTAAGAGATCAGCTGAGACGATGGAAACTAGAGTTCGAATGGCTGATGCCTAGAATGCAAAGATTCAGAATTTTCGAGACTAAAGTCTGGTTTAAATACCCAAGGGTGTATCCTTGGCTTGAAATCTGTATGGAAGCCCCAAAGGTTGAGGTAGCGGGTATGCGCCTCAATTCTAGATACTGAACCAACCTAGTCTGTCACCCTGTTGGAGAATAGGGAAAGCTGCGACCATAGCCGGAGAGAAAAGTAGTATCTGTAGTTCAACCAAGGAAAAGAGGAAGATCCACAACAGCATGAGGTAAGTCATCACCAATTGCCCCCGTAAGGTACTTTCACTTCCCAGCTACATCACATTTCATCATCTATTACTATCTATTGCATTGTATGTAGCATCTATCGCATGCATCTACTGCATTGTTTTATCATACTGTCATTTCCATGTTAAGCTTAGTTTGGCATGTGCCCATACTTTTCTTCGTTGAAGCATGGTTATGAGATAATGTGTACCTATTCCACTAAGAGAATTGTGGTCTGAGGGTGTTGGCACCTTTTCTGTGTTAGACGTGGTCTGTTTTGTGTTTATGCCTTTTTTAGGCAAGATGTGGTTTGGTCGCGCGCCTTATTCACTACATCCATTGCATCATACTTTGTATCGTTGCTTTCAGCATGTAGGATCACGATCTTTCCTCAACAGGTCATTCCTCACTTATATCATTCCACCCAATTACTTGTACTCTGTATCCTTTCTGCGAAACACACAGTTCTACATATGCACACGTCTATTCCACTAAGAGAATTATGGTTTGAGGGCTCCGGCACCTTTTCTGTGTTAAACGTAGTTTGATTTTGCATCTCCATCCCTTTATGGTATTTGTGTGGTTTTGCACTGCTTGTGGTTTGAGGATTCAATTGCATTGCATATCATGTGCATTGTTTCGTTGCATTGCATGTCGTTTGCATTGTTTCGTTATATTATGTATCATTTTGCATCCTACCCTTGAACTACACTTGTTTGATTCTTTGCAAAGGGATACGTAGGCAGCCTGCGGGCGCAACCGTTTATTTATCTGTATTTTATTTGTTTGTCCAAGTCTTCGGCCTTGTCAAAAATGGGTCGTCTCTGGGCTTTGACATTCACTCACGTCATTTCATGACTTCTGAGTTCTGTCAAAGAGGGGTAACTGTAGACACCCTATTTTTTGTCGTCCTTAAGACTTGGGTGCCACTAATTGATCATTCGATAGTGTAGGCTATGCAGTGCAAAGGTTCGATTTCCTTGGCAAGAGGAACTTCAAATCCGAACCTCACACCCCATTTTTGGACCAAAACTATTTTGACCAAAGATTTTAGACCTTAAAACCCTCTCTTTCAAATATCTTTTTGAAAAGAAGTTCCTACGATGTTTCGAGGCTTGCATTTTGTTAAATGTTGCGCTTTTCGATAAACCAAGCAAGGACAAAGTGGAATGAATGAAAGAGAGGTGAAATCTTTGAAAAATCTTCCAAAACATCTTGTTTAAAGGTTTGGAGTTGAAGAAAATAGGAGAGGAGAGAAGAAAACTAGTTTGAGAGAAGTTCGACATCAATTCGGTTAGGACCAAAATTGAGCGGCTTCACTAAAATGAGCATAACTTTTTCACACTTGGAATTTTGATTCGAGGCTGCCACCATTGGAAAGCTTAAGTTCGGGGCTTCAATTTGGACACAAGAATGACCAGAAAAGGAGTCCAGATGAATGAGACATGCACATTTAAAGTTTGACCTGCAGAGCAATTTTTGCTGTCGGCCACAAGGGTGGCCGGTCGACCACTAGGGGTAGCCGGCCGGCCAGTAAAGATGGCCAGCTGGCCACTTGAAGTAGCCGAGCGGCCATTAAGGTCCCAAACTCAGATATTTTGCAGATCTTTTCCCTCCAGCTGTTCTACACAAGCTCCAGCTGTCCTAATTCAGATATTTCAACCAAGGCTCTTGTTTTTGCTATATATGGAGGCCATAGCTCATATATTGAGAGGTTAGCAAGTTTGACGACCTCTCTCTCTAAAATCTCTCTCTCTACAAAAGTTTGTGAGCAAAATTTCAGCCTCTCTCTCTTCCTATTTTGTGCTTAGAAGTGGAAAATCTCTACAAATTTGCAAAGAGACCCATAGTCAAATACCTTCATCTTGGAGCTGAGGTCCTTGGAAGTCCTATTTGAGGTCTAAAGCTTGGTTTTAGCTCAGAATTTGGACTGATTTGCTGCTGTGCTTCAAGGGTAAGGATTTACCTCTTTCAAGCCTTGTTTTAATTAAGTGCTTGGCCATCTATTTGTGCTATTTTGAGGCTGGTTTTAACCTCTAAAAAAATCTGATTTTAAGGCCTTAAAGTGGTGGTTTAAGCCTTGTTTGGTTAGGGGTGTTTCCCCCATTTTGCTCCTTGGCTTGTAAAGCCTTTTAAGCCATCTCTCAAAGCTTTTGAAACAACCTTTTCTTGGCCTTCTAACCACTGAATTCTAGAGGAATTTTAGTGTTGAAAAGGTTGTTTTGAGGTCCAAAATGGGAGGGGGTGGTCCCCCCTCCTCTTGTCTTGTTTGCATGTGTTGATGGCCTAACAAGTGAGCATATATTTCTCCCTTTTTGAAGCTTAGTTCAAGCATGTTTTAGGCCTTATTTTGACCTGCTTTAACTCTGTTTTTGGCTGGATTGGTCACTTGTTGCTTGATTTTGGTACTTGTGGTGCAATTTTGCTTGCTAGTCTAGCATATTTGATGATTTAGCCTATTGTTCTAGCATGCGTTAGCTTACCTCCAACACATTTTTGCTAATGTTTTAGCATGCTTCAACTCTGATTTGGATGGTCTTGGTCATATATGCTTTGCTTTGCATGGTTGTAGTGTAAATGGCCTTGACTAGCTTTGAGTTTTGAGGCCTTTAACATGTTGTGTATGTGATGATTACATGTTATAGCATCCTTTTGTATGTGATTTCAGAGCATGTACCTCTGTCACACTCTCACATATATCACTCTTTAATTGCTTTTGAGAGTTGTGTCTTATGCCTTGCTTGCGAGCCAACATATGCGCATGTTTTTTCTTGCCTTTTGTGCCTAAGTTTCAGCATGTTTTAGCTACTGATTTGGCATGATTAAGCTCTATTTTGAGCTGGTTTGATCACATGAGCTTTGCTTTGTATGCTTGTAGTACAATTGTGCTAAATTGCCTAGCATGTGTTATTGTTTTGGCTTTTTAATATAGCTATTCTTAGCTTATTTCAAGCATGTTTTAGAACTCTATTTAGGGTGTTTTAGGACTGTTTCGGACTGTTGGTCCCTTTTGAGCTTTGTATTGCATGCTCACAGTGTTATGCTCTTCACTAGTTTAATGCCTTTGGCTTTGGAACATGTTGTGCATGAATTGCTTGCATGATTTAGTGTCTTTAGATGCCATATCAGCACTGAAAGTCTGCAATCTCCCTTTGTTCTTCACTTTTGAATTTGCATTTGAAAGTGGTCTTGAGCCCCTTGTTAGCTTGAGCATAAAATTGAGGTTTTCATGCCTAATGGTTTTAACTCTCTTTCGAGAGTTCCTCATAATCAACAGCATGAGACTTCTTTCATGCTCAAGGCACCAGTGGCTTAGGCCATTTTTCCAATTATAGGACTTTCACATTGGACTTAACCAATTAAAGAATGGTTTGGTAATGCTAAAATGTGAAAACAAGAATGAGCCAAGTAAAACATGAACAAGATAAGCATATTTTGGTTGCATTGCATGTGTTTGGATCGGATGTTAATCCAAACACAAGAAATATGGGACGTTTCATACTCAAAGTGATAAAACGTGTCACGTTTCTTGGTCGTCGTCCCCCATGATTGTGCATGATAGGGTGGAGGCCTTTTGAGTCTTATTTGTGCATTCACTAAGCTTGTACAAGCTTGGGTCTCTGGCCATCATGCATTAAAAATGCTTGGTTGGTGGCTTGAGAGCCAAATGCCACACTCCTTTGAGCTTGAGAAATGATAAGGAGGGTGGTAGTACACACATTTCCTGCAAAATACCTTGCCTTGCCTTTGTTGCTCTCTGTTTCAGCAAAAGCCGAATTCTGGAAAGAGAGGTGGCCGACCGGCCACTTGCAGCAGCCGACCAACCAGTTGAAGTAGCCTACTGACCAATTGGGGTGGCCGGCCGGCCACCTACAGAAAAATTGTCCAGAGTTTTCCTGTGTTGGGGCAGATGTAATTTGGAAGTTTGTATGATGTTCTGAGATCACCGCGAGTGCAAACAGAGGCAACTCGTCGCAAGGCAATGCATTTTCGGGCAAAGCAAACCGAGCATGCATGTCTTCCTCGCCCTCGAGGTCATTTACTGCTTTACTTAGATAGTTAATTTACCAATTTTGTAATTAATTAGTTAGTGTGCTTTGCTAATTTAATTTGTTTTGTAATATTTAATTAGCTTAGAATGGTTAGTTAATTTATTCATTGTGTTGTAATAATTAATTAGCTAGAATAGTTAATTAGTTGTTTTGTAATAATTAGCTTAGCTTAGTATAGCTTAGCTAATTGGTTTGCACCCTCCTTCGAGAGGGCACAATGTTGTAATAAGTGTGCGTGTGTGTGTGCATGTCTTCCAACCCCACGTCTTTCTCCCTTTTATTTAACCGCTTTCGATGGTTAGTTTTAGGGCATATTTCAATTAGCATCCTTATGCTTGCATGCATGCATCATTCATTTGCCTTGCATGCACCAGGCTCGGCGCATCATACAAACTGCATCGTATTTCAATACCTCTTTGAATACGTGTATCAATTGTTGCTTCATATGTCATCTTAGATATTCGAGCCTATTAAATGCATTATTACATGTGTTGCATTAGGCATCTAGCATAGTTAGGATCATGCATATTTCTAACTAGCTTTTGTTTTGGCTCGGAGTACACTGTAAGTGTTTACGCTTTAGCATACCTGCATGAGATGTGTATGTTGCCATGATAGCATGATTGCCATGAGGCTATTTGCTTAAGTGATTAACTGCTTGAATGCCTGTAGGTGAAGGCTTTGCTGCCTGAATTGGAACAACTCGATAAATGTGAGTTTTAAGCCCACTTTGCGAAGTGGCAAAATCATGTTTTCTAAAGCCCACTTGAGGGTGGCAAATCCGCGCTTTAGCCTACTTGCGAGTAGCACTTTCAAACCATTTTCAAAAACAAACATGACTTGTTTTGTTCCAATTCTCGCGATTTAGTCTATACTTGTATGTTGCGCGCATCACATAGTAAAGTTAGCTAATAACCGAAATAAGAACACATGAGGTTTATAAAACAACATATCATGCTTAGTAGAGGCCGATCCTTTGATCGGGCGAGTGGGGGTGCTCATTTCAGGACCTTCCCCTCTCGTACCCAAGTTCCCGAGCCGAGGCAACTTTGGTGATGACAGACACGTGTCCTTTGGCACGAGTCAGGGTTTCCTAAATTTCCCCAAAAGAAAATATTTAGGTGGCGACTTTGTAATCTGGCAAAGCAATCCATGTTTGACGCTTTTTTATTCAAAATCGATTTTCCAAAACAATTTGCTAGATTTGGACTCTTTGGTGTTTATCAGTCTCACATTGCACTTTGTGAGATTAGATTCAGAACCGCGACAGGAGTTCGAACTGTAGGAGACCAATTCGCACCTCTCCGAAAGGGTGGCGCGCGAAGAAAGTCGAGTCTACAGTTTCTGGCGACTCTGCTGGGGATTTAGAGAACTTGACTCGAACTCATGATATGTTGTTTTATCTATATTTATGTGTTTCTTTGCATTGCCTTTGCATTGTTACGTTAAGTCACAGTGTTTGCCATATGCTATTCCTGAACGGTTTGCCGGAGGCTTGCTTGGGAAAGCGTGCCATAAGGCTGACCAGTTACGGGCTCTGCCACGATGGGAGCACAAACCTCGGATCGGGATCACCGCCGAAGCACCCTTTTTGACCAATCGACCTAGTTGCATATCGGAAGCTATAGAGACCATTCCAAACTAGGACAGGTTGCTCACCCGAATATAAGTTGTTTGAAACCGCAAGCGTGCGTAGTGAAACCCTAGCTTCTGACGAAACTAGGACAAGGAAACCCTACCCCGTCATAGGGGTGTTTTGGCTCTCCATTAACTGGTATGTGCTTTAAAGTGAAACTGTACAGGGATGCGCATATCAGTTGCCAGGTTGGTATCTGCTTTGGGGCAGAATTCAGTATAGAGAGCACAATCATTCAGCTATGCTCATATTTGTTCTGATGAAAGTGGGCCGAGATGTGTTTGTTTTCTCTTTTGCAAGGTAGTCCTAGAACTATAGTTTCAGAAGGCTCCAATATCCCCCGGGTACATTGGACTTGTGTTGATAGACTTTGTCAGGTCAGAGATTCAGTTCAAGGGCAACCAGTGTTTCCTTCGCTAGAGGCAAGGCAAAGAAAGGCCAGTCAGGCTCACCGGTTCAACTGATCTGACAGTCACCAGTCACATCATCTTTGTTCAAACACAGCAGACTATGATGACGCAAAGTCTGGAAGAAGTTGTGGCCATGATGGCGGCATTAAACCAGGGAATCGCCAGGCAGGATGAGACCAATGCCGAAGTGCAACACCCATCTGGGGCACCTACCACACATCCAGTCTCGGGACCCCAGCCAAACTTTGACCCACTTCTGCCAACCGAAGATTTGCATGGTCCGGATCCCCGAGAAGGGTTGGCTCAAGCCCAAGTCTTCAGACCCCTGGTGCAACCTAATGAGAGGCTTTATTCCCTTGATGCAAATGACCTGACAAAGTGTTTCAATCAGCATCACTATATCCCTCAAGTACTGCAGGATACTTCTTATAAAACAAACCATAATTTTTGGTAGCAAATAAATATCTCATAATTCTTCCTATGGCTAGCCAATGATCTTGACTTGGCTTGCTAGTAAATCTGCTAAGTACTCCAATAGCATATGCAATGTCAGGTCTAGTACAGTCAGTAGCATATCTTAAACTACCAATCATGCTAGCATATTCCTTTTGATTAATCACTTCTTTTTCATTTGTTACAATAGATAAATGTATGCTTGCATCAAAAAGAGTAGTAACATGTTTACAGTTTAGAAAATTATATTTATTTAAAATTTTCTCAATATAATGTGACTGATCAAGAAAAATGCTATCATTAGTCTTGGTAATTTTAATTCCCAAAATAAAATTGGCTTCACCAAGATCTTTCATATCAAAGTGACTATTAAGCATATTTTTAGTCTCATTTATAATATGCAAATTAGAGCCAAAGATAAGTAGATCATCCATATATAGGCTAATAATCACATGTGCATTCTCACAAGTTTTATAATATATACACTTATCACATTCATTAGTCTTATAGCCATTCTCAAGCATGCAGTAATCAAATTTCTCATGTCACTGCTTAGGAGCTTGTTTTAAACCATAAAGAGATTTAGTTAGCTTACACACCTTGCTTTCTTGGCTAGGCTCCACAAAGCCTTCGGGTTGGTTCATGTAAATCTCCTCATCTAGATCTCCATTTAATAATGTTGTTTTCACATCCATTTGATGAATTTTTAAATCATGAATTGAAGCCATTGCTATCAACGGTCTAATGGATGTAACTCTAGTAACTGGAGAAAAGGTAGCAAAGAAATCAAGATCAACTTGTTGCTTAAAACCTTTAGTGACTAGCCTCGCTTTATATTTATCTATAGTTCTATCTAGTTTAAGTTTTTTACAAAAGACCCATTTACACCCAATAGTTTTACAACCTGGAGATAAATCCACTAGCTTCCTTGTTTTATTTGAAAATAGTGAATCTATTTCATCATTTACAGCATCTCTCTAGAAAATAGTATCAAGTGATGATAAAGCTTCTTGCACCGTAAGAGGAATTTCTTCCACATTGTAAAGATAATAGTCAGGGCCAAAATCTTTTTCAACTCTAGCTCGTTTACTCCTCCTTGGTTGGATTTGAGAATTTTCTTGTTCCTGAAAAACTTAAGACGGACTAGAAAAGCTATGAATGGATAAAATATTTTCAGAAATTATTTGACTCCCACTATTTTTAGATTTGAAAGGAAATTTATTTTATGAAAAATAGCATCACCTAATTCAAAAATAATATTATTTTCCATATCAAAAATCTATAGGCTGTATTGTGCAATGCATACCTGTAGACGTCCTCGAACGTCCCAGGAAAATCCCGTTTTGTTCATTTGGGCTCACTACAGTTCGGACTCGAATTGTCACGGTTCTTAATCTGATCTTGCAAAGTGCAATGAAAGACTGATAAATCACCAAAGAGTCCAAATCTGGCAAATCATTTTGGAAAACTGATTTTTAGAAAGAAGTGCCAAACATGGACTGCTTTGCCAGATACAGAGTCGCCACCTAAATATTTTATTTTGGGGGAATTTAGGAAACCCTGACTCGTGCTTAAGGCCACGTGTCTGTCATCACCAAAGTTGCCTCTGCTCGGGAACTTGGGTACGATTGGGAAAGGTCAACTATGAGCACCCCCGCTCGCCCGATCAAAGATTGGCCACTACTAAACATGATATCTTGTTTTTTAAAAAACACATGCGTTCTTATTCCGGTTAATTAGCTAGAATTACTATATGATGCGCACAACACACAAGTATAGACTAGATCGCCTAATTTGGAACAAAGCATCGCATATCCGTTTGTTTGGAAATGGTTTGAAGTTTGCTACTTGCAAGTAGGCTAAAACATGGATTTCAATGAATTATCCCAATTCAAGCAACCCAACCTTCACCCACAGGCATTCAGGCAGTTATATCACATAAGCAAATAGCCTCATGGCTAGTACGCTATCATGGCAATACTTACACACATGCAGTATGCTAAAGCATAAATGCTTACCTAATACTCCGAGCCAAAACAAGAAACTAGTTAGTGATCATGCGTGATCCTAGTTCATGTTAGCAATGGCTAATGCAACGCATACAGAATGCAATTAGAATAGGCTCGGCTAACCTAAGGATGGCATGTGAAATGCGACAACTCGATACACGTATTCAAGTTAGAATTGAAATGCTATGCAATTAGTATGATGCACCGAGCCTGGTGCGTACAATACGAATGAATGTATGCAAACATGCTATCATAAGTATGCTAATTGAAACGTGCCCTAAAACTAACCATTGTAAGTGGTTAAATAAAAGGGAGAAAGACGTGGGGTTGGAAGACATTCACACACTCACGCACGCTTATTACACAATTATGCCCTCTCTTGAAGGGACAAATAATACAAACCAAATAAATAATTAACTACTCTAGCTAATTAAATATTACAAAACCATAATCAATTAACAAATTAATTAAACTACTAAAACAGTAGAACTTCCTCAGGAAGACGGTCCAATGCTTGCATGCTCCATTCGCCTTGCTCGGAAACCCGTTGCCATGCTAACATGTTGCCTCTGTTTGCACTGTTCTGCACCTCTGAGAACTGTGAAAATTCTTGGGATGTTTCTAAAACACTCCTTGAGCACTGTGGGATGCCACCGGCCAAGAGAAAATACCACTGGCCATGGAAACATGGTCATCGACCAAAAATGGGACCATCGACTTGATTTTGGTAGCCGGCCGGCACTGAAAGTGGCCGACCGGCCATCTTTTCCTGGAGAACACTGGTTTTGCTGCAACAAAGGACAAACAGTGCATGGCAAGAAATTTACAAGACAATATGCGCACAGCCATTCTCCCTATCATGTTATGAACTCAAAGGAAGATGGGTCTCGACCCTCGGAGCCACCAATCACGTATTTCAATGCATGATGGCCAATGGTGCCAAGTGTGCAAATCAATGTAGAATGAATGCTACACACTCTATCATGTTGGATCAAGAGTGTCGGCGACTGAGGTTCGAGGCACGTTTCGTCACTTCAAGTACGAACGTCCCTCGTTCCTCATGTTTGGTTTGACACCCCAAACCAAACACAATGCAATGCACGTATGCCAAATACAATGCAAAACATGCAATTAATGTAATGCAACATAAGCAATGCAACTTATCATGCAACAACATGGTAATGCGATAGGTATGCAATACTACAATGCAACCTAGATATGTGAATGCACAAAGTGATAGGCATGCAACAATGCACAAACCGCAAGGGTGCAACAACATGCAATGCGATGAGCATACAACAACACATAAATGTATGATCTATGGACTTACACTAAGGATGGATAGGCCTCAGCCGTGTTCATAATAGTGGCCAAAATGATGCAACAAAAGTGTAGAAACACACATACAAGCATGCATGCACCAAGGCCTATCTCCTAAGGCATAAAAGAGGCAACTCTTAAACACATTTAAAAGAAACAAACATGGGCATTTTACAAACATATTGAGCTTTGAAATCATGCTAAGAGGAGTGCCAAACCAAATGCACAAGTGAAGTATAGCATGCAAAGGAGCCCAAAACTTGAGACCAACAAAGGGGTTCAAACCATAGCTATGTCAACCAAACCCCAAAGAGTCAAGATGACTCAAAATAGTCCTAGGGCAGACCAAAATGAGGCTAGAGCACGCATGGAACAAGGCCAATACATGCTAAGAAATGGGCATGAAACAAGGAGCATTCAAGGCTACAAAAGGGAGCATTCCACTACAACTACCCCAACCAAACATGGCATGGATTATGCAATAAAAAACAAAGTTATAACATGCCAAGATAAGCCCCAAAACCCACTTAGATGGCATCTAAATGACCTAAGCCTAGAGGCATGCACAATGGCCCAAACATGGAGCATAAGACAACAACTCTTCAAAGTATTGAAAGGATGACAAATGCAAGCATACAAGCATGGAACATGGACTGAAATAGCATGATAAGTGATTCAAAATCACTAAAATAGCCCAAATAAAGCATGCTCATGACTCACACACTCAAAGCTAACAAGCTAGGATACATGGTGGCTATACAAAACATAGCAAACATGACCAAATCAACACCAAACAGAGCTTAAACATGTCACAACATGGCTAAAAGCTTCAAGAAGTCAAGCTAAAACATGTATGCATGGTGGTCTAAATGCATGATACATATTATGACAATAGAGGGGATTACAAAGCAAGTGCATGATGCATGGAATAGGCCATCAAACCAACATGAAACGGAGGTATAACATGATAAACTAACACCAAATTCCCACTGAAATGAAGCCAAATAAAGCTAAGCAAACATGCTACCTTTATGAGCCTTAAATGCAAGCAAATGAGACACAAAGGGAGAGGGGTGTCCCTCCCCTATACATGACCTCAAGACCACTTCTCCACCACTGAAAATCCTCTAGATTTCAGTGGTGAGAAGGTCGAAATAAAGGAGGCCCAAAGCCTAAAGAGAAAGGCACAAAAAGTGGCCAAACAAGGCCTAAGAGGGGGGAGACAACCCCCAACCCAAAAGTAACCTTAAACAAACATTTCAAGCATGAAAATACAGAACTTTTATCAGTTATACATTAAGCTCAAAATGTCATGCAAGATAGGCTAAAAGCTTATGGCAAAATGGGGAATAAAAGAGGTAGTTCTCACCCTTGAAGAACACTTAAAGAACACCAACTCCAGCACCTCCTTATGATCAAAACCAACTCAAAAACTCTGAAATCAACCCCCCAACACCTCAGTAACCGAAGTATAGTGTAACACTAGGTGTCTTAGTGCAAAACTAAGAACAAAAACCCCTTTGGAACACTATTACACACACAAATCAAGAGAGAGAGGGAGATATAGAGAGAGAGTGATATATATGCTCTATATCAGAGTTGTTCAACCTCTTATAGGAAGTGCAAATCCAAGCCTCCAAGGGAAGCTAAGTTCAAGGGTGAAATCCCTGTATACACGTGTATGGAGGGCATGGTCTGTGCTTTCCAGCTGGCACAGCTGGCATGCACAATGCCTGAAAAAGGCAAAGAAAAGGTCTCGGCCAGAAAAAGTGGCCGATCGACCAAAACAATGGCCGGCCGACCATCAAAAGTGCCGACCGGCCAACCCTCTTGGCCGGTAGCAAGAAAACAGGGCCGGTGGCAACATGCCAAGGCCGGTGAGGTGTGGGGATGGCCAACAAGCTATTTCCTACCCTCAGAAGCAAAACACAAGTGTTTGGGCTACGACCAAGCACAAAACAAACAAATCGAAAGGTCTTGAGGCAAGGCGCGCGGCCGAAACCTCCGAGAACTCAAGACGAACACGAGCATGGATGATCATCGAGTGTTCAAACGATGACGTCCAAGTCTTGAGGACGGTCAAAAATGGGGTGTCTACAGTTGCCCCTCTTTGACAGAACTCGAAAGTCATAACAATGACGGGAGTGAATGTCAAAGCCCAGAGATGACCCATTTTTGACAAGGCCGAAGACTTAACAAAGCATACAAGCTACAGATAAAGATATGCGCCCGAAGGCAGGGGCAAAATGCAAAACAATGCGCAAAGCCGAGCATAACTTATGACCATGCAAAGAAAGCTGTAACGAAGCATATCATACAACAGTTTTAAGCAAGCATAAACCAAACTACATTACAATGTAGAAAGGATGTAAGAGAATTATGCAATTCTCGCTACGTCTCACACGGAGAAGATACAATACCTGTGCGGTTCGTCTGGTCGCGCCAGCTTCAAATGAACCATATATACAATATCGTGCCTGAAAAAGAAAGAAACTTAACAGGTACAATATTGTTAGCAACATGCATATCAATGCAAATTAAAACTGCGTAACAACGCGAGTGAAGTTTGCATGACAATGCAACTAAAACAAGTATGACAATACAAGGAGGGCATGCGCGACAACGCAAGCCGAGTAGTGTGCATAACAATGCAATTGAAACGAGCATAACAATGGGAGGGAGGCATGCGTGACGACGCAAGCCAGGTGAGGTGCATGACAATGCAATTAAAAACAAGCATAACAATGCAAGTGAGGCATGCGTGACAACGCAAGCCGAGTGAGGTGCAAGACAATGCAATTAAGAACAAGCATAACAATGCTAATTAGATAGGGTGCGAAACAACGCAAGCTAGTGAGTTTCAAAACAATGCAAATTAGAAGGGTTGCAAAACAATGCAAGTTAGTAGGTTTTCAAAACAATGCAAATTAGAAGGGTTGCAAAACAATGCAAGTTAGCAGGTTTGCAAAACAATGCAAGTTAGAAGGGTTGCAAAACAATGCAAGTTAGTAGGTGCGAAACAACGCAAGTTAGTGGGTGCGAAACAATGCATGTGACGAGCGAGACAACGCAAGTCACAGGGGGTGCGAAACAACGCACGTGACGAACGAGACAACGCAAGTCACAGGAGGTGCGAAACAACGCACGTTAGTGGGTGCGAAACAACGCAAGTTAGTGGAGTGCAAGACAATGCAAATAAGGAAATGCATGATAATGCAGATAAGATGTGGATGACAATGTGAGGTAAAGAAATGCATGATAGTGCAGATGATGTGCGAGACAACACATGTACTAAAATGCATGACAATGCAAGGTAAGGAAATGCATGACAATGCTTGAACTGAAATGCAAAACAATACATGAATTGAAATGCATAACTATGCATGTAACGTGCTGAAATGCATGACAATGCATGTAATGTGCTGAAATGCATGACAATGCATGCAATGCATGAAATGTGCTGACATGCATGACAATGCATGCCATGTGAGATATGCGTGACAATGCACGTATTGAAGTTCATGACAATGCTTGTGAGATATGCACGACAATGCATGTATTGAGGTATCGATGATGCCAATGAGACCTGCGAAACAACGCGGATTAAGAGACGCAAGACAATGCAACCTGAAGAATGTGCATGACAATGCAAGCATAGCGTGCGCGACAACGCATATAGACGTGCATAACAATGCGAACGTGGTGTGCGTTACAACGCATATGGAACGTGCATAACAATGCAAGAAAGGTGCGATTATCGTAAGCAAGACAAAGCATTGTAATGGGAAGCTTTTAAAGCCGTTTTTGAATCTCGTAAGATACCAAAGGATATGAAAAAGGATACACCTTGCGCGTACTGGACATCTCACGCAGAAGACACGGTTCGAGGCCAATCCCGGAGGTCGTTTAAGTTTCAACAGTGTATTCTTTTGCATTTTCTTGAGTGATGAAGGTCCCAAACATCATTACTGACCCAAAGGGGGTGTGGGAGGTGCACCGACCACCAGTGGAGTCCACCGGCCATCCACCGGCCACAAAATAAGTCTATCGGCCAAATATTTAGCCGACCGGCCAACAATTTGGCCGACCGGCCAAAAATGCCTGTGTCGGGGCAGTTTTGTCAATTGGCCACGGGTCTTTAAATATGAGGTTCCAAACCTCATATTTCCACTTTACCCCAGCTCGAAAACCCTCCCCCCTTCTCTCTAGGTGATTTTCCCACCTTCGATTCGTGCTTTTCCTTGGTTTTCGGGTCTCTTTCATCGTTTGATTCGCGAAACCCTCCTCGTTTCGCACACTTTAAACCAAACAAAACTCGATTTCGGTGACTTTTCTTGGTTTCGACCCAATGGGGCTTGTTTTCCCCAAGTTTTCCTCAGTCTTCGTGCCTTTTCCGCACTCCGACCCTTTTCTTCCATTTTCCACCCTCTCGGGGTTGACTTTTTAGTTGACTTTTCGCATTCTTGCTCGTTTTCCGCACTTTCGGCCATTTTCACATTATTCTTGAGATGGCAGACGACATTCCAGGAGGTGGGGCTCCCCCAGAGATGGATGTGGACCCTGAGGCTGAGCTCTTGCCTCTTCGCATCCGGCCGTTCGATCCGGCGGCCTACAGGCCGGCGATACACGTGCTTCCTCCTAACAGCCTCCGTCACTTCAGGAGCTATGAGCGACGCGTGCCACTGGAGCTTCTGCTGCGCGAGCCAGAGTCACATCTGTCCACAGTGCTTCTGAGGTACACTCTTCTCTGTTTTATTTTCCGCAATGTAGAATAAATAACTGCAATAGTCGATTCTGTTCTTTAACTGTTTGACCCGGATACACCGATATACTTCATGTTGTAGTTCACTGTGAGCACACCTACACCCGTTATCTGTTTAAACTTGAACACATGCATGCACACTGCATATTCATCAGTTCTGAGCGTATTCAAACACGGGCACACAGACTACATTTTCCCAAATTCTGAAGGCATTCAAACACATGCACACACACTGCATTTTTCCTGAATTCTGAAGGCATTCAAACATATGCACACACACTGCATTTTCTCCAAATTCTGAAGGCATTCAAACATATGCACACACACTGCATTTTCTTGATTCTGTACATTTTCGCACATTGTATTTCTAACATTGCTTCGCAACTGTTTGTTTGTTGTTGTTGTTTTTTGTCACAGGGAGATTCCTATGCCTTCCGAGGGTATGGGAATGTCATGGCCCGAGGATGGTATATGGAGCTGCCTGACGCGGTTCATCGGATTGTCGACCAGGCCGGTTTCGGGACCTTCTGTATGGGAATCTTGCGCCATACTGCGAGTAGGCCCCTTCTTGCTGCCTTGGTGGAGAGGTGGTGGGACACCACTGACTCCTTCCACCTTTCGGCCACTGGGGATATGACGATGACTCCCTTTGACTTCTCGATGCTCACTAACATCGGGGTAGGGGGTGATCCGATCCCCTTTGATACAAACATGGAGGAGTGGGATGCCGCTCAGCTGTACCTGCTCGGCACTCAGCCACCTCTTGCCCGACCAGGGTTTGTGAGGTATTCATGGTCCGAGAATCATTTCCGGATCCAGACGCCTACTATCCGGGAGGAGGAGGAGTAGTACGCCCGTGGTTTTATCATGTTTCTGTTGGGACCACGCTTTTCGCCGACCGGACGAACACCGTCCCCCTTTATTTACTGAGCACGCTCGTGGCCGTGACGTGGATCCACAGCTACGACTGGGGTGGCGCCGGCTTGGCCACTCTCTATGGTTACATGAGCTCATCGTCCCGCCGCAGCGGACAGTTGCTCGAAGTCTACTGGCGAGCCTGGGAGGTACACATTCCCTTTCTGCCTTTTCAGTTTTGCTTTTCATTATCTGTACACCATACACACTGCGCACACGCAATCTATTTTACACTGGTTGTACACTGCACACACTGCACACACTGCACAACACACTGCACACACTGCACAACACACTGCACAATACAACTGTATATCCTGCCATTTGCAGATCACCTGGCAGCCGTGGGCCTCATTGCCCATCGCGGTTCGGGAGCAGTATGCCGGCACTCAGGAGACCGCCCGATTCAGAGTCTTGTTAGAGGGCCCGATCTGCCGTGTCTGGTACTTTGGGGAGCGCTTCTTGCGGCAGACCTTGGGCGTGCTAGAGCAGCTGGTTCCAGCACCTCCTCCTACCCACACGAGGGACACTGAGAGGTATACCTTTGCGGAGATGACATATTACACTATCGGCTATAGCCATGAGCCCTTTATAGACGAGGGCGACTATGCTGAGTATGTCCAGACCTATATCATGCGGCCTCTGACCGGTGCCGGCCGAGTTGAGAGAGACAGACCAGCGGCGCCAGCAGCGAGAGCAGGAGCATCGCGGGCACCTCAGGCTCGAGGCAAGAGTGGGTCTCGGAGGGGGCAGGGAGCTGGGTGGCCCGAGCTGCCTACCGTGATGACATGCCGAGGGCAGGGTGGGGAGACTTACCAGATCCCCATTGCTCCTCCTCCGGCTGATCACGAGCTAGTCGGATTCCACGGCTTGCCCCCGGTATGTACTACATTTTGCATCTTGTACAGTCATTTCATTTCATTTCTCTTGATATTCCGTAGAACACTGATGCTTCTAACACTCTTGCAGGCTTCCTTCGAGTACACTCGCCAGTCTTTGGAGTTGACTGCTTCCGTGATGGGGATGCTACAGTGGAGCCTCGACCTGCTGGCTATTTACAGTATCTCGGTACGTTCTTTCAGACTTAGTCCCAAACTTTGCACAATCTGTTCCATACATGATCTGATGCATCGCACTATCAGCATGGCACTTGATACGTGGCCCTCATGGCATTAATACACTGCAACAGATAGACTGCTCATAGTATTGCTCACGGCATTCATACACTGCACTCAGTCACTGCATTCTGTACTGATACACTGCTTACAGCATTCATGCACTGTACTCATACACTATACCCAGTATTCATACTCTGCTTTGCGTAGCATAACTGATGCATTTACCATTTGTCCTTTTCAGGCCCCATTCCAGATGCCGGCGGCAGGGGGTGTTGCAGGAGGACCATCTGTATCTGCCCGAGGAGCAGGGAGAGCAGGGCGAGGGACCACAGTACGCCCCCGTACCAAAGTCGGGCGTACTTTCCCTGGGAGCAGCTCACGGGCACCGATTCCAGATGACGATGAGTCTGAGGCAAAGGCAGAGGCAGAGGCAGAGTCGTCTGAGGATGAGACTGGGGATGGCTCAGGCTCGGACTCAGATGGCGGAGCTGACGGCGATGCTCCTGGACCTTCGTCCAGGAAGAGGACGAGGACAGACTCTCAGGCCTGATATGATGCTGATCCAGACATTCACTGCCTTTCTTTCTTTTTTGCCATGTTCAGACATTTTGTTGCTATCTTTTTTTTTTGGTTTATTTTCCTTTTTACTGGTAGTTTGAGCACATTGTACTGCCTCGGGCAGGTTTTTGTTTTCTAAAAACTATGTACTTTTGCAAAAGATGATATGAAATGAAACAGTTGTTTTGTTCAAAAAGGTGTTATACTCGTACATTTTTTGCACCGCATCGCATGGCATCACATTACATAACAATGTAAATGAGATTGAACTTTGTTTGAAAATTTAAGCACTTGCATCGTAATAATCAGGTAGTGAACCGACTAACGACAAAAACAACTCGATAAGCAAAACAAAGAACTTGATGAGCTAACCAAGTGCAAGTATAACTCGATAAGCAAAACAAAGACTTAAAGAATGCGAAATACAACTCGATAAGCAAATATACAATAACTCGATAAGCAAATAGGCGTGACTTCGCAAAATCATCACCGGAAGGTACTGGAAGTGGTACCAACCACAAGTTCTCAGCATGTTTAACACATAAACAGCTAGGGGAACAAGAGGGAGGGCCACCGGCCACAAGAAATGGCCATCATCCATAATTATTAGCCGACCGGCCAAAAATGGTGGTCGGTCGGCACTCTTTTTGGCCGGCCGGCCAAAAATGGCAAGAACCATCAGAATGCTGCCACCTGTCTTCCACTCAACACCTTATCCTCTACAAAAACCCCAGCTTCGTAGTTTTGCTCATTTCAACACTGTTTTGCACCAAATGGAAGAGTTCCTTGTCCAAAATCTCTCAAATTGGATTGCCAACTTGGATGGCTCGGAAAAGCTGAATCTCCGGGGTTTCGGCATAAATGCACTATTCACGCTGTGTCGCACCTCGCTGTGCTTTCCGTTTCTCCGTGCCGCGGCAAGGTTTTGGAATTCAGTGACACATGTCTTTAGCTTTGGCAGGCAAGAGATGTGCCCCACTTTTGAAGACTTCCGAGCTTTGATGGAATCCGAACGGGAGGAGGAGATCTTGCCACAGTTTCACTTCAGCCATACCCAAGCCTTAGGACGAATGTGTGGGCTCACTATGCATGACGCTCGGTCTTTGATCTGCGACGGGGTGCTGGATATCCCGAGTTTAATTCACAGGTTTTCTGATGCCGGCGACTGCGGTGACCAATATTGGCAGGGTTTTCGACGACATGCCCTTTGCTTGTGCATGTTGTCTCACTTCTTGCTTGCCTCAAGTTTCAGGGGACCCAGTGTCCGTTTGATCGAAGTTGCCCAAGGCTTAGAAGAGGGCAAAAGCTGCATCGCCATGACACTAGCTGAGACATTGATGGGCTTAGACGCTTTCCATCGCCGGGAGACTACTAGGTTTGCAGGGCGTCCGCTGCTATTGCAGGTAATGTTTCCCACCCTATCTCACATATATTTTGCTCACATCACTCGGCCCTCAGGCTCGGTTTTTCTCACGAAGCCTTTTTCTCACTTTTCTCTCATCGTACACCTCTCTATTCTTTAATCTCTCATTTTTCATCCCTCCCCAGTTGTGGTTGATGGATAAATTGAAGATTGTGGACTCCTTCCCTACATACTCAGCTCGCAGCTATTTCTTCCAACGACGTCTAGTCGATGCCCCTGATGAAGGATGGCGGTACAACTGGATGTGTAATTTGTCCGCAGACGATATTGCTTGGCGCTGCCCATGGCTCAATTTACCAGCGATGAGTTACATCATGTCTCGCCAGCTCGGGATCTAGTTGATTGGCTTGACTCACTGTGTGTTCTACTTTCCGTTCCGGTTCCAGCGCCAGTTTGGCCATGATCAGATTTGCCCAGCAGAAGGGATAAAATACCCTGCTGCATTCCTGGTCCGAGGCGCGCAGCTTGCTCGGTATGCCACAGTATGGAGGAGTGGAGAGCTTTTGGCCCCCACCCCCACTTTCAGTTGCACCTTGTCTAATGAGTGCATAGATTGACTCAATGAAGAGGCACAAGTAGGGCCCACTTTGGCATCAGAGGCTTCCACCAGCTCTGGGAGGGGACGCAGGAACACCTGACTATGCCCCGGATTTATTTGCTTTTAATCAGAACTTTCAGGTTTTCTTTATGAATGTAATAAAAAACAACTTCGATTTGTATTCAAGAACAGGAGACCTCTGTACTGAAATCAATGTAATTGAAGGTTGTGAGTACTGAAAATTTTCCGCTTTGGTCCAAAAATGGTCTAAGTTGTAAAAAGATTAATTTGAGCAAAATCAACTTTTATTAAAACTTTTCAAAACTATTTTCGATATGGATCAGAACTGGACACGCCTGAGATCTGTCACTGAGATGCACAACCCCGGATCCCAGCAACTGGAAAGTTGCCCCTAGTCTGAATAGCACTGTACTGGAGATCACAACCGAACTCTTGAATGCTGAATAGACAAAGATGACCGAATGATCAAATGGACAAAGTTGATCGGGGAAAAGTTTATGGCTTGACTTCATGGTGAAGTTGCCTACGTATCCCAAAGATGGGAATCAAGCCTTACGTAGTTCGGCTTGGGTTCACTCGTGTATTTACTCTCTTCTTTTGCTCTCTAACTTTTGCCAAGGCCACCCTTTGCGGGTTTTCAACCTTGCGAGCTCAGTTTTTGTACTTTCAAATTTTCTATGCTCTAACTCTTGCCTAGGTCGCCTTTTCGGGTTTTCGGCCTAGCGAGCCACTCAGGGGTAATATTTCTTCAACTTGTCCATGTTGATCGACTGCGAGAACTCTAGGCCATCTAGGTCCATCAGAACCACAGCTCCACCTGACCAGATAGACTTAATGATGTAGGGACTAGTCCAATTGGGTCTGAACTTGCCCCTAGGGTCGTGGATGGGAGCTCAGTTATCTTTAAGCACCAAATCTCCTTCCTTCAAATTTCTGGACTTAACCTTCTTGTTAAAAGCCCTGGCAATTCTGCACTGATAACCCTGGACATGGTACAGTGCTTTCAGCCTTCTTTCATCAAAAAGCATGAGTTCTTCGAACCTGCTCTGCTGCCAATCTGCCTCAGCTATCTGACACTCAGCCAGTACTCGCAATGACGGAACCTCAATTTCGATAGGTAGAACGGCCTCCATCCCATAAACCAATGAATATGGAGTCGCCCCAGTAGAAGTTCGAATTGAAGTCCGGTAGCCCCACAGAGCAAACGACAACTTATCTGGCCAGTCCCGGTAGGTTTCCACCATCTTCTGCAAAATGTGTTTGACGTTCTTGTTGGCAGCCTCAACTGCTCCGTTGGTCTGTGGCCGATATGTGGATGACTTATGAAAAGCCACATTGTATTTTTCCAACAAGTCGATCACTTCTTTCTTGAAGTGGGAACCATTGTCTGAAATGATCTCGTTCGGGACCCCGTAGCGACAGATGATATTATTCCTGATGAACTTGGCAACATGTGAAGCCTTCAACACTGCATAAGATTGGGCCTTGACCCACTTTGTAAAATAGTCTATCGCGACCAGGATGAACTCATGCCCATTCAACCCCTTCGGAGTGACAGCCCCGATCACATCGATTCCCCAAACTGAAAATGGCCATCGCGAAGTCATTTGTACAGCTTCGACGGCGGGATATTCATGCGATTTGCATGGATCTAGCATTTGTGGCATCGCCGAACAAAGCCGATACAATCCTCCTCCATGGTAGACCAGTAGTAACCTTGTCTAAGGATTTTTCGGGCTAGCATCACCCGTTCATGTGCGCTCTGCACTCTCCTCCATGGACGGCCTCCATTAGACGCTTCGATTCTTCGGCATCAACGCACAGCTTATGTATTCCCAAGTGACCTCTCTTATACAATTTACCCCCGCAGATGATGAACTAAGCAGCCATTCTTCGTATCACCCTCTTATCTTTGGCATTTGCCCCTGGTGGATATGCCTCTTTTTCCAAGAAGTTCCAGACATCGTAATACCAGGGGTTCTCATCTTGAACCTCATCTATGGCAGCAATCAACTCATAAGCCGACACAAACTTCTGGTCAATGATGATCGGACGCATCCGGACTCCAAAAGGGATGTCTATCATAGAATATAGAGTTGCTAATGAATCTGCGAACCTGTTGTTTTCTCTTAGTAGATGAGCGAAGTTCAGCTTCTCAAACTGAGGAATTAGCAAGTCCAAGGTCTGGTGGTACATTCTCATCTTTACTTCTTTGACTTTCCAATCTCCCTTAGCTTGGGATACAACAAGGTTCGAGTCCCCGATGATGTCCAACCGTTTTGCCCCTAGTTCTAGGGCTGCTTCTAAACCAGCAATGCATGCTTCATACTCTGCTTCGTTGTTCGAGACTTTGAACCAAAGTTTGAATGCTAAAGGGATACGAGAATTGTCGGGTGCTATCAGCAACACTCCTATCCCATACCCGTATTGGTTTGACGCTCCGTCAAAGTACATCGTCCAAAATTCGTCTTCGACGTGTAGAATGGCCTCGTCTGGGAATAAGTACTCAACTGCTTCATCCCCTTCTACTGGGTGATCGGCTAGGAACTCCGCTACCACTCTTCCTTTTACTGACTTGCGAGTCACATACTTCAGATCAAATTCGAAAAGCAGAAGCAACCAACGAGCTAGCCTACCCGTAAATGCCGATTTCTCGAAGAGATATTTGATGGGATCTAATCTCGAAACCAACATTATGGAGTGAGCTAACAGGTAGTGTCGCAGCTTCCTGGTAGCCCATACCAAGGCCAAACAAGCCTTCTCGAGTGGAGTGTAGCAAGTCTCGTAATCCAACATCTTCTTGCTTAGGTAGTAGATAGCTCGCTCCACCTTGTCCTCCGACTCCTGTGCAAGCATGCAGCCCATTGTTGTTTCAGTCACTGAAAGGTACAAGATCAACGGTTTCCCCGGCTCAGGCGGTGTCAACACAGGTGGGTTCTGTAAGTATTCCTTGATATGTTCAAAAGCAGCTTGGCATCGGCCGTCCCATTGAAATTTCTTTCCTTTCTTCAGGAGACCAAAAAGTGGTTCACAAGTCAAGGTTAATTTAGAAATAAACCATCTTATGAATTGCACTTTACCCAGAAAGCCTCGCACCTCCTTTTCAGTCATCGGTGGTGGCATTTCTAAGATAGCCTTGATTTTGGAAGGGTCGACTTTGATACCTCTCTGTGTAATCAAGAACCCCAGCATTTTTCCTGCTGTAACACCAAATGTACACTTCTGAGGATTCAGCCGCAACCGGAATTCTCTGATCCTTTGGAAGAACTTTTGCAAGGCGGTGTAGTGGCCCTCTCTTTCCTTGGACTTGACGATCATGTCGTCCACATACACCTCAACCTCTTTGTGGATCATGTCATGCAATATCGTGGTCGCGGCCCGTTGATATGTAGCTCCAGCATTTTTCAACCCAAACAGCATCACTCTGTAGCAGTAGGTCCCCCACGGGTGGTGAAAGCAGTCTTTTCCCAGTCTTCGGGTGCCATTACAATCTGATTATAGCCTGAGAAGCCATCCATGAATGAGAGCAACGCATGCCCCGCAGTGAAGTCCACCAACTCATCGATGTGCGGCAGAGGAAAGTCGTCCTTCAGACTGGCTCTATTCAAATCCCTGAAATCCACGCATACCCGAATCCTGCCATCCTTCTTCGACACTGGAACTATGTTGGCCAACCAAGTTGGGTATTCAGATACTAGCAGGAACCCTGCGTCAATTTGCTTGGTGACCTCTTCCTTAATCTTGAGAGCCCAGTCCGGGCGGATCCTTCTGAGTTTCTGTTTAACGGGTCGGGCCTCGGGGTCAAGAGGGATCCGATGCTGTACAATCTCAGGATCGATTCCAGGCATGTCTTCGTAGGACCACGTGAAAACATCTTTGAAATCTTTTAATAAAGCGACTAAGCGCTCGCACTCCTCCGAAGACAACGTGGACCTGATCTGGACCAGCCGCGGGTCCTCCTCAGTACCCACATTAACTGTAGTGATTTCATCAACCAGGGGTTTAACAAATCTCTTCAGCTCCTGTTCTATAAAATATTTCAAAACTGGAGGAATTTCTTCCTCGTCGTTTTCATCAAAATTTTGAAAGTCCTGATTAATACAATAAATCAAAGGCACAAAAAAGTACTCAGAAGCCACAACCATTTCATTCTCATTAAGCACTTCCAAACCATCAGATTCTTCTGTTACAACAGACTCAAAAGAGAAAGAAAAAGACGACCTGACAGGACTGTGGCATCCGGGTTATCACCCCCAGCAATACCGGACTCAGACTCAGACGAGCTGGAACCTGATTCCGACTCTAAAGACTCGGTGGAATCAGATTTTGGCTCACTACCTGACCCAGTACTGCTCGATAAGAATCCCTCATCGTACTGCCAGACGAGGGAGGGTGCGATGGATGCATCCAAAATGTTTGAAGGTGGGCTCGCAGCCGTTTCATTCCTAATCATAGACACTGAGAGATCATCCCCCAAGCACTCATGTACGATCGGAGGATCTGAAAATAGACAAGCCAGCGCTACCCCCATTTCAATTTTGGCATTCTCAGTATCCACTTTCTCGCACTGCTCAACCTCAGCTGATGGGTCTGTTTGCTCTTCAGCAACATCATCCCCGGATAACTGCAGGTCAAAGAAGATCTCAAACCCCGGCAGGCGCCTCCTCTCGGCATTCAGCCATGGCTCTGGGAAGCCACAAAATGGAAAGTCCTCCCCCTCCCGGACGAAGCGTCCGTTTAGGGTACCCTAGATGGGTCGGTGTATTAACTCAAAAGGCTTCCCCGCCTGCTTCGCTCTGGCTCTCCCAGCCATCTCCTTACCTTTCCTCACCCAATCCTCTTTGGTGGGCAGATAACCCAAGCCAAAGGTATGCGGGTTGTGCGGCACCTCGGCCGATACTGCAATGCCTTTTCAGCCACTCTTTCCTAATCCCATCCCGGGGATGTGCTGAAGCATGTTCATAAGATACACTGACTGCGCACTGACATACAATTCCTCATCAACAGCCAAAATGTTCTGAACGACCCGGGCCTCGGCTAGGGTAAATCCTGATAGGAATACATCTTCCGTGTCGTGCTCGATTTCCAAAACTGGTGTAGACACCTCTGGCGGTGGATGAATTGACGAGTTCCCAAAAACAATGGCCACCCCCTTCCCGTGGGGGTATTTCAACATCTGGTGCAAGGTGGACGAAACTACCTTCACCTAGTGCAGCCACGGCCGCCCCAAGAGTAGATTGAAGGTTGCAGGAACTTCCAAGACGTGAAAGTCAATCTCATGTAGTCCTGGACCGACCTGGGTCTGAATTTTCACCGTCCCCATTACTTCTCTGCTTGTGTTATCATATGCCCTTATCACCTGAGCTGTCGGCACAAAGTCCGTGGGCTTTAACCCGATTGCATATGCAGTCCTTACCGGGCACACATTGATGGCGGATCCGGTATCGACAAGAATCATGGTATCCATTTGTTTCTACACTCCACAGAGCTGTAGAGTGGTTTGTTGTGGTTCGCGCCCTCAGGCGGTAGTTCTTTGTCGGAAAAGGTCAACATCGGGGAAGATCCTCCCGAAAAACCAATCCCACCAGCTGTTCAGGTGTGGTATCTATTAAGAGTTTGGCCTTGTCCATTGCCGATAAGACAGCTTGTCTATGAACACGCGATGCCACAAGCAGTCCCCAGATGGAGATGTCTGCTTGTATCTTTTTCAACTGTTTCAGCACGGCCTCTTCTTCAAGTAGCTTCTCTTTCTGCTTCTCCGCCTCCTTGTCCTTTCTGGACGCCTCTGGTTGATCTAGGTGTGGGGGTTTGAAATACCGCCCACTCCTAGTCATATGGTCAACTTCACCAATATACCAGGTATCATCCGGCTGGTTATTTCCCCAGTCTTCATCGGTGTGGGCAAGACATAGATCATCGTCTTCCCACCACATGCCATCGGCAGCCGACAGACACTTGTCCGACTCCGTTACAACTGTTCCTGTGCCCGCAGCATCTTCTGTTCCTGTGCACACAACACGTTCTGTCCCCTCAGGGGTTTTGGATTTTCTGGCTCTCTCAGAATCTTCAATCCTCCCTTGCTCAAACTGCCTCAATACAGCCTGTTGTTCAATTCCTCCTATTCTCAAACTACTCATATCCCGAGCGAAATTCTTAACACCGGCACTCTCCGACGAAGTACTTTGCTCTTCGGCCCTTCCGGCCACAACTGATGTCCCCTGTCCCTGACGAACTCTGTTCTGACTACGGTTGCTCAACAATATTCGGCTCGTCACTGAACCATCTGGTAGCCTCTGTTGACCCTTCTAAACCAAACCAGTTGACAGTCACGTCTCTCAGAACCTGTTCGTTGAAGAATTGAAGGTTCACAATGTCCTCCTCTAGTTTTGCCAGGTCATCCAGCCCTTGATTAAGTTGATCCTCCCTAACTACACTGATCTATGCTTCCACCAGCAAATCCACTCTCGGCCTAGCCTGGCCTGCTGAGGTAATGTAACCATTCGGGTTGTACTCAAATCTCACAGATCCCTCAGGCTCTGAATCTTCATTCTCATCAGCTCCCAAAACAAACCCTGTTCCGTCTTCAATAGCCACCACCACCGACTCGGGTTAGGTTTGGAAGGTGTTCAACATGCACAAGTCCATGCTATCAGGAATGAACACCTCCGGCTTGGGTAGGTGAGAGGAGGTCATATATATACTAGGGTCATATGACACAACCCCAGTGTGGATTAGATTGATGCGTTTGGGAGGTGGAGCTTGGTTATGTGGTGGGAGAGGGTTGGTTGTGACATTGGGTTTTTCCGGAGGCACGATCACCCTATTATCAATGAGATCCTGAATCTCATGACGTAATCGGAAGCACTGGTCAGTATCGTGACCATGTTGTTGGTGAAACGCGCAGTACTTGGCTGGGTTATGAGAAAGGGGAAGTTTTTCTGGCAATGGCCGCGGCTCTAGGGGCTTCAAGTGCCCTTTTCTGATTAACACCCCCAGAGCTTTGGACAGGGGCATATATAGTGGAGTGAAGGTTCTTTGGCCTTTGGGTGCATATCTGGCTGTCTGCGAGCTACTACCGGACGCACCGGTGAATGGCGTAGCTGCTAGGGTTCTTGGGGTATTGGTGGTGGTGACCATACTCACATCCTGAGATCTGGCAGCTGCAGCACTGCTTGTGCCTACATTCGTACTACGGATGAAAGTCCTCCTGGGCTGCTCTCAGTCTTGGTCAATTAGACCTTGTTTCATCGCGTCCTCGATCTGTACCCCCATTTCATGTAAATCTGAAAAGGTGGGGAAGGGGAGAACAATCATTTTCTGCATGAGCTTGGGCTGGAGATTGCGCACAATCATCCGAATTTGATCCTTGTCTACAGGCCTGATGGTCATCATCGAAGCCTTAGCCCTCCACCGGGTCACAAAATCGGAGAAACTCTCCTTTGGCTCTTGCCTTGTCGTCTCGAGATCACTGGTCGTAATCTCTATCTGTGTATTATAGGAGTATTGAGCTATGAAGGCCTCAGCCATCTCTTCCCAATTCCTCTTGACGGAATCTTCCAACTTTGCATACCAGATGGCCGCTACACTCGACAGGGTCTGACCGAACAAAGAAAGCTTATGTAGTCTAGTGAGGCCCATCGGCCTTAAAATATCTGAAAACAGCCGAAGATGTACCATAGGATCACCGGATCCATCAAAATGGTCAATATGTGGCATCTTGAAACGGTCTGGCAGCGTCACGGCCGAGTCAGTATACCCATCCTCGATGTCTGGAATAGACTTCACACCTTGAGATTTCTTGAACAGCTTTTCAAGCTTGCTTACTTTTAATGTTGTGGGGTCCACCTCAAATTCAAAGGGTGAATCCGGTGGGTTGATCTGTGCTTTGGATAGCTGGGGTAGGATCGAGGGCGGAGCCGGTCCTATTGGGATGTCCGTATCTTCCTGGACATTAATTGTCTCCCGAGTATTGGCACTCCTGGCGGGGGAGGGGCTTGGTGCGAAGCTGACGCTCCGGCTTGCTGTTGTAGCCTGGCAATTAACTCTGCCTGTTGGGCCACGACCCTGGCCTATTGTTTGGCAGATTCTGCTTGACGAACTGCGTCCTGCTGCATGGTTTTCATACTCTCCTGGAGCTGACGCACCATTTCCTCTAAGCCTGACATACTGCCCTGATCTAACTGAACTATCGGTATATCTGTTCTTGTAGTAAGAATTGAGACCTCAGCCCGACTGTCCACTGATGGGGTAGACCACTTATCTGGCAACTGCTGCACGGATACGCTGCGTCTTATCGACCTTCGTCCGATAACCGGGGGTAAAGAATAGAACACTGGTTGTCCGTCTAGCAGATCCTCAGATCGATGGAGCCTGCGACCTCTAGTCCAGAGTGCTTGGGGAATATCTAACTGGTCGGAATCAATGATGCTAAACTACCTAGCAAAAGATGAATAAAGCATAATAAGGAAACAATAAATAGAAAAACGGATAGCATAACAGCTTAAGTAAAGACAACACAAGGTTGGTAAACACAAGCTGAATGAACTGTTTCCAATCATTGATCACTGTTCCCCCAAAATTACTGCCCCAAAACTGAATCTGATACCCGCATATATAACTGATTCTCCAAAATACTGATACTGATGCCCGCAAGCCTAATACTCAGACTTGCAAACTGATATGCGCATTCCTTGTAGAGATACACTCTAAAAGCACATAGCAAGTAAATGAGAGCCAAAACACCCCTATGTTGGGGTAGGGTTTCCCTGTCCTATTTTGTCAGGAGCTAGGGTTTCACTATGCATGCAGCGGTTTCAAACAACCTAAAATCGGGTAAGCAACATGTCCTAGTTTGGAATGGTCACTTTGGATTCCGAATATGCACTAGGTCGAATGGTCAAAAAAGAGGGTGCCCCGGTGAAAACCGGGGTTTGTGTTCCCATCGTAGCAGAGCCCGTAACCAGTCAGCCTTATGGCACGCAGCCTCCGGTAGACCGTTTAGGAATAGCAGACGGCAAACACTGTGACTTAGGCGCACCAATGCAAATGCAATGCAAAGAAACACATAAGTGTAGTCAAAACAAGATATCGTGAGCTCGAGTCAAGTTCTCTAATTCCCCAACAGAATCGCCAAAAACTGTAGACGTCCCCGAACGTCCTAGGAAAATCCCATTTTGTTCATTTGGGCTCACTACAGTTCGGACTCGAATTGTCACGGTTCTTAATCTGATCTTTCAAAGTGCAATGCAAGACTGATAAATCACCAAAGAGTCCAAATCTGGCAAATCGTTTTGGAAAACTGATTTTTAGAAAGAAGTATCAAACATGGACTGCTTTGCCAGATACAGAGTCGCCACCTAAATATTTTATTTTAGGGGAATTTAGGAAACCCTGACTCGTGCCTAAGGCCACGTGTCCGTCATCACCAAAGTTGCCTCGGCTCGGGAACTTGGGTACGATTGGGGAAGGTCAGCTATGAGCACCCCCGCTCGCCCGATCAAAGATCGGCCACTACTAAACATGATATCTTGTTTTTTTAAAAACACATGCGTTCTTATTCCGGTTAATTAGCTAGAATTACTATGTGATGCGCACAACACACAAGTATAGACTAGATCACCTAATTCGGAACAAAGCATCGCATATCCGTTTGTTTTGAAATGGTTTGAAGTTTGCTACTCGCAAGTAGGCTAAAACACGGATTTCAATGAATTATCCCAATTCAAGCAACCCAACCTTCACCCACAGGCATTCAGGCAGTTATATCACATAAGCAAATAGCCTCATAGCAAGCATGCTATCATGGCAATACTTACACGCATGCAGTATGCTAAAGCATAAATGCTTACCTAGTACTCCGAGCCAAAACAAGAAACTAGTTAGTAATCATGCGTGATCCTAGTTCATGTTAGCAATGGCTAATGCAACGCATAAAGAATGCAATTAGAATAGGCTCGGCTAACCTAAGGATGGCATATGAAATACGACAACTCGATACATGTATTCAAGTTGGAATTGAAATGCTATGCAATTAGTATGATGCGCCGAGCCTGGTACGTGCAATACGAATGAATGTATGCAAACATGTTATCATAAGTATGCTAATTGAAACGTGCCCTAAAACTAACCATTGTAAGCGGTTAAATAAAAGGGAGAAAGACGTGGGGTTGGAAGGCATTCACACACTCACGCACGCTTATTACACAATTATGCCCTCTCTCGAAGGGACCAAATAATACAACCAAATAAATAATTAACTACTCTAGCTAATTAAATATTACAAAACCGTAATTAATTAACAAATCAATTAAACTACTAAAATAGTAGAACTTCCTCGGGAAAAGGGTCCAATGCTTGCATGCTCGATTCACCTTGCTCGGAAACCCATTGCCATGCTAACATGTTGCCTCTGTTTGCACTGTTCTGCACCTCTGAGAACTGTGAAAATTCTTGGGATGCTTCTGAAACACTCCCTGAGCACTGTGGGATGCCACCGGCCAAGAGAAAATACCACCGGCCATGGAAACATGGTCATCAACCAAAAATGGGACCATCGACTTGATTTTGGTAGCCGGCCGGCACTGAAAGTGGCTGACCGGCCATCTTTTCCTGCAGAATGCTGGTTTTGCTGCAACAGAGGACACAGTGCATGGCAAGGAATTTACAAGACAATATGTGCACAGCCATTCTCCCTATCATGTTATGAACTCAAGGAAAGATGGCTCTCGACCCTCGGGCCACCAATCACGCATTTCAATGCATGATGGCCAAAGGTGCCAAGTGTGCAAATCAATGTAGAATGAATGCAACAAAACAAATGAAGGTTACACACTCTATCATGTTGGATCAAGAGTGTCAGCGACAGAGGGTCAAGGCATGTTTCGTCACTTCAAGTACGAACATCCCTCGTTCCTCATGTTTGGTTTGACACCCCAAACCAAACACAATGCAATGCACGTATGCCAAATACAATGCAAAACATGCAATTAATGTAATGCAACATAAGCAATGCAACTTATCATGCAACAACATGGTAATGCGATAGGTATGCAATACTACATTGCAACCTAGATATGTGAATGCACAAAGTGATAGGCATGCAACAATGCACAAACCGCAAGGGTGCAACAACATGTAATGCGATGAGCATACAACAACACATAAATGTATGATCTATGGACTTACACTAAGGATGGATAGGCCTCAGCCGTGTCCATAACAGTGGCCAAAATGATGCAACAAAAGTGTAGAAACATACATACAAGCATGCATGTACCAAGGCCTATCTCCTAAGGCATAAAAGAGGCAACTCTTAAACACATTTAAAAGAAACAAACATGGGCATTTTACAAACATGCTGAGCTTTGAAATCATGCTAAGAGGAGTGCCAAACCAAATGCACAAGTGAAGTATAGCATGCAAAGGAGCCCAAAACTTGAGACTAACAAAGGGGTTCAAACCATAGCTATGTCAACCAAACCCCAAAGAGTCAAGATGACTCAAAACAGTCCTAGGGCAGACCAAAATGAGGCTAGAGCACGCATGGTACAAGGCCAATACATGCTAAGAAATGGGCATGAAACAAGGAGCATTCAAGGCTACAAAAGGGAGCATTCCACTACAACTACCCCAACCAAACATGGCATGGATTATGCAATAAAAAACAGAGTTATAACATGCCAAGATAAGCCCCAAAACCCACTTAGATGGCATCTAAATGACCTAAGCCTAGAGGCATGCACAATGGCCCAAACATGGAGCATAAGACAACAACTCTTGAAATCATTGAAAGGATGACAAATGCAAGCATACAAGCATGGAACATGGACTAAAATAGCTTGATAAGTGATTCCAAATCACTGAAATAGCCCAAATAAAGCATGCTCATGACTCACACACTCAAAGCTAACAAGCTAGGATACATGGTGGCTATACAAAACATGGAAAACATGACCAAATCAACACCAAACAGAGTTTAAACATGTCACAACATGGCTAAAAGCTTCAAGAAGTCAAGCTAAAACATGTATGCATGATGGTCTAAATACATGATACATATTATGACAATAGAGGGGATTACAAAACAAGTGCATGATGCATGCAATAGGCCATCGAACCAACATGAAACGGAGGTATAACATGATAAACTAACACCAAATACCCACTGAAATGAAGCCAAATAAATCTAAGCAAACATGCTACCTTTATGAGCCTTAAATGCAAGCAAATGAGACACAAAGGGAGAGGGGTGTCCCTCCCCTATACATGACCTCAAGACCACTTCTCCACCACTAAAAATCCTCTGGATTTCAGTGGTGAGAAGGTCGAAATAAAGGGGGCCCAAAGCCTAAAGAGAAAGTCACAAAAAGAGGCCAAACAAGGCCTAAGATGGAGGAGACAACCCCCGACCCAAAAGTAACCTTAAACAAGCATTTCAAGCATGAAAATACAGAACTTTATCAATTATACATTAAGCTCAAAACATCATGCAAGATAGGGTAAAAGCTTATGGAAAAATGGGGAATAAAAGAGGTAGTTCTCACCCTTGAAGAATACTTCAAGAACACCAACTCCAGCACCTCCTTCTGATCAAAACCAACTCAAAAACTCTGAAATCAACCCCTCAACACCTCAGTAACCGAAGTATAGTGTAACACTAGGTGTCTTAGTGCAAAACTGAGAACAAAAACCCCTTTGGAACACTATTACACACACAAATCAAGAGAAAGAGGGAGATATAGAGAGAGTGATATATATGCTCTATATCAGAGTTGTTCAACCTCTGGAAAGGGAGGGGATGTCCTCCTCTTATAGGAAGTGCAAATCCAAGCTTCCAAGGGAAGCTAAGTTCAAGGGTGAAATCCCTCCATACACGTGTATGGAGGGCAGGGTCTGTGCTTTCCAACTGGCACAGCTGGCATGCACAATGCCTGAAAAAGGAAAAGGAAAGGTCTCGGCCAGAAAAAGTGGCCGATCGACCAAAACAATGGCCGGCTGTAGACGTCCCCGAACGCCCCGGGAGGGTTAAGTCCCGTTCCGTTCATATTGGGGTCACTACAGTTCGGACTTAAATTGTCACGGTTCGTAATCTGAACCAAAGAGTCCAAATCCGGCAAATTGTTTTGAGAAAAACAGATTTTTAGAAAAGAAGTGCCAAACATGGACTGCTTTGCCAGATACAGAGTCGCCACCTAAATATTTTTTTTTAAATGGGAAATTTAGGAAACCCTGACTCGGTGCCGAAGGCCACATGTCCGTCATCACCAAATGTCTTGGCTCGGGAGCTTGGGTACGATCGGGGAAGGTCAGCTATGAGCACCCCCTTTCGCCCGGTCCGAAGACCGGCCTTTACTAACCGTGATATCCGATTTTGAAAACATTACATGTTCTTGTTCCGGTTATTAGCCTAGAATTTACTATGTTATGCGCACAGCAAACAAGTATAGACTAGGTTGCCTAATTCGGAAATAAACATTGCATATCCGTTCGTTTTGAAAGCGTTTCGGGTTTTGTTACTCGCAAGTAGGCTAAAATACGGATTTCAATGAGTTTTCCAACTTAAGCAACCCAACCTCCACCCACAGGCATTCAAACAGTTTATCTCATGTAAGCACTTAGCCGCATGGTAAGCATACTGTCATGTTAACATTCACACTCATGCGAGATGCTAAAGCATAAATACTTACATCGTACTCCGTGCCAAAACAATAAACTAGTTAGCAAACATGCATGCCCTAGTTCATGTTAGAGTGACTAATGCATCGCATACAAGGGTGCAATCTAGAGTAGGCTCGGCTAACCCTAAACATGGCCTGTGAAATGCACTTTGTTTGATGCACGTATTCAAGTTGGAATTGATGGTACAATGCAGTTTGTATGATGTACCGAGCCCGGTGCATGTAAACAAATGCATGGATGCACGCATGCGTTGCATAAGGTATGGTAAAATAGACGTGCCTTAATCTACCATCATAAGCAGGTAAATAAAAGGGAAGAAAGAAGTGGGGGTTGGAAGACATACACACACCCACGCACACTTATTACAGATTTGCCCTCGCTCGGAGGGACCAAAAGAATATACAGATAATTAACTACGCAAGCTAATTAAATTACAAACCCATTAAATTAATTAAGCAGATTAATTAATCTAATTAAAGCAGTAAACCCCTCGGGGAGAGGGCCGGATGCGGCGCATGCTCGGGACTTGTTCGGGATCGCACTGCCATGCCAAACCTGCCTCTGTTTTCCCTGCTTTGCCTCTCAGAAGACTGCCACAGTCTTAGGATTACTTCCTTAGGTACTGGAGATCACTACCGGCTGCACAAAACCCCCACCGGCAGTGAATTGAGCTCATCGGCACTAAATTGATCCATCGGCTGCAAATTGACTGCCGGTCGGCACTAAAAACTGCCGGCCAGCACTGAATGCCTGCAGAACCTGCAACTCACAGCAGCAGAGGGCAAATACTGGCATGGCAATGCAATTCAAAGCATGTATGCACTAAACACACTCCTTATCATACTAATGACTCAAAGGAAGATGTGCCTCGATTCTCAGACCACCAATCACGCATTTCCATGCATGGTGGCCTAAAGGATCAAATGTGCAACTTGAATTTCAAATGCATGCAAACCAATCAAACAAAGTGAGGCCCAATTCCCATCATCAAGTCAAGGAACAAGGCATGCATGCCTATGTGTGCAATCCTAAGCATGTCAACTAGGGATGCAACATGAGCATATAGACAAACAATGCAAGCATACAATCAAACATGAGGTAGCATACAAGTAAGTGAATAATGGTCTTACTCATGACCTAGGCAACTCCAAGTAGGCCTAAAATCAGTAGCCATATGCTAAGACATGAGGGCCAAACACATATACACACGTGCACATGTTAAAGCACCAACACTTAAGCATAATAAAGCAACTCTTAAACACATTTAAGAGGCACAAGTATGGACCATTAGCATGCAATTTAGGCTTTGAAATCACGCTATAGAATGATGTCAAATCATGTTTAAGCAAGACGAACAAAACATGCGCACATAGGTTCAATCACTTCAAAGTAGGCCAATGAGGCATTGAACTACACTTATGCAAAACAAATATGGCATGCATTGAACAACCCAAAACAGACTTTTAGCATGTAAAACTAAGCCCAAAGGACCACTTAGATGGCATCTAAATGGCTCAACTAGAAAGGCATGCACAAATACTAAGACAAGAGGCATAAAGCACAAGCTTCCAAAGCATCAAAGAGGCATGCAAGGCAATCAAACAAGCATGCTAAATGGACTGAGATGACATACCAAATGGTTCCCAACCATCGAAAATGAAGCAAGCAAGGCATGCTACACACTTGTACTCTTAAGGCCAACAAGCCAAACATAAAGGGGACCCAAGATACAAGCCATGGTTGACCAAAATAGGCATGGACAGACCTAAGGTATGGAAAAATAAGCATACAAGCTTCATGGATCTAAGCCTAAAGCATGCTCAAACTAGGGCTAACAACCTAGAGCAAGTTAAGGCAATACAAGGCATTACAAAGCATCTATGCAAAACATACAAGGAGTGCTAAAACCAACACTTATCAATGTCATATTAGGGCATAATAAACATAAAATGCAGCCAAGACATGCTCTTCAAACATTCAAAACTATGCTCCCTTAAGAGACCAAAACTTGCCCTTTTCAAGGACATCAAGGAGAGGGGGTGGCCCTCTCCTTCTTAGGACTTTAAGGCATCATCTACACCACTGAAATCCCTCAAGATTTCAGTGGTGAAGAGACCCAAACACCAAAATCCCGGAGCTCAACAAAATAGCACAAAAATGAGGCCTTTCAAGGCCTAAGAGGGGCCAAACTTCCCCAAAGCACAAAGTACCCTTAATAAACTATCAAGAGGGCTAAAAAACAGAACTTTTATGTGTTGATCACCAAGCACAAAAACAGCCCTAAACTAGGTAAAAACAAGGTGCAAGAAAGGGGTAAAAATGACTAGTTTCTTACCCTTGGAGCTTTTCTTCAACAATGGTGACCTTGATGTCTCCTTAGGCCTCAAACCAGTCAAGAACACCAAGAATAAGTTCTTAGAACCTCAACTCCAAGAGGAAGGTGAAACACTAGGTGCTTGTGTGCAATAGTATGAACTAAAGCACCTAGTATACAAAATGAGCAAGGAAAAGAGAGATAGGATAGATATAGGATTTCTAACCTAAAACCAGACCTTCTTCTCTGTATTTTCTCTCTAAAAATGTCTAACCTCTTCAACCTTGAGCCAAGAGAAGAGAGTCTTCTCTTATAGGAATCAAAGCTTACAAGCTAAGTAAACCAAAGGCTCATCCCTCCATACACGTGTATGGAGGGGGAACAAATGCTACAAAGCTATCTGAAAATATCTCCAAAAACAGCTGTAAAGTAGTCAGCATGGCAAAATGGTCATTTTGCCAAAAAGAGTGCCGACCGGCACAAAATAGTGCCGACCGGCACAATACAGTGCCGATGACAACACCAACCAGCCGGTGGCCTCTAGCCACTGCCGGTGGTGTGTGGGGATGTCTCACAAGGCATCATCTGCCTTCCAAGGCAAAACACAAGTGTTTGGTGCAAAACCAGACACAAAACGGTCGAGTTCGGAGGTCCTGAGGCAAGGTGCGTAGCCGAGAACTCCGGGAACTCCGAACGAACACGAACATGGATGATCACCGAGTGTTCAAGCGGTGACGTCCAAGTCTTGAGGACGGTCAAAAATGGGGTGTCTACACCGGCCGACCATCAAAAGTGCCGACCGGCCAACACTCTTGGCCGATAGCAAGAAAACAGGGCCGGTGGCAACATGCCAAGGCCGGTGAGGTGTGGGATGGCCAACAAGCTATTTCCTACCCTCATAAGCAAAACACAAGTGTTTGGTCTACAACCAAGCACAAAACAAACAAATCAAGAGGTCTTGAGGCAAGGTGCGCGGCCGAAACCTCTGAGAACTCAAGACGAACACGAGCATGGATGATCATCGAGTGTTCAAACAATGACGTCCAAGTCTTGAGGATGGTCAAAAATGGGGTGTCTACAATACCCAAGAAAAGCACAGGTGGTAGCTCGTTCATCTAATTTAGGTCGTTTAGGATTTGCAAGCCTCACAAAAGCTAAACAAACCCAAACCCTCAAATAACCTAGATTTCTTTTATGTCCCCGCCACAACTCATAAGGTACAATTTTAGTCTTTTTGTGTGGCACTCTATTTATCACGTGGAAAGCTGTCAAAATAGCCTCGCCCCAAATATTTGAGGGAGCACCTGAATCAATAAGTATAGCATTCGTCAAGTCAATTAACGTTCTATTTTTTCTTTCAGCTACGCCATTAGATGAAGGTGAATATGGTGGAGTAGTCTCATGAATAATTCCCAATGACTGAACAAAAGAGTTGAATCCAAGAGATTCATACTCCCGGTCTCTATCACTTCTAATTCTCTTAATCTTTTTACCGAATTTATTTTCTACTTCAAGAAGGAATTCTTTAAATTTCTCAAAAGCGTCACTTTTATTTTTTAATAAATATACGTTTGTATACGTTGAAAATCATCAATAAAAGTGATAAAATATCTGTTACTATCACGAGTTAAAATTCCTTCAAACTCACACAAATCAGTATGATATAATTCTAGCAATTCTGTATTTTTCTCAACACTTTTATGAGGCCTCTTGGTAATTTTTTCTTTACTACAAACTTTACATTTCTCAAAAAATTTTGTCACTTTAGAAATTAATCCTAAATTACTCATGATTCCCACATATTTACTGTTAATATGACACAAGAAAGCATGTCAAAAATTAATAGAAGACAACATATAAACCGAATTGGTAAATGGTTTATTAATCTCAACATTCAGCTTGAACATCCCATCACAAGTATAACCCTTACCCACAAAAATACCTTTCTTGGTAATCACATATTGATCAGATTCCATGGTTTGCTTAAAGCCAGCCTTATTCAACAAATAACTTGACATCAAATTCTATCTCATGGATGGTGTATAAAACATATCTTTTAACGTAAGCACATGTCCAAAGGTAAATTTAAGGTCAATCTCAGCACTCCCAAGTATATTGGTTTGACTAGAGTCACCAAGCATAATTGTTCTGAACCAAGTTTTATCATAACAAACATGTCTATTAGCATCAGAATCTGCCCACCAATCGTCCACATATTTAACCATGCAAATGTCTGTAATCATTGCCACAAATGGCTCCTCAATAATGTTATCCTTTGGGGCAGGTGCACGTTTTCGGAATTTGCAAGAAATATGCCCACTGTTGCCACAGACAAAGCATGTAAAATTTGTGGAGGTGATGCACCTTGTTTCTTATTTGGATTAATCCATTTATTGTGAGGTTTACAATAATTTTTCATATTCTTTTTATAATGCTTCAAATAAGCATTCTTGGAATTTTGACCTTTGGGTAAGTTATTATTTGCTGAACCAAAGTTTACATTTGTAGTAGAATTGACGTTACCCTCTTGTGTTATTAATGCATCTTGGCCTCTAGCCTCCTCTTTGACTCGGATGCGAGTGATCAACGCCTCTACGGAAGTCTCCTTTTGTTTGTGGCGCATGCTTTTTTGAATTCTCTCCAAGGTGGCGGTAACTTGTTAACAAGTCCTACAACTACCAAGTTGTCACCAATCGTGATACTTTCAATCTTATTTCTACAACTATCATTTGAAAATCTTGTGCTTGCTCCACAACAAATTTTTCAACCACCATTTGGAAGTGAAAAAATGGGATAGCTGTATACTTTTTTGCTCATGCCTCTTCAGTATCATACTTAGTTTGTAAAGCTTTCCAAATTTTCTTTACGAAAGTGTAAGTGATGTCATAGTAATCATAAAATTGATTAGCAAGGAAATTTAAGAGATAAAAACGACATTTATACTCATCTGTATTGTAGGAAGCTACTTTTGCTTCATGTGCCTCGTAGTCTTCATCATTCATCTCCTCGGTTGGGATTTTGTTTGGGTTCTTCTCGGTAAGAACATAAGCAACTTTCAAAAGGCTGAGGTAAAAAAGAACTTTTCCTTTCCATATCTTAAAATGAACTCCTTTGAACTTGAAAGGCTTGTTGAGATCTCCAATTCCATCATTGGTTTTTTCTAGTACTTGTTCCATGGTTGATCTCCTTCAAATTGTTGGTGAAAATACCAAAACATTTATATTTTATTGATAAATAATGCAAAGAAAATGAGATATAAATAGATCAGGCTGAGGTACGGATATCTCGTTTTCTTTAAGTAGATTAAGCCTACTGTGGTAGGAAGAATCCAAATACCGATGCAGCAATCACAAAACTATGACTTGTCCCCTCTAGGATACAACAGCCCGACCACTTGTCATATGGTTCAGGCCAACTCTGCACAAGATGGTGAACCCAAAGCTCCACCAAGAAAAAACACCCTTCTTTGGCTAGTAATCTCAAAAGTATAAAAATAGTTGGTATAGAAAAGAGTAGATGGGATAAACTATTGATTGGCCACTAGGACTTTACAAATTATACCCAAAAAAAATAAAAATAATAAAATAATAATAATAATAATAATAATAATAATAATGACCATTAAACTAGAGAAAATGGAGAGTCTCCAAATATTAACTCACCACCAAGTCCATGAACTTCCAATTAATCTCCATTCATGAACAAGACAAAAAGTCACCAAAAAACATAAATCTCCATTCATGAACAAGATAAAAGGTCACCAAACAAAATAAAATTCATGAACGAGGCAAAAGGTCACTAAAAAAAAAAATAAATAAATAAATAGAAGATATTAAAATGGTCCAACAATTGATTGACCCTTGAAGTCTTGGGGGGGAAAAAGGAGAAATGACTCGTCAATAGTAGTTTTTATTAGCCTGTAAATCAAAAATAAAAATAACACATTACTGGATTCATGTGTTGAATAACATCTTTCATCCTGTCAAAATGCTTATATGCTTGTCTTCATGAAATCTATGCACTCTTAGATATCCCTCTCTTTCAACCGGTGTTTGGACAAGAGTTACGATAGATAGGCAAGCGCTTTCTTCTCCTGTCCTTTTTATCTTAATCCATGGACATACTCTAAGCTTTGATAATCCATAACTGTTCGTAGCTAATATGGGCTAAAAGAATCTTGGATTTCAAAAACCCAGAAGAAAAAATTAAAAATTTTCTTTAGGAAATAAGGACAGTGGGCAAATGAAATTAATCCGCCAACTTGGATCCCTAAACAAGAATTCCAAATATACCTCTACAAAATACGAAGAAAAATAATTAGCGAAATAACAAAAAATATTTGGCTCATAAACTAAATTTTGCTTTCCTCATTTTTTTTGTGTGGAACATGTAAGAAATGGTTGAAAAATAAGTTTGGAAAAAACAGGGTAGTGTTTGGTAGAGTTTTCTAAATATGATTTGAGAATATAGTTGTATTTTGAGTTTGTGAGTTTTGAAATTATGATTTGAGTGTGGAAAATTTGTTTGGTTATGAGTTTTGAAAAGAGTTTTGAATTGAATTTGAAATGAATAATGTGATATATGATATTTAATTCAAAAATTTACAACTCATAACTAAACACACAACCCAAAATCTTATTCAAAGCTCATAAAAAATTTTAAAAAAAAAATTGGAAATATTTTTTATTTAAAATATAAAAATAACAAGTGAAAAAAAAACACTGTTCCGATCAACTGGCTGGACGTCCGGGTTAGCTAAATTTTCCCGCATGGAAAGGAGTTTTCAAAAGTAGGTGTGGAATTATAATTTGAAAACTCAAAACAAATACCACACTCAAATTAATGAGTGGAAATGTGTTTAGAGAGCTTCTCCGAGCACAGCCCATGTTTTTCCCAAACTTTGGTCTAAATTTTAGAAGGGATCCATGCGCCAAAGTTGGCAGGTCTAAGTGGCAACGCGTTCTTTGTCGCGTAACGATCCACATCGTATATTTGGTTGCTCAAAACCATTATCGGGTGAATAGGAAATTGATGCCAAAGTGAGCTCCATGAAAATGGTGTTTGGTGCAATTTCCATAAAGGTTTGAGTTAAGGTTTGTCCACATTGGTTTGGTAGGAAAACTTTGTGTGGGTTTATAAGGCTTATGTTTGTAACTTGGAAAGGGCCCCAAGGGGTACCCAAGTTTTGTGGAATGGTGAGGTTATGGGCAAAGTGGGCTAGACCCATTGGACCCAAAATAAACACGCACTCCGCTAGTCGATCGGGCTGGGCTAGGCTTGGGGGCACGGGTGCGTGGCGTGATGTTGGGTTGGGCTTGTCCGACCCAATACTTATGCTTATCTTTTTGGGCTTAGGCTAAAAACATTTGAATTTAAATTAAATTCCTTTGAATTTTAGTTTGAAAAAATCCAAAGTTAATTCATTTGGTCCAATACACCTTCCATTTTTAATTTTAAATCCGAACAGGTTTTTTAACTGTTCAAACAGATTTGTATCTATTTAATTCAAACCGAACAGATTCAGTATCTGTTCAAATTCAAACCCAAACAGTTCCTTGTTCACACAATGCCGAACAGGTATCATTCCTGTTCAAACAGGTTTGTTACCTATTGGATTCAAATCTGAAAAGCCACAATTTCACCTATAAATAGACAGACCCTCGTTTGGATTTTGCACTCTAATTTTCATTATTGTTTCCTGCTATTGCTCTCTGCATTTTGCTACATTAATTTTCTGTGAGAAAGTGTATAAACACAAAGTGTATTCGTTGTGCAAATAGTTTATAGTGCTACTACTGTTTGTTATTGATCATTTTATCTTAGGAGATAGACGTCCACAATCTGAAAGTACTGTAGAGAGGACGAATCTGTCTTAGGGACACAGTGTTAAACACTAGACTTGATTAAAAATTTGTTCGAGAAACTAATAAGGTAAGTATTTATTTTTTATCAGATTCTAATTTTGTTTTCATAACAAAATAAGAATTTTTTGTTTTATTTTATTTTTTATATTGTTTTAATTTTTATAATCAAACAGTCTCTCTCTTTCCTTTTCTATTCTTCAAATATAGTGAAGATTGTCTAACAATCTTAAGACAAAATCGAGTGTCTTCTTTGTATTATTTTCTGTGCTTTTACAAAGTGATATTCTAGTTGGAAAATATAAATAGTAGTCATATACTGTTTGATAAATAGTAGAAATATTTTTTTTTATTTTATTTGACAAATAGTAGTAATATACTATTTATCATTAACAATTTCATAATATTAATTTGTGTAGTTGGTCAGAAATTATTTTTTGTAATTTTTGAGGTGTCATTAATTAAACATTTGTTTTTCAGTATTTTAATTTCTGAAGTGTTACAGAAAATTATTGTGTAATATTTTATTTTTCTGATTTTAGTAACTAAAAAATTAATTTGTGTTTTGCTTTTGGTTTCTGGTTTTTTTAATCAAATATCATGGCTACTGCAACTGAAAGTGGTAGTCCAATTCCAATTGTTACAACGACTCCGGTCCCTATCCAGAACCATGTTCAAGTTCCAAAAAATCATGGAGAAAATCAAAAAAATTTAATGGCACCGAGCTTAAGAGATGGCAACCGAAAATGCTATTCTATCTCACTACTCTTAAACTTGCCCGGTTTCTCTGTGAAGAGGATTTAGAGCTTAAAGAGGATGAAAGTGATCTGCAAGTTGTGGCCACTATAGACACCTGGAAACATTTTGATTTTCTGTGCAAAAACTACATCCTCAATAGCCTAGACAACATGCTATATAATGTTTACAGTCCTCTGAAAATAGCAAAAGAATTATGGGATTCTTTGGAGAAAAAATACAAGACAGAGGATGTCAGTACAAAGAAATTTGTTGTCGGTAAATTTATGGACTTTGTTATGGTAGACTTCCAAATGGTAATTTCTCAAGTTCAAAGTTTTCAATTAATTTTGCATGATATTCATGTTGAGGGTATGTCTCTTAGCGAATCTTTCCAAGTCGCTGCTTTAATGGAAAAATTATCGCCGGCTTGGAAAGATTTCAAAAATTATTTAAAACATAAACGCAAAGAGATAACCATAGATGAATTGATTGTAAGACTAAGAATTGAGGAAGATAACCGTAAGGTTGAAAAGAGGAATGGGAAAAATCCTATTGAGTCCAAGGCTAATGTGGTTGAACAAGTGCCCAAACCACATAACAAGAAGATGAAGTTTGCTGGAGATGGTCCTAAACAAGGCGACAACAATGGCAATAAAAAATTCAAAGGTAAATGCAATAACTGTGGCAAGATTGGACATTGTGCCTCTGATTGCCGCCGCCCTAAGAAGGATTGCGGAAGTACAAGCAAGAAGACCACCAATCAAGCCAATGTGACAGAATTAGATTACATCTCTGACGGGGTAAATGACATCAATCTCTCTGCTGTGGTGTCTGCGGCTAATTTGGTTGGAAATCCTAAGGAATGGTGGGTTGACACTAGGGCAACTCGACACATTTACGTGGACAAAAAGATGTTCACTATTTATAATGAGGCTGCAAATGGTGAGCAACTATTCATGGGAAATTCATCTACTTCTGTTGTGGCTAGACAAGGGAAAGTAATCTTGAAGATGACATCAGGGAAAGAACTGACCCTCAACAATGTGCTGCATGTACCAGACATCTGGATGAATTTAGTTTCTGGTTCTTTGTTCAATAAAAATGGTTTTAGACTAGTATTTGAATCTGATAAGTTTGTATTAACAAAGAGTGGTATGTATGTGGGTAAGGGTTACATGAGCGATGGTCTCTTTAAGTTAAATGTAATGATGGTTGTACCAAAATTGCTATGAATAAGAATAATACATCTTTTGCTTATATTCTTGAGTCAAATTTATGGCATGGTAGATTAGGACATGTGAATTTTGATGCTTTGCATAGATTAATTGGTTTGGATTATATACCAAAGTTTGAAATTGATCCTAATCACAAGTGTGAGATATGTGTAGAAGCAAAACTTATTAAGGCTCCATTTAAATCGGTTAAAAGAAAAACCGAACCTCTAGAATTAATTCATACTGATGTATGTAATCTTAAATTTATTCAAACTAGAGGAGGCAAAAACTATTTCATAACATTTCTTGATGATTGCACATGATATTGTTATGTATATTTACTTAGATGTAAAGATGAAGCCTTGGAAATGTTTAAACTCTACTAAACTGAAGTTGAAAATCAACTTGGTAAAACCATTAAAATGGTTAGAAGTGATAGGGTGGTGAATATGATGCACCTTTTAATGAATTTTGTGCACAACATGGCATTATTCACCAAACTACAACACCCTATTCTCCACAGCAAAATGGAATTGTTGAAAGGAAGAATAGAACCCTTAAAGAAATGATGAATGCCATGTTACTAAGTTCAAGCTTACCGCAAAACTTGTGGAGGGAAGCAATTGTCTGTTAATTATGTTCTTAATAGAATACCCCACAAGAAAACTAACAACACTCCTTCTGAATTGTGGAAAGGTCGACCACCTTCCTACAAATACTTAAAAGTGTGGAGGTGTTTGGCAAAGGTAGAAGTTCCTATTCTGAAAAAGACTAAGATAGGACCAAAAACAGTGAATTGTGTGTTTATTGGTTATGTGCATAATAATAGTGCATATCGGTTTCTGACTTATTGATCAGAAATGCCTAATATACATGTGAACACTATTATAGAGTCAAGGAATGTTGTTTTCTTTGAACATGTTTTTCCTTACAAGAAAGGACAAGAATTAAGTTCACAAAAAAGAACTTATGATTGCACACAAAATCAAGAGACTAATGACAATCAAACGCAAGAGACTAATAATGGTCTCGACCAACAAGATTTAACTGATGATGAACCAAGATGAAGTAAGAGAGTGAGAACATCAAAATACTTTGGTCTAGATTTTCTGACATACCTTATAGAAAATGAACCTCAAAGCTTTAAGGAAGCAATGGTAGGTCCTGAAGCACCTTTGTGGAAAGAGGCTGTTAATAATGAAATTGAATCCATTATACAAAATCATACTTGGGAATTGGTGGATCTTTCACCTGGTTCTAAATCTCTTGATATAAATGGATATTCAAGAGAAAAATGAAAGCAAATTGTTCAATAGACAAGTATAAAGCAAGACTTATGGTAAAATGTTACAGATAAAAGGAAGGTCTGGACTATTTTGACACATATTCCCTTGTGACAAGGATAACATCACTCTGCATGCTTATTGCTATAGCAACGTTGTATAATTTAGAAATACATCAAATGGATGTTAAGACAGCTTTCTTAAACAATGATTTAAATGAAGAGATCTATATGGAGCAACCTGAAGGGGTTATAGTGCCAAGGCAAGAAAAGAAAGTTTGTCGGCTTGTAAAATCTCTTTATGGATTAATACAAGCTCCTATGCAATGGCATGAAAAATTTGATCATGCTATGCTTACTAATGGATTTAAGATAAACGAATGTGACAAGTGTGTCTATGTTAAAAACACTGACAGAGGTTATGTCATCGTTTGTCTTTATGTGGATGATATGCTTATCATTGGAAGCAGTCAAAACATGATCAAATCAACTAAGCAAATGCTCAACAAAAGATTTGATATGAAAGATATGGGGGTCGTAAATGTAATATTAGGAATGAAAATTACTAAAACATCTAATGGATATGCATTATCTTAATCTCATTATATTGAGAAAATTCTTGGTAAATATATCAAGGATGATGTGAATGTATCAAGAACACTTGTAGACATCAGTCTTTATTTATCGAAAAATAAAGGTGATGCGGTGTTTCAGTTAAAATACTCTCAAATCATTGGAAACCTAATGTACCTAATGAATTACACTCGTCATGATAGCTTATGTTGTCAGTAAATTGAGTAGGTACACTAGTAACGCCAGAGAAGACCATTGGAAAGTGATCATTCGGGTTCTTAGATATCTAAGATTTACCCATGATCATGGCTTAAACTTTACTCGATATCCAGCAGTACTCGAAGGCCATTGTGATGCAAATTGGATATCGGATACAAAAGATTCAAAGTCCACTAGTGGATATGTCTTTACTCTGGGGGGCGTTGCTGTTTTTTGGAAATCCACGAAACAAACATGCATCGCACGATCCATAATGGAATCTGAGGTCATTGCTTTAGACAAAGTAGGAGAAGAAGCAGAATGGCTTCACCACTTCTTAGAAGACATTCCAATGTGGCCAAAACCTATGCTAGCTATTTGCATTCATTGTGATAGTCAATCTGCAATAGGCAGGGTACAGAGTCATATGTACAATGGTAAGTCACGACATATTCGTCGTCAACATAATACCGTAAGGCAATTGCTCTCAAATGGAATAATCTCAATAGATTTTATAAAATCTAAAGAGAATATTGCAGATCCGTTAACAAAAGGTTTGGCAAAAGAGCAAGTGTATAGTTCATCGAAGGGGATGGGATTAAAGCCTATTACATAAGAGTCATCATAATGGTAACTCTTAGATGACTGGAGATCCCAAGAACTAAGCTCAAATAGACAACTAAGTTATATGTGGCTCGTCAAAAATCACCAAGGGATTAAAATTCCCTACCTATTCCTATGGTGAGGGTGATATCTGCAACATGTGTTGTATGTAGGGGTTTAAAGATAAGCTTTGCTTTTAATGATTATTATATCTTGATTTAGGCATAAAAATCAAGACGAGTATAAGAGATACTCACAATAAGAATCACCTATATGAGTGTCGAACTGGGGCCAGTTTTATGAGAATGAAGAGGCTAAATTCTCTAAAAGCACTCATGAACAATCATGAGCGTTCAAGGCCAAAATGAACACAATCGTGAGAACCACAATGTGTTCGAAGATATTTTGTGTGAAACCTGTTGTCTTGGCTTACACAAACAGCTAAACAATTCAAGGCATCGCGTCCATTGGTTAGCTAGTAAGTCCGATAGGTTATCATTAGGGAAGGTTCAAGGCCGAAAGCTACCTATCCTGATGCAAGATATTTTCGATTTATACTCTTTCAATAAATTCTGCATGTTGTTGCATTTCTGTTGTCATCAAATTTCATTCATGTGGGGGATTGTAAGAAATGGTTGAAAAATAGGTTTGGAAAAAATAGATTTTTCCCAAACTTTGATCTAAATTTTAGGTGGGACCCTTGAGCCAAAGTCGGTGGGTCTAAGTGGCAACGCGTTCTTTGCCGCGTAACGATTCACGTCATATATTTGGTTACTCAAAACCATTATCGAGTGAATGAGAAATTGATGCCAAAGTGAGTTCCATGAAAATGGTGTATTTGGTGGAATTTCTATAAAGGTTTGAGTTAAGGTTTGTCCCACATTTATTTGGTAGGCAAACTTTGTATGGGTTTATCAGGCTTGGGTTTGCAACTTGGGGAGTGTAATTCCGCCAAAATAATACAATAAACCTATCTATCATGCGGAAGAATATAACATAAATATAATACTTTCATTCATCAGAGTTTACTGTTTAACAACCAGTTAAATGCCATGTAGGCTTACATCTTCCCAAGTCATTGCTTGGTTATAGAAAGTGAGTCTCGCTCATTACATCTTAAGCCCTTGGCTTTACAAATAACAAACATACACACAACAAGACATAATTAAAAAGCTCTTGCTTCCCGACAGTCCATCCCCGCTATTGCCTTGGAGGAAACATCTCATCTGCACCTGAAAATGGTATTCCCGTATAGGGTGAGCCAACAACCCAGTAGAAATAATCTACCATAATATATGAGGTTTAGCAAAGGTATAAATACTACGTGCATAAACAATACCGATACTAAAACCTCCACAAGGCCTGCATATTCATATGCCACTAAGACCAAACCTCATTTCCATTTTCCTTCACTTAATTTCAAGTTCATATATGCTACTCAATTCATGGGTCAAATTCATTATCTTTCAACAAACAAAATGAGACTACAACTTAATGGTTTCCAATTATGCAAAACACATATAAACACTTCAAATCTGCCATTTTACGGATATTTCGTCCGCAGGAATCGGCACCCATGTATGTTTTCTCAAATATGCCATTTTACGGATATTTCATCCGTGGGAATCGGCACCCATGTATATATATAATTTCGGGTCTTTCACCCAGGACACTCCGGCCAGTTTGCTTTCAGCGGAGTCCATCCCCTTTCTCCTCCCAAACAAACATACATATACAATGTATTTATAAACATAGTCATATGCAATGACAACCAACATTTGATTAGCCTAAATCGCCTAATCCTCATGCAATTTCTACAGCAATCATAGCTATCCTCCACTGATAGCCGAATACATTTATCTATAAACAGATATTCAATCTCAAGATAAATAGTTTATTCACAACTTCCAAAAGTGTAAGATAATACCTATCTAATTTCACCATCTATACCCATAACCTTCCAATTTCATATTTTCAATGCTAATCCCAATTATTTATACAAAATAATAATTTAATCAAAATTAGGGCAAAATCTCCCTCTTTCCAAATATCAACTAAAACACCAAAATCAACTATTTTGGCACAACATGATCTTATATTCAAGCCTCATACTCATTTACGGCATATTCATCAAATACCCCTCTTTTCATTTCACACTCAAATCCTAGATTTGTCCAAACTACAACCAAATCTCATCATCTATACACAATTGCAAATAACTAAGCTAAAAACCATATTAGAGTGTAGAAAATCCCTACCTCAAGCTTAGAAGAGAAGATGAGCAAAACAAGATTGAAAATCCAAAGATATCGAAATCAACTTCTACTTGGATCAAAACGACGCTCTTGACAAGCTCTACACTTAATCTCAAAGGAGCAAGGCAAGGAGATGCTTCCAAGAGAGTAGATCTAAAGATCTTTGAGCAAAAAATGATTTTGGAGAGAGAGAGTGTGTGACGGTAGGGAGAGAGAGAAAGAGAAGAAAAGTAAAGAAAAGGTTAAGTGAGAGACCTATTTATAGTGCTAGGTCATAATGAAATAAAGTCCCAAAGTCAATCCCAAAAGATCAAGTCAAAATCCCCAAAAGTAGGCCCAAAACCGGACTTAAATCTGAAAAAAAAAAAAAATGGCTGCAGGGGTCGACCCTTTCAGCACAGGGGTCGACCCTATGAAGGAACTTATGTTTGACAGCATGCAAGAGGGTCGACCCTCTCCCAGACTGGTGTCTACCCTATTTTACAGCAACCAACACACAGACATAAGAGGGTCGACCCTCTCTAGTCTGGTGTCTACCCTATTTTCCAGCAACACTTCCAGAAACTTCACCAATAGGTAAGGGTCGACCCTTAGGAAGGCTGGGGTCGACCCTAGTATAGAATTTCTAAGTTTTCAAGGAACTTTTGACAAGAACAAGTGCGAACAACCAAACCCAACAAGTTTAAATCAGATTATACTCCTCCAAACCAACCCATAACAACACCAAAGATTTCCAAAATAAAAATAAAGGATTCAAATACACTTCCCAAAAGCTTTGAAGGACACAAGTGTTACAACCTCCCCAACTTAGGAAATTTCGTCCCCGAAATTACAAATCAGGCTCTAAAACATAATTGAACTATTCACAACCATGTTATTCCCACAAGTTCAACACCATGACCCATTCTCCAGTCATCTATTCACACCGACTCAATTCACAAGTCCCAAATTAAAATGAAATTTTCAATTTCCGAAAACATTTACAATGTTTAACCAAAGTCCAAATTTTCAAAAATCATACAAAGCATATACAATGCTTCCAAAAATGATACAACATCATCAATATTCCAAATTCTCAAAACATAAGCAATGTTTATATTGAATCCATGTTCTTCCCAAATAACCATAACATATACAATGTTTTCATAAGTTAAAACATATACAATGCTTAGACTTTTCATCAATACAATAAAATTCTCAATACATGCTCATGCATCAACAAACAAATCCGGATATTTCTCTCGGACTTCTAATTCACGTTCCCAAGTCGCTTCCTCGACTCCGTGATGTTTCCTCAATACTTTTACCAAGGGAATTGTCTTGCCTCGCAAAACTTGATCCCGTCTATCCAAGACTCCTACCGGTCTCTCCTCATACAAGGCATCCTCATCTACCTCTAAGTCGGTTCAATCCAACACGTGCGATGGATCCGGCTCATATTTTCGAAGCATACAAATATAAAACACATCATGAATCCTAGAAATTTGTGGCGGTAATGCCAAACGGTAAGCAACCTCCCCAATCCGCTCGAGAATCTCAAAAGGGCCAATAAACCAAGGGAACAACTTCCCACTCTTCCCAAACCTCATCAAACCCCGTCTAGGTGATGTCTTCAAAAAGACATGATCTCCCACCTCAAAAGACAAAGGTCTCCTCTTACGGTCGGCATAACTTTTCTGGTGACTCTGAGCCGTAGCTAGCCTCATATGGATAAGTGCAACTTTCTCCGTAGTTTCTCGAACCAACTCTGGACCCACAAAGGTGCATCACCCACCTCGGCCCAACACACAGGGGATCTACACGGTCGACCATACAAGGCCTCAAACGGTGCCATACCAATACTCAATTGGAAACTATTGTTATAGGCAAATTCTACTAAGGGCAAATGCCTCTCCCATGAACCCTTAAAGTCAAGGACACAGCCCCGAAGCATATCCTCAAGGATCTGAATAGTACGCTCGGACTGCCCGTCAGTCTGAGGATGATACGCAATACTAAAAGTCAATCTAGTGCCCAAGGCACTCTGCAAACTCTACCACAACCGAGTAGTGAAACGCGGATCTCTATCTGAAACAATCGTCATAGGGACCCCGTGCAACCTCACTATGTCCCTAATGTACAAGTCATAATCTATCGAGTCACTTACGCGCATAGAAATAAAATGCGCCGACTTAGTCAATCGGTCAACGACCACCCAAATGGCATTACTACCCCGTTGAGTCCTCGGGAGGCCCACAACAAAGTCCATCGTAACATGCTCCCACTTCCACTGGGCTATAGGCAAGGGTTGCAACAAACCCGCTGGCCTCTGATGCTCGGTCTTCACTTGTTGACAAGTAAAGCACTTTGATATAAACACAGCCACATCCTTTTTCATACCTCTCCACCAAAACTGGCGACTAAGATCATGACACATCTTTCTGTCTCCCGGATGCACCGCAAGGCACGTATGATGAAACTCTCGAGTACTTCCTCTCGGCAAGACTCCGGTACAAACAAACGGTCACAGTATCTCACACTCAGGTTAGGATACACAGTCAAACCTCTTTTTACCTTCCCATTGGAAATCTTCTCTCGGAACGATTCCACCTCAAGGTCACCCTTCTGGGCTTCCAACACTCGGTTTACAAGTGTAGGTTATGCAACTACTAAAAACAAAGCTGTGAATTCAACAGACTCGCCCAGTTGCAAGTCAAACTCATTAAGAGTACCTAACATTACCCATTCTCGGATGGCGATAGAAGCTACACTGCTAACTGGCTTTCTACTCAAAGCATTGGCCACAACATTGGCCTTCCTGGGATGATAATGCAACTCAAAATCATAATCCTCTATGAATTCCATCCAGCTCCTTTGTCTCAAATTTAAGTCTTTCTGTGTAAACAGATATTTCAGACTCTTGTGATCAGAGAACACTTCAAATTTCTCACCATACAGATAGTGCCTCCAAATCTTCAAGGCAAATATCACTGTTGCTAACTCTAGGTCATGGGTGGGATAATTTCTCTCATGTGTTTTCAACTGCCATGAGCTATAGGCTACCACTTTACCTTCTTGTATCAATACACAACCTAAACCTTCTCGTGAAGTATCACAATAAACTGAATAACTCAAACCCCTCTCCGGTATAATCAATACTAGAGCAGTGGTGAGTTTAATCTTGAGCTCTTGGAACGACCTTTCACAAGTCTCACTCCACACAAACTTGATTTCCTTTCTAGTCAACTTAGTCAAAGGTGAAGCTAGTCTAGAGAATCCTTCACAAACCGATGGTAATACCCAGCCAACCCCAAGAAACTACGAATCTCAAAAGCATTCTTAGGTTGTGCCCAATCTTGCACTGCTTCTACCTTGGATGAATCTACAGTCACTCATTCCCTTGACACTACATGCCCTAGGAATTTAACCTCTTCCAGCCAAAAGTCACATTTCCCAAACTTAGCATATAGCTTATGGGCTCTAAGTAACTCAAGTACTACTCGTAAATGTTCCACGTGTTCCTCCTCAGAAAGTAAATAAATCAAAATGTCGTCCACAAAGACAACCACAAAACGATCTAAGAATTCACGGAAGATCTGATTCATTAAATCCACAAACACAGCTGGAGCATTGGTTAGCCCAAAAGGCATCACAAGAAACTCATAATAGCCATACCGCGTAGGGAATGTCGTCTTCAGAATATCCTCCTCCCTTACCCTCAACTGATGATAACCCGATCTCAGGTCTATCTTAGAGAAACAACAAGACCCCTTCAACTGATCAAACAGATCATCTATACGAGGCATTGGGTACTTATTCTTAATAGTAACCCAGTTCAACTTTCTGTAATCAATACAAAGCCGTAATGCTCCATCTTTCTTTTTAGCAAAGAGAGCCGGCACTCTCCAAGGTGAAGTACTAGGGTGAATAAAACCCTTATCTAACAATTCCTGGAGTTGAATCTTCAACTCACTTAGTTCAGCAGGTGCAAATCTATATGAAGCCATAGAAATCAGTGCTGTGCCAGGCACTAAATCAATAGAGAACTCAATCTCTTGGTGAGACAGTAAACTAACAAGATCCTCGGAAAAACATCTGAGTATTCACAAACTACCCCCAGCAATTCAACCTGAATTTCATCACACTCGCTACTCAAAAAGCTAGCAAGGAGACAACTAAGTTCACTCCGCCCACGCGGATCATATACCGGTGAGAAGACTCTATCCACCCGGTCCCCCAAGAAATAAAAACAATCACCACTCAAGGAACATACTGTAACCTTTTGACGGTAGCAATCTATAATAGCCCGGTATGACGATAACCAGTCCATACCCAATATGACATCAAAACTAGGCATGTCAAGTAATACAAATGCAAAAGGTAGTCGACGACCAGCAACCTCGATGTCACAACCCCGACATCCCTGTTTCAAGACAATCTGATCACTAATAGGTGACTCTACACAAATAGGAGATGCTAACTGTGCCAACTCCAAACCAAAACTGATGCAAACACATAAGAAATAAAAGAATGGGATGCACACATATCAATCAACACATTAGCAGCTGAATTACAAAACAAAAAGGTACCTCTCACTACAGAAGGAGTAGGTACTAGATCTGGCCCTACAACTGTATACATACGTCCAGTAGACCTCTGCTCAACCTGCTCACCCCTCGGAGCATAAGCCTGATGTACAAACTGAGCCGAAGAGACTCCCTGATTGGCCCTCGAGGCCTGTGCTGACTGTGTCGGCTGGTAACTCTGTGTCTGTCCCAAACCAGACGCACTAGGTGTACCACTCAACTATGGGCAAAACCTCTTCAGGTGCCCCACCTACCCGTACTGATAACAAGTGAGCGGTTGGCCTCTTCCCTGACTCTGGCTCTAAAAACGAGCTGAAGATGATGCCGCTCGCTGTCCTCCCCCTCTCTGAGGACAAGCTGGAGACTTATGGCCTAACTGACCACACTTAAAGCAAGTAAAAACTCCCTACCCACCTCTCCCAGAACCTGAACTCGATATTGGAAAAGTGGACCTCGACTGAGTTCCCTGGGACTGTTGAGGGTAGGAACCCCTTTGCCTCTTACTGTCTCCCTGACTATCCTGACTCCTCCTAGAGCCCCTCATCCTTTCATCTTCTACCTGCATAATAGTTTCAAGGTGGCCTGTAGACTGCACAATGCGCCCATAATCTCTAGTTATGGAACCAGAAAATTTATACATTAGCCCTATCCTTAACCTCTTTTCAAACTCCAAACAACAGCGCTCCTTAGTCGCCACCAACTCAGGTGCAAACCTCGACAGACTAGTAAAGGTTGCCTCAAACTCAGCTACTGGCGTGTTCAATAGCAACAATTTAGAGAATTGACCTCTCAACTTCTCCTTAATCGTGGGAGGTAGAAATTTATCCTGGAAAGCCTCAACAAAAGCCTCCCATGTTCCTCCAATGCGCCCGCGCGCATACTTCTACCACTGACCCGCATCCTCCTTCAATTGGAAAGATGCCAAGGTCACTTTCAACTGATCATCCTCGATGCCAAGCATATCGAATGTCTTCACTAACTGTTCCAGCCACTCATCTGCCTTTAGTGGCTCCCTAGGATCACCCAAAAACTCATCCGGATTCAACCGGAAGAACTCCCTCTTCAAAAAGGATGGCCCTACTTCAGCTACTTGGGCTTGGACCTGATTCTCAGCCCTGAGAATGTCCATAGATTCCCTTAATGCTCTGGCCATTTCACGGGCGAAGGCGCCCATGGCTTGATGACCAACTGGTTCAGCCACATTGGCTTGACCAATTCCTTCCTCTTGTGCCGGAATGTCATCCGATATCGGCATCTCATGCCCCACAGGTCTACCACGTCTACCATCACCACGTCCACATCCAGACATCTTAATAAAGGTAACAATAGGAGATTAGCATATTCACAAATATGATGACGCTAACTCACTTGTGTCCTAATACATTGGACAACAATAAACCATTCCATGTATGCACATAGTCACAAAAACACATACAAATTTTATTCCCAGATAATGACCGTCCCACGACGTTGCTAGAGTTCTAATTAGAAATAGTAGTGATCAAGTGCTCTTCTAATATGACTTCCAGAAAATCGTAGACTCAATCAACATCTGAGGAACCAAATCCCATACTCACATAAGCACATAAGCATACAATATATGCTAACATCTCAATCAAGCGAGACAAACCCATTGTGGCACTAACCACTTCCCATGTACCCAAAGTATTCAAACCCGGTACGCTCTGATACCAAGTCGTAAAGCCCCCAAAATAATACAATAAACCTATCCATCATGCGGAAGAATCTAAAAGAAATATAATACTTTCATTCATCAGAGTTTACTGTTTAACAACCAGTTAAATGCCATGTAGGCTTACATCTTCCCAAGTCATTGCTTGGTTGCACAAAGTGAGTCTCGCTCATTACATCTTAAGCCCTTGGCTTTACAAATAACAAACATACACACAACAAGACATAATTAAGAAGCTCTTGCTTCCCGACAGTCCATCCCCGCTATTGCCTTGGAAGAAACATCTCATCTGCACCTGAAAATGGTATTCCCATATAGGGGGAGCCAACAGCCCAGTAGAAATAATCTAACACAATATATGAGATTTAGCAAAGGTATAAATACTACGTGCATAAACAATACCGATACTAAAACATTCACAAGGCCTGCATATTCATATGCCACTAAGACCAAACCTCATTTCCATTTTCCTTCACTTCATTTCAAGTTCATATATGCTACTCAATTCATGGGTTAAATTCATTATCTTTCAACAAACAAAATGAGACTACAACTCAATAGTTTCCAATTATGCAAAACACACATAAACACTTCAAATCTGCCATTTTACGGATATTTCGTCCGCGGGAATCGGCACCCATGTATATTTTCTCAAATATGCCATTTTACGGATATTTCGTCTACGGGAATCGGCACCCATGTATGTTTTCTCAAATATGCCATTTTACGGATATTTCATCCGTGGGAATCGGCACCCATGTATATATATAATTTCGGGTCTTTCATCCAGGACACTTCGGCCAGCTTGCTTTCAGCAGAGTCCATCCCCTTTCTCCTCCCAAACAAACATACATATACAATGTATTTATAAACATAGTCATATGCAATGACAACCAACATTTGATTAGCCTTAAATCGCCTAATCCTCATGCAATTTCTACAGCAATCATAGTTATCCTCCACTGATAGCCGAATACATTTATCTATAAACATATATTCAATCTCAAGATAAATAGTTTATTCACAACTTCCAAAAGTGTAAGATAATACATATCTAATTTCACCATCTATACCCATAACCTTCCAATTTCACATTTTCAATGCTAATCCCAATTATTTATACAAAATAATAATTTAATCAAAATTAGGGCAAAATCTCCCTCTTTCCAAATATCAACCAAAACACCAAAATCAACTATTTTGGCACAACATGATCTTATATTCAAGCTTCATACTCATTTACGTCATATTCATCAAATACCCCTCTTTTCATTTCAAACCCAAATCCTAGATTTGTCCAAACCACAACCAAATCTCATCATCTATACACAATAGCAAATAACTAAGCTAAAAACCATATTAGAGTGTAGAAAATCCCTACCTCAAGCTTAGAAGAGAAGATGAGCAAAACAAGGTTGAAAATCCAAAGATGTCTGTTATCCCAGATAGGCAACCCAAGAGGGGGGGTGAATTGGGTTATTAAAAATTTCACAATATTAAAATTAACACAATATTCAGAATTTTAATGAATAAAAAAAACAGAATAATAATTATCAATATGAACGTAAGAGAGATAGGGAGAGAAAATCAAACACTGCGATTTATAGTGGTTCGGCACGCCGGCCTACGTCCACTCCCAAGGAACCTCCTTGAGAATTTCTTTACTATCAATTGAATAAATACACCACCAATTGTGGATTTGGCACAGGACTTATATCTATTGAGCCTCACTCAACAATAAAAGCCTTACCCTTACAAAATCTCTCTAAAAAATAAGGAATAAGAATAAGGGTAATTCAAACCCTCTTTTACAATAATTCTCTCACAAATTAGATATGAAAGTGTAAGAACAAATGCTAGACTTAGATCTGAAAGTGAAAGAGTAGAATACAATTTGGAGCTCACAGAAAATTTCTCTTTAAGTTCTTAATTTTTTCTCCACACACAACACTTCTATTATACACAAAATATACCCGTTGGACGCTCCTTGCTGACGTCATGGCTTACCTAAGCACGCTCCTGACGTCATGGCTTACATAAGCACGCTCCTGATGTCATGGCTTACATAAGCACACTCTTGATGTCATCGCTTACATAAGCACACTCCTTGATTTTGAATAGTCAGCAAATGATAAGAATTAAAAAGATAAAAATAAGACTGATTTTTTCTTTTTGTTTTTCAAACATGGAGCCACCGTTTTGTAGACAATTTAATACAAAGTTCACAACTTTCAAACAAACAATAATTTTCTCCATCTAGTTTATATATATATATATATATATATATAACTCCATCTTTTTCTTCTTGTTTGATTATAATAAGATATAATCAATGTAGTGTAGTGTGATATGATATAATCAATGTAATGTAAAAAATTAATAGCGCACGTGATGTATTCTATTTATATTATATGCAACATATATATAATGTTCTAATCAAATATTTGCATACAGAAAAATCTCTTTAAATGATATTTATGATGGATCTAAAAATATATGCCATCTTTAAAATATTGTATATGTTGTAGAGATTTTAAACTAAATATATTCTACCACTCCATATTAATTTTGTCAACACAAGACAACCCATCAATATCAAATTTGTCAAAATAATACAACCAACCCATCATTTTTGTCAAAATAATATAATTAATTAATTTTTAATTTGGTCAAAAAGTGAATAGTGATCATCCTCAATTTTCAAAAAGTGAATAGTAAAGTTTTCAAAAATTTTTATTTAACTAATATTTACAAATATATATATATATTAAAAGATAATATTTTGTGTCAAATAAATATATACATTAAAAAAAATCTAAATTGTTACAAATAATATTTTAGACATCATCAAAATTAAATAATATGATTAACAATGTCGAAACCAACTTCTACTTGGATCAAAACGACGCTCTTGACAAGCTCTACACTTAATCTCAAAGGAGCAAGGCAAGGAAATGCTTCCAAGAGAGTAGATCTAAAGATCTTTGAGCAAAAAGTGATTTTGGAGAGGGAGAGAGTGTGTGACGGTTTGGAGAGGGAGAAAGAGAAGAAAAGTAAAGAAAAGGTTAAGTGAGGGACCTATTTATAGTGCTAGGTCATAATGAAATAAAGTCGCAAAGTCAATCCCAAAAGATCAAGTCAAAATCCTCAAAAAGTAGGCCCAAAACCGGACTTAAATCTGAAGAAAAAAAATGGCTGCAGGGGTCGACCCTTTCAGCACAGGGGTCGACCCTATAAAGGAACTTATGTTTGACAGCATGCAAGAGGGTCGACCCTCTCCCCGACTGGTGTCTACCTTATTTTCCAGCAACCAACACACAGACATAAGAGGGTCGACCCTCTCTAATCTGGTGTCTACCCTATTTTCCAGCAACACTTCCAGAAACTTCACCAATAGGTAAGGGTCAACCCTTAGGAAGGCTGGGGTCGACCCTAGCATAGAATTTCTAAGTTTTCAAGAAACTTTTGACAAGAACAAGTGCGAACAACCAAACCCAACAAGTTTAAATCGGATTATACTCCTCCAAACCAGCCCATAACAACACCAAAGATTTCCAAAATAAAAATAAAGGATTCAAATACACTTCCAAAAGCTTTGAAGGACACAAGTGTTGTAGGGAGGGCCCCAAGGGGTACCCAAGTTTTGTGGAAGGGTGAGGTTATGGGCAAAGTGGGCTAGACCCATTGTACCTAAAATAAACACGCGCGTGGCCGACTGTAGACATCCCATTTTTAACGGCCCTTCAAGACTTGGATGTTCTTGCAAGTACATCCGATGACATGTCTGATTGCTCGCCGTGCGCTCAAAGTTCTCAGCGGAACGCCACAGGTTTGAGCTTTTCCAACCCTGCATCCATTTTGTCTCTTTTTTGGACCATGTCTTGGTCTTTCTCCCCTACAATTTTTGGTGGCCTGCCAGCCATCTATAAAGGTTGCCGACTAGAGCTTCTAGTCTGCCAGTCATTGATGTGCCTTGCTGGCCACCAGTGTTTTCTGTAGATATTTTGTGCTAGCTGTTTGCACAAATTCTTACATCTGTCCACACGTGGAGGGCTGGATCTCCTTGTATAGAATTCATGTGTTCTATATATAGGGAGGCCCTCTCTCATGTTTTGAGGTTGGAAGATTTAAGACTCTCTCTCTCTCTCTCTCTCTCTCTCTCTCTCTCTCTCTCTACATTCCTCCAACTCTTGAAATTTTGTGCTTAGTCGTTAGATACACTAATACCTTTGCATATCAATCCTTAACCTAAAGTGATCACCTTAGAGTTGAGGTCTCTTGAGGTCTTGATTGAGCTCTTGAAGGTGGTTTTGGCTTGCATTTGTGCCTAAAGTGGTGTTTGGCTCCAAGAGGTATAACACTTGTCTTTGAACTTGTTTTAATACACTAGTTTTCCTATCATTTTCTACTGTTTTTGGGCCATATTTGAGCTGTAAAAATCTCTGTTTTAATGGGCTGAAATTGGTGTTTTAAGCCATTTAAGGTTAGGGTGTCTCACCCTTCTTTATTCCTTGTTCCTAAGGCTTTTGCACCTTTGTTTCCCATTTTAAACCATCTTTTTTTTGGGCTTTTTGCCACTGAATTTCAGAGTATTTTCAACAAGAAAAATCATGTTTTGAGGTCCAAAATTGGAGGGGTTAGCCTCCCCTCCTTGTGTCTTGTTTGCTAGCCTAGTTGGTGCCATGTGTTAGCTTATTTTTCTAACTTGTTTTAGCTTAATTCCAGCATGTTTTTGCCTTTGTTTTAGACTGCTTTAGCTCTGTTTTGGGCTGTTTAGGTCAGTTGAGTTTGGTTTTGCATGGTTGTAGTGTAATAGTCCTCACAAGTTTGGTGTTTTAGGTCATTAGACACCTCTTGTTTGAGTTGATTGCATGCTTTGGTGTTGTTCAGCACTACATTTCAGCACTAATCATCTCTACAACCTCCCTCCTTTCTTGGTTTTTCTTTTGCTTTGAAAGTTGCTTCAAGTCATTAGTTTGCCTAAGTGTGAAATTGAGGTTTCATACTTAATGGTTTAATCCCTTTGGGGTTCATTACTAGCGGTATGAGACTTATTTCATACCCAAAGCAACTTGTGTTTTGAGCCTTCTTTCCATTAGAAGACTCTAACTTACCTTTTGGACTTAATTGGATTAAGTAATGGTTGGTAAGTTAAAATGAGTAACTAACAACTTGAGACTAAAATTGAGCAAGATAATAACTTGTGTGTTGTGTGTTCAATCGGACGTTAATTGAACACAAGAAAAATTGGGACATTTCATACTCAAAGTGATGAAATGTCTCAACTCTCCTAGGTCTCCGTTGCGCTTGATCATGCATGATAGGGTGATGGTCTTTTGTGTCTTATTTTGCATTCATTGAGCTTGCACACCTTGAATCACAAGCCATCATCCAATGAAATTGCTTGGATTGGTGGTTTGTAGTTTAAGTTCACAACTTCTTGGATTTGTCTATGAAAATGTGGGGTGAATTGTGCAGACAATTCTTGGAAAAACCCTCTTTTTGCTTTATTTGTACTTTGTTGCAATGTGGTGATCCAGTGCATCAGTGGCTGGCAGGCCACCATCCATGGTTGGCAATGTACCATAAATGGCCGGCAGACCACCTTTTTGGTCAGCAGATGGCTGGCAGCATTCATCCATGGCCGGTTGGCCACTGATGTAAACCTCAACAGAATGTTGGTAAGGTGGAGCAAAAAGGTTCTGGAAATGTTCAAATTATGCAAACAGAGGCTTTCGAGAGCAATACGGAGGTCTTTTCAGGCAAAAACCGAGCATGTGCATCTTCTATTTCCCAAGGCGGAGTAGTGGCAGCATAGTTGAATATGTTAATTGCTTAGTTTACTTACATTTGTGTTGTAGCTTAATTAGTTAGCTTACTAGTTAGTTAAAAGTGTTGTAATAATTAGTAATTAGTTTAGCTAGTTATTTATTTTGGTTTGTAATAATTAGTCTAATTTGCTTAACCCTAATTAGTTGTTAGCTAGTCAGCTTAGTTTATTCATTCGGACTCTCCTTCGTGAGAGCAAAATGTAATATCGTGTATGTCTTCCAGCCCCACGTCTTTCTCCCTTTTATTTAATTGCTTTTGATGGTTAGATTAGGGACATGTTTCAATTAGCATACCTTATGCTTGCATTCATTCATTCGTATTGCATGCATCGAGGCTCGGCACATCATTCAAACTACATTGTCATTTCAATACTTCTTTGAATACGTGTTTAGATCACATGTTATTTACATCGATTCATATGCCATATTAGTAGTCGATTCTATTAGCTGCATATTGCATGTGTTGCATTAGTCATTTCGCATAGTTAGGAAGCATACATTTTTTTCTAACTCCTATCTTCTTAGCTTGGAGTACTAGGTAAGTTTTTAATGCTTTAGCATACTTGCATGAGTGTGAGTGATTACCATGTCTAGCATGCTTGCCATGAGGCTATGTGCTTAAGTATTAAACTGTTTGAGTGCCTGTGGATAAAGGCTTGTTGCTTGAATTGGAACGATTCAACGAATGTAAGTTTTAAGCCCACTACGTCTAGTGGAAAATTCATGTTTTTAAGCCCACTTGAGGTGGCAAATCCGCAAACTTTAAGCCCACTTGAGGGTGGCAAATTCAAACCCTTTTCGCAAAACAAACATGAGTTAAATTGTTCTAAATTGAGCAAACTAGTCTATACTTGCTTGTGCGCATCACATAGTAAAGCTAGCTTAATAACCAGAACAAGAGCACATAATGTTTATAAAAAATCATATCATGATTAGTAGAGGCCGATCTTTGATTGGGCGAGCGGGGGTGCTCAATTCATGACATTCCCCTCTCGTACCCAAGTTCCCGAGCCGAGGCAACTTTGGTGATGACGGACACGTGGCATTTGGCACGAGTCATGGGTTTCCTAAATTTTCTCAAAATAAAATATTTAGGTGGCGACTCTGTATCTGGCAAAACAGTCTATTTTTGGCAATTTGATTCAAAATCGATTTTCCAAAATGATTTGTCGGATTTTGACTCTTTGGTGTTTATCAATTTCACATTGCACTTGTGAGATTAGATTCAGAACCATGGGAGTCCGAACTGTAGGGCTTCTTTCGAGTTTCCGAAAGGGGGTGCGAAAAAGTCGAGCTACACCTGCCGTCCGATTGGTCGGGCGGGCTGGGTTAGGCTTGGGAACGGGTGCATAGTGTAAGGTTGGGTTGGGCTTGTCCGGCCCAATGCTTACCTTTTTGGGCAAAAAACATTTGAATTTAAATTAAATTCTTTTGAATTTCTGTTTGAAAAAGTTCAAAGTTAATTCGTTTGGTCTAATACACCTTCCTTTTCTAATTTTAAATCCGAACAAGATTTTGAACTGTTCAAACAGATTTGTATCTGTTTAATTCAAACCAAACAGATTCAGTATCTGTTCAAATTCAAACCCAATTAATAGTTCCTTACCTGTTCACACAGTGCCGAACAGGTATCATACCTGTTCAGACAGGTTTGTTACCTGTTGGATTCAAATCTGAAAAGCCACAATTTCACCTATAAATAGACAGACCCTCATTTGGATTTTGCACTCTAATTTTCGTTCTTGTTTTCTACTATTGCTCTCTGCATTTTGCTGCATTAATTTTTTGTGAGAAAGTGTATAAACACAAAGTGCGTTTGTTGTGCAAATAGTTTGTAGTTCTGTTAGTGTTTGTTGTTGATCATTTTATCCTGAAAGATAGACGTCAACAATCTAAAAGCACCGTAGAGAGGACGAATCTGTCGTAAGGACACAGTGTTAAACACTAGACTTGATCAAAAATTTGTTCGAGAAACTAATAAGATAAGTATTTGTTTTTTATCAGATTTTGATTCTGTTTTTGTAATAAAATAAGAATCTATTGTTTTATTTTATTTTTTATAGTGTTTTGATTTTTGTAATCAAATAGCCTCTCTCCTTTCTTTTCCATTTTTCAAATATAATGAAAATTGTCTAACAGAATATACAAATGCATCTCCACTTGCATTCTATAAAACTTAGTAAATAGTCTAATCGAAATTTTGGTAGTTGGAACTGACTTGGGTTCGGGTAATACTATGCTCAAAGTCAGTCTTGTTTGAAATTAATCTAAACTTTTCATCCGAGGTTAAGTCTTAAATTTTGGTTATTTTGGTGTTTTTTAAACTTGAGTTTTAATTGGTAAGCCACAATAAAATCAAAATAAAAAAACTAACGTTGGAGAAAAAAGTATTAAAGCTACCATAATTAAATATTGACTTAAATTTTTATTCATTCTTTTCACCTGTGTATAAATCTTATTCCCCATATATTTTGTTGGATTTTTCTCTCTTTCATTCACTTTACGAATTTCTTTATATTAATTAACTTATTAGATTTTCTTGTAATATCATATATGAATAAAATATAATATTCACAATAAGAGATCAGTGATTATATTACGACAACAACTTGAACATGTTCATGAAGTTAATTCTATATTTAATAAATTTTTTATAATTATTTTTAACAGCAAAACAAAAAAAAAATATTGATCCTAAACAAAATACAAGATTGAGCCAGACCAAATTGTAAGTGTCAATTACAAGCCAAAAAAATAATATAATAATGATAAATGTTAGAGACCATGAAAGGAAGAAGAATAAAAAGTGGGATAAAGAATTATAATTATTTGCATCTACTAAAAGCATTGAATGAAAATCTAACTAGTGTAGAATTTGCATAATAAAATACAAATTAATAGATACAAATGGTAAGTATTTTATGATACAAATAATTATAATTCTTTTAATGCTTATTAATAAATATTTTTACCAATGCAGTGACTTACTTTTAGTGGTAGGGCATTTCATGGATACCACAGTCAAGTGCACACTTGATCTGTTAGCTGCCGCGGACGGATGTCAACGGTAGTGGTAGTCACCGATGGGTCTTCCTCCTCCATCTCCTGCAATTTCTTCTCTCTCTCTCTCTCTCTCTCTCTTCTATTTGTGACCAAGGGGCAAAACAGACATTTCAACACATGAGAGGTTACTGTTCATCCGAGGCAAAAAACATAGAAAATTTTATTTTCACACATTTATTTAGTGCACATTATTTCTCAATATACACACTTTATTAATTTAGCTATTAATTATTCTTTTCATTCCATAAATATTTCAATTATACCGTAACTTATATCCTTACACACACTACCTAAACCCACATTCCACATACATTTACCTATTTGATTTCCTCTTCGACACACCTAAAAAATTTACCCAGCTCCACCCATCTATTATGAATTTGGCACTGTTCGCCATTGATGATCTAGCAGAGCACTCGTTGAGATATCTAGCAAACAAGACACCTTTTTTCTTATCATAATCTACAAATGTATTGTTGACTCTGCAGGTTTCAAACCCAATTTTCTGAACTAACGTGCCTTTTCCATACCCATTGAACTTGTCTGTGCCTTTGTTGAATGATTGTCCATAGCTCTTAAATTTCACAGTCCTTGAATTTGAATTATTCGCGTACGATTGAAACAAATCGTCATCAACATTCGATTTCTCTTTGTGATTCATGAACACATCAATGGCGGCATTACCACCATCACCATAGTTCTTGAAATTGTTCTCAAGTACATTTCCATTAGACTCGTAATTCACACACTTGTAAATAGCAGCTATAGTAAGTGAGTTTTGAGTTTTGAGAGTATTGTTTTTGTAAGCAAGTGAGAAACAATGAAAGTGAGAAATAATAGATAAATTACGATTTACTGTTTTTTGTTTTTTTTTTTACCTTAAAAGATGTGCAATGAAATTTTTTTTTTTTTTTTTTTTTTAAAAAAGATGTATAGAGAAAGTTTGAATATAATAATAAGATTGTGTTTTGATATTCATTATAGTCATTTTATTTTATGGTATAATTGTCATTAAAATAATGTTTTATTAAGTGTGTGTACTGAGATAAGTAGGGGTATGGAAATAGAATTTCTCATAAAACATTGTTCATTATACATTGGTGCTTTATATATATTGTATAGTATTGTATAGATATAGATATAGAAGTAGCCATTTAAGTTCTTAATCATGAAAATGTCTGGTCTATTTAATATATTTTCACAAAATACTAAAATAGAAAATTTGCTTCATATATTACCATTGGAGACCCTCAATTTTGGTACCAAAACCTGTAAGTATGGATAGAGATGGCAATGGGTATGGTATGGATCGGGACCTCTTACCTCACACTCACCTCCATTTTAGTCGTTTGCGTCCACCCCTGACCCATCTCTTACAAACTCTCTTCCACTCCACCAAAACCCGCAAATGTAACCCCCATCCCCGACTTTACCAGGAGTGATTTCTACTAGGAAGATATAGTACATGATATTCTTTTACATAATCTTTCTATCCTAGCAAGCATCAAAGCCTACCACTCTATCCTTTCTTACTTCATTCCTCTTCTTCCAGAAGTGAATTGGCAGTCTTCCTACATTTGGGGCAAATGGCAAATGTAATACAAGCTAGTTGCAACCTATTTCAAGACAAAAGGATTTGAGGAAGGCAAAGATTTAGGGGCAAGTCTACAGGTCAAAACTAGCCTTCGCTCGACTAATGGCCAGCTTCACACTTTTGGGAGATATAAACGACTTCATAGCTCATCTACAACCATTCTCTTACTCGGGCGATAGAAGCACACACCAGAGACCACAGTAAGAAATTTAACAATAATATTTAGGCTTGGTTTGGAAACAGGCTATTTTAGTAATTTTTTGACTTTTTACGAAAAGGTGTGCAGAAAAGTAGAGAGGTGATGTGATGTGTTTTAGTTGACTTTTTGACTTTTTGACTATTTTAGCCACTTCCCAAACGAGGATTAAAACTATAAAATAATAATTATAATTAAAATATATTATATTTATAGCATAATAGAAACTCATACATTGTATAATATTATACATATATATATATACATATATATATTTAAAATATTAGCAATATATTATACACATATTACATGTATAAATATATATAATATTATTTTTTATTTACTACTATATTTACACATCAGGTAGAGTTTGGGTAAAAAATACTCTCTGAATCCAATCCAATTGTTGAAAAGTTTTTCTAAATCTGACCTTACGCTATTCAACCGCTCCTGAAGCCATCCCATTTGGGTCAGGTATTTTGCCATCCCTAAGTATGGATATATGGCAAATGGTAACAAGTGCTCCCGTGATACATGTTAATATTAGGAATATGAGAAAATGTGTATTGCAAAATTGTAAAAAGATTATAAAGTGTTTTATAATTTATAAAAAGTGTATTAAATTTAGTAATAAATATTTCAAGATTAATGTATTTTTTATCCTTTTATTGTGGCGTGCGACACTTTTTTTTTTTTTTAAGAACGAAGGGCACTTGTTAATATGACCCTAGGTATGTTTGTTAAATACGAAAAATAATACTTAATGCATTATATAATGTATGTAAAAAAATATAAATAAAATATTAATAATGTAAATAGTAAAACTAAAACCATGAGATCTATTAAATAATCTAATGAATGTGAGTAATGAATTTTAAATATTTGCAAAAATTAGGGATGCTTGCGGACCGAACCGATATATCAAAACTGACTAACCCAATTCAATCCACCAACTTTTAAGCAGTTTCGATAGTATGGGTGGACAGATGCAAATAGAGATTTTCTAAATCCTCCTATGTTCGGAGGGATGGCAGATAAGAGACCACCAGAACACCCCGCAAGAAACCAACCAAAAAAAAAAGATATTTATTAGCAACATTATAAATACACTTCTTGTTTGCTTAAAATACGAGCTCAGTAATTTGAAAAATTATAAATATTTATTATCAAATTTTGTTTTTATGAAAAAATAAAATTTTTAACTGATCTCCTATACTGCATGTTGATCTATCTCTTGCCAAACGGGAATTTCAAATTGATTTTATTTGTCCTAGATGTCAAGAAGAGATTGAAACCCTTAAGCATGTACTTTTCCGTTGCCCCCTTCGCAAAACGAATTTGGAGAGGATCCTGTTTGGGTTGAACTTTGTTATAGGAAACCCAATGAGGCTGATTCTTGGTTTCTTTAGTGGATCAAAACTGCACCTGATAATGAAACTATTGTTGAATACATCAAAATTCTTTCGGAAATATGGCTTCATCGCAACAAAGCATCCTTTGACCATATTGTAGAGGACCCAATTCGGCCTGTGATTTCTATTAACCAACTGGATTGGGAATACAGTAAAAATATTTTTTTCATTTCGCAGACATCTACATCAGCTACCGCGGTTGAAAATAATTCTGTGAATTCCATAATTTTTTCTAACAGTGCACAATGGACACTTACCAATCAGTCATATTAATTAGACTTATTTACCTACAGGTCCTAACTGATAATTTATCACTATAAAAATAAAAGACCGATAAATTTATCACTATAAATTTGTTCATAAAAACAAAAAGACTGATAAATTTATCAATAAAACTTAATCGGTAATAAGTCTCAAAAGTAAGGCCTACTGATAATTTCCCCAAATCAATGCTTTCCAAAGACAACTTTTGACAGGTTTGTAATAGATGGAGCTTCAATTCGGCATTCAAAGAAAGCAGGGGCTGCCTGGGTGGTGTTAAACAACAATGGGCAACAATCAAGGTCTGTGGAGTTGCCGTTTTTTGCCTCATCATTAATGGCTGAAGCTTGTACATGCTTACAAGTTTTGGGATGGTGCGTGTCCCACAATGTTAACACAGCTGCTATCCTCACTGACAGCCTACTATTAGTTAACAGTATTGCAAATAGTAAAACAAGTGAATGGGATGTGGACGATGTTATTTTGGATATATGTAATCTCTGTTAGTGTATTGACCATGTTTGTATCACAAAGGTGCCCAGACAGACAATTCATCAGGCACATATGTTGGCTAAAGCAGCATCCCTACATGCTGCATTTTAGTCCCTTTAAGACTTAAATATATATGCATCTTATCTCTCTCTCTAAAAAAAAAAAAAAAGAGAAGAACGGATTTTCACGAGGCCACAGTTTTTATTCAGGTTTTTTTATTTTCTTTCCCCCACGGGGTTCTATTGGGAGAAGCAACTCCTCGTTTGACTAACTAGAGTAAAGAATGTACTAGGTAAGGAATGGACTGGTGGTGGGTATCAAGAAAGCTAGAGCTAATAATTAGGACATCCTTTCCAAACAATTTACAAAGTTTAATTTACTAGTGCAGAATTTAACATAATATTCCCATATCATGTACTTCTCTAGCGAATTTCAGGCAACCTCAAGCCAGTCCCAAAAGCATGGATCAGTGCTTTCACCTCAGAAACGCTGTTACAAGTCACACGTTCTCGCTCAAAACATTCTTCTGGCAGACACTTCAAGCGGTCATCCTTCCAGCTATTCACACCACACTTGCCGTCGGCTTTTCTCAAAACTGCAGGCACGGAACAATACAAGGAGCAAGCATGAGCACAATTCCACATGAAAAAGAAAAAAAATAACTAAAAATGAGAATATGAATGCACTAAGGATCAAGGACACGAGCAAGATGTTGCTTCTCACTTTCTAAGAGTTCGGCATCCCTTTTGTTGTTGTCATCACTGGCCACGTAAGTCCACTTGTCCAGTGCCATGCCAAGAAATAATAATAACAGTATCAATGTATTTACACGTATAAAAATAATATAAAGTACCCCAAGACCTTATGTCACTCGCCAACAAGGAATATGCTTAAAAGAAGTTGAATAACACAGGTAGCAAATCATGACTGAAATGTAGGGGCCACATAAAAGGCGTAGTAAAAATATTAAATAGGAATATCTAACAAAATAAATAACCAATAGATAAGACAACTTGGACTCATCTTCCCAAATGCCATTGGCCCCTTACCTCATTTGGACAATTGTTTTCCAATTTCGCTGAGATGATTACGAAAGCCAAATGCTCAAGTCGTACCATCTTGTCTCCTGCAACGTAAATTATTGAAATATTAAAAAACAAAAACAAAACTAAAAACCAAAAACTAAAATACAAAAAACAAAAAATGAAATGCGCAAACCTAATTCATCCAAACTACTCAATTCTGATGCAATCCCTAAACCGTTTTCCCAAAAGGCATAATATGGACATGGGTATATGTTCTAGACAGATATTCCATGGTCTTACTCTATGCCTCAAGCAAGCACAAAAATGCAAACTATTACTCACCGTAAAACAATAACATTAAAAGATCTCATATAAGACTACAAATAAAAGTCACTCAACACAATTCCAAGGTAGTAAAACCAAGGAAGAAGAATTAAAATCACCGGCGGGTCCAATGGCAGGAGAGAAATCATACCATAAACACTCGCCACATCCCCCGATAACTTGTAAATGATGTATATAGGAACTTTCACAGGCTTCAGAGCCAAACAGTTCAGCGGTCTATCATTGAGGATCCTCTGGACAGTCTCACCAACTCTAGATAGAGAGAGGCCAAACAAAATATGTTTTAGATTGATGAAACGGTGATCCTGCATTCTTCTTTCATGATCAGCAATCTGAACTACTTCGATAACCTCATCCGCAAAATGTCCAAAGACACCACATGATAAAGGAAGAGTAACTGCTTCCTGAAAACGCTGCGACTGTTGTGCGCATGTGCGAGCACGTGAGAGAAGAAATGGAAGAAGTTGACAAACAATTAACAGGAAACATCAGGATGCACCACCAAGCTATCAATATCTCTACTGACGCAAAAATATAGTGGCAAGGACACATGAAATTTATAAACATGAAAAATGACAATGACAATTACAAGTAAAAAATTGAAGGAGCATATAAATCATGCACTTCAAATCATGACAAGCAAGCATATCACAAGACGACATACTATGAAACATAGACACAGACATGAATACGGACACAGGACACTAGACACATACGACATCACACAGATACATCAACGTGGAAAATTTCTGAAAAGACAAACTATAACAAAAACATAATTGTAACACGTCTCTCATCCTTTTAAACCATATGCTAATACATTTACATATCTTTGTCATTTAATTTTATGCGAAAGGTCTGTAGGAATCTATTCTTAAGAACTATACATTTTTTAAGGGTATAATAGAATATGTCAAATTCTCAATTTTTGAAAACTAAGACGTCAGCAAATTTCTAAAATGTTGCTCTAATGTTTATATTTTAAAGATAAACATGGCCAAGAAATGGACACGTCGCAAAATAAATGTCAAACTCGTGTCCAAAATTCAGATTTTTATGTTTAATTATGGACATGAAAATATGTATATATATTGAGTGTGTGTTCCAAAGTGTCGGAGCAGCGTTTACATCCGACACAGACACGTCACCTTCTCAGAAGTGTTTGTTTGTGATTCTTAGCCATAGAATCCAAAAATTAGCAAAGACTGCAAGACAAAATAAAACTAATGCACATCACACTCCCAAAATAGTACAGTGTACCAACATCCCAAATCCCAATCATCTTACATAGCGACTATACTTTATGCAGAAGTTGCACAACAGATGCTACATGCGGAAATATTATGCAGCATACAATTGCAAAAATAAATAAATAAATTTGCACAAACCTACTACATTTAGCTAAGAAAACAGCAAATACTGTCGAAAGTTTTCCCTAAGAAATTCAAACATAAGCTTAATTCATATGTTAATCGGTAAGATAAGAGACAAATCAATACAAACTACTTTCATCCCCGTGCTACGCACATGCAAATGCAATTATGTATAGAGTTTGCAAAAAGTAGCTGATTTAAAATTAAAGTGCGCTGAAGTTGACCTTAAACGAAGTTGGCAAAGAATGGCTGTGAATTAATAAAATATAGCTTTCTCTGAATCAAACTAACAACTTTTAGATCGTTTAACTGGATAGGATTCAAACATAATCTTCTAGAACTTTCAATGGCACCCAAAAACAAATTTTACAGTCATTGGGATATCTTTAAAAAAAATATACACGCCAGAACCAACAAACAAAAACCAAATGCACACATAGGCCATTAGTAGTATCAGCTAATAATAAGAATAGATACACCCACTTTGAACCGGATACTGCCAATTCCTCTTTGGAAAGAGTATACAAAACATGCACAAGGATTGAGTATAGCCTACACATACAGTTATAATAAATAAACAGGTTTGGATAAAAATATATTGGTATCAGATATAGAAAAAGGGGAAATGATCACACAATGTTATTTTTTTATTGATAAGCAATCATACAATGGTATTCATTTAACCGCCACATCGCATTTGGGGCCGAGGAAGAAAAATCATAACATAGAAGGAAACAGTGTTGGTTTCAAAAGCAGCATATGCAGAATTCAGACAACTATGGACATATGCTGATGCAAGAAGCACTACTCAATCCCTCCATCTACTTTGCAACCAGGAAATAAAACATAAATTGGAGGATAAAAGTCAAATAAAAAAACAGACATACGAAACAAATAAAAAAACGAAAGGGTGTACCGCGGATATTTTGAGCTCGGCCAAGAAGAATAGCCCACACTTGAAACAATGAACAAATAGCTCAGAATTTTCTAAATTAACTAACTCCTCAAACTTGACACACTTCCAAGCCTCTACAAATAAAGTATCAAGAACATGGTAACCTCTTGCACGCCTCAACTCCAAAGTTAGCTGCACTTTACAATCTTCCTGGTTTTACAAGAGCAAAATTGAACATAATGATTCACCTCTTTAAAAGAAATGTAAACCGTAATAAATGAGATACAATTTTGGAAACACATCAAGGCACAGCAGCTAAAGAGTTAATATGCCAACAAGATCAGACTGGACTAGCAGCCCAACTGACTGGACAGAAAATATGTTTGCCATTATCATCAGTTGCAATGCCTTTGGTATGCCAACAAGATCAGACACAAATAACACCCTAACTCACAAGGTTGGAACACCAAACATTTGAGAAAAGTAATTTGATCATTTTGATGTAAATTTTAATACAGATTGCTTAATAAAAGTAAAGGAAACTGATGTTAAAGGAAAGAACCAGACAATCATAGAGACTTTCATGACATCAAAATTGATTGCAAGCTCATACCTTCAAAGGCACATACTTCTGCATTTCACCCAATGGAAGGCTTCTATCACGCGGGCTGCTAACAATATCCAACTACAACCATAACAATCACAAATTAGCATAGCACGATGCGGAATTCATCATTGGTAAATGAATTAGTAGAACAATTAGAGTGTTCTATCTAGAAAAAGTGCACAATTTTAGTCCATAAGTTGAAACAAAAGGTAATATTGCCTTGGCCTTGGAAATATCCAAATCCCAAAGAAAAACCTATATTGAAAAGTAAGCACGCAAAATCAGAGTTTACAAAAACACAATAAAGAACAAAGGAAAATAACCAAAAAAAGAAAAAGAGAAAGAAACCCACATCAAATAATTATTTGAACAAATGACAAAGATAAGGTTTGAAGTGAAAAGCTAGTTAGAGGAAAGAAAAAAAAAAAAAAAAACACACACACACACACACACACAACCAATAGCAAGAGAAGTGATTTGGAAAGGCATTGTTTGCAAAAATGAGCCAGAAGACAACAGTAGTATTTATCCAGAAAAAAGGCTTGCATGGACTCTGAAAGATGAAACATTTTTTAAGCTGCAGAACAACAGACAAATAAGAGAACAAACAACAGAGCCAAAAGGGTCATCTGACTCACGCTCACCCCATTTATGTTTCAAGTAGCTGAGCGCAATAAATTATGGGAAGAAACTATTGAAAATTAACAATTAAAGCAACCAGCGAGAAAGAAAGGGTGAGCATTGGCTGTGATAGCACAAATTGAGTCACTCAAATGGGCAGTTCGTTTTTACTAAATTAGAATACACCCCTTGAATTAGATAAAATGGGTAGAGTTGCAGGCTGGGCCAGAATTGGGAGTGCCAGCTGGTGTCCAAGTTTTTGACTTCATTGAGGCTTTATAACTCTTTGACTATTTCTCGCCATCAAAGAGGCAGCAGTGAGACTATTGGGAGCAGGTGGATGTACAGGGGTAAACAGGTGCACCTCAATTGCTGCTCAGCAGACAGATGTTGTTATAGAATATACGGATTGATGGATATGTGGGTTAGATTCCTTGGACTGCCACTCCACTTGTAATGTGTTTCAGGCTTTGGAGATGCATGTGGTGGCTTTGTCAAAATGGATGAACATGAAAAAAAGCTGGCAATAGGTTTTCCAGCATATGTCATGAGGCTTCAGAATTTTCCAGTGATGACCAAGAAGCTCAAAGGTCACCAAAGCCAAGGATGATGAATGAAGGTGTATGACATATGGGAACTGCACAGAAACTGTGTGTGGGAGGTAATGAATCCCTTATGGGATAGTGGTACAATTGTCCGACAGATGGAGATTTTTTCAAAATTTAAGTGTAGAAGCAAAGGGGTATGTGGATAACTAGAAAGCACAGATACGGATATGAGGTACGGATACGATACGATACGATACGATACAGCAAAACCTAAAAAAACAAGATACGAGTACGGCTACGATACGTTTGTAAAAAAATAAAAAATAAATAAATTATTAGTAGTGAGTTACACAAGCTCAAGAATGTTGAGAAACCACAGTAACTTTATGATGCAAAATACTAATCTTTAAGAATTAGGTATTAATTTAAGGCAGTAGCTAGTTTAGTTTTTAAATTTTCAATAGGTCTTGCAAATATTTCACTTCAATATCAAGTCTAATATGTTGATATTATAATATCAAAACAATCCACAACTTGACCCCATGCTTTTTCCTTTTGCACTAGTCAAAAATATTCTATGCAAGTTTATTTGCTTATTTATTTATTGATATTTAATTTTACTATTGTTATATCATCTTATTAATCCTTACTTCTATGTAGTTATAGGAGACATGCATGATACAATGAAGATATGTCAATTTGATGAATTCTACTACTTTAGCTTACTATGTTATTTTTATAAAAAAAACTAAGCAAAATATTGTAAAAATATTTTATTTATCCTTGCAATTATATTATATTATGATGTTATGCAAGAAATGATACAATTCTAATTTCGTAAAAGGAATAATATGTGACTTGGAGCATTTGATACTTCAAAATTAATTAAGAAGTATCCGATAATATGTGACTTGAGCATTTGATACTTCAAAATTAATGAAAAATTAATTAAGAAGTATCCGATACTTTTAATAAGTAGCTGATACGTATCCGTAAGTATCCAAGGAGTATTGGTATCCGATACGGATACGTCTTCTATTTTGAAGTATCTGTGCTTCATAGGTGGATAAAGAAGGTTTGACCACGTGACAAGGATCTAAACGTACCATTTTTACTATTGGTATGGTACACACCGATACCACTGAATTTTGGTATACTGTTTCAGATTTATAATCAGAAACAAAATATTAAAATTTAATTTAGATGTATATATTATAACAATAAAAAAATTATTTTTTAAAAAAAAGCCAACTTGACTGGTAATCAAATTCTCCTATAACAAAGAAAATAATAATATTAATAACAACAATAATAAGTGATGGAAAGTGTTTACTTTTTAGAGTGTCAAGAAACCTTTCCCAGGCGTTTTATTCTTCCTCTTTTTTCTTGCTTTGTTGCTTGCTTTAAATTCTTTGCAAAGTAGAATAATGCAGTTGTCATTTCGAAAACCATGTCATCACTTCGGGAACCGAGAGTTGTACATATTCAAGTCTCCTTCCCTTCCCCCCTTCCGAATGCAGCATACAACTCCCCGTTGTACTGCACTCTCCAAGTGTGTTTGTTCCCCCCCTTTTTCCCTACCAAATAAGAATCCCTCCCCCCTTCTCTCTCTCTCTCTCTCTCTCTCTCTCTCTCTCTCTGCGTGCATGCGTGCTCTCGCAGGGCACTAGATACTTCTCTTCGATCTTCTGATTTCAGTATATCGGACAATAATAGAAACAGAAGCCGGAATAACCAGAAAATGAAAAAACTACAAGACAGACAGAAACAGTCCAGAATTTTGAGTGAGAGAAAAGATGGACGAGTGTACCATTTTTGTGCCAGAGGGGAACACCCCAGGGTGTACTGACTAATACAACTCAAATTATTAACGTTGGTCCGAACCAGGTTTGAATGGTATGTAAGTGAGGCCATGAAATGTGTCATTGGAAGGAAAGGGAGAAGCAATAACTAGGTGGAGGACAAAGGAAAAGGAGCATCTCTAGGCTCAGAAAGGTGAGGGAGCCAAAGAAATTGGATAATAAAGTGAATTCCAACAAAGGAATGTACAGTTTATAGGCTCTAACATTCATGTATGGCTTTCCTCCTTTATTGCATCCTCTTGCTAATAAAAGTTTATTTACCAAACAAAAAAAAATTGATGAAATGTGAAAATAGGTATATAACATCACTTGACATATTTGGAATCCACCTCCATGCAATTTAGATAAAATAATCAATTTGATAAAATACTCAAAAGAGATCAAATTTCTCAGCTTGACAAACCAAAAACCAAACCATTCGTTTAAGCAGCTACACGAATCCACCAACTATAGCTCATTGTGTAAAATCATATTCGCGGTTAAATCAGCATACAATTGTTCAAAATTTTGACAATACAAACAACACCATGATTGAAAAACTCAAGTCAGGTGGTTTAAAAAAGAAGGGGAAAAAAAAGAAAAGAAGAGAAAAAACTATATATACAGCCCAAAAAAATACTAAATAACATAAATCCCACAGATGTTGCATAGTTGTCACGAGGTTTCACTAAGCATTTGGTGGGAAAAAGTATATATGTTGCTATTTCTACTATATGTTAAAGAACAGAGACAGAGAAGTTGAGAGCGACAAGAGTAGAAATAGAACACTTTTTTAGATCGGCCAAAAAAAATTTGTATTATAGAAAGTGCTGAAAGGCCACAAACCATATACACTCACAAGGATAAAAGAGAGGTAAGAGACAAAAACGAAAAGGGTATGTGTGTGGGAGACGAGGAGACAAAATGTGAAAAAAAAATCATGGAAGGAAGGCAAAAGTAGGTTAGAATAAAAGAGAATAAAGATATTTAATAGCCCTCAACAAAGAAAAAGAACGAAGAAATACGACGGATATATTCATAGGCCATTATTGCCTGACAAAGTTACCTAATAGGACCCAAATCCTATAGTAAAGCCACTAAAAGTCATAAATGCAACAAAATGCATCAGCATTCCATAAAAGACTCCTAATAATACTAATCACTTCACTTCACTTCACATGCATCCAACAAGCAGAATGCAATAATTCCCTTTGTTTGAGAAAACATGAACTTAAATTCCATTCAATATCCAAAAATAAATAAATAAATAGAACCATCTAAATCTTCCTCATTCACTGAAGGTTTTTTTTTTAAATAAAAAAATAAAAGAAATAAAAAGAAGAGTCTAAATCCTCATCTTGTATCTTTGCTTTGATTTTAAACTAATGCAACTTGGTCTTCATGATAATTTATCAAACATGTCCGGGCAACTATAACATGCAAACTTTATGTTAGAGAGAGAGAGAGAGAGAGAGAGAGAGATAAAGAATAGACGATCATGGACAGAGAAGAAGATAAGGGAAAAAGAACAGGAGGCGAAAAGTGGGAAGAAATAGGAGCTATGAAGCACAGACACCTCTTCGAGGGCTACGTATCAGTGTCAGACACGCGGTGGACACGCGTCCTAAGTTACACGGACGCGGGTACGAGGATCGAGTGCGGGTGCGTATCTAGGGGTCGGACACTTCAAAATTAAAAATTAAGGATACGTGGATATGTATCCAAATTTGGATACGGGTACGGAGATACGTTATATATATATATATTATATATTTTAAATATAGTTATTAAGATGAGTTATATTATATAAATAACAAATAATTATTTTACATATATGTGTTTATTTATTTTTATTAATATATATAAGTATATATTATCTTATAAATATTATATGTTATACAATAATTATTATATAATATCTATATAATTTATATAATATCTATTGTATTATATAATTTTTTTTAGATGAATAATATTACATATTATTATATTAATGTAATTTATACTATATATTATATATTAATGTAAATGTAATATGAATAATAATTTATAAAAATTATTATTATATATGATATTTTAAGAAATGATAATTAGATGTTTTTATTATATATGGTAAAAATTATAATTTATAAATTATATTATATATGATAAATTATCTAAATTATATTATATATATTATATATGATCAATATATATGATCTTAAAATAGAGGCGAAGAGAGACAGAACAGATTGAGAGACGAAGAGAGAGAGAGAAGTAGAAACGAAGAGAGAGACGAAGACGATCGAGCTCGAGGTCGAGATCGACAATGATCGAAGCCCTAGACGAAGACGATCGAAGCCCTAGACGAAGACGATCGTGATCAATAGTGAGAGCCCTAATCGTGATCGATGATCGAAGCCAACAGTGACCAGGTTCTCTTCCTTTCTCTTTCATTTCTTTGCTGTCTGTAAAGTGCCGTGTCCGAGAGAGACGAGGCGAATCCGACACAGATCTCACACCCGCACCCGTGTCGTGTCGTGTCGACACGGGTACTTCGCCCCAAAGTGACGAGTCCATGTAACATAGCACGTGTCGGACACGTTGCAGAAAGTGTCCCTTTTTCTTTTTCTTTTTTTGCAGCCGGACACATTATGGACACGTTTCGAACACTGCAGGGTCAAAAGCAGAATTTTTGAAACTTCAAGTGGGCATTTGTAAAAAACAAAAATTGAAGCAATCAAACCAAACCCTAACCTTGATTTCAAACAGAGAGAGGAGAAGAGGCTGATTTGCTCTTGCCAAGGTATGTATCTTCTTCTTCTTTCGATCATCTTCTTCTTCTGCTTTTCAATTCGTCTCTCTCAATCTGCTCTCTCTTTCTTCTTCTTTCGATCTTCTTCTTCGTTCAACTTCTCTCAATCGCTCTTTCTTTCTTAGTCGCTCTCTCTCTCTCTTTGTTTTTTCTTTTTCTTTTTTATGCTGATATTCACTCTCTCTCTCTTTCTCTCTCTCTCTCTCTGCTTTTTGGCTTTTCTCAATCTTTAAACTTTATCTCTATAATTTATTTATATTTTTTTTGGCTAATTAGTTTATTTATTTATTTATTTTCTTTACTTTCAATAATTTTTTTTATAATTTTATGACATATAATAAATAAATTTAATTATATATTCAACGTGTCCCCAACATGTCACGCAATGTTATTAAAGGCGATAAGAGTACTAAGGCGTCAAGGTCTCCTGGGGCCTAGGCACAAGGCGAGGCGCAGGCTTCACCGAAGCGAGGCGCACTTTGTACAAAAAAAATATATATATAATTTTAAATAAGTAAATAATTTAGGGTTCAACATAAACAAATTAAAATGTTAAACATTTAGTGTTTTTTGGAGGTTATGAATTAGGGCTAATTTTTCTTCTATCATTGATTTGGGGTTGAATGCCCAATGTATTGACATTTATAATAAGAGTAGAGATCTTCTGTAGCTACACCATATAAAATCAATGGTCAGATTTTAAACAAAACTAATTAAAGTAACAATAAAAAAAGCCCTCAAGACGCAAGCCTTGCGCCTTATCAAAGTCGCCTGGCTTGGAACACTACAAGGCACAAACCTTAGGCCTGGACGGGACTTGGGCCTAGGCGCATGCCTAGCCGCGCCTTATTGAAGTCGCCTGGCCTAGAACACTACAAGGCGCAAACGTTGGGACCAGATGGGACTTGGGCCTAGGCGCGCCTTTAATAACACTGGTGTCGTGTCCCCCATTTTTTGAAAATTTGCGTGTCCGTGTCGTGTCACGTGTCCATGTCCATGTCCGTGCTTCATAGAGTAGGAGGAAACGCATAGAGAATCTCAAGAAAGGAATAAGAATAGAGATTAGGGGAAGTAAAATATGGGAACAAAACACAATCCCAAAGCAATATTTCAATCTCAATTATTCAATACTCAAATCATATTAAATATGATAAATAGTGTCGTTTCATACCAACTTTATTAATGAGCTTTTTTGTCATTGTCTATTATTTTCAATTTTTCAATCACCATTCTTTCTTTTTTTAGCAACTTTCAAACAATAAATGCCTAAAAAGTGATTAAAAACAACAACAAAAAAAAATGAAGAAAATAATGTTAGTTTTTTTTTTTTTTTAAAACAAGACAAAGAAGGCAGCTAAAAAAGATTGACGTTAATCTATCGACCCCTATGACACTCCACATGGTTAACGGATGAATAATGATGATTCATCCATTTCTTAAACCACAATTCATTTTACAAATATTCACCATATAACTTATGCAGCTAACACTAGATTTACAAAATTACTCCAATGCAAGGTGACACCAAATTCCTAGACTATCAATATGGTTAGGTACATCCAAACAATCATTTAAAAATTTCAATTTCAAATAGATGATATGACCAATTTATGCAACAAAAAAAATTAGGGAAGACAGCACTAAGAGGCCTATCCAAAATTGTTATCCATCTTGCTTTAAATACATAACCAAGTAGCGAATATCTTGGAAAAAATCAACCAACACAACTCGAATACACTTCCAGAAACAAAACCAGAAGACGGAATATTACCACAGAATTACCTTGAAGTCGTCGTATTAGTATCCATAATCTTTAAATATCGATAAGAATCTCTGATATCGCTGCATACATGCAATTATCCATGCAAGAAACACATGGGATAGTAAGTATTAAGGTTAAGACTCATTGCTACACAAAAGGAAATAATTGTTACCTGTTGCATCTCACCAACATCATGTTCCCTTAGGATAGAAAATGCTTTTACATCCATCCCCCCTTCAGTAAAGGCTTTCAGAAGACCACCATCAGACTGCATATCAGGGAAGGAGTTGAATCATCAATTCCACGAAAGAACATGGGTACAAAAAACAGAGGAAAAAAGTGTTCAAGTCAGGTGCTGTTTGAAAAAGCTAAAAACTGAAGACTGAAAATTAAGTATTAAGAACTGAATTCTTAATTTTTTAAGCTAACAAACCTGTTTGACAAAAATTGTGCTGAACTAAAAATAAGTTATTTGTATAAGATCAAATTTGAAATTTCTTATTTTCAACTTGTATATTTCAATTTTTATATTGTGATGGTGGTAGTGGTGGGTTGTGATGGTATGATGGTGATGGTGGTGGCAATGGCATGGTGTTGGTGGTAGTAGTAGCAATGGTAATGGTAGTAAATGATGGTGGTGCTTATGGCAACAATGACAATGGTGATGAAGGTAGTGGTAGTGGTGGTGGCAACATGATAATGGTAGTGGTGGCGATGGCAATGGCAGTGGTAGTGATGGCATTGGCGTGGTTGTGGTTGTGGTTGTGGTGATAGTGGTAGCGATGGTAGTGGTAGTGGTAGTGATGGTGGTGGTGGCATGATAATGGTAGTGGTGGAAGCAACGGCAGAAGCCGTAACGATGGTGGTGGTGGTGGTGGTGGTGGTGGTGGTAACGGTAGTAGCCTTTGATTGCATACACTTCTCCAGCAATGACATTGAGTGCAAGTTTTTCCGACAACCACAACTCCATGAGACGAGAGGAGTATAACAATAAAAACTCAAAAGAGATTCATAACTTTGATGGTGTTCTTAGCTCAAAAAAGATTGGTCTTGTAAGGGTAAGTTTCTTGAAAAAAATGGCCAAAATAATAAAAATTGTTCGTCATTTTTTCGGGACTGAACTCCCAAACATATGACCAAAATTTGGGAACACAGGTCCAAACATTGTTTATTTATTCAGGAATAGGTAACCGAACATTTCTTTTTGTTCTGGAACAGATAACCGAAGCAGCAGTAAGAGCAGGCAAACAAACGAGGTCGGACCACCCTTGGGCAGATGGTCGACCGGTGGGTGAAATCCTGCCTAGTTTTGCTCACACAGTAAGGCCATGGATAAATGACAGAAAACCAACCAGAAAAGCATGAAAGTGGGTTGTGTCGTGTTGTGTGTGTGTGAGAAGAGATAACAGAAAAAAAATAAAAATAAAAATAATCAAACAGATTGACAGACCTTAAAATGAAGCAGAGAAAAATTCTTAATCATCACAAATTTTTTCCACTAGTTTTGGGAGGTTCCACCGTCGTGGTTTTTGTTAGAGTTTTGGGGGAGAGGCTTTTTGGGGTGGGGGGGGGCGTGCATTCTAATGGGTGGAATGTTTTTACAAGGATAATTTTGGTATCATTTGGGGCGAGAAAAGAAATTTTAAGCATTTTAGAATTTATAAGTGGGGGGGTCCAAAGAAATTGGGAGTCCAAAATAATTAATGGGGTGCTAATAGCAGCCCTCATAAAAAAACATAGATCCGACTTGTATTTAAAGATTAGTTTTCAATGACTAATCTCACTAGCATAAGATTCAGAGGTTCTTTTATTATTATTTTAAAGCAGATTTTCAACTTTAAGGTGGTAACCTGTTGTGTGCTATGAAATGCACTTGATTGGCCAACCACTGAATATATAATGAAATAAGCACTTCTTATATCTCAAATCTTGAGAACAAAAGCATTACTTATGTACGCACCTCAAGATGTGATTGGTTTGACGAATAGAGTGCTGCACATTTTTTTTTTGATCTTACGTACATTATATATTATTTTGAAATCATCCTGCAAGAAGAACCAAAACAAAAATAAGGACAACAAAATTCTCCCTATCGGTGAAACATCCCAAAAAATGTTTATGTAAATCGAAAGAACCCAACTCCCACACAAAATAGTCTTGCTACATGTAAGAATCAAAATTTGCGAAATAGATTCACTAGAACATTTTCGGTTGATAATGTTGTTGATTTCTTGTTTCCTGTTTACAAAAAACAGAAAATAAGTTTTATAAACAAAGTTTGAAAACAAAAAATAAATGAGTTTGATAAGGGCTGGTGACCCGTTGTTGAGGGTGGACGGAAACTTGTTTGGTGCACAAAAAAGTTTTGAAAAAAAAAAAAAAAAAAAAAACTAGTATGGTAAGTGGCAGTCGTGTAATTGAGGGTAGACAGATTGTGGGCCCGCGGTAGGGGTTGAAAAGGGTGGGGTTTGGAGTTGGTGGTCAAATTATCGATGGAGGTCATGACGTGGCCGAGGGTCATAGGAGGTGACCATCTAATAGCCAGAAGGTGGTCAGAGCTTACAGATGGCCACCAACGGTGGGTGGTGGCGGCAGTGAATGGTAGCTGGAGGTGGTGAGAGAGGGAGAGTGAAATTTTGTTTTAAAACAAGTGAATACTCTTTTCTTTTTTTCTTTTTTTCCAAAATTTTAAAATTAATTCCATTTTTTTAAATCAAAAATAAAACCAAACAAGTTTTCATTTGCAATTTGAAAAAAAAAAAAAAAAAAAAAAAAAAAAAAAAAGAAAAGAGTAACCATACTAAACAAGACCTTACATTTTTTGCTGAATTCCACCCCAAGAAAATAATTTCAAATTTAATCAAGTCCACACATGTGATAAAAATCAAGCACTAGTGATAAGCATAATAAACATAGTAATTACCAGTGCACCATGCAAATGTCAACTTGATGTGCCCAAAATTGAATAATGTGCATGTCACTAGTTTGCCCAACTTACATACATAGGCCTCGTTTGGGAAGTGACTATTTTAGTAGGCTATTTGGCTTTTTGGCTATTTTAGTAAGCTATTTTAGTTTTGTGTTTGGGAAGTTGGATTAAATTTTTGGGTTGATTGTTGTATTGAAAAATGTGTTTGAAATGATGTTTAAATTGAAATGACAAATTTACCCTTCATTTTATTTTTTTTTAAATTGATGTATAGGGGTAAAAATGTAATTAACTAACCTGCAGCCTACACTGTTGGTGGCAGTGTAGGCTGCGCTCTGCAGCAGCCCGGCCGGCCAAAAGTCAACTTTTCTTTTTTTTTTTTTTTTTTTTTTTGAAAATCAAGGAAAAGGTTGCTATAGGAGGGCTTTTGGGATTTTTTGTCAAAATAGCCTAAACCCGGCTACTTTTTTCCTTCCCAAACACCCCCATAATACATTAAAAGAATAATTTTGTCTTGCTTCATAGTCCAAGATGATGGGTGTGGTTGGTTTGTGTTTTGAGATAAATTTTCAAAAAAAAATTTGGGGAGAGAGTTTAGAAATTTTTTTGGTTTGTTGGTTGTATATTTTGAAAATAATTTTGGAATTTGGGAGTTTGGGATAATTTGATATTTTGTTGTAGTTGAGTAGATATGTGTGAGAGAAAAAATAATTGAGAAGGAGAGAGGAGACAAAAAAAGTGATTGATTGATATGTAATAGAAAGAAGTAATTTTGGAATTTTTTTGAGAAAATTTGTAACCAAACATGTTTTTGGAAATTTTCTTCCAAAAACATGTTTCAAAACACAAACCAAACACACCCGATATGTTTTTCAAATGTTCCTGACTACCAAAAGCAATATACACTCAAAACTCAGTAAGGGCAGCTTCGCCCAACAGCCAATCTGCCATTAGCGCTTCTGGTGGCACAGGTTCAACTAACAACCTTTTGGGTGCCATATACCCAATATACTAGAAATCAACTCCCAAAACCCATCAACATCTCTCATAATTAGAACTTGCCAAAAAACTCTTGCCTAATATATTCAAAGCTGATTCTGAGCAAACAAGAAAATTATTCACAAAGGCCACAAAAAAACTTGATTGGCATAATTTGTAAACCTGACAGCTGGGTAATTCTATGTGCGCACAACACAGAATCTCAGCAAACAGAATTTGTATTGTTCGGATATAAACTTCCGAACAAAAAAAAATTGTTAAATCATACATACCGTTCAATAATTTATATCCAAACAGCTGTCTTTTGTATGGAAGTTTAGGTCCAAACATTTGACTTTTGTTTGAAAGTTTTATAACCTAACGACATAAGCAGTGTGTTGCGATTTTCTACAATGTGTGAATAGAATTTCCCCTTTACCAAGCCACTCCTCACCCAGTATATCGAAACAAAATTGGATGTCATAAACACTAGATTCATTTTGATTCAGTACCCAATCAAAAATGCCACGCTAACTCAAAACTCTTATCAGTCCTTTATAGAGAGGCTCAATAATCATTCTAGTATCTTTGTCAAGCAAATGATGAAACACTACTGAGTCCATCAAAAACTGTTAAAACCAAAAATAAAGGATTTAGAGCATTTGCAACAATCATTGAATATAATGCATACATATTGCACAAATAAATAAACTGCTAACAAGAAGGCAAAGAAAATTGATTGCGAAAAAAACAGTAACCACAAAAAGTAAAGGTGTATGTACAAGACAACAGAATTTACCACATCAAAAATGCTCAAGACAAACTTTGCAAAAGTACCAAACACATTGTCCCGAACAGTATTGTGTAACTTCGCCAACGTATCCCAAGGAAGAAGGAGCATCCCTTTCAAAGTCAATGCTACAACGGCCTCTACAATCTTCTCTACTTCTCCACGGCATTTTCGGTTTCCAATTGCCGCAGACCATAAACCAATTTGCAAGTGCTAAAATAATGTTCTTTGAAAAATTAGGGATTGGAGAAAATACACAACAAAGAAACCGCATGAAATAAACGCATGGAGTACCATCAATCCATATTTTATAATTTGGTTTGGATAACAATTCCTTTCAACTATGCTTCTAAAACAAAAACAAAAACAAAAACAAATTGAACCCCACTAATAAAATCCAATAGCCAATTATATCCTTTGGATGTCAATCGAGATAACAACAGCATTGCACTATCTCATCGTATATACAATCCCCCACAAGGAATCCAAAACATACAGGTTTGCACTACAACTACTACTTGAGCATTAGTGCACAATTCGGTAACTTTGGAAAACCTCTCTCTCTCTCCCTTTGGAACTCTAACTCTCTTTTTATTTGACCAGATGAAAAGACTTTCATTTATTAAAAAGATAATCAGTGTGCTTGGTTTGAGTTTTCTGGATTAAATTTTTTAAAAACTGAGTTTTTTGGTTTTCGTATTCTTCTGTTTTTAGTGAATATTTTTTAAATTTTAAACATTTTTTTTACTTTTTTAAAAATTTGTGAAAAAATATTTTAAAAAATAATAAATACATAGAAATACAAAAAATGTACTGAATTCTTGTATTTTTTTGTATTTTTGGTATTTAGTGAATTTTAAAAGATTTATTTTACAATTTTTTTACTTTTTAGGTGTATTTATGTTAGGTGTGTCTAAAAAGTAAAAAAATTGCTTAAAATATTAAAAAAAGTCAGTAAAAACAAAAAAAAACGAAAAATAAGAAAGTAGAATTTTCTGAAAAGTGTTTTCTGAAAAGAGAAAATAAGCAAGCTGAATGACCTTTACTATTTTTTATAGTTGACGTAAGCAACCATTTTTTTAAATTTGTACATTGGTATATGTGTTTTAAAGTTTCAATGCTATTACTCATTTCAAGATTTTGTTCTCTACGTTGTATTTTTTTCTTAGAATGCTTGAATTTATTAATTAATTTTGTTTTTAAGCCTAAAATGATTTTTATTTGCTATTTTTTTTTTAAACAAATTTATTTAAAACTCATCATATATTTTTAAAAATATATATTAAAAAATGTATCCCTGTACCCGTGTCCAATTTTTTATCGGTGTCCCCATACCCTAAAACCAGAAAAAATGGAGAAGAATCCGACTCTTAGACACATCAGTGTCCAACATTTCTATTGATTCCGTGTAACATTGGTCACCACTACCATCACCATTAGTAACCAACACAACGATAACAATACTTTTATAAAACAAATGAGCAGCCAAATAATGTTGGCTTTACTTCTATAAAGCACAACAAAAAAGCTATGGTGAATCTGCAAATCAAATAATATGGCACAGAATCTTCTGGTGAATTCATTCGACTCCATAGTGATTAAATATTACACTCTCCTTGAAATCACATATTACTATCAAATGTTTTAATAAGCAAAAAAAACTTTTTTATGAGCTTTTAGTCACAACTAGAGGTACACCACTACAAAATTGCAAAGAAAACAGCTGTATTCCTAATAATCACAGTTCAAGGTATACATAATTATGGGGATTGGAGGTTCATATAAACTCATATCAATGCATTACTCAATTAGCATAAAAGAAGTAAGACAAAACAAAGCCACCAACCATTTCTTAAAAATGAAACCATCATAGAATGCAAAGCAAATAACAAAGTCTATCACAATAAATAGCTAGACAAGAAGACATAGAACGTTATTTACCTAGTAAGATAGATGTGCAGTACAGTGTATCAAAAGCACATGTAGATTTGGATGCTGTTGGAGTCTGTGTGCACATAATTACAGAGGATGTATTCATTCAAATTTTAGTCAACCAAATCTTCTACACACACACACATAGTAGCAATTGTTCCATATCGCTATCATCAAAGTTCAAACAAATACGAGAAAAAAAGGAAACAAATCAATCTAAATTGACAAATTTTCATATTCATCGAATCAAATAAGACCAATAATATACAAGAATACATTTCTAGAAATGATTTTGGCAGGGCATTAAAAGGGAACCATGATTATGAATACAAGACATAAATGTGTCAGTGTGTTTCTATAATAGATGAAATCAATCAGATACTACCCATAAAATATCTGGGAGATGATGAAGTTTTACCTTTTTACCACATGAGTCTCTTCCTCTGGCCTTCGATGTTCCCCTAACTTTCCTCTTTCCAAGATGTTGTTTCTTACATTCGTTAAGAGTCATCTCCTGTAAGACATAAACAGGGAAAAGATAAATGGCAGTGAGTTTTCACTTACGCACAGGTGTCTTCTGCACTCAGCAAGCAAACATTACCCTTGAACCATCTTCTTCTTGAACCTTTTCATCATAACTATCTAGAGTAACTCCTTGTTTAACGTTCCCGCATTTAGATACAATTAAGCAGCATCCCTGTTTCAGATAAGTAATGGAAGACTGGTAAAGGAGGGTGAAATTTTAAGAACAAAAACAACCACCACCAAAAAAAACAGGGCGTGACAACAAGGAATCAGAGATAAATAAACAAATGCACTTCACAATCATAAACATATAGTCGGGGTGTAAAATCCACAGTAGATGAAGAGAAGAATGGGAGAATGGGTATTAATATACAATATTTGTTTGTTTATCATTGAATTTCAAGTTTTTGTTTGTTTTTTAAACTTGTAGTACGTTTCATGCATGTCTAAACAACGCACATGTCAAGAAGTGTCTGATGAGCATCATGCCAATGTTTGACACAAGGTTAGTGTCGTGTCATGTCATGTCGTGTCGTGTCCGGTGTCCAAAACGCTTTTTAACATAACAAGCACCTTCCCAGAAGACTTCACAACTCTAATATATTGTCAAATCCAAATTTGTTAAAATATTTTAATATTCTTTTTATGCACTTTTGTAGAGTGCAAAGTGTTATATCATATCTTTTGTAGAACGAAAAACTTTTACTACTAGAGTTTTATATTGTATAATATTATATTTTTATATTTTACATGGAGCATTACATTTTTCCCAATATTTTCACTTATTTTTGTTATAATTTAGGCTTATTTTATGTATAGTTTTTAAGGAAATTTGGAAATTAAATTGTTGTGCAATTTTTCTTTTTTTGCAAGATCTTATAATCCTCAACCTAATTCTACGATTCGATGTTGTAACCAACCCCAACAATCTAATGTACTGTTCCGATTTTAACAACCTTGATTAAATATTAGGGTTTAAATTGGAAGAAAAAAAGGGTTTAATTTGTTACAAGAGTCAAACCCCATGATTTTTTGTAATTTCCCCTAAACAAAGCAAAATCACATGTAGCTCTCTAATTTCTAGAAATCAAGAGCAAATTAACACCCTTAAAAGGCTCAAAAAACATAAAACAATAGATCCTATCCCATAATTCCATCTTCAAACTTGTTCTCAAATATTCTTACATTTCTCTCCAACCAAATAACCAAAATCACAACACAATTAGTACAAACCCACAAAACACGAGCTCTCATGAGATGATGGAACTAAAACCCCTATAGTCAATAAAATAAAATCCATCTAAATGCATAAAGTTGGAGGAAACAATTTAACCGAAATGTCATGGCCACATAAACCTCTACTTGGGAAGTAAATAACAATTAGGCATCCTACTTTGAAACATGCCATTAGTATTAATTAAACTTTAAAACGCCATAACCATGCAAAAACTATAACTTTTAGGAGGCACACTTGCATTCCAAATTATCTTGTGAGGGGCAAAACCAGGAAGATTAGGATTATAAATAAACATATCAAAGAACGAGTTACAAGAGAATAAGCCAGATGAATGAATAGTCTACACAATAATATCAACGGCTCCATAACTCAATGGATAATCTGCACTGTTTTTTATTTTATTTTTTTAAAAACGAATTTTAGTTTAATTGTACTTCTAATTTATATAAACTATGTTCATTTTAATAACATAAACTGTAAAGGATAAAGACAAACAAACATCCCAACCAACCATGTAACAAAATCAATAGGAACTAAAAGTACAAATAACAACAAGAAGGAGAATAATGACTTAAAGCTCACCATCCATCCCAAACATGAACAATGTTACCGCCACTAAAAGTCACCGCAGCATCATCATCATCAGATTCAGAGTCAAACTTGTATTGACGAGCAATCGAAAATATACTTAGGACTACGCGTAAGTCTTCAATAGCTGTCCTAATTTGGCATTCCAAACAAACAGAACGCATGAATTGATATATAAGTTAAAGACAGTACAATTAAAAAAAATAATAATAATAATAAATAAAAAAGAAGGCGATAATCTAACAACAGATAATAACAAGGCATGCTTACTCTCGTCGATCCAAATTCTCACTTTCAAGTATCTTTTGGCCATCATGGGAATTGCTCCCACTTCCGTGTACTCCATCATCATTGGATTTATTGTCCTCTTCAACAATTACCCTAATTTTGGCCACACACAAGATAGATAATACATACTAAGTCTCTTTAGTTTAGACCATGAACAAATGTTTGTTATTAATGTGAAGCAAAGTCCCGCATCGCCGGAGAACTAAAGTAATGTTATAGCATAGAAGCGTGAGGAGGGAATCCACACACACCTCAATAACATAACTAGCTTTTAGGGCATGTAACAGTTAACAGTTCACATACTGAAACAGAGAAGAATAACTTGTAAAGATTACCTTCCAGCACAATCATCACTATAACCACACATCATATCCATCCCTGTGATCTCCCCTCCTCTTTGATTCCTCGCTGAAACCAAACAACCAATCCTCCAATCAGAATATGTTTACAGATTTCAAAAAATAATAATATGTTTAAAGAAATTAGGGCATAGAATTAGAGAGAGATTATTAAGTTAGGAGGAAACACAAAACCTACAAACCAAATAGAAAAATAAATTATAGAAATTTAGGGTAAACGTGAGCTAAAGAAATACAGAGAGGACTCACCAGACGTGAATGCCTGGTCAGCGACGGCGTCACTGCTGCTCTGTTGGTTGCTCGCCTCAATCCGGACTCTCGCTGCTGCTGCTGCCGCCGCCGCCGCCTGGTCGCTGCCAATCAAAGAAGTAGAAGAAGACGAATTGAAGAAAACGATTCGGCAAAGATACTGATTGACAGCCAGGAAAGGACCGAAATAAGTTACCAACGAGTATATGTTTGAGTATATATTAACTTCTAAATTATAAAGTAGCCCTCTAAGTTTTTCTTAATTATGAAAATGTCTGTTCTATTTAATATATTTTCACAAAATACTAAAATAGAAAAGTTACTTCGCATATTACCATTGGAAACTAGAGGTGAGCAGCGGATATACCGATTCACCCAAACCGACCAAATCAAACCGATCCACCGCATTTTGGACAGATACGTGATGACAAGCGGACGGTTGCGGATTGATTTTTTTCAATCCGCTTAGTTTGGACAGATGGCGGATTTAAGGTTTATTTGGCCACAACTGAACCGCCAAATCGCGAGCACCCCTAGTAATTTGTAAGACTTTGTGTTTTCAATTTGTTTAGATATTCTGTTTATGCTTTTAATTGAAAAAAAGTTTAAATATTTTGTTGAATATATTCTGTTGAAAAAAGTTTTCAACATAAATATATTTTTTGAATTAAAAATAAATAAATATATTATTATTTATATTTTTTGATTTTTAAATCTAACTCTAAAAAAAATAAATAAAAAAGATGATATATGCTAATTGATTTTTGTTTTCAAAAACAGATATAAATATAACAATACAGAGACATACAATCTCTACTACTGCTATGTTTATAGTTTGGGTGGTTTGAATTATTTTTATATTTTAAGAACCACATATTGTAATACTTTATGTGGATGAGGCATGCTGCAATTGTAATATGTGGATAAGGCATGCAGTGATTGTAATATTCTAAAGTTTCAAACTTTCTTTCTTTGGATAAAACATTTAGTGATTGTAATATTTTTTTAAGTCATTGACTGTAATATTTTTTTATTTTTTTATTTTTTAGGAAGTACACAAGTTGAATTATGTTGAAAATTTATAAAATTTTAAACCGCTAAATCGATTCGTATCCATCCGCTCAATCCACATCCGCTCGATTGGCAAACGGATGCGGATTGATTTTTTTCAATCCGCCAATTTGGCGAACAGATGACGGATTGGAGGTTCCATGGCCACAACCGACCCGCGCTCACCCCTATTGGAAACCCTTAATTTTGGTACCAAAACCTATAAGTATGAGTATAGATGGCAATGGGTATGGTATGGATCGAGACCTTTTACCCTACATCCATCCCCATTTTAGTCGTTTGCCTCCTCCACCCTTGACCCAATTCTTATAAACTCTCTTCCACCCTACAAAAACTCGCAAATGTAAACCCCCACTCCCGACTCTTCCTACGTTTGGAGCAAATGGCAAATGTAATACAAGCTAGTTGCAACCTATTTCAAGACAAATGGATTTGAGGAAGGCATGTATCTAGAAACAAGTCTGCAGGTCAAGACTAGCCTTCGCTCGACTAATGGCTAGCTTTACACTTTTTAGAGAAATAAACGACTTCATTGCTCATCTACAGCCTTTCTCCTCCTCGGGTGATAGAAGCACACTCCAGGAACCCACAATCATAAATTTAACAATAATATTAAAACTATAAAATAATAATTATAATTAAGATATATTATATTTATAGCATAATAGAAGCTCATACATTGTATAGATATTATATATATTTAAAAAAAATGTCAACAATATATTATACACATATTACATGTATAAGTATATATATATATGTAATATTATTATTATTTACGGATCAGTAGGGTTTGGGTAAAGAATACTCTCCCTTGCCTTTGATCCGAATCTAATTAGGTTGTTGAAGTTTTTTTCTAAATTTGACCTAACGCTAGTCAACTACTCTCGAACCCATTCCATTTGGGTCGGGGTATTTTGGCCATCCATATGTATGGATATATGGCAAATGCTAACAAGTGCTCCCGTGATACATGTTAATATTAGGAATATGAGAAAATGTGTATGGCAAAATTGTAAAAAGATTATAAAGTGGTTTATAATTCATTAAAAGTGTATTAAATTTAGTAATAAATATTTCAAGATTAACGTATTTTTTATCCTTTTATTGTGCCCTATGGCATTTATTTATTTATTTAAGAACGGAGGACACTTGTTAACTTGACCCTAGGTATATTTGTTAAACACAAAAAATAATACTTAATACATGGTATAATGTATGTAAAAAAATAAAAATAAAATATTAATCATGTAAATAGTAAAACTAAAACCATGAGATCTATTAAATAATCTAATGAATGTGATTAATGAAATTTTAAATATTTGCAGAAATTAGGGGTGCTTGCGGACCCAACCTATCTACCAAAAATGACTAACTCGATTCAATCCACCAACTTTTAAGCAGTTTCGATAGTATAGGTGGATGGATGCGGATGAAGATTTTCTAAATCCTCATATGTTCAGAGGGATGGCAGATGAGAGGCCACTAGAACACTCTGTAGGAAACCAACCAAAAAAAAAAAAAAGATATTTATTGACAACATTAGAAATACACTTCTTGTTTGCTTAAAATACGAGCTCTGTAATTTGGAAAATTATAAATTTTTATTGTCAAAATTTTTTTTAATGAAAAAATAAAATTTTTAACTGATCTCCTATACAATGATAAAATTATCTAAATTATTAATTGAAATAAAATTTTGATATCATTAAAAACTGTTAATTGACTTTATGATTTTTTAATAAAATAAGTCATTTGTTATGAAATTAGAAATTCAATGAGTGGGATGTAATTTTCAAAAAAGTTCAGCTTGTTTCGAGTTGGAGATCAAGACTGGACTGTGTAGTCCGTGACGTGGGTCCACTTTTGGGTCCCATCTCGATGATTTGAACCGTTCACATTTTAAGATTCGTTGAGTATATCATCCATGCAAAAAATCAAATCAATCGAATAACGACAATCACGCATTCGAATCAATTTTATATTGACAATTTATTTTTTCATCGTCCATTTTTTTGGCCTTTATCCGCCCTTTACCCTTATTCGTTATTCTCTCTTTAGTTGTTTGCTAGCCATTTCTCTATTCTCTCTTATGGAGGGAAAGAACTTCTTAAAAAAGAGTTGTTTTGGATTGTTGGTAATGACATTAATGCTATGTTTGCTTGGGGGAATTAAGAAGAATTTGAAAAAAAGAATGGGTAAAGGTGTGCAAAACTTTGTGAAATATAAGTATATTTTATTCATATTTCACCTACATTTTTCATTTCCTTTTCCAAATCTCTTCCCAAATTCCCAAACCAAATACAACATAAAATATCCTTTTGAAGACTAATGGATACCTACCACAAATAATGAAATGATTGGCCGAGGTATAGCGATCCTGATTTTGACCCGACTCTTGTGGTATTCCGGACTCGGGTTTAATGCTTTCATATTGTTGTTTACCTCTTTCTTCTCTTGTATACCCTTGGAATTGGCATTTGGGTTGTTGTGATTGCGTTTGGAACAGGTTGGTTGCTTGTTTGTCCAAAACCTTGTTGCCCAGAATTCTGGTCTTCTGTTCGAGCGGGCCTTCTTGCGCTCGTGTCACGACCCCATTCCGCCCCTAGTAGAATGGTGCCATGATGGCCAGTAATCCGAGATTTACCAAAGGCCAACTTACAAGGATTCACACACAGTCAGAGTATACATATGGGGCTAACATGTTCGGAAGCAATACATTTAAATCTAAGTGGTCCATAAGAGCTGTGCATAGATCAAATGAAATGACATACATCTTAACATAGTTTACAACTTGAATACAAATAAAGGAAATACATAATACATCTTGACCAAAAGGCTTCTCAAGCCGTCATATACAAAATACAAAGAAATACAAGCTGAGAAGCATGATCTTCAAGATGTTACAAAAATGCGAATCCAAAACAATGTTACAAAGCACATCTAGGCGTCACCGCCGTCCTGCTCATCACCTACATATATATAGAGAGGGTGAGCTTGGATACTCAGTGAATGATATAATTAATAAAGGTTTGCATGACTGATACCCAAGATTTCTATCAAAACAATACATAGCATAACTAGTACAAAATCAAGGGATGGACCAAGTTCATCTATCAAATCTTTCAAAGCTTCAAGGGATGCTTACAAGCATCAACATAGTATAAGGGATGACATTAACAAAGGTGCTACAAAAGCTTAGAGTCCTCTAGCACGTAAGGACTTGTGCTACAAATGCTTATAGTCCCTTAGCACTTACGGACTTGTGCTACAAATGCTTATAGTCCCTTAGCACGTACGGACTTGTGCTATAAATGCTTATAGTCCCTTAACACTTACGAACTTGTGCTACAAATGCTTATAGTCCCTTAGCACTTACGGACTTGTGCTACAAATGCTTATAGTCCCTTAGCACGTACGGACTTGTGCTACAAATGCTTATAGTCCCTTAGCACGTACGGACTTTCCAAGATTGTCATCCAAAACAAAGCTATTTACTTGATACACAAAATAGGGGTAATCATTCATGCTTACAAATACTTTCCCAAAACAAGGCAAAGCAAAACTTTATCAAAACGTTATAACATAGCTTTATTAAAAATACCACTCACATAGTTCTTCGGGTGTGGGAATTTCAAGCAAGGATCCAAGGCCTACAATCACATAATAATTCCCATTGAATGCACTTCAAGAAGTCAAGGTAAGATGCTCAAGAATGGGCATGAAATGTATTCTCAAAACAAGCTTCACATGCATACAGATGATCTCGGCATTCTTTCCAAAACTAGATCAAGACAAGGCAAAACATGCTGAAGGTTAAGACACTGTTTTTCATCTCGGGAAAACATACTGGGCACCAACCAGGTCTTGGCCGAGGTCCCACACCTCCTTGCCGAGGTGTGGTCCCAATGGCCACATTTAAGGAAATGAAGTCGGGAAAATCTGGGTTTCCCTTCGAAGAACATGAAGAACATGATCATGAAGAACATCAAGAACATGAATGCTTAAATCACAACTTGTTATTACAAAATCTGAGACTTCATGCTATGAGTTCGAAAACATGGACCTGGGTACCCATACTCGAAAATCTTATAGAAACAAACACGAAAACATGGTTCTTGATACAAACTTTCAGATCAAACAAGGCTTTTCTTCAAGAACACAAGAACACCATTTCTCTTTCTAAAACCAAACTTTAAATCGACGCATGGCTTACAAATTATGTTCGATCATGCAATGCAGTTAGATGAACAATAAGAACAACGAGAGTAGATCAAGATTCTAACCTTAAAACACGAATCTAACGGTTCAAGGTACGAAGATCAAGCCTGAAAATCCACTTCTCTCTCAAGAACTTCTTCTTCTTCTTCCTAGAGCCTCTCTCTCTAAAAGACAAAGATGTGATACAAAATGACATGTTTCTCTGCTGCCAGCAGACTTAACCCTCTGTTGGGACACGTGGCAACGACTGATTGGTTCTCCTCAAAAAGGTGACTGAGTGAAAAAACAAGGCTATGACAAAGAGTATATATCAAGCTAACGGCAAGGGCACGCCGGCAAGAAATGATCTCGGCTAAGAACAAGGCTTCGGCAAGTAAGGTTTCAATGATCTCGGCAAGGAAGGACAACGCTTGGCCAAGCTGTGCCACACCTCGGCCTAGATGTGCCACACCCCGGTCTAGGTCATACCAATCCAGGAACAAGATCACTTAGGTGCAAGGATAACATCTCGGCCTAGATAATACACATCTCGGCCTTGGTGATGAACACCTCGGCCTAGATAATGACATCTCGGCCAATATGCCAAGGCGAAGGTGGAGGTCAACCAAAGTGGTTCCAAGATAGTCCTAGACACAAGAGGTTTAAAGGTGCGACCTAGGCTTAAGATGACCTCGGCCAAACTCACACCAAGCAAGGAACAAAGCATGTAACAATACTTAAGTAAAACAAGACAAGATTTGCAATGCAACTTATCAAGACAAAATCATATAGATGCGTATGAGTATGGTTAAGACAGTGTGAGGGTTATTACATCCTACCCCCCTTAAAGAAGTTTGGTCCCCAAACTTGAGTTACCTTGATTCGAAAATAACTCCGGATGTCGGACTTTCATTTCTTCTTCCATTTCCCATGTAGCATCCTTGCCGTAATGCTCATTCCATTCAATTTTCACCATCGGTATTGACTTATTTCTCAACTGTCTCACTTGTCTATCGATAATACACATCGGCTTCTCTTCATAGCCTAAATCTTCATCAACCACAATCCCAAAATGATCAATCACGTGCAGTGGATCCCGAATATACTTCCTCAACATCGAAATATGAAACACATTGTGGACTTGACTTAATTCCGGTGGCAAAGCAAGTCTGTAAACAACGGGGTTAACTCTTTCAAGAATCTCAAAAGTCCCAATATAACGAGGTGCTAATTTATCTTTCTTCCAAAATCTTGAAACTCCTTTCATCAGCGAAACCTTCAGGAATACGTGATCCCCAACTTCAAATTCTAACTCCTTTCTTCTCTGGTCGGTGTAGCTCCGTTGTCGACTCTGAGCAGTTCTAATTCTCTGCTGAATAAGTTTAATCTTCTCAGTTGTCACTTGAACTAACTTGGGACCGATCAAGGCTTTGTCTCCTACCTCGGTCCAACATATCGGCGATCTGCACTTCCTTCCGTACAAGGCTTCATACGGCGCCATGCCAATGCTAGCTTGGTAACTGTTGTTGTAGGCGAATTCTACTAATGGTAAATGCAACTCCAGCTTCCCTTGAAGTCTAATACACATAATCTAAGCATATCTTCAAGTGTCTGAATTGTTCTCTCTGTTTGCCATCGGTCTGGGGATGAAAAGCTATGCTAAACCTCAACTCGGTTCCTAAAGCCCTTTGTAAACTCTGCCAAAATCTAGAGACGAACTTCGGATCTCGATCTGACACAATGGACATCGGCACACCATGAAGTCTAACAATCTCATTCATATACAACACAGCAAGTCGATCAGCATTAAACGTAGTATTAGCAGGCAAGAAGTGTGCTAACTTAGTTAATCTGTCAACTATAACCCAAATCGAATCCATACCCTTTTGTGTCTTCGGCAAACCAATCACAAAATCCATGAAGATGTGTTCCCATTTCCACTCAGGAATTGACAAAGGTTGAAGAAGTCCTGCTGGTCTCTAATGTTTTGCTTTTACTTGTTGGCAATACAAACACTGGGACACGAACTCGGCTATCTCTCTTTTCATATTTGGCCACCAAAAAGTTTGCTTCACATCTTGATACATCTTAGTGTTCCCCGGGTGAACGGCAAATCTTGAACTATGGGCCTCATGCAAAATCTTCATTTTCAACTCTGGGACGTCGGCCACGCACAATCTTCCTTCAAACTTAAGTATCTGATTCTCAATAGTATACCCTGACCTCGACTTTGTGATAATCTCGTCAAATACCCTCTTAAAGAATCCACCTTCCATCTGTTTGGCCTTCACTTCCTCGATAATGGTCGGCACCACTGAAATCATGGCTAAGCATACTAAACTTCCAACTGACTTCCTGCTCAATGCGTCGGCTACTGAGTTTGCTTTACCTGGGTGATACTGAATTGCATGTTGTAGTCTTTCAATAATTCAAGCCATCTTCTCTGTCTCAAGTTTAATTCCTTCTGAGTGAATAAGTACTTTAAACTCTTGTGATCTGTGAAAACTTGGCAAGAAGCTCCATACAAGTAATGGCGCCAAATCTTCAAAGCAAACACTACGGCTGCTAGCTCAGGTCATGGGTAGGATAGTTCTTTTCATGAGGTCTCAACTGGCGAGACGCATATGCTATAACTTTACCCCCTTGCATTAATACACAACCCAAACCCTTATGCGAAGCATCACTATAAATCTTGAATTCTCATTACCTGACGGTAGTACAAGAACTGGTGCCGTGACTAACCTCGTCTTCAACTCCTGGAAAGCTGATTCCCTGTCTTCGGTCCATTCGTATGCCGCTCCTTTCTTAGTCAATTGTGTCAACGGAATCGCAATGCTTGAGAAATCCTTCACGAACTTCCTGTAATAACCTGCCAAGCCCAGAAAACTACGAACCTCGGACACGTTGGTCGGCGTCGGCCAATTCACAATGGCTTCGATCTTACTAGGATCAACTGAGATACCCTCTTCATTAATCACATGCCCTAAAAATGAAATGCTGGAAAGCCAAAACTCACACTTGCTCGACTTGGCATACAACTTTTTGTCTCTCAAGATTTGTAGGGCAAGTCTCAGATGATTCTCGTGCTCAACTTTACTCTTGGAATAGATCAATATGTCGTCGATGAAAACAACCACGAACTCATCTAGGTATGGCTTAAAGACCCTGTTCATCAAATCCATGAATGCTGCAGGTGCATTAGTCACTCCAAAAGGCATTACCAAAAATTCGTAGTGGCCATATCTTGTCCGAAAAGCAGTCTTCTCAATATCCTCGGCTTTAACCTTGAGCTGATGGTAGCTCGACCTAAGATTAATTTTAGAAAAGACTCGTGCCCCTTGTAGTTGATCAAGCAAATCATCAATCCTAGGCAATGGGTACCTATTCTTAATGGTTACCTTGTTAAGTTCTCAGTAATCAACGCAAAGACGAAGTGTACCATCCTTTTTCTTAACAAATAGAACTGGTGCTCCCCATGGTGAAGTGCTCGGCCTAATAAATCCCTTATCCAACAATTCTTGTAGTTGCACTTTCAACTCCTTGAGCTCGGCTGGGGCCATTCTATAGGGTGTTTTGGAGATAGGCTGTGTTCCCGACATGACGTCAACAGTGAATTCTATTTCTCTATCGACTAAGTGGCCAGGCAATTCGTTCGGAAATACGTCGGGGAATTCATTAACGATTGGAATGTCGGCCAATCCTACGTTTCCATTCAAACTACTTAATATGCTACACAAATAACCCTGACACCCTTTTTGGATTAGCTTATAGGCTTTCATGGATGAGATCAAGTAAGGCGGGGATACTACTCATTTACCCTGGAAGGTAACCTCAGCTTGGTTTGGGGGTTTCAGTGAGACACTCTTGGAAACACAGTTAATGGATGCATGATTTCCCATTAACCAATCCATCCCCAATATGACATCGAATTGAGTTATGTTCAATGGCATTGTAGACACCCCATTTTGACCGGCCCTAAGACTTGGGCGCTTTCTTTTGATTACCGATGATGACAATTAGAATGTGTTTCTCACAAAATTCTCAGTAAGAAAGATGGAATTTAAGTTTTAATCCTAACCTTCACCCATTTTTGGCCAAACTATTTTAGACCTTAAAACCCTCTTTTCAAAATATGTTTTTTTAAAATGTTTCTACAATGTCCCGAAGCTCCTATTATTTCGATTAAAATGTTGCACTTTTCAGTAAACCGAGTAAGGACAAAGTGGAAATAAATGGAAGGGAGGTGAACTTTTTTGAAAAATATTTAAAAACATCTTCTTTATAGGTTTGGAGTTAAAGGAAATAGGAGGGGATGAAAGAAAATTGGTTTAGGAAAAGAATGAGTATCAAATCATTAAGAAGGAAATGAGCAGCCTTTACTAAATTAGGCATATCTCTTTGTACACTTGGAATTTAAATGTGAGGCCACCACCATTGGAAAGTAGACTTCTGAGGCTTCAATGTAGACCCAAGAACCATCTCAGATCAAGTCCAAATAAGGGAGATATGCCCATTTGAAGTTGGGCTTAAGAGCAGATTTTGTTGACCCAGCCCGAGACAACCTTTACTAAATTAGGCATATCTCTTTGTACACTTGGAATTTAAATGTAAGGTCACCACCATTGGAAAGTATACTTCTGGGGCTTCAATTTGGACCCAAGAACCGCCTAAAACCAAGTACATATGGGGCAGATATGCCCATTTGAAGTTGGACTTAAAAGCAGATTTTGTTGACTCGGCCCAAAACAACAATAGCCCATTTTTTCTTGGTTTTGGTTCGGTTGGGACAACCCATTTACCTATTTTCTGAGCCATTCAAGTGCATCCACTCATCCTCCATTATACCTAATCATCCCCCATTGTCAAAAAGAGGTTTTGTTTGCATTCATAAAGGAGTATCCCATGCAACCACCTTGAAAATTTGCCCTCCTATCACATTCTTGTCTCCCACCTTCTTTTTGACCTTTACTCTCCCTCATTGCCTATATAGAATGATTATATTGTAAGAGAGAAGGAGGACCACGAAATTGAAGAAAAAGGAGTGAGAAAAGAGTGAAAAAAGAGAGAAAAATTGAGTTTTTGAGCCAAAAATATTCCTATCTTCCATATACATCCCATACCTTCCATAGCTACTGAAATCCCTCATTTCCATACACCAAAACCACTTCAAAAATTTTGATATAGCCAAAGATCAATTGCCTTGATCATAATGAAGAGTGTTTAGTGATTGAAAGTGTGAAAAACTAGAGAGTTAGCCACTTTCCACACCATAAACTCCATAATTTCGAATTGAGGATTTAAGAACACACTTCCTACACTTGAGGGTGATCAAGAGGGAGTTTGGGAATCAAGAAGTTCAATCTTTCTTTGGAAGGTGAATTTTTAGTCTTCATTTTCTTATATTTTATATCTCATATTTATTTTCTGACTTCTTATTTCATAGTGTGTTGTTATAATCCTAGTGGTTTGTTTAGCCCATAATTATTTATTATTTATTTATTTATTTTTATTCGCATGTTTTAATTTCATATTAGTTTTATTGTAATCTTGTATGTTCTACCTTATAATTATTTTTTTCTTGTATTAGTCTCATATTAGTTTTGTTGTAATCTTACATGTTCTATCTTATATTTGTTTTATTGTTTTAGGTTTATGTTGTAAGTTTGCACTTTTTATTTTATTTTATATTTGTTTTCGTGTTTTTAATCTAACCGGTAGTGGTTAGTTGAGCCACCTACATATTTTTGTTTGTGCCTTTTCTTGGTTTCGCAACAAGACAGGTTTTGCTTGGCCTAGTTGGCCGGCCGACCTATTTGGCCGGTCGGTTAGCTTCTTCAGACAAGATGGCGTAATCTCCCAATGTTGACCAATTTTCCGGTGGCGGTTCCAAAGAACATGAAGTTTTTTTATTTTTATATTTATTTTTAATTTTGAGCGTATTGTGAGGTTTTTATTTTATTGTAATATTCTCCTCATCCCTCTCTAATTTGGTTTGTAATTATTCTTTAAAATGTTGTAATAATTCCCCGCCCCGCTTCTTTCTATCCCGTTCTTTTACTTGCTTTCTTTATTTGTACATAAACATCATATTTATTTTTCATCATATTCATGCTTTGCATCCATGTTTCATGCATCTTGATTCGGCTAAGTTTGCATTTGTGGATTTAATCAATTCCTATGTGATTATGTGCGCTACCTTATGTTCTTGAGATGATTCACATGTCATATCTTAGAAGCCGAATTTTTAGTTGCATCTCATGAGTGAATTGCATTAGGACATTGTATATAGAATCATGCATATTTTTTAACTTTGTTTTGTAGCTGTTCGTGGGACGTCGGTAAATATGTAAGTTTTTATGCTTTAGCATCCCGTTTGTGCGTGTTTTTCTTACTATGTTCAAGCATCCTACCATGTGGCTATTTGCTTAAGTGATAAACTGTATGAATGCCTGTGGATGAATGCTTGTTGTTTGAATTGGAATAATTCAATAAATGTACGTTTTAAGCCCACTTTGCAGTGGCAAATTCACAAACTTTAAGCCCACTTTGTCAAGTGGCAAATTCAAACCCTTTTCGAAAAGCAAACATGAAGTTGAATTGTTCCAATTTGAGCAAACTAGTCTATACTTGTATGCTTCACATAGTAAATTTTAGGATTTACTAAAATAATCAGAACATAAACATATAAAGAAAATAAAATTCATATCATGGTTTAGTAGAGGCCGATCTTTTGATCGGGTGAGCAGGGGTGCTCATTATTGACCTTCCCCTCTCATACCTAAGGTTCTGAACCAAGCATCCTTGGTTACGATGAACAGTGGCCTTGGCACCGAGTCATAGGTTTCCTAATTTCCCAAAATATTAGGTGGCGACTCTGAGATCTGATGACGTAGTCCATTTTTGACAAAATTGCAATAAAATGGATTTTCAATAAAAGTTGCCAAATCTGGACTCTCATCTACGTTTCACATTGCACTCGTGAAACTTGAGATCAAAGAGATCTCGGGAGTCTGAACTGTTTAACGCGCGCGGGTACCCCCCCGGGCATGTTACAGGCATCAAATCAACTAATAATTCTACGTTCTTAATCACAACAATACATGCTCTATAAATGGATACAACAATCATAGTTCTCCCAGATGGAGTAGATACAGATAGCTCATAACCAAGGGGTTCTAGTGGTCTATTCAACTTCTCGGCAAACTTAATAGATGCAAATGAATGTGTAGAACCTAAATCAATCAATATGTATGCATCTTGAGAACAAATTGAAAGTATACCTGACACTACCGTCTCTGCATTCTGAGTGTCTCTTGGGACCAATGCAAAAACTCTGCCCTGCCTCATCTGTCTTTTCCCGATGTTACCTTTCTGTGCGGAACCCGAGGTGCTCCCATTTTTCTTACCATCATCAGTCCTTGTCTTCGGACAATCCTTCACGCGATGACCGATCTCGCCACATTCAAAGCAAGCCCCCGACGCCCAACGACAAACCCCGAGATGCGGCTTCCCGCAACTTACACACGTTGGCTTAGCATTACCTTCCTGTTTTAAGTTGCTGGAACTGCCCATGTTCGCCCTTCTCTTGGCATCGAACGATACTCGGCGATTCTTATAGTTCTGTCTCTTCCTCTGGCTCTCTCCTGAATTCTGATATCTGTTCAGGTTAGCTTCTGCCAAGATGGCTTTATCTAACACTCTGGCGTAAGTCGGCATATTGAGCATGTTAACCCGATCCTGTATCGGTCCACGAAGCCCACTTTCAAACTTCCTAGCTTTTCTATATTCGTCGTCTACCATATGAGGCGCATATCTCGCCAACTCGATAAAAGCACGGTCGTATTCTGCCACTGTCTTGTTGCCTTGGGTCAAGGTCTGGAACTCTGTCGTCTTTCGGTCTCGAACACTAAGGGGAAAATGCTTGTTGTAAAACAGCTCCAAAAATCTGGCCCAAGTCAGACCAGGATTGCTTTCTCGGATCATCATCCACCATCTTCGAGTGTCGTCGTCTAACGTGAATGCTGCTAATGACACTTTCTGAGCGTCGGTGCTGGGGAAAATCTCGAACAACTTCTCCATTTCCAAAACCCATGCCTCGGCCTTCATCGACTCTATACCTCCAGAGAATCTCGGCAGTTTCATTTTCTTAAACTCCCTAATCAAGGTTATCGTGCCGTCCCCATACAAAGCCGGTTGTGGAGGCACCTGCGACACTGGAGGAGGTGGAGGCGGAACTGCATGTCGGCCATTCGTTTGCTCGGCCTGAGTAGAAGTAGTACTAGTGTTTGTGGCCTAGGTTGTCTCAACTCACGAACCAGACCTTCCACTAATCTTTCTAGTCTGTCCAATCTGTCCTCGGGGTGATCTCGGCCAACTGGTGGTCTACCTCTCCTCATGATGCTATGAGTATGCAAAATGTAACTTTAAAACAAACTGGACTAATAATCATGTATGCAACTAACAAATGGTCATGCCGAGATGATGCACACCTTGTCAAATAGAAAGCAATATGATGCAATCCTAACATCATTCTAAGGGGAAAATCCTATGCTCTTTAGGACTCAAAGTGTGTGAATAACGCATTATAAGAAACTTGTGCTCTGATACCAATCTGTCACGACCCCATTCCGCCCCTAGTAGAATGGTGCCATGATGGCCAGTAATCCGAGATTTACCAAAGGCCAACTTACAAGGATTCACACACAATCAGAGTATACATATGGGGCTAACATGTGCGGAAGCAATACATTTAAATCTAAGTGGTCCATAAGAGCTGTGCATAGATCAAATGAAATGACATACATCTTAACATAGTTTACAACTTGAATACAAATAAAGGAAATACATAATACATCTTGACCAAAAGGCTTCTCAAGCCGTCATATACAAAATACAAAGAAATACAAGCTGAGAAGCATGATCTTCAAGATGCTACAAAAATGCGAATCCAAAACAATGTTACAAAGCACATCTAGGCGTCACCGCCGTCCTGCTCATCACCTACATATATATAAAGAGGGTGAGCTTGGATACTCAGCGAATGATATAATTAATAAAGGTTTGCATGACTGATACCCAAGATTTCTATCAAAACAATACATAGCATAACTAGCACAAAATCAAGGGATGGACCAAGTTCATCTATCAAATCTTTCAAAGCTTCAAGGGATGCTTACAAGCATCAACATAGTATAAGGGATGACATTAACAAAGGTGCTACAAAAGCTTAGAGTCCTCTAGCACGTAAGGACTTGTGCTACAAATGCTTATAGTCCCTTAGCACTTACGGACTTGTCTACAAATGCTTATAGTCCCTTAGCACGTACGGACTTGTGCTACAAATGCTTATAGTCCCTTAGCACGTACGGACTTTCCAAGATTGTCATCCAAAACAAGCTATTTACTTGATACACAAAATAGGGGTAATCATTCATGCTTACAAATACTTTCCCAAAACAAGGCAAAACAAAACTTTATCAAAACGTTATAACATAGCTTTATTAAAAATACCACTCACATAGTTCTTCGGGTGTGGGAATTTCAAGCAAGGATCCAAGGCCTACAATCACATAATAATTCCCATTGAATGCACTTCAAGAAGTCAAGGTAAGATGCTCAAGAATGGGCATGAAATGTATTCTCAAAACAAGCTTCACATGCATACAGATGATCTCGGCATTCTTTCCAAAACTAGATCAAGACAAGGCAAAACATGCTGAAGGTTAAGACACTGTTTTTCATCTCGGGAAAACATACTGGGCACCAACCAGGTCTTGGCCGAGGTCCCGCACCTCCTTGCCGAGGTGTGGTCCCAATGGCCACATTTAAGGAAATGAAGTCGGGAAAATCTGGGTTTCCCTTCGAAGAACATGAAGAACATGATCATGAAGAACATCAAGAACATGAATGCTTAAATCACAACTTTTATTACAAAATCTGAGACTTCATGCTATGAGTTCGAAAACATGGACCTGGGTACCCATACTCGAAAATCTTATAGAAACAAACACGAAAACATGGTTCTTGATACAAACTTTCAGATCAAACAAGGCTTTCTTCAAGAACACAAGAACACCATTTCTCTTTCTAAAACCAAACTTTAAATCGACGTATGGCTTACAAATTATGTTCGATCATGCAATGCAGTTAGATGAACAATAAGAACAACGAGAGTAGATCAAGATTCTAACCTTAAAACACGAATCTAACGGTTCAAGGTACGAAGATCAAGCCTGAAAATCCACTTCTCTCTCAAGAACTTCTTCTTCTTCTTCCTAGAGCCTCTCTCTCTAAAAGACAAAGATGTGATACAAAATGACATGTTTCTCTGCTGCCAGCAGACTTAACCCTCTGTTGGGACACGTGGCAACGACTGATTGGTTCTCCTCAAAAAGGTGACTGAGTGAAAAGACAAGGCTATGACAAAGCGTATATAACAAGCTAACGGCAAGGGCACTCCGGCAAGAAATGATCTCGGCTAAGAACAAGGCTTCGACAAGTAAGGTTTCAATGATCTCGGCAAGGAAGGACAACGCTTGGCCAAGCTGTGCCACACCTCGGCCTAGATGTGCCACACCCCGGTCTAGGTCATACCAATCCAGGAACAAGATCACTTAGGTGCACAGCCTAGATACACATCTCGGCCTAGATAATACACATCTCGGCCTTGGTGATGAACACCTCGGCCTAGATAATGACATCTCGGCCAATATGCCAAGGCGAAGGTAGAGGTCAACCAAAGTGGTTCCAAGATAGTCCTAGACACAAGAGGTTCAAAGGTGCGACCTAGGCTTAAATGACCTCGGCCAAACTCACACCAAGCAAGGAACAAAGCATGTAACAATACTTAAGTAAAACAAGACAAGATTTGCAATGCAACTTATCAAGACAAAATCATATAGATGCGTATGAGTATGGTTAAGACAGTGTGAGGGTTATTACAGCTCGAGCGGGATTTGCAAATCCTCAGTACTTTGCACGTCTACAAAAGTGCTGGTGGAGTGTACTTTGCGTGTATATCACTTTGTCATATCTTTTCATCCAAAACCCTAAAGTTGAGAGCCTCTCTCTCTAAAATACTCCCCATCTCTACATTTTGACCTAGATCTATTGATTTGTCCACCCAACTCCCTCTGATAAAAAGTTAGAACTTCTCAAGATCTTCTATTTGACCCGATTAAAGTTAAATTTCGGCATCTTTGCGGTTTCATCCTTACTTGGCTCGTCTTCTCTCTTTGAGGTAAAAATTTTCTACACTTTGTTATGGTTTTTAACTTAGATATTTTGTGGTTGTGTAACAATGGTGGGTTTGGGAATATTTTGGACACAAGCCTAGGGTTTTGGTGAAATGTAAAAGAGGTGTTTTTGGTGGAAATGAAATAAAAGAATATGAGGTTTGAAAATGAAGCCTTGTAGTGTCAAAATAGTTGATTTTGGTACTTGGTTGAGATTTGGAGAAAATGGGAAATTTGCCCTAGAGTGAGTACTATATTTATTTTGTATAAATAAATGAAATTGATGTTGTAAACTTGGAAATGGACAAGTATTGACATGGATTGTGAAATGAAATAGATGATGTGTTTCATCTTTGGAAATTTTGAATAAATTATCTGTCTTGAGAATATATATATATATATCTGTTTAGAAATATCTGTATTGGGCTATCGGTGGAGAATAGCTTTGATTATTGTAGAAATTACATGTGGATTAGGTGAATTGAAACTATCCCATGGTTGATTGTCATTGAATATGATTATATTGTAAATACATTGAATATGTATTTATTCGGGAGTGGAAAGGGGATGTACTCCATGTGTGATTATAAGTTTATATACATTGCATATGTATGAATGATTGTTTGGGAGGAAAAAGGGGATGGACTCTACTATAATTAAGTTGGTCGGAGTGTCCTGGGTGAAAGTCCCGAAATTATACATGAGTGCCGATCCCGCGGACGAAATATCTATAAAATGGCAATTTGAAATTATACATGGGTGCCGATCCCGCGGACGAAATATCTATAAAGTGGCAATTTGAAATTATACATGGGTGCCGATCCCGCGGACGAAATATCTATAAAATGGCAATTTGAAATTATACATGGGTGCCGATCCCGCGGATGAAATATCCGTAAAATGGCAATTGGAAGTGTTGATGTGATAATTATGGAATTGTTGAACTACTGAGTTGTAGTCTCATTTGGGTTATTGAAAATCATGAAATTGGCTCATGTGTTAAAATGAACTAAGAAAGAATGAAATAAGATATGAACTTGGTGTTTTGTGATTACAAGGAATGGTGAATGTTTTAGCCCTAACATTGTTTATACCTGCTGCTCCTATATCTTTGTTAAATCTCATATATTGTGTTAGATTATTCCTACTAGGTTGTGGCTCACCCTATTTGGGGAAATCATTTTCAGGTAATGATGGGATGCCTCCACCAAAGCAATAGCATTTAAGGGATATTTGAGAAGCAAGAGCTTCTTGTTTTGTTTCATTTTTGTATAGCCTAGGGCTTTAATTGTAAGGATAGTCCCACTTTTGTTCTATCCAAGTCAAGACTTGGAAAGGTGTAAGCCTGAAGGGCATTTATTTATGTTAAACTCTTTGTATTATTAATTTCATGTAATGAAAGAACAGTTTACTCTAATGTATGTTGTCATTTATGTATGTTTATCGGTTATATCTATAGTTATATTTTGAGGGCGTTACACGAGGAATGGGTAGATTTTTCTCATTTTTTCAAGTTGCCGACCTAATAGAAAAAAACTCTAGAACTTGGAGGGAGCCATTACTCAAATCTCTATTTCCACATGAAATGATCAAGCATATTCTCAATACCCACATCCCACTTGACAATAAACTATACATTGTTATGTAGCGCCAAACTAAAAATGGATGCAATTGGATTAAGTCAAGCTATTTCATGGCGCTGAAAGACCATTTTACGTTAGCCAAAAATGATAACGGGACTAACAGTGATATTTGGAAGAAAGTTAGAAAACTAACCTTCCAGCCAAGTGGTCAATGTTCATTTGGAAGTTTATTCGTAGAATACCGCATGTTGATCTATCTCTTTCCAAAAGGCGATTTCAAAATGATTTTATTTTTCCTAGATGTCATGAAGAGATTGAAACCCTTAAACATGTATTTTTCCGTTGCCCCTTTGCAAAACGAATTTGGAGAGGATCCTGTTTGGGGTTAAACTTTGTTATAGGAAACTCGATAGAGGCTGATTATTGGCTTCTTGAGTGGATCAAAACTGCACCTGATAATGAAACCATTGTTGAATCCATCAAAATTCTTTGGGGAATATGGCTTCGTCGTAACAAAGCATCCTTCGAGCAAATTGTAGAGGACCCAATTTGGTCTATGATTTCTATTCACCAACTGGATTGGGAATGCAGTGAAAATATTTTTTTATTTCAAGGACATCTTTGTCAACTATCGCGGTTGAAATAATTTTGGAATTCCATAATTTTTTTCTAACAGTGCGCAATGCTTTCCAAAGACAAATTTTGATAGGTTTATAATAGATGGAGCTTCGATTCGACATTCAAAGAAAGCAGAGGCTGCCTGGGATGCGTTCAACAACAATGGGCAACAATCAAGGTCTATGGAGTTCTAGTTTTTTGCCTCATCAGCATTGATGGCTGAAGCATGTGCATGCTTAGAAGTTTTGGGATGGTGTGTGTCCCACAATGTTAACACAGCTGCTATCCTCACTGACAGCCGAGTTAACAACATTACAAATAGTAAAGCACGTGAATGGGATGTGGACGATGTTATTTTGGATATATGTAATCTTTCGTAGTGTATTGACCATGTTTGTATCACAAAGGTGCACAGACAGCAATTTATCAGGCACATATGTTGGCTAAAGTAGCATCCTTACATGCTGCATTTTAGTCCCTTTAAGACTTAAATATATATGCATCTTATCTCTCATCAAAAAAAGAAAAAGAAGGGATTTTCACGAGGCCATAGTTTTTATTCAAGTTTTTTTTTTCTTTCCCCCGCAGGGTTCTATTTGGGAGAAGCAACTCCTTGTTTGATTAGCTAGAGTAAAGTATGTACCAGGTAAGAAGTGGCCTAGTGGGTATCAAGAAAGCTAGATGTCACAGCCTTGGTTGTTTCCAAGCTATCCGTGCGGCACTTAGACAATCTCAAGTCCTACTTTGCTAAGTAAGCCTAACTCACAAACTTGTAGGAAAAAGAAGTTAGAAGAACACAAGAGAGTTTGAGAGAATGCCTTGTATTCACTCTTGAGAGAAAGCTTTACAATTCTTGGATGGATTGGAGCAAATAAGCTCCTCTCCTATTTATAGGCTCCTTATGAGCATTCTAGAATCCTCAAGAAAACATCATGTAGAAGCTTCCTATGGAAGCCTTCTTTACAAGCTACAAGAATGTTCTAGAATGCCTTCTAGAACTATCTATACAAATATCTAATTATATGTACAAGTGTATAGATTCTTGAATTCCCTAGGTCCTTCTAGAATTCTCCATAGTCTTCATATGTGCTAGAGTTTGCTAGGGAGTTCTAGATTCTTCCATGTTCTCTCAAGTGATGGAATGAGCTAGGAAGTGCTAGATCCTTCTATTGATCTCCATGCTCTCAAGCTCCCATATTTTCTCAAGTCTTCCAGGAGCTTCCAGAATATTCTATTAGCCTCCCTTCCTTGAGATTTCCTCTTGGTAGGCAATTTTGTCTAGGTAATTTGGCGGGACGTGACATTCTCCTCCACTCATGCTCACGACGCCCTCGTCGTGCTTTCTTCCTCGAAGTCACTGGTTTTCTCCTTGACTTGCACCATTTTACCTTGTCCACTTGCCCTATTGTTAACTTAACAAATGTGCATATCGGCGGACTATCTTCTGTAGAGCCAGTTATCTTCTTGGCAATGCCTACTACCTCTTTCTTGTCCGTCCTCGACTTAATATACATAGCTGACAGAGGCTTGAGTTTAGTATTCAACTTACTCACCATTGGCACAATGCAAGGTCCACCCTCCATAATACACATAGTGTTGTTGCGAGGTAATAGTGCCACGTTAAACTCCCGCAAGAATTCTATTCCTAGCACCACGTCATAGTCATCAAATGATGCTATCGAAAAATTGACTGTTCTGCGCCACCCACCAAGGTGCAGCTCAACCCCTCGAGCCATGGCATCTACGAGCTTTGCCTTGGTGTTCACCGTCTTCATCAATCATTGACCCTTGTCAAGTTTAAGACCAAACCTCTTGGCCTCCTCCGTATTAATGAAGTTGTGCGGCGCACCTGTGTCTACCATGACTTGGGTCACTCTCCCGTTGATCTTGGCATCCATATACATTAAACCCTTATCTCATTGGGTCAATGTAGTAGGCTTCAATTCGATGACACCGAGTAGTTGTAGAGATCCTATTTGCGGAGTCTCCACATTTTTCCGTTCTTCAATCATGGCATTAAGGGCTTGCCTCTTGGGACACTCTCTAGCCCAATGTGGCCTGTCACATAGAAAACACTTGGTCTTGGGTTTGAATCTCTCCTTGTTCTCTCTGACATTGTCTTTGCCCTCTTTGCCAGTGGGAGGCTTGCCGTGCCTTCCCTTGCATTGGATGCCTTCATCCTTATCTTCCTCACTTTCACTAAAACTTCTGCTAGGGTCACCATTGGATGTCTTGGCCTTGCCATCCCCACGTTTGTACTCAATAAGTGATTCTGCCATTGCCATGGCCGTTGCAAGGTCTTGCACGCCTCGGTGTCATAACTCTTGCTCTACCCATGGTTATAGGTTGTCTAGAAAGTTGAAGAGCAATTCCTCATCAGTCATATTCGAGATTTCAAGAATGAGTGTAGAGAATTCCCTTACATAGTCCCGAATAGACTTTGTGTGTTTAAGATTTTTTATGCTCTTCCTTGCTTGGTAGGCCACATCCTCGGGATAAAATTGCTTCTTAAGTTCTCTTTTGAAATCATCTCAGGTTGCTATGGTGCACGTACCTCACTCAATGTCAACATGCCTCCTACGCCACCATAGTGTAGCTGTGTCGGTGAGGTAAAGGATTGCGGTCTGTACCTTGGCATCTTCTTCAATTACCGCCATCGCTTCGAAATACCTCTCCATGTGCCACAAGTAATTGTTTATCTCCTTGGCATCTCTCTTTCCATCAAAAGGTTTTGGTTTTGGCACCTCCACCTTGGACATCCTCGGCAAGGTCACAGCTCCCCCGGCTATGGCCTTTTTTCACATTGCCACGTCTTGGTACACCTCCTCCATGCGGGCATCAAACTGTGCGAGCATCTCCAACACCTTGGCTTGGAAGGAATCATTGGCCATTTGTGCATCATGTGCCACGGAATTGATGGTGGAAAGCATGCCATCGTGGAGTTCCTTGATCTGCCCCTTGAGACCCTCCACCTCCTGTTCAAAGCTTTGCTCCAACACATCAAGACGCTCCCCCGAGTCACCCACGGCAAGCTCCACCTTGGCAAGTCGTGTTTCCATGGTGGTCATAGCATCTCGTGACTTATCCTTCCTTCCCTTCGTGGGTTCCCTTCCACAGGTTTACTCCATTACAATCTCCTCTACACCGGATGACATTGTTGCCTTCTCTTCCTTTGTCTTGAACCTGCTCTGATACCACGTGTCACAGCCTTGGTTGTTTCCAAGCTATCCGTGCGGCACTTAGATAATCTCAAGTCCTACTTAATGATGCTAAGTAAGCCTAACTCACAAACTTGTAGGAAAGAGAAGTTAGAAGAACACAAGAGAGTTTGAGAGAATGCCTTGTATTCACTCTTGAGAGAATCCTTTACAGTTCTTGGATGGATTGGAGCAAATGAGCTCCTCTCCTATTTATAGGCTCCTTATGAGCATTCTAGAATCCTCAAGAAAACATCATGTAGAAGCTTCCCATGGAAGCCTTCTTTACAAGCTACAAGAATGTTCTAGAATGCCTTCTAGAACTATTTATACAAATATCTAATTATATGTACAAGTGTATAGGTTCTTGAATGCCCTAGGTCCTTCTAGAATTCTCCATAGTCTTCATATGTGCTAGAGTTTGCTAGGGAGTTCTAGATTCTTCCATGTCAAGTGTTGGAATGAGCTAGGAAGTTCTAGATCCTTATATTAATCTCCATGCTCCCAAGCTCCCATATTTTCTCAAGTCTTCCAGGAGTTTCCAGAATATTCTATTAGCCTCCCTTCCTTGAGATTTCCTCTTGGTAGGCAATTTTGTCTAGGTAATTTGGCGGGACGTGACATAGAGCTAATAATTTTGACATCCTTTCCAAACAATTTACAAATTTTAATTTAAAACCATAATATGCTACTAAAAGCACAGTTGCTAAACTTGTTACTTAAAATCCACTTCCTGTAAATATAACTAGTGCAGAATTTAACATAATATTCCCATATCATGTACTTCTCTAACAAATTTCAGGCAACCTCAAGCCAGTCCCAAAAGCATGGATCAGTGCTTTCACCTCAGAAACACTATTACAAGTCATGCATTCTCACTCAAAACATTCTTCTGGCAAATACTTCAAGCGGTCATCCTTCCAGCTATTCACATCACACTTGCCATCGGCTTTTCTCAAAACTGGAGGCACGGAACAATACGAGGAGCAAGCATGAGCACACTTCCACATGAAAAAGAAAAAATAACTAAAAATGAGAATATGAATGCACTAAGGATCAAGGACACGAGTAAGATGTTGCTTCTCACTTTCTAAGAGTTCGGCATCCCTTTTGTTGTCACCACTAGCCACGTAAGTCCACTTGTCCAGTGCCAAGAAATAATAATAATAGTATCAATGTTTTTACACCGTATAAAAATAATAAAAAGTACCCCAAGACCTTATGTCGCTCGCCAACAAAGAATATGCTTAAAAGAAGTTGAATAACACAGGTAACTAATCATGGCTGAAATGTAAGGACCATATAAAAGGCATAATAAAAATATTAAATAGGAATATCTAACAAAATAATTAACCAATAGATAAGACAACTTGGACTCATCTTTCCAAATGTCATTGGCCCCTTACCTCATTCGGACAATTGTTTTCCGATTTCGCTGAGACAATTACGAAAGCCAAATGCTCAAGTCGTACCATCTCGTCACCTGCAGCGTAAATTATTGAAATATAAAAAAACAAAAACAAAACAAACTAAATCAAAAACTAAAATACAAAAAACAAAAAATGATATGCACAAACCTAATTCATCCAAACTACTCAATTATGATGCAATCCCTAAACCGTTTCCCCAAAAGGCATAATAGGACATGGGTATATGTTCTAGGCAGATATTCCATGGTCTTACTCTATGCCTCAAGCAAGCACAGAAATACAAACTATTACTCACCGTAAAACAATAACATTAAAAGATCTCATATAAGACTACAAATAAAAGTAACTCAACACAATTCGAAGGTAGTAAATCCAAGGAAGAAGAATTAAAATCACCGGCGGGTCCAATGGAAGGAGAGAAATCATACCATAAAACACTCGCAACATCCCCCGATAACTTGTAAATGATGCATATAAGAACTTTCACATGCTTCAGAGCCAAACAGTTTAGCGGTCTACCATTGAGGGTCCTCTGGACAGTCCCACTAACTCTAGATAGAGAGAGGCCAAACAAAAATATGTGTTTAGATTGATGAAATGGTGATCCCGCATTCTTTTTCATGATCAGCAATCTGAACTACTTCGATAACCTCATCCGCAAAATGTCCAAAGACACCACATGATAAAGGAAAAGTAACTGCTTCCTGAAAACGCTGCAACTGTTGTGCACATGTGCATGCATATGCGCGAGCACATGTGAGAGAAGAAATGGAAGAAGTTGACAAACAATTAACAAGAAACATCAGGATGCACCACCAAGCTATCTCCATCTCTACTGACGGAAAAATATAGTGACAATGACACATGAAATTTGTAAACATGAAAAATGACAATGACAATTACATGTAAAAAAATTAAAGGAGCATGTAAATCATGACATACTATGAAATGTAGACACAGACATGAATACGGACATGGGATACTAGACACAAATATGACATCACACGGATACATCAACGTGGAAAATTTCAGAAAAGACAAACTATGACAAAAAGATAATTGTAACACGTCTCTCATCTTTTTAAACCATATGCTAATACATTTACATATCTTTTTCATTTAATTTTATGTGAAAGGTCTGTAGGATCTATTCTTAAGAACTATACATTTTTTAAGGGTATAAGATAATTATGTCAAATTCTCAACTTTGAAACTAAGACGTCAGCAAATTTCTAAAATTGTTGCTCTAATGTTTATATTTTAGAGATAAACATGGCCAAGAAATGAAGGACACATCGCAAAAATGAATGTCAAACTCGTGTCCAAAATTCAGATTTTTATGTTTAATTATGGAGATGAAAAAATTATATAAATGTATTGAGCATGTGTTCCAAAGTGTCGGAGCGTCGTTTACATCCGACACGGACACGTCACCTTCTTAGAAGTGTTTGTGATTCTTAGCCATAGAATCCAAAAATTAGCAAAGACCGCAAGACGAGATAAAACTAATGCACATCACACTCCCAAAATAGTACCGTGTACCAACATCCCAAATCCCAATCATCTTACATATCGACTATACTTTATGCAAAAGTTGCACAACAGATGCTACCAGCGGAAATATAATGCAGCATACAATTGCAAAAATAAATAAATTGACACAAACCTACTACATTTAGCTAAGAAAACTGCAAATACTGTCGAAAGTTTTTCCTAAGAAATTCAAACATAAGCCAATAACAAATTTAATGATATAAAAAGCACCCTCCATTGCGATGAATTAATTCATATGTTAATCGGTAAGATAAGAGACAAATCAATAAAAACTACTTTCATCCCCATGCTACGCACATGCAAATGCAATTATGTATAGAGTTTGCAAAAAAGAGCCGATTTAAAGTTAAAGTGCGCTGAAGTTGACCTTAAACAGAGTTGGCAAAGAATGGCTATGAATTAATAAAATATAGCTTTCTCTAAATCAAACTGACAACTTTTAGATTGTTTAACTGGATAGGATTCAAAACATAATCTTCTAGCACTTTCAATGGCACCCAAAAACAAATTTTATAGTCATTGGGATATCTTTAAAAGAAATATACACACTAGAACCAACAAACAAAAACCAAATGCACACATAGGCCATTAGTAGTATCAGTTAATAATAAGAATAGATAAACCCACTTTGAGCCGGATATTGCCAATTCCTCTTTGGAAAGAGTATACAAAACAAGCATAATGATTGAGTATAGCCTACACATACAGTTATAATAAATAAATAGGTTTGGGTAAAAATATATTGTTATCAGATATAGAAAAAGGGGAAATGATCACACAATGTTATTTTTTTATTGGTAAGCAATCATACAATGGTATTCATTTAATTGCCAAATCGCATTTGGGGCCGAGGAACAAAAATCATAACATAGAAGGAAATAGTGTTGGTTTCAAGAAGCACTACTCAATCCCTCCATCTACTTTGCAACCAGGAAATAAAACATAAATTGGAGGATAAAAGTCAAATAAAAAAACAAACATACGACACAAATAAAAAAAACAGAAGGCTGTACCATGGATATTTTGAGCTCGGCCAAGGAGAATAGCCCACACTTGAAAGAACGAACAAATTTATAGAGCTCAGAATTTCCTAAATTAACTAATTCCACAAACTTGACACACTTCCAAGCCTCTACAAATAAAGTATCAAGAACATGGTAACCTCTTGCGCCTCAACTCCAAAGTTAGCTACACTTTACAATCTTCCTGGTTTTACAAGAGCAAAATTGAACATAATGATTCATCTCTTTAAAAGAAATGTAAACCATAATAAATGAGATACAATTTTGGAAACAGATCAAGGCGCAGCAATGAAAGAGTTAATATGCCAACAAGATCATACAGGACTAGCAGCCCAATTGACTGAATAGAAAATCTGTTTGCCATTATCATCAGTTGCAATGCCTTTGGTACGCCAACAAGATCAGACACAAATAGCACCCTAACTCACAAGGTTGGAACACCAAACATTTGAGAAAAGTAATTTGATCATTTTGATGTAAATTTTAATACAGATTGCTTAATAAAAGTAAAGGAAACTGATGTCAAAGGAAAGAACCAGCCAAGCATAGAGACTTTTATAACACCGAAATTGATTTCAAGCTCATACTTTCAAAGGCACATACTTCTGCATTTCACCAATGCAAGGCTTCTATCACGCGGGCTGCTAACAATATCCAACTACAACCATAAAATCACAAATTAGCATAGCACGATGGGAATTCATCATTGGTAAATGAATTAGTAAAACATTAGAGTGTTCTATCTTGAAAAAGTGCACAATTTTAGTCCATAAGTTGAAACAAATAATATTGCCTTGCCTTGGAAATATCAAATCCCAAAGAAAAACCTATATTGAAAAGTAAGCACGCAAAATCAGAGTTCACAAAAACACAATAAAGAACAAAGGAAAATAACCACAAAAAAAGAAAAAAAAAAAAGAAACCCACATCAAATAATTATTTGAACAAATGAAAAGATAAGGTTTGAAGTGAAAAGTTAGTTAGAGGAATTTTAAAAAAAAAAAAAAAAAAAACCACACAACCACTAGCAAGAGAGAAGCGATTTGGAAAGGCATTGTTTGCAAAAATGAGCTAGAAGACAACAATAGTGATTATCCAGAAAAAAGGTTTGCATGGACTCTAAAAGATGAAACATTTTTTAAGTTGCAGAACAACAAACAAATAAGAGAACAAACATGGGAGCCAAAGTGTCATCTAACTCACGCACACCCCATTTATGTTTCAAGTAGCTGAGTGCAATAAATTATGGGAAGAAACTATTGAAAATTAACAATTAAAGCAACTAGTGAGAAAGAAAGGGTGAGCATTGGGCTGTGATAGGTAATGAATGAAGGTGTATGACATATGGGAATTGCACAGAGACTGAGTGTGTGGGAGGTAATGAATCCCTTATGGGATAGTGGTACAATTGTCCGACAGATGGAGATTTTTTCAAAATTAAGTGTAGAAGAAAAGGGGTATGTCGATAAAGAAGGTTTGACCACATGACAAGGATCTAAACGTGCCATTTTTACTATTGGTATGGTACACACTGATACCGTTGAATTTTGGTATACTGTTTTAGATTTATAATCATAAACAAAATATTGAAATTTAATTTAGATGTATATATTATAACAATAAAAAATTTATTTTTTTAAAAAAAGCCAACTTGACTGGTAATCAAATTCTCCTATAACAAAGAAAATAATAATATTAATAACAACAACAATAATAAGTGATGGAAAGTGTTTACTTTTTAGAGTGTCAAGAAACCTTTCACAGGCATTTTATTCTTCCTCTTTTTTCTTGCTTTAAATTCTTTGCAAAGTAGAATAATGCAGTTGTCATTTCGAAAATTGTGTCATCACTTCGGGAACCGAGAGTTGTACATATTCTATTCTCCTTCCCTCCCCGCCTTCCGAATGCAGCATACAACTCCCCGGTGTACTGCACTCTCCAAGTGTGTTTGTTCCCCCCTTTTTCCTTACCAAATAATAATCCCTCCGCCCCTTCTCTCTCTCTCTCTGTGTGCGTGCATGCGTGCACTCACGTGGCACTAGATTCTTCTTTTCCATCTTCTGATTTTAGTATATCAGACAATAATAGAAACAGAAGCCCGAATAGCCGGAAAATGAAAAAACTACAAGATAGACAGCAACAGTCTAGTATTTTGAGTGAAAGAAAATATGGATGTGTGTACCATTTTTGTGTCGGAGGGGAACACCCCGGGGTGTACTGACTAATACAATACAAATTATTAACATTGGTCGGAACCAGGTTTGAATAAGTGAGGCCATGAAATGTGTGTGAGAATTAAAATAATTTTAATTCAGAAAGAAGAATACCTCATGCCATGATGTTCAAGCCTTTGAATCTTTATCCTTGAATGATCAAATCTTGAATATATAAAGAAACCCACTCATAGAACACTTTTACAGAACCATATGGGAAAAGTGAAAGGAACAGAGTTTCAAGCCTATTATATTCACAAAACAACGTCTGTGTTTGATGGCTATCACAGGCATATATTTAAATAGGCTTGGACCCATATCCAAGTGTAACTCCTTATAACTTCCCACCATCAGGGAAGTTGTAAGGTCCCATGAAACCACCATATGGGATAGTGAACAGATGTTAGTTACCCATTAACCATTAAACCAATTAAATATATATAATATAAATAAATAAATAAACAAACATGTGGCATATGGGCCACTTTATGGATATTCTTACATTCTCCCACTTGGCACATATAACACACGTTGTTGACTGTCGGGTAACTAACAAACTGATTATGGCCATTAAATAAAAATATCCAAACCTTAGAGTTATAATACACGAATCATGGCGGTTATACTCTATCAATTAAGTATTTCCTTCCATGTATTATATTGTATCACACTCTCAACTTTATGTGGTGTCATTCTTTATGAATAACTTCTAATAAGTTATTCTGGGTCCAATGATCCCTATGGATCAATAGTCCCAATGGACTGCATAGCATCACAAATACTTTAGGTGCACAAAATGATGTTTTTCACTAATAATAATCAAAATGTCATGACAAAACAAAATAAAACAACAACTAGAAAAATTATTGAGCTAACCAATCAGTCTCATGCCCTCAACGTGTTTTGAAAACACCTTTACAGAAAGACCTTTGGTCATGGGATCTACAATCATCATATCGGTACTAATATGCTCAATGCTGACTTCTTGCTTCTTAACACGGTCTCGAACAACAAGATACTTTATGTTAATATGCTTGCTTCGGCTACCACTTTTGTTATTGTTAGAGAAGAAAACCGCAGCTGAATTATCACAGTAAACCTTTAATGGCCTAGAAATTGAATCCACAATTCGAAGCCCTGTGATAAAATTCCTTAACCAAATAGCTTGTGAGGTTGCTTCAAAGCATGCTATAAACTCTGCTTCCATTGTTGACGATGCAATTATCGTCTCTTTGGTGCTCTTCCATGAAACAGCACCGCCTACTAGCAGATAGACATATCCTAAAGTGGATTTTCTGGAATCTTGACAACCTGCAAAATCCGAGTCTGAATATCCAACCACCTCAAGACAGTCAACATGCTTGTAAGTAAGCACATAGTCCTTGGTTCGCTTTAAGTACCTCATGATTTTTTTTGCAGCCTTCCAATGTTCCATTCCTAGATTACTTTGGTATCTTCCAAGCATCCTAACTGCAAATGCAATGTCAGGTCGTGTACAAACCAGAGCATCCATTAAACTGCCTACAGCAGGCGCATAGGGAATGCTAACCATTTGTTCCTTTTCCAAATCATTTTTCGAACATTGATTTACACTAAATTTGTCACCCTTTAAAATGGGCGCTGCATTAGGAGTGCAATCACTCATCTTAAATTTCTCCAAAACTCTTTCAATGTAGGCTTTATGAGACAGTCCTAATGTCCTTTTGGACCTATCTCTGTGAATCTCTATGCCAATGACATAAGAAGCTTCACCCATATCCTTCATTTCAAAATTTTGGGAAAGAAATTGTTTAGTATCATGTAATAATCCCAAATCATTAGATGTAAGTAAAATGTCATCCACATATAGAACTAGAAAACTGTATTCGCTCCCACTAACCTTAAGGTATATACAGTTGTCCACAACATTCTCCGTAAAACCCTATGAAGTAATAACATTGTGGAACTTTAAATACCACTGTCAGGAAGCTTGTTTTAGTCCATATATGGATTTCTTGAGCTTGCAAACTAAGTGACTATCTTTATTAGAACAAAAACCTTCAGGTTGGTTCATGTATACTTCTTCCTCAAGATCCCCATTTAAAAATGGCGTTTTCACATCCATTTGATGTAGCTCTAAATCAAAATGAGCTACTAATGCCATGATTATTCGAAATGAATCCTTCTTAGAAACCGGAGAAAATGTATTATGATAATCGATGCCTTCTCTTTGAGTGAAACCTTTAGCTACAAAATGTTCGACATTGCCATTTGAGTCTTTCTTGGTCTTATAGACCCATTTACAGCCAACCGCTTTAACTCCTTTAGGCAACTCGACAATTTTCCAAACTTAATTCTTAGCCATAGATTCCAACTCTTCCTTCATGGCATCATACCATAATTTAGAATCATCCCTATTCATGGCATTGGAAATGAAATAGGATCATCTTTAGGTCCGATGTCAAAATCAGACTCCATTGAATATACAAAATAATCACCAGAAATTGTTGACTTTCTAGCTCGAGAGGATCTCTTTAATTCTGTAGTCTCAATTGGGACTTGAGCTAGAGACTCTATGTTGACTTGTTCCTCTTGTGGTGAAAGTTCTTGAATTTGTTGATTTTCAAGAATATCGGGTTGATTATCTTGAAAGACAACCAATTCACCTATATTCATGGGTGTTGTATCCAGATCCCGTGATTCCTTCCACTCTATCTTTCGAGGGTAACTCCCACTAGCGTTAACTTCCTCAATAAACTTAGCATTTCTGGCTTCAACAATTCTAAGTGAATTTGAAGGACAATAAAATCTGTAACCCTTGGAGTTTTCCGTATAGCCTATGAAAAAATCACTAACTGTTCTGGGGTCCAATTTCTTTGAATGTGGGTTATACACCCTCACTTCAACTGGACAACTCCAAACGTGTAAGTGTCTTAAACTTGGCTTCCATTATTTCCATAACTCAAACGGTGTTTTGGAAACAACCTTGGATGGAACCCTGTTTAAGATATACACAGCGGTTTTCAGAGCTTCACTCGATAAATTTATAGACACATTAGAATAATCCAAAAAGTTACTCAAAAAGTTAAAAAGTTAACACTATTCACCAAAAGTCAACAATTACGGCTGCACAACTCCCAATTCAAATTTTCCTCTAAAAACCAATTTTTACAATTTTTTATTACACATTTTTCCATAAAAAGTCAAAAAGTTAACCCAAACATCCATATTTTCAACCTCACTTTTTTAGTCAAAAAAGACAAAAAGTGCACTTATTTAGTCTTCCCAAACAAGGCCTAAGCATGCTCCTTACCATGTCCATAAGTGTTCGGTTCCTTCTTTCAACAACACCATTTTGTTGTGGTGTGCCAGGCATTGAATATTGTGCAATAATGCCTTCTTCCTTAAGGAACTTAGCAAATGGACCTGGTAATTATCCCAATTCTGTGTACCTCCCATAATATTCTCCACCCCTGTCTGACCTCACAATTTTAATTTTCTTTTCTGTTTGTTTCTCTACCTCTGCTTTATGAACTTTAAAAGCACCAAGTGCCTCGGCCTTATCAAACAGGAGGTAGAGATACATGTATCGTGTGAAGTCATCAATAAATGAGATAAAATATCTCTGACCATTCAAACAAGGTGGAGTAAATGGTCCACAAATATCAGTGTGTATGATTCCAAGAATTTCCTCACTCCTTTTGGCACCTTTGTTGGTCTTGTTGGTCTGCTTTCCCTTTATGCAGTCCACACAAGTACCAAAGTTGGTAAAATCAAGAGTCGGAAGGACTTCATCATTAACCAACCTCTTTATTCTCGCAATGGAGATATGTCCCAATCTCATATGCCAAAGAATAGAGGAGAACTCATTAACAATGTTACGCTTAATGACAATATCACCATGCAAGGTTAAAAGATTTTGTTCAAAAACAGGATCCAGATTTAATTTGTACAAATCATTAATTAAAGAACCAAATCCTACAGAAACAAAGTCTTTAAACAAACTAAAATTTGCACCAACAAACTGAAATTCAAATCCAAACGGTACTAGTCTAGAAACAGAAATTAAGTTTTTTGAAAAAGATGGAATGTAAAATGCGTTTTCAAGATCCAAAACAAAGCCATTTTTTAAAACAAGTCGGAAAGTTCCAACAGCTTCGACGTGTGAACGCATCCCATTGCCCGAATAGATGCCTTGTTCACTTCCCATCGGTTTCCTTAGGCTGAGGAAGCCCTGCATGGTATTAGTAATGTGAATTGTAGAACCCGAATCAATCCACCAATCATATTGATGAGTATTAACAAAATTAGATTCATAACACACAAGAGATATGAGATTACCTTTCTTCTCAAGCCATTTCTTATATTTGGGGCAGTCTTTCTTCATGTGACCCTTTTTCTTGCAGAAGAAGCATGCACCCTTATTGCCATGATTTTTAAATGGCACTTTACCAAGCTTCTTCCATTTCTGATCACCTTTGTCCTTTTTCCATTGCCCTCCTTTATGTGTTGCTACATGAGCACTTTCCACTTTTCCATGCTTCAATCTCTCCTCCTCTTCAACACACATGGTCAAAAGTTCATTGATAAACCATTTTTCCTTCTGTGTGTTGTAAGAAATTTGGAATGCTCCATATTCCACAGGAAGAGAATTGAGTATGAAATTGACAAGGAATGACTCAGAAATCTCAATCTCTAAGGACTTAAGACAAGCTGCAATGTCCCTTATTTCGATAATGTGCTCACGCACACTCCTAGAATTGTTATGCTTTATTCCTAATAGTTTGTTCATTAGGGTGCTTGCCAATGCTTTGTCAGAACTAACAAATTGCTCTTTAATAGCCCTCATGTAGTTCTTGACCTTATCAGATGGTGGGATTGAGCCCCTAATGCTCTGGCTAATATGTGACTTTATGAGCATTAGGCTTAAGCGATTGGATCGCTCCCACTTATCATAAGCACTCTTTTCTGCAACGGAACTCTCGTCCGTGGGTTTAGGAGGTTCATCCACACGGAGTGCCAGATCGAGGTCCATGCACCCTAATGTTAGAAGGATTTTGTCCTTCTAGTCCAAAAAATTATCACCGTTCAAGAATGGAATACGAGAAGACTCATTAGATAGTACATAGGTAGATATCGCTGCAATTACCAAGAACATTATTAATGCTTTGAAACAATAGCTATAGTCTGAATCAACCAATGTCAGATTCAGTAACAAATCTAAACCTTCATGTGGGTAGAGGTCACTAAACTGTATTAGATTTGCTACTACTTTATAATAAGACTAACGGGTTCCAAAATATTTAAGGAAAAGAAAACTCATACCTGTGGGTTTAGAGTGTTCAATCCCTTTAATACCCAATCCATTAGCTTATTCCAATTAAATTTCATAAATAATTACTTTCCCGTGGGACCAAGAAATTATTTATAAAACATAATTGCAATGTAAAAATGCCAAATTAATTTTTAACTTTATGTGATCAAAATACTGAGGATCACATCTTTATGTCTGAAGATGCGGTAGCTACTCTTAAAACAGAATAAAATTTTTAAATATGGCATAATTTATTAATGTGAGCAAATCCTTATAGTCACAACAAATACATAATCTTCCAATGCACATAATGTATAATATATACAATCAGAATAATATCACATGAAAAATCCCAAGACCAAACACATGTAATTCAACCTTATACTAGATTTTGCTTAAAAATTAGACCAAAATAAATTCCATAAGCCCAACACATAGTGTATTCATGTTCTTATTTCACATGAATTTTCAATGCATAAATAATTACCTTAATGCATGTAATATAATATTACATTATTCTAGAGAGCATGCCAATGAATATGAAAATTTATAAGACTTTAAAGGATGTGTTAAAATAGTTCACCGTATAAAATTCAAATGAATTTACTTACTATTTAAATATGCAACTTCAATAAACAAAATATTCGTAACAGCATGTTAAAATTTCTTCATGAAAATTCTAGAAACAAATTCAAGTCTTTTATGCTTTTTAAAATTAACTGAATAAACTCAAATAAAAGCATGAGAATTTCTAGATTTTATACAGATTAAATATTTTGCCTTTTAATGTGTGTGTCGATAAATAAAAATAATATTTAATGATATACAACAAGTCTTCAAAATAAAATAGATTCAGAGTAGGAGAAAATTCTAAATGAATGTACATACCACTAGCACAAATCAAGATGGATTCTACTGTTGCAATAGTCCTTCCTTTTCTTTAATAGTGATATTAAAAATTATGCAATATAAATTACTCATTCTGATCCTACAAAGATCCTCCCGAATTGTTAAATTTTACGGGGTGAATTAATATACAAATATCACAAGTATAAATTATTAATTTACATAAAATATGAAAAATAGTTAATTTGTTGTCAAATATGGACCACAACTTTTAATTGATTTCTTTACAGGAGTATAACAAGCTTCAAGAAATCTGGGAAGGTATTTGACATTCAAGAGTTTATTGGAGACACCAATTGTTATGTTTTATCTGACACCATTATCAAAGTTTCAATATATAACTGTACGCATCAAAACATTCATTAAATTGTTGAATAAAACGTTCTACACTGTAAGATGCGGAAGTTCGATTTCATGTAGATGAAACAAATACTAAACAACATAACAGAAGATTTGCTCTCATACCAATTATGAGAATTAAAATAATTTTAATTCAGAAAGAAGAATAACTCCTGTCATGATGTTCAAGCCTTTGAATCTTTATCCTTGAATGATCAAATCTTGAATGTATAAAGAATCCCACTCACAGAATACTTTTACAGAACCATATGGAAAAAGTGAAAGAAACAGAGTTTCAAGCCTATTCTATTCACAAAACAACGTCTGTGTTTGATGGCTATCACAGGCATATATATAGATAGGCTTGGACCCATATCCAAGTGTAACTCCTTATAACTTCCCACCATCAGGGAAGTTGTAAGGTCCCATGAAACCACCATATGGGATAGTGAACAGACGTTAGTTACCCATTAACCATTAAACTAATTAAATATATATAATATAAATAAATAAATAAACAAACATGTGGCATATGGGCCCCTTTATGGATATTCTTACAATGTGTCATTGGAAGGAAGAGGAGAAGCAATAACTAGGTGGAGGACAAAGGAAAAGGAGCATCTCTAGGCTCAGAAAGGTGAGGGAGCCAAAGAAACTGGATAATAAAGTGAATTCCAACAAAGGAATGTACAGTTTATAGGCTCCAACTTTCATGTATGGCTTACCTCCTTTATTGCATCCTCTTGCTAATAAAAGTTTATTTACCAAACAAAAAAAAAAAATGATGAAATGTGAAAATAGGTATATAACATCACTTGACATATTTGGAATCCACCTCCATGCAATTTAGATAAAATAATCAATTTGAGAACCACATAACTCCTTAATACTCAAAAGAGATCGAATTTCTCAGCTTGACAAACCAAAAACCAAACCATTCGTTTAAGCAGCTACACAAATCCACTGACTATAGCTCATTGTGTAAAATCATATTCGCGGTTAAATCAACATACAATCGTTCAAAATTTTGACAATACAAACAACACCATGATTGAAAAACTCAAGTCAGGTGGTTTAAAACAGAAGGGGAAAAAAAAGAAAAGAAAAGATAAAACTATTATATATATATACAGCCCAAAAAAAATACTAAATAACATAAATCCCACGGATGTTGCATAGTTGTCACAAGGTTTCACTGAGCATTTGCTGGGAAAAAGTATATATGTTGCTATTTCTACTATATGTTAAAGAACATAGACAGAGAAGCTAAGAGCAACAAGAGTAGGAATAGAACACTTTTTTAGATCGGTCAAAAAAATTTTGTCTTATAGAAAGTGCCGCAAGGCCACAAACCATATACACTCACAAGGATAAAAGAGAGGTAAGAGACAAAAACAAAAAGGGTATGTGTGTGGAAGACAATGAGGAGATAAAATGTGAAAAGAAATCAAGGAAGAAAGGCAAAAGTAGGTTAGAATAAAAGAGAATAAAGATATTTAATAGCCCTCAACAAAGAAAAAGAACGAAAAAATATGATGGATATATTCACAGGCCATTATTGCCTAACAAAGTTACCTAATAGGACCCAAGTCCTATAGTAAAGCCACTAAAAGTCCTGAATGCAACAAAATGCATCAGCATTCCATAAAAGACTTGTAATAATACTAATCACTTCACTTCACATGCATCCAACAAGCAGAACGCAATAATTCCCTCTTGTTCGAGAAAACATGAACTTAAGTTCCATTCAATATCCCAAAAAAATAAAATAAAAATAGAACCATCTAAATCTTCATCTTTCACTAAAGTTTTTATTTTTTATTTTATATATATAAAAAAAAAGAGTCTAAATCCTCATCTTGTATCATTGCTTTGATTTTAAACTAATGCAACTTGGCTGATCAAAAAAACCTACTACAACTTGGTCTTCATGATAATTTATCAAACATGTCCGGGCAACTATAACATGCAAACTTTATGTTAGAGAGGAGAGAGAGAGAGAAGAGAGAAGAGAGAGAGATAAAGAATAGACGATAATGGACAGAGAAGAAGATAAGGCAAAAGAACAGGAGGCAAAAAGTGGGAAGAAGTAGGAGCTATGAAGCACGGACACCTCTCCGAGGGTTATGTATCAATGTTGGACACTCGGTGGACACGTGTCCGACACGTCGTAGAAGGTTTCCTTTTTCTTTTTGTTTTTTTTTTTTTTGCAGCCAGACACGTTATGGACACGTTTTGAACACTGCTGGGTCAAAAACAAAATTTCTAAAACTTCAAGTGGGCATTTGTAAAAAACAAAAATTGAAGCAATCAAACCAAACCCTAACCTTGATTTCAAACAGAAAGAGGAGAAGAGGCTGATTTGCTCTTGCCAAGGTTTGTATCTTCTTCTTCTTTCGATCTTCTTCTTCTTCTACTACTTTTCAATCTGTCTCTCTCTCGATCTGCTCTCTTTCTTTCTTCTTTTGATCTTCTTCTTCGTTCGACTTCTCTCAATCACTCTCTCTCTTTTTTTCTTTCTTAGAGCATCTCCAATGGAGCTGCTATTCAACCTGTCAAAGCTAGTCGCTCTTTTTCTCAGTCTCTCTCTCTCTCTCTTTTTGTTTTTTCTTGTTCTTGTTTATGCTGATATTCACTCTCTCTCTCTCTCTCTCTCTCTCTCTCCTTTTTGTTTATATTGTTCTTTTTTCATTTTTTTTGGCTCTTCTCAGTCTTTAAACTTTATCTCTATTATTTATTTATATATTTTTTGGCTAATTAGTTTATTTATTTATTTATTTTCTTTACTTTCAATAATTTTTATATAATTTTATGACATATAATAATAAATTTAATTATATATTTAACGTGTCCCCCACGTGTCGCGCAGTGTTATTAAAGGTGATAGGCGTACTAAGGCGTCAAGGTCTCCTAGGGCCTACGCTTAAGGCACAAGGCAAGGTGCAGGCTTCATCGAAGTGAGGCGCACCTTTTACAGAATTTTTTTTTAAAATAAGTAAATAATTTAGCGTTCAACATAAACAAATTGAAATGTTAAACATTTAGTGTTTTTTGGAGATTATGAATTAGGGCTAATTTTTCTTCTGTCATTGATTTGGGGTTGAATGCCCAATGTATTGGCATCTGTAATAAGAGTAAAGATCTTCTGTAGCTGCACCATATAAAATCAATGGTCAGGTTTTAAACAAAACCAATTAAAGTAACAATAAAAAAAGCCCTCAAGACGCAAGCCTTAGGCCAGCCAGGCGCCTTATCAAAGTCGCCTGGCTTGGAACACTACAAGGCGCAAACCTTGGGCCTAGACAGGACTTGAGACTAGGTGCATGCCTAGCCACGTCTTATTGAAGTCGCTTGGCCTGGAACACTACAAAGTGCAAATGTTGGGCCTATATGGGACTTGGGCCTAGGCGCGCCTTTAATAACACTGGTGTCATGTCCCCCATTTTTCAAAAATTTGTGTGTCCGCGTGTCTATGTCGTGTCACGTGTCCGTGTCTGTGTCCGTGCTTCATAAAGTAGGAGGAAACACATAGAGAATCTCAAGAAAGGAGTAAGAATAGAGATTGGAGGAAGTAAAAGATGGGACCAGAACACAATCCCAAAGCAATATTTTAATCTCAATTATTCAATACTCAAATCATATTAACTATGATAAATATTGTTGTTTCAAACCAACTTTATTAATGAGCTTTTTGTCATTGTTTATTATTTTCAATTTTTCAATCACCATTCTTTCTTTTTTTAGCAACTTTCAAACAATAAATGCCTAAAAAGTGATTTAAAACAAAAAACAAAAAATGAAGAAAAGAATGTTAATTTTTTTTTAAAAAAAAAAACAAGACAAAGAAGGTAGCTAAAAAAGATTGACATTAATCTATCGACCCCTATGACACTCCACATGGTTAACTGATGAATAATGATGATTCATCCATTTCGTAATAACACAATTCATTTTACAAATATTCACCACATAACTTATGTAGCTAACACTAGATTTATAGAATTACTCCAATACACGGTGACACCAGATTCCTACACTATCAATATGGTTAGGTACATCCAACCAATCATTTAAAATTTTCTATTTCAAATAGATGATATGACCAATTTATGCAACAAAAAAAATTAGGGAAGACAACACTAAGAGGCCCATCCAAAATTGTTATCCATCTTGCTTTAAATAGAGAACCAAGTAGCAAATATCTTGGAAAAAATCAACCAACACAACTCGAATACACTTCCAGAAACAAAACCAGAAGACAGACTATTACCATAGAATTACCTTAAAGTCGTCGTATTGGTACCCATAATCTTTAAATATCGATAGGTATCTCTGATATCGTTGCATACATGCAATTATCCATGCAAGAAACACATGGGATAGTAAGTATTAAGGTTAAGACTCATTGCTACACAAAAGGAAATAATTGTTACCTGTTGCATCTCACCAACATCATGTTCCCTTGGATTGAAAATGTTTTTACATCTATCCCCTCCTTCAGTAAAAGCTTTCAGAGGACCACCATCAGACTGCATATCAGGGAAGGAGTTGAATCATCAATTCCACGAAAGAACATGGGTAAGAAAAACAAAGGAAAAAAGTGTTCAAGTCGGTGTTGTTTGAAAAAGCTAAAAACTGAAGACTGAAAATTAAGTATTAAGAACTGAATTCTTAATTTTTTAAGCTAACAAACCTGTTTGATAAAAATTATGCTGAACTAAAAATAAGTTATATATATAATATCAAATTTGAAATTTATTATTTTCAACTTGTATATTTCAATTTTTATATTGTGATGATGGTGATAGTGGTGGGTTGTGATGGTATGATGGTGATGGTGATGGTGATGGTGATGGTGGCTGCGGTGGCATGATGGTGGTGGTGGTAATAGTAGAAATGGTAATGGTAGTAAATGATGGTGGTTCTTATGGAAACAATGACAATGGTGATGAAGGTAGTGGTAGTGGTGGTGGCAGCATGATAATGGTAGTGGTGGCGATGGCAGTGGTAGTGATGTCATTGGCATGGTTGTGGTTGCGGTTGTGGTTGTGGTTGTGGTGGTGGTGGTGATAGTGGTAACAATGGTAGTGGTAGTGATCGTGGTAGTGATGGTGGTGGTGGCATGATAATGGTAGTGGTGGTAGCAGCAGTGGAAGCTGCAACGATGGTGGTGGTGGTGGGTGGTGGTGGTAACGATAGCAGCCATTTGATCGCATATACTTCTCCGACAATGACATTGAGTGCAATTTTTTCTGACAGCCACAACTCCATTAGACGAGAGTAGGGATGGCAATCTGAATCCGACCCGATGGGGACCCGATCCCCCGAGCCCCGAATTGAGCTATTATTTCCCGAAAAATACATGTTCCAATCCCGGACCTGGCCCGACCCCGACCCTGACCCCGACCCCATTTCTGTTTAGCCTCGATGTAAAATTACTATTATGCCCCTCTTTATGTATATATGTGTGTAGGGTTGGTTGACACACTCACTCACACACAAACACAATGCTGCTTTGCTTCTCTCTCTCTATCTCTCTCACCGTTGTTGTTTAGTTTAGGGTTTCGCCTCCCTCTCTCTCTCTCACACACAATGACAGTTGTCGCTCCTCCGTCACCTCCGATCCTCTCTCACCACCGCTCGTACCACATTACCGATCCTCCATCACCGCCGCTGCTGTTTAGAGTTTCGCCTCCCTCTCTCTCTCTCTCACACACACGACGGCTGCTACTTCCTCACCGCCGATTTTCAAAGGGTACCCCTCTATTTCTCTCGCTTTCTAGGGATTTCGACCTCTGTTTTTTTTTTCTCTCTAAATTTATTTATTTTAAATATATATGATTTGTTATTGACCTGTTTTCGACGATCTGTTATACGTATATATATATATATATAAATGATCTGTTATTTATTTTAAATATATATATATATATATATGATCTGTTTTCGACCTCTGTCATTGATATGTATGATCTATTTTTTTAATTATTGATCTGTTTATTTTAAATATATATGTCATTGATGATATATATCTAGTTATTTATTTTATATATCTGTTTTTTTTTAATTATGACCTGCGGCTGAATATGATGGTCTGAGGGGGTAATTTGACACAAAATTTAAGAATTTTAAATTTAAAACAACAATATTTAACAAACCACGAGAATTTGAAATTCCAACTTTCTAGATTTCCATAATTTTCATGTTTTATGGAAAATAAAGCAACTTAAATTAAAGTAACAATAATCATGACAAAATCAAAAATTCATCTTAGAAAAGAAATAGAGAAAGAAAACAAAAACAAAAACTCATTGTTTTTTACTGAGTAACAATTACTTCTATAGTCACCTTCGTTGTTTTTATTTTTCTATCTGTAGTTCTAGGTGAATGAATATTGATGATTCTATTAGCTTAGTTATTAATTGTTTCTTTGATATTTTCAAATGTTTAGTTAATTTGTTTGTTAGTTTCAAGTTCAAAAATTTAACTACTTTGGTAGTAATGTGGTAGTCAGAGAGATTAAAAAACAACGAGTTATATATTCTTCTTTTGAGGGTAACACTCTACATCTTATGATTTTCATTTTTTTTGTTTGTGTATTTTTCTTAAAAAAATAATTTGTTTTATTTTTTTCATGCGATCACTGGCGGATTTTAAATGTTTATCTTATGATTTCATTAGCTTGGCGACTGAATATTTGTCCAAAAATGAATTCTTATATTTTTGATCAAGATTTTGCTAGGAAAGAGTTGTCACATGCCATAATATTGCATGAATATCCCCTCTCTATCATAGATCATGTTGGTTTTAAAGGATATTCAGCAGCACTTCAACCATTATTTAAAGTACATTCTCGAAATACGATAAAGAGTGATATTTTACAGATTTATGATTATGAGAGGGTGAAGACATTGAGTTTGGTGGAGCATAATAAAAGTAGGGTGGAGCATAATAAAAGTAGGGTGGCAATCACAACTGATATGTGGACCGCTAGCAATCAAAAGAAAGGATTCATGGCTGTCACCTCACACTTTATTGGTGATTCATGGACATTGCAAAGTCGCATTTTGAGGTATACATTTGTAAATTTGCAAATCATTTAAAAGTTCTATCTTATTCAGTTCAATTTTCATGTTATTAATACTTGTCCATGAATATTATATTTTAGGTTTATTTATGTTCCATGTCCACACACAAAAGAAGTTCTTTGTGATACTTTGCTTAAGTGTATGATGGATTGGAATATTGATAGAAAAATCTCTACTGTTACTGTTGATAATTGCTCCATAAATGATGCCATGATTACCATATTGATGGATAAGTTGAGTAATACATCGCTTTTGTTGGGTGGTACTTTGTTTCATATGCGTTGTTGTGCGCATATTTTGAATTTGATTGTGAAAGATGGACTGGATGTCATACGAGTGGGTATGGAGAAAATTTGAGAGAGTGTAGCTTATTGGACAATAACACCAAAAAGAAAGAAAAATTTGAAGAAATAGTCAATCAAATGCGTAATCCACATACCAAGAAATTAGGACTTGACTGTGCAACTAGGAGGAATTCAACCTACTTGATGCTTCAGACTGCCTTATTGTATAAGGATGTCTTCTCTCAGTTGAAAAATAGAGAGCCCCAATATAAGATCGTGCCAAGTGAGGAAGAATGGGAGTTTGCTAGAGAGATCAGTGGGAGGTTTAAGATATTTTTTTCTATCACAGAGTTATTTTCTGGTACTAAGTATCCCACAGCCAATGTTTGTTTCCCAGCTTTATGTGAGATTAGGATGACACTATCTCAATGGCTCTCTTGTGAAATTGAAGTGATTAGACAATTGCATCAAAAATAGTGGAAAAATTTGATAAATATTGGTTAGTGATACATGGTGTTATTGGAGTTGCTGTTGTACTTGATCTAGGTATAAGATGAGTGTATTGGAGTTTTATTTTGAAAAACTTTATGGAGACAAAACTGAAGATGAAGTTGATAGGGTTCGTCAAATTTGTTATGATTTGTTGCAAGAGTATCAGCACCGAGTTGGTATGGAGATCGATGTTGTTGGTGACTCTTCTATTCATCCAGATATTGTTACAGAGACCCTTTCAGAGTATGATTTGTTTATTAGTAGAAAGAGAAGTAAAAAAATGAAGAATGTAAGATCAAAGTTGGACCATTATCTAGAGGATGATGTTTTGCCAAGAACTTCAGGTTTTGATGTTTTGAATTGGTGGAAAGCCAATGGACCAAAGTATCTGACCTTACAGGCAATAGCTAGGGATATTTTAGCTATTCTGTATCCACTATTGCTTTTGAGTCAGCATTTAATACTAGTGGAAGGTTGGTGAGTCCACATCGTAGTAGACTTCATCCAAATATATTAGAAGCATTAATGTGTGCACAAAGTTGGTTATGAGGTGTCGAGATGAAAGGTACTCATATTATTATTTCATCCAATCTACATATTATTATTTCACTTTTATATTACCATGGAATAATTTCAATACTGAATATATATTCTTTACTTTTTAAGAAATTCAACAATGGAATCGGTAGGCTATGCGACTATATATGATGATGATGAGATCGACTCAAATGAGTCGTGTGCCACTTTTGTGTTAGTTGTCATCTTTTTTGTTTTAATTGTTAACATTTATTACATCTTATTGTTAGTTTTGATTATTTGTTTTTTTCCTTTTGTTATTTAACAGGAATTCAAGTTAAAGAAGATGATGAAAGTTATGGTGTGGTTGCATCATAGTATTGGAGAAACAATGTTTTATTTATTTATTTTTTTCATAATGGATTTGGTTTTTTATATTGTAATGGATTTGTTTTTTTTATTTATTTATTTTTTGGGTAGCCTATCTATAACGACCCAGGTTTTTACCCCGACTTTTGTTGTGTTCCGGACTCGGATTCCGTGATTATATACTATTGTCTATGTCTTGTTTCCTTCGTTTAACTCTTTGTATTTGAGTTTTGGATTATGTTGGGCGTGTTTGGAACTGATTGGTTGTTAGTTGGTCTAGAACGTTTTCGCTCGAGCGTGCATCTGCATTGGTGACAGACCTGAAGCTTTGCATTCTACGCTCGAGCGACGCTTCTTGCGCTCAGGCGAGGCGACTTGTTGTGTCTGGTCGCTCGAGCGACAACTCCTTCGCTCGAGCAAGCCTGTTTATATCAAATCGTAAATGAGATTTTTCAAAACACTTTTGCAGCTCACTCTCTCTTTAAAACTCTCCAAAAATGCAGGTTTTCATACTCTCTCTAGAATACACCTTCTCTCTAAGATTTCATCTAGATCCGTTGTGTTCTTGACCCTAGTGTCTTTGAGAATAAGGTAGAGGGCTTCAATAGCTTCGTGTTGATCCAAGTAAGAGTTGGTTTCGTCATCTTTGGAGTTTCGATCTTGCTTGCCCGTCTTCTACACTCAATGTAGGGATTTTCTTTGAGTTATATATATATTTTTGCAAGATCTAGACGATTTTCGAAATCATCCTTTGTTAAGCTTTGAAAAATTATTGTTGATTCAAGAAGATAAGTAATTTTTTTGAAAATGGGTTTATCTTCTAGTTCCTTTTAAAATAGAAATTTAGAGTTTTGACTATATTGATTGAAGAAAGATGATTTTGTTGAGATTTCTTCAACTATTTTGGAGATGAGTAATTTTGGGTGAGAAAACCTAGAAATTGAGGGTTTTTAGAAAGATGTTGAAAATCTTTGGAAGATGTTGTTATATTTGTTTTGTGTGCCAAAATAAATGATGTTATAAAAAAATTGTTTATTTATTTACATATAAATGATATTTTCATGGAATATGGGAAATTGTTGAGATGGCTTGAAATGTGGGAGTTATGTTATCTCTTGGATGAATTGAAATAAATGTATTTATTCATCTTGTGAAATTGTACTGAAAGGAGAAATGGAAATTTTGATCATAATGGAAATATTGTGTGGAAGAATTGAAAATGGATAAAATGTTGCATTGCATTAATTGATACATTGGCATATCAATTCATTGATAATGAAGAGCTTTGAAATTTGATTTGAAAACTTTGAATTGAGTAAAAAAATGTTGAGAAACAAGTTTTCATGAATTGGTTTTGGGGTGAATACGATGGTAAGTCTTGAAAGGTAGTGTAGAGGATAGGTGTCGAGCCTTCCAGTTAATACTGGTAAAAATGACAAATAATGAGTGTTGAGCCTTCCAATTGATACTGGTAAAAATGACAAATTGGTAGTACTTATATAGTCTACTTGTAGACACAAACCTAGGGATTTACGGAGCTGTATTTATCGCCCCTCGAATAAAATTTGATAAATGTTGAGCAGTTGAAATTGCATGACATCATTGAGCATGTTGGTTTTCAAAAGATGAAGGTGTGTTTTACTTTCAAAAAGGCATGGCATGGCATAAGTATTCCATCTCACGAGACTTGTATAAAATGTATATACTTTGTTAAGAATTTCCTATTGGGCTTTATGCTCACCCTACGGGATTCTTGTGCAGGAAAAGATGTGGTGATTCCGCCTAACTGAAGGCGTGGAGTTGTGTACAGAGAGCATAATGTGCTCATTTGCTGTGACTCTGATTGTAAGCCAAGGGCTTTGTATGTGTGGGTTTGAATAACCGTTTTGTGTAACCAGGCTCAAGTCTTGGAAACTTGTAAACCCTTGGGGGTATTTGTTGTTTAAATTAATTGTTGTTGGATTAATTGTATTATTGCATGAAGACTATTACATCATGTAATGCAAGTATGATGATTTATTATCAGTTTTACTTTAAAGGGGCCATGGCTATTGTATTACCATTTGGGCATGAAAATTAGGGCGTCACACTATCCCTTGCAGGCTGTGCTTGGGACTAATTATTCTCTTTGCAACTTGTTCAATTTTCCTTTGTGTGGGTTACTGGATCGAATATGCTATTTGAATATGTTGAAAATATGTTGACAGATATGCTATTGACAGATTGCCATCCCTATTGACAGATATGCTATTTGAATATGTTGAAAATATGTTGACAGATATGCTATTTGAAAATATGTTGATAGATATGCTATTGAGTGGAGCATAAATATGTTATTTGAATATCTTTTGTGTGGAGCTTGAATAGGATATATTGACATATAAGCTATTTTTTAATTTGAAGATGTTTACAGATCATTGTTAATCTTTCCTTTGAACAAAAAATAAAAAAAATAAAAAAATCTGATATGCTACTGTAATTCGGGAATTTTTCGGGGTCGGGGATACTCGATCCCTGATCGGGTGCAGGGTGGGGGGGGGGACGACAGGCTCCCCACCAAAGATCGGGGGTGGGGACAGGGAATTTATCACTTTCGGGGATCGGAGATGAGGAGTGTAGTCCCCAGCCCCGCCCCGCCTTGCCCCGCCCCGTTGCCATTCCTAGACGAGAGGAGTACAACAATAAAAACTCAAAAGAGATTCATAACTTTGATGGTGTTCTTAGCTCAGAAGAGATTGGTCTTGTAAAGGTAAGTTTCTTGAAAAAAATGGCAAAAATAATAAAAATTGTTTGTCATTTCTTCGAGACTGAACTCCCAAACATATGACCAAAATTTGGGAACACAAGTCCAAACATTGTTTATTTGTTCAGGAACAGGTAACCGAACATTTCTTATTTGTTCCAGAACAGGTAACCGAAAAAGCAGCAGTAGAAGCAGGCAAACAAAAGAGGTCGGACCACCCTTGAGTGGTCGACCGGTGGGTGAAATCCTACCCAATTTTTGTAACGCCCTCAAAATAATACATAAAATCCATCACTTTAGACAGGCGTTGATATAAAATAAACCAACCATTTCCATCAGAGTAGTTCTTACAACAGTATTACATGTTAACAACAGAAGGAAATGCCCTAAGGGCTTACAGCTTTCCAAGTCACTACTTGGTTACACAAAAGAAGAGTACTAACTCAATACAACAGAAGCCCTTGGCTTGACATACATGTAATACAAACAAAAGAAACACAAAGAGTCTTCAACTCTCATCATTATCCAAGCTATGTCCTTGGAGGTGGCATGCTACCTGTACCTGAAAATGATGTCCCGTATAGGGTGAGCCAACGCCCAGTAGAGATATGCTAAACACAGTATGAGCAATAACTAAGACATTAGCATTTGATAAATGTCTATTCCCCATAAGTCAAATCTTACACCATTTCCATCACATGATCACTATTTCCATGTTTCATCTCATTTCCCATTTCATAACCAATAACCAATTCATAACCGTGGCTCAGCACCTGGCCACATACTCTAAACGAATTAATAGTTCATATTAAACGTTTCTCATTTCACAATAGATGAGCATACAAGCTTTATCAACATTTCATTAACTGATAAACAATAAGTTATATCAACATCTCAACAGATAAGCCTACGAGCTGTATCCGCACTTCAATAGATAAGCATATGAGCTGTATCAATACTTCCATAGATAAGCATAGGAGCTATATCAATTCATTAACTGACAAGCATATGAGCTGTATCAGTGGAGTCCATCCCCTATCTTCTCCCAAACAACATCCGGTTTAGAGGTCCATCCCCTATCTTCCCCTAAACCGTGGAGTACATCCCCTATCTCCTCCCACACAACACAACATATATATATACACAAAGGTCATATACATATTCAATCAATACATAACGTTAATGTATTCTTTTATCCGTCATACTCTATGACTTAACCAATTGATTAGTTTTAGTGTGCCTAATCATTGTTTACAACAATCAAAACTACCCTCCACCGGTAGCCCAAGCAATTATTTCTAAACAGAAAATAAAAGCTCTACAGATAAACATCGACGTTTTCAAAAGTGGGTGATTAATAAATCCCACTCTACCATCTCACATTATAATGAGTCAATTTCATTATTTCTAACTCAATTCCATAAATCCACAACCTTTCCAAATTAATTATACCAATTAATTTATACAACAAACTAGGGTTTCTACCCCATTTTCCAACATTAACCCATAGGTTCAAATAGCAACAACCAACACCCAAATCATCATTTTGAGGTCCAAAATACAAGTTTAAGGATCAAAGTAACAAACCCTCTTTTATACCATTTGAAACCCTAAGTCCCAAAATCAACCAACTTCAACACTTTATCAAAATGACCAAAAATCTATGTCAAAGACCATAAGAGTGAGTAGGAATCCCTACCTCAAAAGTTGATACTCAACGAAGAAGATGAAGAAAACGAAAATGCTCCAAATCACAAATTTCTCAGATCAAAAGATAGCCTTCGACGATCAACAACTTTTTTGTAAAGGCCAAAGGTGAGGAAACAACTCTTACTAGATCAATCCCTAAAGAGAAGGCATGGATCTAGAGAGAGAAGCTCAACAATGGTGTTTTTGGAAAAGTAAGAGAGAGAAGAGAATGTGAAAAAGTGATTTGAAAAGCCAAAACACGAGCCTTAAACCAGTTTCCCCGCTCGAGCGTCACTCACAGACTCCCACTGAGCGGCCAACTCCCCGCTCGAGCGTCGGATGCACACTCTCAGCACTTTTGCAGACAGGTCCCCCGCTCGAGCGCCCAACTCCCCGCTCGAGCGGCACACACAAACTCCCGCTCGAGCAGTTAATTCCCCGCTCGAGCGTCCAACACTACTCAAGAAATACTGGATGGGTGTATTCCCCGCTCGAGCGCCCAAACCCCCGCTTGAGCGTACAAGAAACAAAAGATCCCCGCTCGAGCGTCAAAAGTTCCGCTCGAGCGAACAAGCCAAAATCTGGGCAACTAGACTTGGTTCCTAGGCTCAACCAACCTACTCCAAATCTTCCAAACACAACCCAAGACTCAAAACGACATATACTCAACAACCAGCTCCACAGAACCTAAGTCCGGATACAACAAATAAAGAAAAGGGAAACCGAGATCGCTATAGTTTTGCTCACATAGTGAGGCCATGGATGAATGATAGAAAACCAACCAAAAAAGCATGAAAGTGGGTTGTGTCGTGTGTGTGAAAAGAGATAATAGGAAAAAAAAAATCAAACGGATTGACAAACCTTATAATGAAGCAGAGAAAAATTCTTAATCACCACAATTTTTTTTCACTGTCATGGGTTTTATTAGGATTTTGGAAGAGAGGCTTTTTGGGGTGTGGAGGCGTGCATTTTAATGGGTGGAATGTTTTTACAAAGATAATTTTTGTATCACTTGGGGCAAGAAAAGAAATTTTAAGGGTTTTAAAATTTATAAGTGAGGGTCCAAAGAAATGGGGGGTCTAAAATAATTAATGGTGTGCTAATAGCAGCACTCATAAAAAACACATAGAACCAACTTATATTTAAAGATTAGTTTTCAGTGACTAGTCTCACTGGCACAAGATTCAGAGGTTTCCTTATTATTATTTTAAAGCAGATTTTCAGCTTTAAGGTGGTAACTTGTTGTGTGCTATGAAATGCACTTGATTGCCCAACCACTGAATATATCATGAAATAAGCACTTCTTATATCTCAAATCTTGATAACAAAAGCATTCCATATGTACACACCTCAAGATGTGGTTTGTTTGAAGAATAGAGTGCTACAAATTTTTTTTTATCTTACGTACATTATATATTCTTTTGAAATCATCCTGCAAGAAGAACCAAAACAAAAATAAGGACAATAAAATTCTCACAATAGGTGAAACATCCCAAAAAGTGTTTATGTAAATCGAAAGAACCCAACTCCCACATAAAATAGTCTTACTACATGTAAGAATCAAACTTTGCAAAATAGATTCACTAGAACATTTTCGTTTGATAATGTTGTTGATTTCTTGTTTCTTGTTTCCTATTTACAAAAAGCAGAAAATAAGTTTTATAAACAAACTTTGAAAACAAAAAATAAACAAGTTTGATAAGTGCCGATGACCCGTTGTTGAGGGTGGACGAAAACTTGTTTGGTGTACAAAAAAGTTTTGAAAAAAAAAAAAACAAGTTTGGTAAGTTGCAGTGACCTATAACTGAGGATAGACGGATGTGGTGGCCAGCGGTAAGGGTTGTAAAGAGTGGGGGTTGGAGTTGGTGGTCAAATTATTGCTGGAGGTCACGATGTGGCCGAGGGTCACAGGAGGTGACCATCTGATAGCCAGAAGGTGCTCAGAGATTACAGATGGCTGCCACCGATGGGTGGTAGCGGCACTGAATGGTAGTTGGAGGTGGTGAGAGAAGGAGAGTGAAATTTTATTTTTTTTTGGGTTTCCAAAATTTTAAAATTAATTCCATTATTTTAAATCAAAAATAAAACCAAACAAGTTTTCATATGCAGTTTCAAAAAAAGAAAAAAGAAAAAAAGTAACCATACTAAACAAGACCTTACATTTTTTGTTGAATTCCAACCTAAGAAAATAATTTCAAATTTAATCAAGTTCACACATGTCATAAAAATCAAGCACTAGCAATAAGCATAATAAACATAGTAATTACCAGTGCACCATGCAAATGTTAACTTGATGTGCCCAAAATTGAATATGTGCATGTCACTAGTTTGCCCAACTTACATACATAATACATTAAAAGAATAATTTTGTCTTGCTTCATAGTCTAAGATGATGGGTGTGTTTGGTTTGTGTTTTGAGATAAATTTTCAAAAAATAAAATAAAATTGGGAAGAGAGTTTAGAAATTTTTTTGGTTTGTTTGGTTGTATATTTTGAAAATAGTTTTGGAGTTTGGGAGTTTGGGATGATTTGAGATTTTGTTGTAGTTGAGTAGATGTGTGTGACAAAAAAAAGTGATTGAGAAGGAGAGCGGAGACAGAAAAAGTGATTAATTGATATGTAATAGAGAGAGAAATGATTTTGGAATTTTTTTGAGAAAATTTGTAACCAAACATGTTTTTGGAAATTTGTTTCCAAAAACATGTTTCACAACACAAACTATAGCGACCCAGGTTTTTACCCCGACTTTCGTTGTGTTCCGGACTCAGATTCTGTGATTTTATACTATTGTCTATGTCTTGTTTCCTTCCGTTAACTCTTTGTATTTGAGTTTTGGATTATGTTGGGCGTGTTTGGAACAAGTTGGTTGTTAGTTGGTCTAGAATGTTGTTGCCCAGATTTTGGCTTCTTCGCTCGAGCGAGGATTCTTGCGCTCGAGCGAGCCTTGTGAAATTGTTTCTTCGCTCGAGCGAGACTTCTTGCGCTCGAGTGTGCGTCTACGGTGGTGACAAGCCTGAAGCTTTGCATTCTACGCTCAAGCGACGCTTCTTGCGCTCGAGCAAGGTGACCTGTTTGTGTCTAGTCGCTCGAGCGAGAACTCCTTCACTCGAGCGAGCCTATCATACATCAGTTCACAGCAGCGCCGTTTTGCTTCATTTTTTTTATCCCTTTTCACTCAAAAACCCTAAATCAGCTCCCTCTCTCTCTAGGGTTTGACTTCTCTCTACAAATACACCTAGATCTAAGGATCTCTTCACCCTAGGGTCTTTGGAAAAGGGTAGAGGCTGCAAAAGCTTCATTTTGATCCAAGAAGAAATTGGTTTCGTCATCTTTGAAGTTCCACCTTGTTGCTTGGGTCTTCTACACTTGAGGTAGGGATTTTCTACACTCTAATATGGTTTTTAGCTTAGTTATTTGCTATTGTGTATAGATGATGAGATTTGGTTGTGGTTTGGACAAATCTAAGATTTGGGTGTTTTATGGAAAAGAGGGGTTTTTGATGAATATGAGGTAAATGAGTATGAGGGTTGAATATAAGATCATGTTGTGCCAAAATAGTTGTTTTTGGTGTTTGGGTTGATATTTGGTAAAAGGGGGATTTTTGCCCTAATTTGATTTAATCATTATTTTGCATAAATAATTGGGATTAACATTGAAAATGTGAAATTAGAAGGTTGTGGATATAAATGGTGATATTGAATATGTATTATCTCACCTATGTAAGTTTTGAATAAAATAGTTATTTTGAGATTGAACATCTCTTTAGAAATAATTGCATTGGGCTATCGGTGGAGGATAGCTATGATTGTGTAAAAATTACATGAGGATTAGGCAATTTAATACTAATCCATTGTTGGTGTCATTGAATATGACCATGTTATAAATACATTGTATATGTATGTTCATTGGGTGGAGAAAGGGGATGTATTCCATATATGATTATGTTTATAAATACATTGCATATGTATACTTGTTTGGGAGGAGAAAGGGATGGACTCCATTTAAAGCAAGTTGGCCGGAGTGTCCTGAGTGAAAGACCCGAAAATTTATATATAAATGGGTGTCGATTCCTTCGGACGAAATATCTGTAAAATGGAAGGTTTGAAGTGTTTATGTGTGTTTTGCATAATTGGAAAATCATTGAGTTGTAGTCTCATTTTGGTTGTTGAAAGATAACGAATCTAACTCATGAATTGAGTAGCATATATGAACTAGAAATGAATTGAAGGAAAATGGAATAAGGTTGGTCTTAGTGGCATATGGATATGCAGGCCTTGTAGATGTTTCAGTATCGATATTGTTTATGTACATGGTATTTATACCTTTGCTAAACCTCATAAATTGTGTTAGATTATTTCTACTGGGCTGTTGGATCACCCTATATGGGAATATCATTTTTAGGTGCAGGTGAGACGTTTCCTACAAGGCAATAGTGTGGATCGACTTTCGAGAAGTAAGAGCTTCTTAATTATGTCTTGTTATGTGTATGTTTGTTATTTGTAAAGCCAAGGGCTTAAGATGTAATGAGTGAGACTCAATTTGTGTAACCAAGCAATGACTTGGGAAAATGTAAGCCTATATGGCATTTAACTGGTTGTTAAACAGTAAACTCTGATGTATAAAAGTATGTTGTTTCTCATATTTATTCCGCATATGAGTTATCTTTATTGTATTATTTTGGGGGGCGTTACACAAACCAAACACACCTGAAATGTTTTTCAAATGTTCCTGACTACCAAAAGCAATATATACTCAAAACTCAGTAAGGGCAGCTTCGCCCAATAGCCAATCTGTCATTAGCGCTTTTGGTGGCGCAGGTTCAAATAACAGAAACAACCTTTTGGGAGCCACATACACAGTATCCTAGAAATCAACTCCCAAACCCCATCAACATCTCTCATAATCAGAACTTGCCAAAAAAACTCTTGCCTAATATATTCAGAGCTGATTCTGAGCAAACAAGAAAATTATTCACAAAGGCCACCAAAAAACTTAATTGGCATAATATGAAATCCTGACAGCTGGGTAATTCTATGTGCGCACAACACACAGAATCTTAGCAAACAACATTTGTATTGTTCGGATATAAACTTTCGAACAAAAAAAATTGTTCAATCATACATTCCGTTCAATAATTTATATCCAAACAGCTGTCTTTTGTATGGAAGTTTATGTTCGAACATTTGACTTTTGTTCGAAAGTTTATAACCTAACGGCATAAGTAGTGTGTATTGCGATTTTCTACGGTGTGAATAGAATTTCCCCTTTACCAAATCACTCCTCATCCAGTATATCGAAACAAAATTGGATGCCATAAACACTCGATTCATTTTGATTCAGTACCTAGTCAAAAATGCCACGCTAACTCAAAACTCTTATTAGTCCTTTATAGAGAGGCTCAGTAATCATTCTAGTATCTTTGTCAAGCAAATGATGAAATACTACTGAGTCCATCAAAAACTGTTAAAACCAAAAATAAAGGATTTAGAGCATTTGCAACAATCATTGAATATAATGCATATATATTGCACAAATAAATAAACTGCTAACAAGAAGGAAAAGAAAATTGATTGTGAAAAAAACAATAACCACAAAAAGTAAAGGTGTATGTACAAGAAAATTGAAATTACCACATCAAAAATGCTCAAGACAAACTTTGCAAAAGTACCAAACACACTGTCCCGAACAGTATTGTGTAACTTCACCAACATATCCCAAGGAAAAAGGAGCATCCCTTTCAAAGTCAATGCTACAAAGGCCTCTACAATCTTCTCTACTTCTCCACGGCATTTTCGATTTCCAATTTCCGCAGACCATAAACCAATTTGCAAGTGCTAAAATAATGTTCTTTGAGAAATTAGGGATTGGAGAGAAAATACATAACAAAGAAACCGCATGAAATAAACGCATGCAGTAAAATCAATCCATAGTTTATAATTTGGTTTGGATAACAATTCCTTTCAACTATGCTTCTAATTATTAAAAAAAAAAACAAATTGAACCCCACTAATAAAATCCAATAGCCAATTATATCCTTTGCATGTCAATCGAGATAACAACAGTGTTACACTATCTCATTGTATATACAATCACCCACAAGGAATCCAAAACATACAGGTTTGCACTACAACTACTACTTGAGCATTAGTGCACAATTTGGTAACTTGTGGAAAACCTCTCTCTCTCTCTCTCTCTCTCTCTCTCTCTCTCTCTCTTATTGGAACTCTAACTCTCTTTTTATTTGACCAGATGAAAAGACTTTCATTTATTAAAAAGATTATGGCCTTTACTATTTTTTATAGTTGATGTAAGTTACCATTTTTTTTTATAGCTTTGTACATTGGTATATGTGTTTCTATTACTCATTTTAAGATTTTTTTTTTCTCTACGTTGTATTTTTTCTTAGAATGCTTGAATTTATTAATTAATTTTGTTTTTTATGCTTAAAATGATTTTTATTTGCTATTATTTTTTAAAAAAAACAAATTTATTTAAAACTCATCATATATTTTTAACAATATATATTAAAAAATGTACCCCCGTACCCGTATTCAACTTTTTATCGGTGTCCGCATACCCTAAAACCAGAAAAAATGGAGAAGAATCCGACTCTTAGACACATCCGTGTCCAACATTTCTACTGAGTCCGTGTAACATTGGTCACCACTACCATCATCACGGGCGGAGGTACTTGGGGACCAGGGGGGTCACGTGCCCCCTCTGGATTTTAGGCTTTTTTTTTTTTTAATTTTATTACAAATATAAAGAAAATATTTTAAATAAAAAAAATTATAAAAATATTATTAGAGTGAATTATCAATGACATTTTAAAAATTATGAGAACAATAATGGTTGTTTTGATTGAAAATGAAGAGACTACTATAAATCATAATATCTATGAAAACTTTATAAAATTTTTTGAATGTAACGGTGATATCATTATTATTGACATGCAAATATAAGTAATCTCACTATAAAAATATGAAATTTATTAGATTGTTAGTTACATTTGACATGGAGGTTTACTCTTTATGTGTTTATTTACTATTATTTGGTGGTATCACATACTAATGATGACGTGGTATTACCATTATATTGAATTTTTAATCAAATTTTGTATGAAAAAATACTTTATCATTATATAATTTAGGATAAATTACAAATACACCCTATGAGATTTGCTTAAAATATAAATTGTCCCTGTTGTTTGGAAAATTACAAATACCTCTTTGTTAGTATTTTTTATTTAACAGAATTAACTAAAAAAAATGAAATTCATAATTGATCTTCTATACAATAATAAAATTACCTAAATTATTAATTGAAATATATTTCTAATATCATTAAAAACTGTTAATTGACTTGATGATTCATTAATTAAATGAACTATTTGTTATGAAATTAGAAACATCAGGGAGTGGAATGTAATTTCTAAAATCACAGGGAGCGATTCGTATTTTAATCAAACTTCAGAGGGTGTATTTGTAATTTACCCTATAATTTATTTTAAGACTTATATCCATATTTTTTTATATTGTTCATGATACACTAGTTATAAATAACATTATTTTTTTTGATATTTCTCGAAATCAATCGTAAAAACTTGCGTAAAATATTTTTGTAAAAATTTTCGATATTGTAATTAATAAGTGCCCCCTCTAATTTAATTTTCTGGCTCCGCCACTGACCATCATCATTAGTAACCACCACAACGATAACAATACTTCTATAAAAACAAATGAGCATTCAAATAATGTTGGCTTTACTTCTATAAAGCACAACAAAAAAGCTATGGTGAATCTGCAAATCAAATAATATGGCACAGAATCTTCTGGTGAATTCATTCGACTCCATATTGATTAAATATTACACTCTCCTTGAAATCACATATTACTATCAAATGTTTTTGAAAAAATCTAGAAATCCCCTAGATATCGATTTGTGATTATGTATCAATTTTAAGCAGTAAATAACAATCACAATCAAACAATCAAGACAAATCAACACAACGATTTTAACGTGGAAAAACTACAATTGGAGTGCCTCCAATTGTGATAAAAAAAAAACCACAGGCCAAAGGCACAAAACAATCCACTAAGAAGACAAAAGGAATTACACAAGTGTACTCTCAATTACCTAGCGAATCCACGCCCGAATTGAACCGACCCCTATGTACCTCTTCCAGTCCCGTCTTCACCTCAGAATTGTCTTGCCCAACGTTGAATCCACAACGCCGATGTCGAATCCACGACGATGAGCCACTCCAGAATCCACCAAAGCTTTAGGTCCAAATTCCACGGAATCCACCAAAGAACAACTCTCTCTTTTGTATTGAATAAATAAAACAAACAAACCCTTTGATATAATCACTCAATTCATGATTAAACTTTCACAGATATCAAAGGAAACAAGCAAAGAAGCTCCAGATGAAAATCCTAATACCCAAGAAGAAGATTTGGAAACTGTACCCTAAAATCGGATTGAAACACATATTTATAGAAAAACAGATCCGCGATCTTCGCTCAAGCGCAAGAATGGTCGCTCGAGCGGATCTATGCTCGAGCGCAGGAATGGCCACTCGAGCAGAAAAAAATAGCTCCCAGTACTTTTGCAGGCGAGTGAAACTTCTGAAAGGTCGTGATCTCCGCTCGAGCGCAGGAATGGTTACTCGAGCAGACAAACAACTTCAACTGCAAAGTGGCAAACATGAAAGAATTAACACCACAAACTTCTCTACAAGGCACAATTTGGATTGGATTCGCATCTAAAACTCATAGCCTCACTGAAATAAAAGAACGAACAAAATTACAACTGAAAGGAGTTTTGTCAAACGGGATTGCCAAGAATAAAAACCTAACCGTTTTAATAAGCAATTCATGAGCTTTTAGTCACAATTGGAGGTACACCACTACAAAATTGCAAAGAAAACAGCTGTATTCCTAACAATCACAATTCAAGGTATACATAATTATGGAGATTGCGGGTTCATATGAAATCATATCAATGCATTACTCAGTTAGCACAAAAGAAGCAAGACAAAACAAAGCCACCAACCATTTCTTAAAAATGAAACCATCATAGAATGCAACGCAAATAACAAAGTCTATCAGCAATAAATAGCTAGACAACAAGACATAGAACATTATTTACCTAGTAAGATAGATGTGCAGTATAGTGCATCAAAAGCACATGTAGATTTGGATGTGGTTGGAGTCTGTGTGTACATAATTACAAAGGATGTATTCATTGAAATTTTAGTCAACCAAATCTTCTACACACATACATAGTAGCAATTGTTACATATCGCTATCATCAAAGTTTAAACAAATACAAGAAAAAAGGAAACAAATCAATCTAAATTGACAAATTTTCATATTCATCAAATCAAATAAGACCAATAATATACAAGAATACATTTCTAGAAATGATTTTGGCAGGGCATTAAAAGGGAATCATGATTATGAATACAGGACATAAATGTGTCGGTGTGTTTCTATAATAGATGAAATCAATCAGATACTCCCCATAAAATATCTGGGAGATGATGAAGTTTTACCTTTTTACCACGTAAGTCTCTTCCTCTAGCCTTCGATGTTCCCCTAACTTTCCTCTTTCCAAGATGTTGTTTCTTACATTCGTTAAGAGTCATCTCCTGTAAGACATAAACAGGGAAAAGATAAATGGCAGTGAGTTTTCACTTACACACAGGTGTCTTCTGCACTCAGCAAGCAAACATTACCCTTGAACCATCTTCTTCTTGAACCTTTTCATCATAACTATCTAGAGTAACTCCTTGTTTAACGTTCACGCGTTTAGATACAATTAGAGCAGCATCCTTGTTTCAAATAAGTAATGGAAGACTGGTAAAGAATGGTGAAATTTTAAGAACAAAAACAACCAACACAAAAAAAAAAAAAAAGGGCGTGACAACAAGGAATCAGAGATAAATAAACAAATGCACTTCACAATCATAAACATATAATCAGGGTGTAAAATCCACAGTAGATGAAGAGAAGAATGGGAGAATGGGTATTAACATACAATATTTTTTTGTTTATCATTGAATTTTAAGTTTTTGTTTGTTTTTTAAACTTGTTGTACATTGCATGCATGTCTAAACAACGCACATGTCAAGAAGTGTCTGATGAGCATCATGCCAATGTTTGACATGAGGTTAGTGTTGTGTCATGTCAAGTCGTGTCCGATGTCCAAAACACTTTTTAACATAACAAACACCTTCCTAGAAGACTTCACAACTCTAATATATTGTCAAATCCAAATTTGTTAACTATTTTAATATTTGTTTATGCACTTTTGTAGAGTGCAAAGTGTTATATCATATCTTTTGTAAAACGAAAAACTTTTACTACTAGAGTTTTATATTGTATAATATTATATTTACATTTTACATGGACCATTACATTTTTCACAATATTTTCGCTTATTTTTGTTATAATTTAGGATGTATAGTTTTTAAGGAAATTTGGAAATTAAATTGTTATGCAATTTTTCTTTTTCTACAAGATCTTACAATCCTCAATCTGATTCTACGATCCGATGTTGTAACCAACCCCAACAATCCAATGTAATGTTCCGATTTTAACAACCTTGATTAAATATTAGGGTTTAAATTGGAAGAAAAAAAGGGTTTAATTTGTTACAAGAGTCAAACCCCATGATTTTTTGTAATTTCCCCTAAACAAAGCAAAACCACATGTAGCTTTCTAATTTCTAGAAATCAAAAGCAAATTAACACCCTTAAAAGGCTCAAAAAACATAAAACAATAGATCCTATCCCATAATTCCATCTTCAAAATTATTCTCAAATATTCTTACATTTCTCTCCAACCAAATAACCAAAATCACAACTCAATTAGTACAAACCCACAGAACACGAGCTCTCTTTTTTTCGATACAGCAAAAAAGAAAAAAGAAAAAATAGGCTACACCCTCACCCTTCCAACACCTAACATATCAGCAACCAAGAGGCTACGAATCTCAGCCAAGGGTTCATTAACTATTAATAAATCTTCAGGTTGATCCGCCCCGAGCTTTGCCAACGCATCAACATAAGTGTTCCCTTCTCGCATGACATGAATGATTTCGCACTCGCATCCTCTCATAATGGTTCGAGCATCCTCCACTAGACCCCGAAATGGGAACTTGTCACCTGGGCCTTCCTTTAATAGTTGAACTACTTGCTCCGCATCTATTTCAACGGTAACTTTGGTCAAAAAACAGAACACGAGCTCTCATGATGAAACTAAAACCCTTATAGTCAATAAAATAAAAACCATCTGAATGTATAAAGCTGGAGGAAACAATTTAACCGAAATGTCATGGCCACATAATCCTCTACTTGGGAAGTAAATAACAATTAGGCATCCTACTTTGAAACATGCCATTAGTATTAATTAAACTTTAAAGTGCCATAACCATGCAAAAACTATAACTTTTAGGAGGCACACTTGCATTCCAAATTATCTTGTGAGGGGCAAAAACCTGGAATATTGGGATTATAAATAAACATATCAAAGAACGAGTTACAAGAGAATAAGCCAGATGAATGAATAGTTTACACAATAATATCAACGACTCCATAACTCAATGGATATTTTGCACTGTTTTTTATTTTATTTTTTTAAAAACAATTTTAGTTTATTTGTACTTCTATTTTATATAAACTATGTTCATTTTAATAACATAAACTGTGAAAGATAAAGACAAAGAAACATCCCAACCAACCATGTAACAAAATCAATGGGAACTAAAAGTACAAATAACGACAAGAAGGAGAATAATGACCTAATGTAACACCCCCAAAATAAATACAACGAACCCATCTCATAAGCGGAAATATAATTGAATTAACATACCTTCATTCATCAGAGTTTAATATAAATGAGAGACAGATATAAGAAAGAATAAAAGCTGCATAGATCATCATTTGCCCTAATGGCTTACATCTTTCCAAGTCGTTGCTTGGTAACAACAAAGGCACCTGAAAATGGTTTTTCCCAAATAGGGTGAGTCAAAGCCTAATAGAAACAATCTAACACAATATATGAACTTTAACAAAGTTATAAACATGATACACATGACCAATGCTCAAAGATAAAATCATTTACAACTCTTTTTCCAAAACCATATTATGCCAAGTATTATATCCCAATCCATTTTATATCAATTCGTTTCATGTCATTTCATATCTTCTCAATTCATGAGTCATACCCGTTGTTATCCAGATAACCCAACTGAGACTACAACTCAGTGGTTTTTTTACCATACAACTATTACACACAAACACTTCAATTTGTCATTTTACGAAAATTTCGTCTGCGAGATTGGCACCTATGTATACGCGCGGAATTCAGGACTTGCACCCAGGACACCCAGGCTAACTTAATTTAATGGAGTCCATTCAATTTCTCACCCTAAACATGAAGTACATCCCCTTTCTCATCCCAAACATCATACATATACAATATATCAAAACACAGTCATATTCAATGACAACCAATAAGGAATTAGTTTCAATTTACCTGATCCTCATGCAATTTCTACAATAATCATAGCTATCCTCCACCGATAGCCCAAAATAGATATTTCTAAACAGATATACAATCTTTTCAACAGATAAATTATTCAAATTTCCATAGGTGAGAGATAACACGTATCTAACTACACCATTTATATAAATGTCTATCCAATTTCACATTTCTTGTACAATTTCCATTATTTATAAAATAATTATTCAAGGCATTTTAGGGCAAAACTCTTATTTTTCCCAATCTCATCCCAAACACCAAAAATCAACCATTTTAACATAACCCAAGGTCATATCCATTCCCATAACCATTTCCAAGACATCCATTTGAAAACCCCTCTTTGGAATTTAAACCTCAAACCCTAGGTTTGTTAAAATCACCTCAAAACCCAGTGTTTCTCACATATCAAGAAATAACTAAGTTAAAACTCATAGAGAGTGTAGAAAGTCCCTACCTCAAGCTTAGATGACCAAAGGAACAATGGAGGAACTTCAAAGATGCCAAAACCAACTTCTACTCGGATCAAAACGGAGCTCTTGAGACGATCTACCTTTTTAACAAAGGCACACGGGTAGAGAAACCAACGGATCTAGGTGAAAATATAGAAAGAATGTAGGTTTTAGAGAGAGAGGCTCTAGATCTAGGGTTTTTGAAAAGTAGAGAGAGAGAGAGGAGTGAAAAAGTGATGTAAAATGACCTCATTACGAATTGATATACGCACAGTCCACTTGAGCGTGAGAAGTGATGCTCGATCGCCAAACACAATTCCGCTCGAGCGCAAGAAATGACGCTTGAGTGCAGAATACTCACTTTTAGAAGTTTTGCAGACGAAGGACATCGCTCGAGCTCAAGATTGGTCGCTTGAGCGCCCACCCTCTTGAGCGTAGGAAACACTGCTCGAGCGTAGAATACACTCTTCTAGTATTTTGTAGGTCTGCAAAAATATTGAGAGTTTGCAAAGCCCGCTTGAGCGCAAGAAGTGTCGCTCGAGTGGAAAAGCAAAAATTTGGACAACAAATGTTTGAAAATCAAGCAACTAACATGTTCCAAACACAACAACTACAATCCAATAACCAAATTTAAGGAAGAATAAGGGAGAAAAGACATGAACAACCATACGGGGCTATGAACCCTAAGTCTAGAATACACAATGGGTCGGGTCTGAACCAAAAACGCTATACTTAAAGCTCACCATCCATCCCAAACATGAACAATGTTACTGCCACTAAAAGTCACCACATCATCATCATCATTATTAGATTTAGAGTCAAACTTGTATTGACGAGCAATCGAAAATACAGTTAGGCATACGCGTAAGTCTTCAATAGTTGTCCTAATTTTGCAATCCAAACAAACATAAGGCATGAATTGATATATAAATTAAAGGCAGTCCAATTAAATAATAATAAATAATAATAAAAAAGAATGTGATGATCTAACAACAGATAACAACAAGGCATGCTTACCCTCATCCATCCAAATTCTCCCTTTCAAGTATCTTTTGGCCATTATGGGAATTGCTCCCTCTTCCGTGTACTCCATCCTTGGATTTATTGTCCTCTTCAACAATTACCCTAATTTTGGCCCACAAGATAGATAATACATAATAAATCTCTTTAGTTTAGACCATGAACAAATGTTTGTTATTAATGTGAAGCGAAGTCCCGTATCGTTGGAGTACTAAAGTAATGTTATAGCATATAAGCGTGAGGGAATCCACACACAACTCAATAACAAAACTAGCTTTTAGGGCATGTAGCAGTTAATAGTTCACATACTAAATCAAAGAAGAATAACTTGTAAAGATTACCTTCCAACACAATCATCACTATAACCACACGTCATATCCATCCATGTGATCTCCCCTCGTCTTTGATTCCTCGCTAAACCAAACAACCAATCCAATCAGAATATGTTTACAGATTGCAAAAAATAATAACATGTTTGATTTCAAAAAATAATAATAGGAAACAAAACAACCGATCTCCCATTTTCTTTGATTTCAAAAAATAATAACAGGAAACACAAAACCTAAAAACCAAATAGAAAAATAAAACCTAGAAATTTAGGATGATTTAAATAAGAACAATATTCCGATTAGTGTTTTTTGGATGATTTAAATAAGAATACTTTTTATAAAAAATTATATAAAATAATAGAGAGATGATCCAAAGATATAATATTATATCAACTTCTATAAAAAATAAATAAGTATACCTTTTTTAGTTCATGCCTAGCAAGGACAGAAATAGGTTACAAAGAATATTAACTTTTAAATTATAAAGTAGCCCTTTAAGTTCTTCTTAATTAGGAAAATGTTTGGTCTATTTAATGTATTTCATAAAATATTAAAATAGAAAAGTTGCATATTACCACGGGAGACTCTCAATTTTGATACCAAAACCTATGAGTATGGGTAGAGATGGCAATGGTTATAGTATGGATCGAGACTTCTTACCTTACACTTACATCTATTTTAGTCGTTTGCCCACACTTTTGACCGAACTCTTATAAACTCTCTTTTACCTTACCAAAACTTGCAAATGTAACCCTCACCCTCAACTCTATCAGGAGTGGTTTCTTACATAATCTTTTCTATCCTAGCATGCATCAAAGCTTGCCATTATATTCTTTCTTACTTCATTCCTCTTATTCTTTAAGTGAATTGATAGTCTTCCTACGTTTGGGGACAGATGGCAAAGGTAATACAAGCTAGCTGCAACCTATTTCAAGACGAAAGGATTTGTGGAAGGCAAAGATCTAAGGGAAAATATATAAGGCAAGACTAGCCTTCGCTAGACTAATGGCCAGCTTCACACTTTTGAAAGAAATAAACGACTTGATAGCTCATCTACAACCCTTCTCTTGCTTGGGCGATAGAAACACACTCCGGATACCCACAATTAGAAATTTAACAATAATATTAAAACTATAAAATAATAATTATAATTAAAATATATTATATTTATATCATAATAGAAACTCACACATTGTATATGTATTATATGTATTTTTAAAAAATTCAACAATATATTATACATATATACATATATAATATATATATTATTATTTATTTACTACTATATTTAGGGATCAGGTAGGGTTTGGACAAAAAATACTCTCCTTCACCCTCAATCCGAACCCAATCAGGTTGTTGAAAAGTTTTTTCCAAATCCGACCTTCTATTCAACAACCCTTGAACCCATTCCATTCGGGTCAGTGTATTTTGCCATCCCTAAGTATAAATATATGGTAAATGCTAACAAGTGCTGCTGCAACACTTGTTAATATCAAGAATATGAGAAAAAGTGTATTACAAAATTGTAACAAAATTATAAAGTTTTTATAATTCATAAAAAGTGTATTACGTTTAGTAATAATTATTTCCAAATTGACCAATTTTTGATAATTTTCTTGTGCCCTAGGACACTAGCTAACATGACACTAGGTATATTTGTTAAACATGAGAAATAATAGTTAATGCATGATATAACGTATGTAACAAAATAAAAATAAAATATTGATTATGTAAGTAGTAAAACTAAAACCATGGGACCTATTAAATAATCTAATGAATGTGAGTAATGAAATTTTAAATATTTGTAGAAATTAGGGGTGTTCGCGGACCCGACCTATCTGCCAAACTAACTAACCTAATTCAATCTACCAAATTTTAAGTTATTTCGATAGTATGGGTGGACGGATGCGGATAGAAATTTTCTAAATTCGCCTATGTTTGGACACATGTCGAATAAGAGGCCACCAAACCCAACCCAATTCGCCAATCCCCGTTGAAAAATCTAGAAATCCCCGTGATATTGATTTGTGATCATGTATCAATTTTAAGTAGTAAATAACAATCCCAATCAAACAATCAAGACAAATCAAACACAACGATTTTAACGTGGAAAAACCATAATTGGAGCGCCTCTAACTGTGATAAAAAACCACGGGCAAAAGCCACAAAATAATCCACTAAGAAGACAAAAGGAATTACACAAGTGTATACTCAATTACCTAGCGAATCCACACCCGAATCGAACCGACCCCTATATGCCTCTTCCAGCCCCGTCTTCACCTCAGAATTGTCTTGCCCGATGTTGAATCCACAACGCCGATGTCGAATCACGACTATGAGCCACTCCAGAATCCACCAAAGTTTCAGGCTCGAATTCCACGGAATCCACCGAAGAACAACACTCTCTTTTGTATTGAATAAATAAAACAAACAAACCCATTGATATGATTCACTCAATTCATGATTAATCTCTCACAGATATCAAAGGAAAACAAGCAAAGAAGCTCTAGATAAAAACCCTAATACCCAAGAACAAGATCTAGAAGCCGTAACCCTAAAAACGGATGAAACCACATATTTATATCAAACTGTTCCGTGATCTCCGCTCGAGTACAAGAATGGTCGCTCGAGCGAACTGAGGCTCGAGCGCAAGAAGTTCTGCTTGAGCGCAAAAACACAATTTTCAGTACTTTTGCAGACAGTTCAAACTTCTGGAATCAAAGATTCTCTGCTCGAGCGCACAAATGGCCGCTCGAGCGGACAAGCAACTTCGATTGCAATTTTGCTCTGCCCCAGACCCGCTAAGGGGCGCTGCCCCCTGGACCCTCATGAGCTGACCGGGCAACTCAATCCCCGACATAGTCAACGAAGTGGCAAACATGAAAAAATTAACTTCTGAAACATCTCTACAAGGCACAATTCGGGTTAGATTCGCATTAAAAACTCATAGACTCACTGAAATAAAAGTTGAACAAAATTACAACTGAAAGGAGTTTTGTCAAACGGGATTGCCAAGAATAAAAACCTAACACCCCTTAAGAAAATAATCAGTGTGTTTAATTTCAATTTTCTAGAAATTCAGTTTTTATTTTTCGTATTTTTTACTTTTAGTAAATATTTTTAAAATTTTAAGTAATTTTTTTACTTTTTTAGATGCACATTACTTAGATATATCTAAAAAGCAAAATATTTGCAACAAATATTTTTAAAAATCAATAAATACACAAGAATACAAAAAATGCACTAAATTCTTGTATTTTTTTTTATATTTCTAGTATTTAGTAAATTTTCTAAAGATTTTATTCACAAATATTATACTTTTTAAGTGTATTTATGTTCAGTATATCTAAAAATTTTAAGAATTACTTAAAATGTTAAAAAAATTGAGTAAAAAAAAAAAAGAAGGAAAACAAAAAAAAATTATTTTTAAAAAAAGTGAATCTTGAAAATCCAAACCAAACAAGTTGTGTTTTTTTTTTAAAATGCTTTGTGTGCTAAAAAAAGGATATTTTATTTACTAATAATATTAGCTATTTATGAAATATGGAATGACTAATAAAATTTTTGGACTCAAATTAGGCCAAAAATATTAAAAATCACTCTAAATTTTTTTTAAAAACATAAAATAGTAAAGATTTAAATTGCCAAATCGATTCGCATCCACCCATTAAATCACATGGTTCGCTCAATCCACATCCATTAATTAAGCGGATGGATACAGATTATTTTTTTTAATTTGCCTAACTACAAATGGATAACATATAGGAGGCCACTCGACTCAACTCGATCAACAAGCACCCTTTGCAGAAATCATAATATTATAATCACTTTGTATAGAACTTAATCTTTTAACATAATGTGCATTTAACTCATTTAAAAGTTACAAAGAATTAACTACCATTTATCATCAACAGTAATATTTCTCTTATCTTCCCAATACGACCCATTTGTTCTCACTATCCTGCCTCTCCTTCTCTCTACAACCTTCTTGTGAAAAATAAAAATAAAAAAATTGAATGAGATTTTGCATATATTCATTGAATCATATATCATTATTGATTTATTTTTATTTTTTTTGGGTTACGACTCCAAATATATACACACCAAATATAGACAACTCCAACTAAATAATCTTGCTGATGTGCCCAAAAAACTTTTGCTTGATACCACCATGAATAAGTTCATCAAAACTATACTGTTCAAGAAGGCTCCTAAGAAGTTCATCAGATCAATACTTCAATGGTCATTTTCTTCTTAGCTTCTTCAATGGTTCTACCTCAGGTTCAATGTCAACCTCCATACAAATAGGTTGGTAATGTTAACGTTCTAGGTGAAGAGATCTTCTTTATCCGTAGGGTGTGATTTTAATAGCAAATAAATTTTAAAGGAATTGGGAAATGATTAATAATTCATATTTTGTCTGAATGCATGCAATCGAGTCTCTGACCTGTAGGAGACTCTAAAATGGGTGTTTTTTACCAGTCAAAAACTCAATTATGTGTATTCACACGGAACAAATTGTGTTAATGTAGCAATACTATTGGAAAATTATGTTTATATATGATTTTAAATAATCAGGTGATTTGAATTTTTACCTAATTAAATTCAAGTTTTGTTTTGCGAATAGATAAAGAGAGACGAAGAAAGTAAAGAGAGAAAAGATTTATGGAAAGACAGAGAATGTTGCTGGGTTTTACTGTGTGAGAGAGAGAACGGAAAATGGCTTAAATCTGTGTGTTAGATGTGATGTAGTAAATCTCAGCCTTTTAGTAAGGAAAAACTAAAAAAATAGACAAAACCGATAGAACCAACCATATTAGGTCTATTTTTAACAAGAATTGATTTATACGATTTTTTAATTTATTTTTTTCAATTTTTAAATTGATATCAATTCAAGCATATTGTGTATCAAATTAAATCGAAACCGACCGTTTCACTCCATTCCTATAAAAAATCATGTTAGTCAGATATCGATAGCCACTTGATCAAATCAGGTTTGTCTTAACGATAACTATGTTTTTAAAAATAAATTATTGACACAAATGTGATATAATTAAGTGACTATTAATATTCAATCAATGTGATTTTGAATGAAGTACCCAATGAATCTTACATATTGAATGGTTTGGATCATCGATGTGGGCTCTGTGGTGGGCCTATGGAGGCCCAATAGGATGCTCTAGTTGGAAAACCCAATTGGAGACAAGTTGCTCCTTGTATTTAGGCCTTGTTTGGCATATACAAGAGATTTACATCTCTGTCTAGATCTCATATCCATCAATTGAAGATGAAGATTTGGTGTTAATTACCTTGAATGGTTTGCCGTCTGAATATGATGCTTTCACCACAGCCATTCGTGCTCGATCTGACACTATCACTATGGATGATTTATCATCTCTGCTATGTTCTGAGGCCATTCATTTGGAAGCTAAACACAAAACAGTTGCAGAACCAACTGTTGCATTTTCTTCATTCAAAGGATCTGGATCTGGTACTTCTGCTTCACGAGCACCTCCTTTCACCTATTCAAGAGGCAGATCATCCTATAGAGGCAGAGGAGGTCGAACTTCAGGATCATATAGAGGTAATAGTCGCTATTATAACAACAACAGAGGCAGAGGACGCAATTTCAATCAGATCTCTTTCACTTCAGGTTGTCAAATTTGTGGAGGACTGAGTCATTCTGCACTTGATTGCTGGCATCGCATGGATCCTCAATATCAATCTGTTTCACATGCTTCTACTCATTCTCCATCCTCTCAATTTTCTTCTCCTCAGCAACCTAGAGCACATCTTACATCTTCTTTACCTGGTTCTAGTGTTTCTTCACATCTGTCTCAGGTTTCTTCAGATTTTCAGTCTAGTCCTTGGTACTTAGACTCTGCAGCCACTGATCATTTACCAATGATCTGAATCATCTCAGTAACTATCAGGCTTATCCAGGCACAGATCACATTACCATAGGAGATGGAACTTCCATTCCTATTCAGAACATTGGTAAAGGTCTCCTTCCTACCCCTCATTATTCTTTCAAACTCAATAATGTTCTTCATGCTAATTCTATGTCTTCTAATCTTGTTTCTGTTCAAAAGTTGGCTAAGGATAATAATTGCATTATTAGTTTTGATGAAGCCAATTTTATGATTCAGGACAAAGTTACGAAGAGAATTCTTCATCAAGGATCTAATCTCAATGGCTTATACCATTTTCTTCCATCAGTTACTAACACATCTGCTTCTGCTGCCTTTGCTGCTCCAAACACAGCATCACTCACATCTGCTACTACTAATGTACCAGATTCTGTTGTCAATAAGTCATTGCCTACTTCTAGTATTGTATGGCATAATAGATTAGGTCATCCTAGTAGTTTGAAATTTCAGCATCTTGTTCCTCATTTGCAGCTTACTACCAATAAGTCTGTTAAGACACTTGATTGTATTGACTGCTGTATCGCTAAAAGTCATCGTTTACCTTTTCAATTGTCAAATTCTTCTGTAAATAAACCTCTCTCATTAATACATAGTGATGTTTGGGGTCCCTTTGATTCTATATCTGGCATCAAATATTATGTTCTCTTTGTGGATGATTTTAGCAAATTTACATGGCTCTATCCTTTGGCTTATAAAAGTGAAGTATATGATAAGTTTCTTGAGTTTAAAGCTTATGCTGAAAAACAATTCTCTACTTCACTCAAGATTCTCAGAACTGATGGTGGTACTGAATACTGTAATAAGAAAATGAAAGTTTTTACCACAGCTCAAGGTATTGTACATCAACATTCTTGTCCATATACACCACCACAAAATGGTGTGGCTGAGAGAAAACATAGACATCTCACTGAAGTTGCTATAGCCTTGTTACATCATTCCTCTGTTCCTCTTCATTTTTGGTTTGATGCTCTTGCTTGTGCTACTTATTTGATTAACAGATTGCCTTCTTCTAAGTTGCATCACAAATCTCCCTTTGAGGTTTTGTTTCATCATCTTCCAGACTTTGCTTTTCTAAGAACATTTGGGTGTCAATGTTTTCCTTGGTTAAAACCATATAACTCTACTAAGCTGCAGCCTAAATCCCTTGCCTGTGTGTTTTTAGGCTATCATTCTTTTGCTAAGGGTTATAGATGTTTGGATCCCATTTCAGGTAAGGTTTACTTATCCAGGCATGTTGTGTTTAATGAACATATGTTTCCCTTTGCTATGGCCACATCTACTTCTCCTTCTACTTCCTCTATTTCTTCTTTACCTCAGATTCAGTCTTTCTTCTGGTCTTCTCCAGTTCCTAACTTTCCTTCTTCAGCTACTAATATGTCTTCATCTATTTCTCCCTATATTTCTGCTGCTGTTTCTCCTTATATTTCTGCTGCTGCTCCAAGTTCTACTGCTGCTCCCATTTCTGCTGCTGCTGCTCCTATTTTCAGCACTTCTCCTTCTAATCAGGTTCAGTTTCATTCTCCTGGTTCTTCTCCACCTGCTGCACCTGTACCTATTCCCATTTCCTCTATTTCCATTGATTTGCCTTTTCCTTCTCCTTCTAATGTCCATCCCATGGTTACTCGATCCAAGTCTTCTTCACATTGTTTGATTCATACTAATTCTTCACAGCCATCTATTGTCTCTGCTCCTCTTTATTCTGATATTGAACCTCCTTCATATAAGGAAGCTCTTCATTCTCCTATTTGGCATAAAGCCATGACAGATGAAATTGATGCCTTACATAAGCAAAAGACTTGGTCCTTGGTTTCTTTGCCTCCGGCTAAAAATGCTATTGGTTGCAAATGGGTATTTCGCATTAAAAGAAATTCAGATGGTACTATTGCTCGCCATAAGGCTCGACTTGTTGCCAAGGGTTATCTTCAACAAGAAGGAGTTGATTTTCAAGAAACTTTCAGCCCAGTGGCAAAACTTCCTACTATCAGAATTTTGATTTGCTTGGCTCTTCATCATGATTGGCCCCTAAAACAGTTAGATATATCCAATGCTTTCTTGCATGGTATACTTGAAGAAGAGGTGTTTATGCTCCAGCCACCTGGGTTTGTTGATTCAGCTCATCCTCACCATGTCTGTCATCTACAAAAAGCTTTATATGGTCTAAAACAGGCTCCCCGAGCCTGGTACTCAACATTTTCCACCTATCTGATCTCTCAAGGATTTTCCAACAGCAAGTGTGATTCTTCCTTGTTTATTCAGAAATTGGGCTCCAATATTACTATTCTTTTAGTCTATGTTGATGATATATTGCTTACCGGCAATAATCCTTCTCATATTCAGTCCCTTATCTCTCATATGCACACCGCTTTTTCCATGAAAGAACTGGGGAACCTATCTTACTTCCTTGGTATTTCTATCACCACCACTGCTTCAGGCTATGTTTTATCTCAAACCAAATATGCTCAAGACATTCTCAAGAAAGCAGGTCTCACTGACTGTAAGCCATGCTCCTCTCCCATCTCTATCAAGCCCACTCTTCCTCCCAATGCTAATCATTCCTTTTCTGATCCTGCTCTTTATCGTAGTCTGGTTGGGGCTCTTCAGTATCTCACCATTACTCGACCAGACATTTCCTTAGCTGTCAATCAGTCTTGCCAACATATGCATTCACCCACTGTTGGACATTTTGCTGCTGTGAAGAGATTGCTTCGTTTTGTCAAAGGCACTCTTACTCATGGTCTATCTTACTCCCCTAGCTCCTTTGATGTTCATGCCTTCTCTAATTCAAATTGGGCTGGGGATATAATTGACCGTAAATCCACTTCCGGTACTGCATTTTTCTGGGTACTAATCTTGTTCTTGGTCGCTAAAAAGCAACCACCGTGTCCAGATCTTCTACTGAGGCCGAATATAGGTCTCTTGCTCATACTGCAGCTGAGTTAGCTTGGATTGGCATGCTTCTTCAAGATTTATCGATTATCTCTCCTGTGCTTCCTACACTTTGGTGTGATAATGTTTCTGCAATTGCCTTAGCCTCCAACCCTGTTTTTCATTCACGCTCTAAACACATTGAGGTAGATTGTCATTTCGTGCGTGATCAAGTTCTGGCTAAGAAATTGCTTCTTCAGTACATTCCTACCATTGATCAGCTGGCCGACATATTCACTAAGCCCCTCTCTGTTTCTCGATTTTTGTATCTTAAAGCCAAGCTCATGTTGTGTTCCTCTTTCCCCATTCGCTTGCAAGGGGATGTTGAGAATACAAACTCTGCAGTTGAGGATACAAACTCTGCAGCTCATAACTCTGCAGCTCCCAGATCAGTTCACAGATCCGTTTCAGTCAAGACAGTTCACAGAGTTCAAAGAGCTAGCTGAGGTCTTATTGTATCAATCCTGTGCTGCAGCTATAGCTGAATATCTGCTTCAGTTAGTTAGATAGTTTGTTAATAGTTTGTTAGGTGGTTAGTTAGTTAGAGTTAGTTATCTGCTTCTTGTATATATAGAGAGGACTACTGGATATTTCTGTATGCATTGAAACTGAGTTGAATGAAATATACTTGTTCTGTGTTTTTCATCACTTTAGCACATCTCTTTTCTCTTATTTTTGTTATATTACCTCTCTACCATATTGTACATTTTTAGTTAAAAGTCAAAAAATATACTACTTATTTAGATCATCTCAAACAACCCTTTACTATAGTAGTGACAGTGGTGGTAATAACAAAATGATGGTGGCATTTATGACAATGGTACACTACAAAAAATTAAGGTTTTAGAGAGTAAAATTTAAGGACAAAATTATTTTTTGGTACCAAATATTTTTTTTGCAAAAAGTGTCGTTATTATACTTTTAGCAATGAAAATTGGACATTAGTGATGAATTATTATATTTTTAGGACCAAATTTTTTATCTCAAAAAATAAACCATTTTGAGACCAAATTATTTTGTCCATAAAAATCTATTTATTAGTGAAATTTTTAAAGTTTTGTCGCTAAAAGCCTTATTTTTGACTTTTCAGAACGACATTTTAACGACTATTCTCGTGATAATGGAAATTGGTCCCTAAATGTCTTTTGCAACAAAATTTTCACTTTTAAAGATTAAAATATTTAGTCTCTAAAACCCTTATATATTGTAGTGGTAATTAATGTGATGTTAGTTTTAGTGCGGTTGTGATGGTATTGATTAATGTTATGTTTTTCAGGCCATGTTACACAACTCTTTATTTTGATGTAAGTAAAAAACTCATGACAAAAATTAGAAGTCAACAAAGAGCAAAAGTCAAAATTCCCTTTCATTTATTATATTTTTTTTTGTAAAAAAATCAAATGTCATCTCATATTTTAGCAAAACAATTAAAAAGTCACTAAAAAAATATATTTTCAAACGAAACTTCAATTAAAATTAAATAAGTTTAATATCACTCATCTAAATCAAGATCTGAACAATTAAGATATATAAATTGGAGGGGTAATGCATGATATATAAATAAAAAAAGGTGTGTACGATATATAAATTATGATATTTGTGAGTTTAATTATCACAAATTATATAACTTTATACCATCAGAGTCATAACTATTAAAAAAGAATAATGATATATGTATCAATTAATACACTAATTAGTGTACTAATTAATGATATGACATAATTTAAGAAATTTTTGATATTTATAATACCGATTAAAAAAAACTATAACCAAATATCATACGAGAAATCATAATTAAACTAAAAGATGTCATTAAACAAGAGTAATAAAGCCCTTCAACGCTCCAATTAATGGGGACCAAAATTAACTTCAAACTTTTTTTAGTTTTCAACGGTCCAGATATCACCAGATAATCAAATCAGACAGAAAATAGAAAAGAGCCTACTACGATATCCCTAAATATATTTTACTCAAAAAAATTTAAAAATCACCAAAAAAAATCAATTTCTAAATAAACCCAACTATCTAGCAAATTAAGACCAAAAAGGATGTGGTAGGAACTTGATAGTTTCATGCAAAATGTAAATGTCTCTCAAATGTAAAACAAATATGCCATTTTCAAACCTTACATTTCTAACCATGTAGCTAATTAAATGGACCAAAAAGGAGGCAAGACTTTTTTTTTTAGAGAACACCATCGAACATAAATTATCATTATATAGAAAGACGGTTTACAAAACGGGCCAACTTACGAGCTGGCATAATTACAGACGATTAGCTTACATATTTAAACAACAGACTTAATATCCCTAAATATAGTCTGCATATTCCAGTCCAGAGGCAATTTGCCATTCAAAACGTTGATCAAAACTTGGCAATCTGTATAGATCCGGACAGCGGGAATGTTGTTATCCTGTGCCCAGATAATAGCAGCGAGACACGCACTTGCTTCAGCTATCAGCGGGGAGGGAGGGTACAACTGAAAAGCTTGCTGATAGATCTTCTCCTGTTTTCCATTATAGCAAATCCAAGCATAACCAGCTCTGCAATCCTAAAAAAACCATGAGCCATCCACAAAAAAAAGACCACACCTGCACATCACAGTCCAGTTACTAGCAGTTTGCATAAGAATACAACAGTTTGTTACACTATGATCTTCCAATTGAAAATTATCATCTTGAGCAGCCCCATCCAGAGAAGTCTCAAGCTAGATCCTGTGCGAAGGCAAGGGCCTGACTGGTAGGGAGTGAAGTGTTTTAAAAAACTGCAATATTGCGTTGTTTCCAAATTGCCCAAAGCAAAGCTAGAGAAAGAATAATTCTCTCCTCCTCCAAGGCCATTGATTAAGCCAAGCAGCAAAAGTCAGTGGCTGTCCACATGTAAAATCTAATCCCAAGGATGAACCTCTCCATATCTGTTGCAATTCGGGGCATTCAAAGAAAAAATGCTCCATACTTTCACTTGCCGCCAAACAACGAGGGCAAATTGGATCAATGTCCACGCCACGCTTCCTCAAATTCCATCAAACAGGAAGGATATTATGAAGAGACTTCCAAATGAAAGTTGTCCACTTGGAGGGGATATTTAAACGCCACAACCACTGCCACAAAGATGGCTCAACCTGCCGGTGAAACAAAGAAAAATTATACCTCAGGTGAAGGACTTCAAAATACCCTGACCTGACTTGACCGGTATATCCTCCATGCTTAGTTTTCTCCCATATAGGATTGTCAATAAAACCACTCTGAGAAAGATGTATACCAAGGATGAATGGTATGCATTCTGAGGGGAAGAAAAGCCTCAAAAGATCCTCATGCCAATAGTGCTTGGATTTATCAATAAAATGAGTCAAAGCAAGAGAAGAGAAAATGGTCGTCATATATAATATTCTTGAGGAATAACTCAGGAACTTTAAAGACAGAAGATATAAACTAGAATAGAATGCAGCACATGTTTCCTTAGCACACATCTACCCACAAAATTTAGAAATTGACATTTCCATCCCTGAATCTTATTGTTAATTCGACCTAGGATATTTTCAAACAGTGGATTTCCTCCTCCCTCCCTGCAAAATCCATTCTTGCCCCTAGATAAATATCCGATCTGTTAGGTTTTTATTCTTGGCAATCCTATTTGACAAAACTCTTTTCAGTTGTACTTGTTTTCGCACTTTTTATTTCAGTAAGGTTATGAGTTTTTAGATGCGAATCTAACCTGAATTGTGCCTTGCAGAGAAGTTTCAGAAGACAATTCTTTCATGTTTGATCCAGGGGGCAGCGCCCCTTGACGGGTCTAGGGCAGCGCCACAGCAGAGTTGAGGGGCAACGCCTCCGAAGCAAAATGCAAAAATGCATTTGAAGTTGCTTGTCCGCTCGAGCGGACCATGCGATTTCAGCCTCTATAAAACCTCATGTTGCTCCAAATCTAGGGTTACACTTCCAGATCTTCTCATTGGATATTAGGGTTGTGTGTGTCAATTTCTGACCACACTGCCAACTTAGTGCTCAACTGGAGAACACCGGCAGAATAGATGGCATCTGTCTGACCTGCAACAGAAAGAAGAGTCTCTGGCGGTGGCTCGTTCACCCGGGGGTACTCCGACGATCAAGTCAGTACTCAATATCTCTCAAAGATAATCAATAGTGCTTAACTCACTAGACAAAATATCAAAAGCATACCTTAGACCCATGGGGGTGCCTCTCTTTTATAGCCAATACAATCCTAGTCCCAATAAGAGCCTAGCCCTAATGGACTTAGGATTACTGCTAATCTGGGACTCCCAGTGGGATTAGGATAAACTCTCTAAGAGTCTTATCTTTACCCAAACTGAAGTTTTTTTCCAATCTAGGACTCTTGTCCCATATCTGCTTATCTCGGATTCCGGTATCCTCGCAGATAACCTCGGCCTAGCCGAGATCATCTCGGCATCATGTCCAGGACACGTGACACCTCGGCTGACACTTCGGTGTCACCTCAGCCACGTGTTGGTACTCAGAAAATATATCCCCACAAGGGTTTATATCTGGAGCTATTTTGCTAGTTTTCTTTGATGTTTGATTGAGTATTCAACTCATGGTTTAAGAAGTATACATCAAAGGATTGTTTGTTTATTCAATACAAAAGAGAGAGTTGTTCTTCGGTTGATTCTGAAGAATTTGAGCCTGAAGCTTTGGTGGATTCCGGAGTGGCTTATTGCCGTGATTCAACATCAACGTTGTGGACTCAACGTTGGGCAAGACAATTCCGAGGTGAAGATGGAGTTGGAACAGGCACATTGGGATCGGTTCAATTCGGGCGTGGATTCGTTAGGTAATTGAGAGAACACTTGTGTATTTCTTTTATATCTTCTTAGTGGATTGTTTTATGGCTTTTGTCCGTGATTTTTTTTATCTCAATTGGAGGCGCTCCAATTGTGGCTTTTCCACGTAAAATCGTTGTGTCGATTTGTCTTGATTGTTTTATTGGGATTGATATTTACTGCGTAAAATTGATACAAATCAGAAATCAATATCTAAGGGAATTCTAGATTTTTCACGATCTACCGACATCTTTAACCTGAAATACTTCTAGGCTATGTTTGGTTGGGGATTTGGGAAGGGATTTAGAAAGTGAAAGGAAAAAAGTGTGTGAAACTAGGTGAAATGTAGATATATTTTATTCACATTTCACCTACCTTTTCCATTTTTCTTTCCAAATCTCTTCTCAAATCCCCCAACCAAACACAAGGGAAGTGTTGATTTTCCGAAGAGGTATTTGAGCTTCGAAAAATTTCAAATTTCCGAAGATTAATGACCAACCCCGAATGTTGACAAAACGCATCTAAAAACCATTTAAGATACCAAACCTCATCAATCATCTGCAAAAAGAAGATGTGAGATGGGAGGAGAACGACAATGGATAGCTATACTCCTACAAATATCCATTGAGCTCAAATGTTCAAAGCCATCAAACAAGGCTTGCACAACAAACAGGAAAAGATAAAGAGACAAAGGGTCGCACTGTCGAAGACCCACACGTGGGTAAAAAAACTCAGATTTCTGACCAATGGCGATTCTAACTCTGGTTTTGGTTTTGGTTCTGGTCTGGTTCATCTAAGATTTTTGAAACCCTTTTCAGATGTCCCAGAACAGAACACCTTCATCTTCTTCGAATCTTCATTTCTTTCGTCTCTCTATCTCTGTTCGTCTCTCTCTCACTCTCTCTCTTGATGTGTTCGTCTCTCCCTCTTTCTTTGTTTGATTCTCCTCTTGCTTCTTTGTTCGACTCTCTCTTTCTCTCATTTTCTTTGTGTTTTGATTGTCTACCTCTCTCATATCCACCCAAACAAAGACTGTCGTCCTGTTTGGTAGAACTTAAAAGCTATTTATTTTAGCTTTTGATTTAATTTAAGCTATAATGTTGTGTTTGGTACAACTTAAATTATCAGATTATAGCTTATTTAAAACTATTTTCAGCTTAAATTTCAAAGTTGCTCGGGGGATGCGGTTTTCAAAGCTGCTTGGGTTATGCTTAATTCAAACAGCATAAGCGCGCAGCTGATTGGGGGGGATGAAATGACTTAAATGCCCCTCAAAACTTCAACAATTACGAAATTGTCACTATATAAACCTTCTTCTAATGTTGCCCTAGCCCGCTCCTCTCCTCTCACACACTCCTCTTATCTTCTCATTTCCTCTCTGGCGACCGACAACGATCGTCCACATCTCCAAGATCAGCCGATCGAACTTCTCCACATCTCCAAGATCAGCCAATCGAACTCCTTTCCTCCCTGTTTTCTGTTGATCTGCACCAAAAATGTTAGATTTCATGCCCTTGTTTGTTATATATATATACACATCGAGTTAGGGTTTACATAGACAGAGATCAGATCACACTCTTTGTTCCTCTCTCTGCTTTCTTCTTCTTCTCCGATTTTCATTGTGAGAACCTGAATATACAAATCAAGTAAATAATTAAATAATAATAATATAACAATCTCAATTATTTTTGTGGTGAATCTTTAAGTGAAAATTAAATATTTGGAAGATCTTTTAATTAATTTTAAACTTAAAATAAATTTGTGGTGAAAGCATTTAATTTAGAGGCAAGATTTATTATATAAAAAATATATAGAGAGAGAGAGAGAGAAGGGTGTGACTTGGCCTCTAGACCACAAGGTTAATACATAAGACTCTTACCATTTGAGTTGCATATAACTTATACATATATTTTGTATATTTATCTATTTATTTGACCTACACATGCTTTAGGTGTACCCAACCACTAGTATAAAATAAAAATAAAACAAAACCCTAGCTCTTTTAACAATTTCCCTAGCAGCAGCAGCAGCCGTGAGAGAGAAGAGAAACAAAAGGTTGCAACTAATTAAGGATGGAAATGGGTGTGTTGTGCTATGTGTGATCATCAAAAGATAGTCCTCCTAGGTTTTCTTCTCTTCTTTCTTTGTTCTTCATCCTTATTCTATAATTATTTTATTCATTCATGGAGAGGTTGTAGGTTTACGTATTTTGTGTATATATATATACTGTTAAGAAATCTGAGGAGTTAAATTCATGTATAATGAATGGTGTAATTCTTAGTCCAAAAATTCTGCACAGAGTCACAAACTTTAAAAATCAATAAACCATATCAAACGAATGAATTTTGAACTGAAACTTTTTACAGTAGATTAATTACATATTGAATTGCATATCTGAATTTTTTCATAATTTTTGGAAGTCAAAATCCATATAAACTGATGCATTTAAATCTGTCCAAGAAAGCTGGTTTTAAACAGTAAATTCGGGAGTGTTGTTCTCTTTGGGTATAAATCCGAAAATTATCAAATCAGCATCATTAGAACCGGTTATGAGTCTAGTTTCATACGTTTTTAGCCTTGTATTGATTGCTCATGTATACTAAGAGAACCATTGATTTCTTTAAAGTGCTGCAGAAAACAACCGGTTTAGATATAATTAATTGTAGATAATTATTTTGATAAGCAAATCAAGTGAAACCATTTGGGTTTGAAACTTAAGATATATTAGTTAATATCTGGAGGGTTTTAGAATTTTTCGAACAACGTGGAGTGGGTTTTTAATTTTCAAAGTTATGTTTTATCTTAAACTTACTTTTAGTTAAGTTTCGATCGGAACCCATGTCTTGGATAATTTTAGAACTTGAAGAACATTAACTTAGGTATTATTTAAGAGTAACGGTGAGTGGGGTTGAGTTGTGTTAATGCGCTTTAGTGTGGGGTACTTAGTTTATTATTCTCTTTAATATTTTTAAATTAGTAGTGACGTGTAGTCTTCATACTTGGTTCAGGACACTAGTTGGACTTTCATACTCTATTCGAGGATTATATTATTTCATTTTTAGGTGAGTAGTTTCATGCTACATATTTTTATAAATGTTCCCCTACCTTGAACTGTTGGAAAATTAAATCGTTGTTTCAGGACTAAACTGTTTTGATAAATTATTATATTATCAATGGAATCAAATTATTTCTAAAACATGTGTGAACTTGACATACTGTAAACTATTTGTTTTGGTCTCGTGTTTATAATGATGAACTACCATGTTTTGAGAAACTGATGTGTATTGATTATTGGGACCATATGTGTATTTAGTCCAAGGAAATTATTCCACCGTGTGTGGTGACTCTGGCCACTAGGGAACAGATCCGGGTTGGGCTGTGATGACTCTAGTACTCAACGATTGTAAGAAAAAGACCTAGGTTAAGTTAGGTGACCTTCAATCGGATCGTCTTTGAGAAAAGGCTCAGGTTGCCACCCTGAGGATGACTCTTAGTTCGGTATTGGATCCAACGGGGCTTATAGCCTTGAGAACTGTGTGGCATATTATTTGTTTTTTTTTTTGATACCTAAAAAATTATTGGTGTTCATGTTGTAATCTGTTTCAAGTGGAAAATGTCATTTATCATGTTCTCGAGAGATATGAGTATTTTAACTGTTGAACTGTGGAACCTTCTTTTTGAAATAGATTATCTTTACCAAACTGTATGCCAATCTAGTTTCTGTGATATATATCTTATTTTGGAATTAATCCCTGTTTTCAAAACTGCATATACTATCCATGTTGCTACTCACTGAGCTATCAGCTGACTTAGTTGTTTACCATTTTCAGGTGTTAGAAAGACTTAGAGTGGACTCATGGCATAGTGAGAACTCGATTGCATAGACCTCTAGGACATTCATTTATTTTAGAGTGTTATGTCAAGTTTGTGCATATTTATTTTTTTTATTTTTATTGGGGTTCATTTAGGATTATTTTGATATGTGGGCTATGTGTATTCATAAGTTTGGAAGGTTTTGATTACGGTTGATTTTTCCGTTTATAATTGTGGCTTGTCACTGGATTGAGTTTTGGTTATTTATTATTGAACTATTGTTTAGTTATTCAATGTGTATGGATTCGTATTTAGGCTTACGTGTGCCTTAGGCTAAGGCCCTGTGGGCCACGGCTGGTCATACCCGAGTTTGGGGTGTGACATTCATCATCTTTTTTGTTTAATTTTTTTTCTCATGCACCATTCGCAGCTGTTCGACGAGTCCGACACCCGAGTATTCAGGTAATAAGATTCTTCATCATTTCCTCTTCTTTTGATGAATTGTATCTTTTGATGAATTCCAACACCTGGCATTTAGATGAATTGTATTTTTTTTTTAGTTGATTAAGATTATAGTTGGGATTATTATTATTTTTAGTTTTGAATTGTCATGTCTTTTGTTTGATAAGATTGGAGGCTATTTAAAGAATCCCCAAACTACCAGATTGGAGACTTAGAAATAAATTAATATAGATCTTTGGGATTTCTATTATGTTTGGTGCCTGAGGTAGACCCCTACTACAAGAAAAAACACCTTTGGCGACTAAATTTTTAGTCGCCAAAGGTCCTATTTTAGTCGCCAATGTCGAAATTCCACTTTTCCCCGACTAAAACGTTAGTCGCCGGGTTTTGTCGGCAATACATGGTCGCGAATGGCTTTGGCGACTAACAGGTTTTTAGTCGCCAATAGACAGGTTTTCAGCGACTAAAGATTTAGTCGCCAATAGTCAATTTCGTTTTTGGAAATCATACCTTTGCCGACTAAACTGTTAGTCGCGAATAGTTAATTTTTTATTTTATTATTTACACCTTTGGCGACCAAGGAGTTTAGTCGCTGAAAGTATTTTAAGGAAAAAATTTTTTTGCCTCCGCTTCTAACCAAGTTTCGAAGCTATGACCACCAACTTCCCAACTTTGTCAACCTTTGCCAACACTCTCCCCCCACTATGCCACTACCACCTCACGCGAATAATAGTGCAATATATATAATTTATATACTAAATTTCCGGTAATAATACAACTATATATATATAAATAATTACTTTTATTTTAATGTATTTAATGTAAAAATAAAGTATTTACTAAAAAAAATTTGAGAGTACTTTTGGCAACTAAAACTGAATTTTAGTCGCCAATTCTATGCTTTTTGGCTACTAAATGCTTGTTTGTCGCTAAAAACCTTAATTTCTCGCCCAAAAAAAGTACTTCGGGCGACTAAACTTATTTTCCGTCGCCAAAAAGTCCACTTTTGCCGACTAAACTCAGTTTTAGTCGCCAAATTGTTCACTTTTAGCTACAAAAAGTTTGTTTGTCGGTAAAACACCTATTTTCGGCGACTAAATCATTTTTTAGTCGCCAAAACCTATAGTTTTGGCTACTAAATGCTTTTAGTCGCCAAAAACCGTGACTTTTGGCTACTAAATAAACTTCAGTCGCTGAAAACCCTACATTAGGCGACAAAACTTCATTTTAGTCGCCAAAAGCTTGCTCTTCGGCGACTAAACTCTTTTAGTCGCTAAAAACCTGCTCTTCGGCGACAAATTCAACTTTAGTCGCCGTTTCATGCACTTTCAGCGACGAAATTTCAAATTTTGGTCGCCGTTTGTGCTTTCTCTTGTAGTGCCCTTAGGTGCCGAAGCCTAAGGTTTCTTCTTCTTTTTTTGCATTGTTCCATATCAGTCTAAGGAGATAACCATAATTTTGTGGTCTCTCATTAGTTGTACATTGTATCTCTTCTTCCTCTTCTCTTTACTATGCATTTAACTGTCTTTCTTTTGTGCGCCTTTAGTCATATTTTTTTTGAGGTTGATAGGAAGATCCCTTTTTTAGATTCACAAGTTGTAGTCTATGCCATTTCCTATCTGCTTACACTTTTGGGACATATCACGGCCTTGGTGCCTTTCTAATTAAAGAATTGCCATTGTAATTTTTTATTTAGTAAAATATCAAAAGAAAATAATCTTTTTTCGTAGGACTTCAGACCCAGATGTTGTAGGTATTTCTTTGTCTATAAATCTGGGACATCTGCCCTATAATATCTTTCTCATATTGGGATGCAAAAGAACTGAAATTCCGAAATTGCTTTTCTTCCTACTGTCAAATATCATCAATCTTTTTTGGGTTTATGTTTCAAAGACTAGTCTTTCTTCCTGGTATTATTAAAGCCATTTTCAGTTCAATGTAGATGCAAAGGGGTTTACTCGCAAGGTTGCACATCTGGATCAAAATTTTAAAATATTGAACTCTGGCTGCCAGTTAAATTCATGAGATTTGATATTATTGTAGTTAACATTGACAGCGTGTTGCAAGTTGGAATACATGGCTGAAAGCTAGTACGTACTGTTATGTATACCTTTGTTGCTTTCTTTTGAATGCTTAGGATGCAGGGAGAATAAGCAGTGCATTGCTTCTACTTCGTCAGTGTACTCCAGGATGTTGATTGATACTACGAATTTTTTATCTTCTGGTAGGTTCAGAATGGCAAGCACTCCTGGCCAAGGGTTTAATTCAAACAGAATCTATAGGCTTTGGTTAGCTGAAACATTCGATGGTCATGAAACAGTGGAAGATGACCCATCAGATAACCTGAATGGAAATTATGATACCATGAAACCATCTGTTGAAAATTTGCCTCTAAGTTTGGAACCTCTAGAACCAATTACTGGCATGGAATTTGAATCAGCTGAGGATGCTATAGGGAATTCTATGAGATGTATGGACGCTGTGTGGGCTTTACCATACGGAATAATCGCCACTACTACAAAAACAGATAAAGATCACACTTTTTTGGTGTGATGTATGTTATTTAATCACACCTTTTAAGTTTTATTAAAGTGTGATCTTTGGGAGTGTGATTAAAGATGGTCATTTTTAATCACACTTTTTAAGTGTGATTAAAAACATTTAGATCACACCTTTTAAGTGTGATCTTTGGAAGTGTGATTAAAAAGAGTCATTTTTAATCACACTTTTTAAGTGTGATTAAAAATATTTAGATCACACCTTTTAAGTGTGATCTTTGGAAGTGTGATTAAAAAGAGTCATTTTTAAGATCACACATTTTAAGTGTGATTAATAACTAATAAAATCTGTAATAAAAAAAGGGTTCGACATATTTGAAAAATAATCAATATTATTTTGTATGCACATTTGAAGAATGTAATACACACTATATACTATATTTTGAATCATAACACATATTGAATAGAATAACGTCATAATTTCATAAATGAAATTAAATATTCAAAAGTATATACAAAGGAATTAAATAAAAACAAATTAACTGTGCTTACATATATTAAAAAATGAAAAAACTTAAAAAACTAAGTTCTTTAATTCTTGGACCATATTTTGCATCTCTCCAAAAAATTTCTGACCTGAAAAATAAAAATACAAATTAATCCAGAAACCGCTGATGCATATGAATAAAGTAAAAAGTTAATTTAGCAAATCAAAATAGGAACATTAATCATTTCTACTTGATCTTAATCCTTTTGGAAGTAACTTCCCTGTTAACAATTAGATGACATAGCAGCTCAGTGTCAATGACATTGTAATTAGAAGGTCACTAATGAGCATAGTATTTAAAAATGATAAATCTCAATACAGCTTGTGTACGATCTTTTTGTGAAGATATATTATTATTACTGTTGAACCATAATTCTAGGTACCCATAAATAAATAAATAAATAAAAACTCACGAATTTACTCCATTTTTTTTTGGGGGGGGGGGAGGGGGGAGAGTACATACATTGCAGTTACTATCACCAGCAGCAGCATTCTAGGTACCCATAATTCTAGCTTCTTAGAGCATCTCCAACAAGGCTAATTAAAATAGCTATTTAAAACTTCACTTTACTATTTTAGCTAGTCATTTTTTTAATATACACTCCAACAAGGCTATCTACTTTACCTATCTTTTATTAAAATATTCTTATACTTTAACTACCTTCTTTCCAATCCAAAAAAAAAAAACTAACCTCTTTTGCAGTGCTGGAAATAGGAGCAAACCATATATTCACAATTGAAAAAATTAAGAATAAAGCAGCTGGAATAGGATGCTCATCACCACTTCATTCATCAATTCCATGGCTGAATCAACACAAACCCTCAATTTCTTGTGTTCCCTTGCTTTTGCAGTGCTGCTCATCACAACCATCATCACCACCATCAATCCAATTAATGATATGATTAAAACATTATAGATGGGGAATTAAGATTAAATTTACCTTTCTAAAAGTTGCACCTTTTGCTTAGGTTTTGTCCCATGGATAACTTGAAAGGAGGAGCTAACAATCTCTTCTATGTGAGCTGATTGCAGAAGCCTCAAATCTCTCCTCACCTAACATCACATGAATATTATAAGCTAAGATTAAAAGTCAATTATATGCATTACATATATTTATGTACCTATTTGCACATATTTGCTCATAGGGAATAACAACCTTTAGAAGGTACTGAAAATATGAGCATCGTCAGTGCTGATTCTTATTTTTGTATACAATTCTATCAACAATTTCAATCTCTGAACCCATATATTCACCTGTTCAAGAATATATTGCACCAATGTGACCAAACACAAAGCTAATTTCCTTTAAAGAAAAGAAAAAGAAAAACAACAACAGATATTGATGTCAACTGAAATTGGAATAGGTTCTAGTATGAGATCAGTTCATCTAAATATGAACTATAACACTATTTTTTTCTCTTTGTTTCCTTTTCTTCTAATGTTCTAGCAACAAACTCTCTCTCTCCCTCTCTCTCTCTCTCTATATATATATATATATGACTTTGAGTGTATTTGGGTTCTGCTCTAATGAATGCCAAACAGGGATCTTGAGCAGTGCCTCTCAAGACTCACTGGTTGTTCCTCTTTTTTATACTAACAAATTCTTTGCTTCTTGAATTCATGGATTCTATCAAATTCTCTATAAAATCTCACTCAGTTCTGTTTTTTTTTTTTATTTTATAATTTCCTAGATGCATTTATGTTTTTCTTATAGAGGTCCATATATTTGATCCACGACATCTTATCAAAAGTAAATAGACAAGAGAAATCAAATAGAATCTTGTGTGTGATACAACTTAAGCAACCAAAACATACATAGGTTACCATAAATCTATCCTTCGGTGTGTTCAAATGTCTAAATAAACCAATGTACCATTTTTTTCATTTCTATAATTGTACCTAATATTTGATATCATTAATTCTAATAAATTGCCACAATTTGTCACTAACACTTCAGTCTAGAGAGCACTGAATCTGAAGATTTCAACTCACCAAATGGCAAAATTGAAGAGAAGTCTCACTTGGTTATGAAAGAACTATCTAGGTTCCAGGTTTTTTCAAAGCAATTATTCCAAAAGAGTGCACACTGCATATATAATAACAGAACTATTTCAATGGAGTTGAAGCATGTCTTTTCCTATTTATATCTTCTCTTACCGTAATAAGAAATGTAGTGAAAGCAATTCAAGTACAAAATGAAATGCAATTCATTTTCACAAAGAGAAAAGGCACTCTTACACGATCCAAGTTCCGGTACTTGGAAACCAAAGAATAAGCTTTCGTAATTCCAATTCCAGGAACAGATGGAAGAAAATCGCAGCCAGCTAAGACGCACATGCCTGTGAGAAAGCTAGAAGATAAGTGTATCTCCTGTCTCAAATGAGTTCATATATATGATAGAAAGGAACCGCAAAGGGTTGTATAATTTTTAGTGTTATAAGTTTGTAAATAAATTTGAAGTGTCTCAAATCACCTGTGAAAAGTTCTTTATCAAACATTGGAAGGAAGGCACACAAGATGCGGACTCAAAAACCTTGTTTTGCACTATCTCTTCACCATTGCCATAGCGGTCCATCTTGAAGACAACCTGCTTGCAACCAATGCAAAACATAAAAAGACAATTAGTGCTAAAAATGAGGCTTGAGTCATCAATATCAAAGTTCTGTTGAATTTCTTACAGTTGGACAGCCATATGCCAGTAGATCACTGTCCTCTGAAATCACTGCTACAATTCCACCTTTTTCTGCTTCTAGGCTGGATAGGTATGCTAATTGTGCATCAGCTTCATATGGAGATACTACAAATTCAATGTTCTCTGATCTCAGAATCTAAAAAATCAACAGTTGAAAGAATCAAAGATTATAAAGAATGGCAAATTGGTACTTTTAATTCACAGTAGGTGATGGAAAAACACTAAATAGTATTCCAAGTTGCAAATAGCTGATAAAGAGTTGCAATTTGGTACCTGAATCAGTTGATGTGCTGTTGATAGAACCAAGAAAGTAAGAACAGACGGGGCAACTCATTACTTGTCTTTTCATCATGCACACTTAAAGATATAATATTTTTCCATACTACAATTGTTTATATATGCAACTTATTGGCATGTTATTATTTCTACAGAATTCCCTCAAGGTCTTGTTAAACTGGAAGAGTTACCAGCAGTTGCACAGCCTTACATATTGTGCAGCAAGATTCAATCAGATGTACTTCACAATTTGAGAGGCAGAAAAACTAAAACATTGAAAGGCTAAAACATTGAGAGGCTTTCTCACTTGGCTAAATACTATTAAATCTTCTTGGGTCTTGGCTATGCCACCAGGGTTCCAGGCACGAAAACTATTCTAGGAAACCTGATGTTCTTCTAAGTTAAAGACAATAAGTGGGGTATTTTATCATGTCAAAAAATATCCCACAAAAAATTATATGTTTTCTGTATCCCCCGTTAAATAAAGAATATGAATCACTGCCAGGAAATCCACTTCATCAATTGAGTTCTGCAAGATGAGAGTTGAGGAAATATGGAAAGGATTATGAAAACATGGTTGGCATTAGTCCAACCTTATGTTACATGGACTATTCTAAGCTTGTAAAAACCTACAACAGACACTCGACACTTGGGCTAGGAGAAGGACATGGGTTATTGGTCTATCAATTCAAGTTCACTACACACTTGTACATATTTTGCTTTCATCTTGCTTCCATGAAACAATTGGTTCAAAATAACAGAGGTGTCCATACTTTACACTTATATTAGTTGCTCATACTTAAGAAATAAATGAAGAATATTTAAAAATATGAACAATTAGCAGTGTCATAGTATCATTGGACTCCAGAATTAGACAATCTGACATTTACACATACCCATACCCATAGAATTGAATTACACTTATATTAGTTGCTAACTAGAATAGAACTTTATCTTTTGTCTAATTAGATCATAACACTTCTAATTAGCAAAGAATGAAACAAAAAATCTAACTAGAATTGAATTACCAGACTGCTGCTAAAGAATCTAACAAAAAATCTAATATGTGCAAAGGGTTTCTGTTTTTGTAGTAGTGTTATTTCATTTGCTGCTAAAGAATCTGGGGAATTACCAGACTGCTGCAAATTCTCACCTGAAATACATCATCTTGTTATAGTAAACTCTCATAACAAACATATCGACTCACCACCATTACTCAATCCTCATAGATACCAAATTGAAAGACCTATAAAAAGAAATGTTCATACTCTAATTCCTTGAAGAAAAGCCAAAATCTACAATAAATATATGTTCTCTACATTCATCTGTCCTAGAGCTCTCTTTGTTTCAATTACATAATATCGCAGTTATCCTTCATGTATGCCAAATATTTAGCAATATCATTAAACGATTTTACCATCTATAATCTGACCACAGTCAAACCTGGTTCAAATCTTTAAACTACCAATCTCAAAAGGCAAAAATTTTCAGATAATGTGAATGAGCAAGACATGAGTGCGGCGTAGTGAAGGAGCAAGAGAGGTCTGAGACAAAGGTTGAATAACAGAATTTTCAATCGATTAATGTGAATGAGTGTGTGTATATATATATATATGAAATATGAATGAGTGATGACTGACCAGAGCTCGTGGAAGACGTGACCGCAAATGGAGATGGATTGAAGGTCTTCGACGATGGGTTTGAGATCTTCGTAGCAGATTGAGCATATGGTCTTCGCAAATGTGTGGCCGCATACCATCTCTCCGCCTCTCTCTCTCTCTCTCTCCGCTCTCCGTCGTCTGCCGCCGCTCGATCGATCGATAGAGAGGGAGGGGTAAGAAGAGATTAGGGTTTTTGGGTTTTGGGCGGGCGGCGGGGAACAGAGCGGGAATGGAAAAAAAAAGGGGGGAATGGAAAAAAGGGGGGGAGGGGAGAAAAAATCAAATTTTTTTTTTAAAAAAAGAAAAATTAAACAATAAAATAATGCTGTTTAATTTATTTATTTTCTGCGACAGGGGTTGTCGTCGTCAAAAAATTTTATTTTTTGTTAAAATATTTTTTTTTTATTTTAGTTACTAAGCTTGAAAATTTATTTGTTTCATTTTTATTTTAATGAAAAAAAATTTATTATTATTTTTTATTTGGTAGAAGTAGGGGTAATATTTTAATAAAAAATACTGTAATGGTAGTCGTAGTGGTGAAGTGGCGATCGTGGTAGTAGTGGTGGTAGTGAAATGGCGTTTGCAGTAGTAGTGAAGGTGGTAGAGGAGATGGGTGGTGAGAGAGAGAGATAAGTGAGAGACAGATAGAGGAGAGAGACAGAGACAGAGTGGTGAGCGAGAGAGAGACAAAGTGATGCTAAAAGTGTATTTTCTTGTAGTGGATCGATAAATTGAAAGGGAGCTCACTAAATAGAGAAGACGGAAGGGAAATAGTGAGCAACGCGAACATAGTGGGGGAGAAAGAGAGAGAGAGACAAATAGACAGACAAGGAGAGAAGAGTGATGAGTGAGAGAGAGAAAGAAAAGAAAGAAAGAAAGAAAGATGAAAATAAGTGAAAAGATATAGAGAGAAAGAGAGAGAAAGAGCGAAAATAGATAAACGAGAGAGAGAGAAAGAGATGAGCGAAAGAGCCAGAGAGAAAAAAAGAAGAGAGAGAAAAGAGACAGAGAGAGAAGATAGATGAAAGAGATAGAGAGAAGAGAGATGGACGAGAGACACAGAGAAAAATAGAGAGACAGACAGACAAAGAAAAGTGATGAGTGAGAGAGAGAAAAAGAAGAGAGACAGAGACACAGAGAGAATGAGAGAGACGGACAGACAGAGAAGAGTGATGAGTGAGAGAGAGAAAGAGAAAAGAGACAGAGACACATAGAGAAAGGGAGAGACAGACAGAGGAGATGGAGTGGCAGTGGGGGAGGAGAGGTAATGGTAGTAGTAGTGGTAGTAGTGGTAGTGGTGGTAGTGGAGTGATGGTGATGATGGTAGTAATGGTAATCGTAGAGGTGGAGTGGCAACAATGGTAGTAGTGGTGGTAGTGGAATGACATTTGCAATAGTGGTAAATGTGGTAGAGGAGATGGGTGGTGAGAGGGAGAGATGAGTGAGAGATAGATAGAGAATAGAGATAGAGAGACAGAGACAAAGTGATGAGCGAGAAAGAGAGAAAGTGGTCGCTAAAAGTGCATTTTCTTGTAGTGGATCGATAAGGAAAATGCCCTAGATCCCCAGTGGGAGTGACCCCCACCACCCCCATTGTTTTCTGATTGGTTCAAAAAAATTTATTTATTTATTTTTTTTCACTCTTGCTCTCACAGCCCCCCACGTGGAGGTAGGCGTGCTGGGGGTCACCGCCCACTGGGGTCCCCAACATGGTTGGATCGATAAATCGAGAGGGAGCTCAATAAATAGAGAAGAGATGAGGGAGAGAGTGAACAAGGCGAACACAGTGAGGGAGAGAGAGAAAGAGACAGACAGACAAACAGACAGGTAGACAGAGAAAGAGAAGAGTGATGAGTGAGAGACAGAAACAGAGAGAAAGAGATAAAGATAGACAAAGAGAGAAAAAGATAGAGAGAGAGTGAGACAGAAAAAGAGAGAGAAACAAGAGATGAGCAAGAGATAAACAAAAAGAGAGAGAAAGAAAGCGAAAAGAGATTAATGAGAGAGATAGAAAAAAAAAAGAGAGAGAAGAGAGATGAACGAGAGAGACAAAGAGATAGAGAGAGAGACAAAAAAAGAGAGAAACAAAAGATGTTCGAGAGATAGACAAAGAGAGAGAGAGAGAGAGAGAAAGAGAGAGAGAAATAGTGAAAAGAGATAAACGAGAGAGAGACAGAGAGAAAAGAGAGATGAGCGAGAGACACGGAGAGAAAGAGAGACAGACAGACAGAGAAGAGTGATGAGTGTGAGAGAGAGAGAGAGAGAGAGAGAGAGAAGAGAGACAGAGACATAAAGAAAAAGAGACAGACAGACAGAGAAGAGTGATGCGTGAGAGAGAGAAAGAGAAGAGAGACAGAGACATAGAGAGAAAGAGAGAGACAGATAGACAGACAGAGAAGAGTGATGAGTGAGAGAGAGAAAGAGAAGAGAGACAGAGATAGAGACAAAGAGACAGGAAGATGAAAAAATGGATGAAAAGAGAAATGTTATATCAAAAGAGTAAGACGACGCCGTTTTTTTCAATTTTTTTTTTATGATAGAAAAATACCATTGCATTTATTTAAACCATTTTGTAACTATATATATGAAGTCTCAAAAAGTCACATTTTTTTTGCGACGGCAAGTTGTGCCGTCTCAAAAAAGGCACATTTTTCGCGACGGCAAGTTGTACCGTCTCAAAAAGTCACATTTTTGTTTTTGCGAGACGGCAAGTTGTGCTGTCTCAAAAAGTCATATTTTTTTTGCGACGGCAAATTGTGCCATCTCAAAAGGTCACATTTTTTGCGACGGCAAATTGTGCCGTCTAAAAAAGTCACATTTTTTTTTGCGACGGCAAGTTGTGCCGTCTCAAAAAGGCACATTTTTTTGCGACGGCAAGTTGTGCCGTCACAAAAAATGACTTTTCGCAACGGCAAATGTGCCGTCGCAAAAAGTTCCGTCTCATAAAACCACTTTTCTTGTAGTGTTACTTAAAAAGTGTGATTAAAAAATAGTAGTGTATATGAAATCACACTTTAATTAAAAAGATGTGATTAAAAATATATAATAATCACACTTTAATTAGAATGTGTGATTAAAAAAATATATATATAATCACTTACTTAAAAAGTGTGATTAAAAAGTAGTAGTGTATATACAATCACACTTTAATTAAAAAGGTGTGATTAAAAAATATATAATAATCACACTTGTTTAAAAAATGTGATTAAAAAGTAGTAGTGTATATATAATCACACTTTAATTAAAAGGTGTGATTAAAAAATATATAAATAATCACACTTTAATTAGAATGTGTGATTAAAAAATATAAATATAATCACACTTACTTAAAAAGTGTGATTAAAAAGTAGTAGTGTATATACAATCACACTTTAATTAAAAAGGTGTGATTAAAAAATATATAAATAATCACACTTTAATTAGAATGTGTGATTAAAAAATATATATATAATCACACTTGTTTAAAAAGTGTGATTAAAAAGTAGTAGTGTATATATAATCACACTTTAATTAAAAGGTGTGATTAAAAAATATATAAACAATCACACTTTAATTAGAATGTGTGATTAAAAATATATATATAATCACACTTGTTTAAAAAGTGTGATTAAAAAGTAGTAGTGTATATATAATCACACTTTTAATTAGAAGTGTGATTAAAAATATATATATAATCACACTTAATTGAAAAGTGACATAAAAAATAAATATTATCACACTCAATCAAATTAAGTGTGATTAAAATATCAATCTAATTTTTTTTATCACACTTCCAATAAAAGTGAGATCTTTTTTTTTTGTCAAAATGTGATCTTTAACTATTTTTGTAGTAGTGCGCACACGTCGATCACTTAAAAGACCTCAGTAATTGGCCGGGAGTTTGTTTGTTGAAAAGAAGGTTTCCGTGCAGATAATGCAAAGAGAGAAATCTTGGTTATGGTGACCCATATGAGATTCAGTTGAGGTTCCATGGAAGCCTCAAAGGTGTGATGGTTGTAAGACTTTTGGTCATACACTAATTTGTGTCCTCAGAAGCCAAAGACCTTGAACCCTCTTCTTCCAAACAGAGTGGAGAGTCAAGGAGACTAACATACAAGTTCAACAATGGGAAGTGGTGAAGAAAAAAGGGAGAGATGGTGAGTAAGGTTCAACGACAGTGATAAACAAAGAGGGAGAGACGCAGTGTTTCACCCATCAACATCTAATGCTTTTGATGTCCTTGAATCATGTGATATGGGAGAGTTGGGAAATGGAGAATTAAATCAAGAGTGTTTGTGTCAAACAAAGAGCCTACAAAGTAGAGGGGGTCCATCTCCAAGTGATCCCATTAATGAGGAGACTACAAAGGAGGATAACAGAAGAAAACTCAAAGCAAAACTTCATTACTTGAAGAGTGCTAGAGGGAAATTTTGAATCCTTTGTTGTGTTGGTGTTCTGTCGTCTATAGCTTAGTTTGTTTCTTTTGAGGGAATAGTTTATTTCTTTGTTTATGTTTGTTCTCCCTACAAAGGATGTGTATTGAACTTTATTGTATATCTATCTTTTTTGGTTATAATATGACTTACTTATCCAAAAAAAAAAAAAAAAATGCAAAGAGAGAAAACAGAATTGTTCTGTTGCGGCAGCTACCAGGGAGGGATGCAATGCAATGTTGAGGATAGCGGCAAAGATAAGTAAGTGGGTTGTATATGGTTTTGTCAAAGAGCATAATCATGAGCTCAACCTAGCAAAATCCACCGACGAAGATCGCATCGGATTGCATTCTGTGAGGTATGTTACTAATATTTCAATGGAGTGATCCTTACTCTGCAGAGAATTGTATTAGTTTTTAAGTTATAATCAAGTGATATATTCTAGAAATTAAATTTGTGTAGTGTGTTTTTAGTCTACTATGCGTAGCAAGAAAAACCATTAAGAACCATAATTTGAACCATATCATTTTGTGAGTTCTTTTTGTTAGTTTAGGGATTAAAAGATTTTCCTCCAAATCATAAAGAGATTAATCAAAGACTGCATAAATGGATATATCATCAAAATTAAATAAATAGGACGAAGATAATGAAACTGGTTAAAGCTTATAAATATCCAAAAACCTGATTTAGATTTCTCAACATTCTTGTATTAAAAGGGTTAGGTTTGATTTGGCTTCCAATACTACTTGAATATTTGTGCTCGTCACCAAAATGTGAATATCTGAATATTTTCGTAGAGCAGAAACATAATTATTAATTAAAAAATGAGGAAAACACGGCGTTGCGTCCTTCGCCCATCATGTTTTGGCTATGTGCAGTAATATGTCAGTAGGTATTCAGTTCTTAACATATAACTAACTTCTTACGAGTGTTGTGAACTCAATATTATTTTTATTATAAACCCAGGGGTGAGTGGCAACCTGGTAAGGGCCTGGGGTTTAAGCCCCTAGGTCCTGGGTTCAACTCCCCTCTGGGCTAATCTCCTGGGCGTAGCACAGTTGGTTAGGAGGTTGACCTCAAGGATGCCTTATCAGTTACTTGGTGTGGGTTTAATTCTCCCCCGCTGTGCGAGTCCTGACTTAAGCGAAGTTTGCCTTGGGAGGTCGGAACAAGCTTCCAGGTTATAGTCTCTTACTCGGAACGGACAACAGGACACCATGGTGATCTCCTCATGGGGCGCTATAGTCTCTTACTCGGAACGGACAACAGGACACCATGTGATCTCCTCATGGGGCGCTGCCTTGGACCTGCGGGAGAGTGGGAGGATTTTCCTGTAACAAAAAAAAAAAATAAATATTATTTTTATTTTTATTTTTTAAAATTGAAGTAATGTAAAAATGTACCAAATTAGATACTAATTAATCAACTTTCATTAATGAAATAACTTTTTCAAAATTTAAAGTGAAGAAAATTACAAAATTACAATTTTTATGTTCATAAAGGCAAAAATAACAAGGAAAAAGATTGAGGCCTCGAATGTGACTCGAATTGGGTTTTTTTTTTTTTTTAAACTGTATTGGTTTGTTGTTTTTATTATTATTTTTTTATTTGTTGGGTTGTGTGAGTTTGGTTGTTTTATTTATTATTTATTTGTTGGGCTGTTGTTATTTTTTATTTTTATTTTTTTAAGGATGATTATGTGTAGGGGTGAGTTTAGAGTTTAAAATTTAGGGTTTAGGTTTTTGTTTCTTCCGAATCTTCCTGATTTGAAATAAAAATATAGTAAAGACTCATACAAAACTATATGAAATTAACAAATTTTAACCAGCAGTCTAACTGATTAGTTAATTTTATCACCCAATCAGTTCAACCCAACTCACTCATCTTATCAAACCACATAGGCTAAATTATTGTTTTTTTTTTTGGGGCTGTGTTGGTTTGTTTTTTTTTTAATTTAATTTAATTTTATTTTATTTGTTGGGTTGTGTTGGTTTGATTTTTTTTTATTAGGGTTTAGATTTTAGGATACACATAAAAACCCTTCCCAAAAAAAAAACACTATTCGAGGCAAATTCGCACCTCTCTTTTCAAGGCCTTTAGCACGGCTCAAATGACAATTACATAGTAAAAATCTATTTTACAGCTTATTTACCAAACACTGCTCTGTTACTTAAATGTATAATCCCACAGCTACATCAAACAGGTTACTAGCTTAGCTGTAAGCTATAATTTGTTAAGTTATAATCTATAATCATTTTCTCACAACCCTACCAAACGAGGGGTTTGTATAGTTTGTTGCATTTTAAACTCTTTTTTTTAGTGATTTTTTTTTTTTACTTTTAAGCTAAAAAATAGAGTTTTCAAACAAGGTCTAAAGTAAAAAAAAAAGGGTTAATATAAATGAGGTAAAATGTAATAAAAATTTATTTTTTATTGAGATTTTAATAAATAATTCAATAAGTATCAAGTAATAAATGGTGTAAAAGAGAGCAATGCTACATCTATTTAAACTCTTACTAATAATTTTTTGGAAAAATTATTTATAAATCCTATTAGGGAGACTTATGCAACATATGATCCTACTAAAAAACTTATTTTCCCATAAGTCATGTGGGAAGTTTGTTGACACATTTACCCTCAATATTAGTTGTTAATATCATAAATAATAATAAAACCATATATAGGAAATTGAATGTTATCATAGATCATATCTACATAAACGTAACGTAACGTGACACCTATATAAACGTAATGTGACACCTATACGTAACGTGACACCTATATAAACGTAACGTGACACCTATGATCTATGGTAACATTCAATTTCCTATATAGGAAATTGAATGTTACCATAGATCATATCTACATAAACGTAACGTAACGTGACACCTACATAAACATAACGTGACACCTATGATCTATGGTAACATTCAAGGAAATTGAATGTTACCATAGATCATATTTATATGAAATGTAACGTGACACCAATATAAACCAACAACATTTTCACATTCAATTTAAAAAAATAAAAACTCATTAAGTTTGCGAAACGTAACGTGACACGTTATGTTACGTTTATGTAGGTGCCACGTTACGTTACGTTTATTAAGTGTCACGTCACGTTACGTTTATGTAGGATCTTGTGGAATGTATTCCTATCTAAATAGGACTTAAGACTCTATAAGAAATTACACAGGACTTAGCTTACCATAAGTGTATGAAAAATGACTGATAAATAAATCTCCCTAATTTTTTTAAAAGCATACATGTCCAAACATAATTAGGTGTTTAAAATCATTCACCTTGTTTAGTTTCAAAATTTAATTAAATTTTTTAAAAAATCAATTTTTTTTTTTGTATTTTTGTTTTTATTTTTAAGATGTACCTAATCTAGATAACTTAAAAAGTATAATATTTTATAATAAAAAAAATATTTAAAAAATTTATCAAATACAAAAAATATAAAAAAATTCAACAATTAAATATATTTTTGTATTCTTGTATATTTATTAAAAAATTTAATATTTTTTACAGATATTTTATCTTTTAAGTACATCTAAATTATGTGAATCTATAAAATAAAAAATTTATTTAAAATATTAAAAAAATTCAATAAACTAAACAAGGTGATAGTTTATTTAGGGGAACTTTTTTGATAAATCTATTTTTTAAGAGTTTTATTCCATCAAACCCATATTCTTTTTAACTATTCCATTAGGTCCAATTTAAGATAAGAAGACCAAAATACCCTTTTCATCTACTTATGTTCCATTTAGTTCACATTATTTTCTTTTGTTTCAATAAGTCCTATGGGTAACATAATTACTAAAATACCCCTAATGTGAATGTTCACACCGTCAATGTGAATGTTCATATCGTCAATGTATAGGGACCCGGCCCATGTCGATCCTCGTGGGTGCCCGGAAAAATTCGAGTCGGGCCGGGCCGGCCCACAAGCCAAAAAAAATAGGCCCAGCCCGGCCCGGCCTGTTCATAATGTGAAAATTCACATTGACAAGTTAACATTCACATTGATAGGAGTGTAAAATTGGCCCGCGGCCCTTGGGCGGCCCGAAGCTCGACCGCCGGCCGGGGTGGGCCCGGGCCAGCCCGTTCACAATGTGAATATTCACATTGACATATTAACATTAACATTGATAAGAGTGTAAAATTGGCCCGTGACCTGTGGGCAGTCCGAAGCCCGGGCCCGGGTCGGGACGGGCCCGGCCCGTTGACAATGTGAATATTCACATTGACATGTTAACATTCACATTAATAGGAGTGTAAAATTAGCCCGCCGCCTGTGGCCGGCACGAAACCCGCCCGCAGCTCGTGGACTGCCCTGGGCGGGCCCGGCCCGACCCGTTGATAATGTGAATATTCACATTGACATGTTAACATTCACATTGATAAGAGTATAAAATTAGCCCGCTGTAACATGCCCGGGGGGTACCCGCGCGCGTTAAACAGTTCGGACTCCCGAGATCTCTTTGATCTCAAGTTTCACGAGTACAATGTGAAACGTAGATGAGAGTCCAGATTTGGCAACTTTTATTGAAAATCCATTTTATTGCAATTTTGTCAAAAATGGACTGCGTCATCAGATCTCAGAGTCGCCACCTAATATTTTGGGAAATTAGGAAACCCATGACTCGGTGCCAAGGCCACTGTTCGTCGTAACCAAGGATGCTTGGCTCGGAACCTTAGGTATGAGAGGGGAAGGTCAATAATGAGCACCCCCACTCACCCGATCAAAAGATCGGCCTCTACTAAACCATGATATGACTTTTATTTTCTTTATATGTTTATGTTCTGATTATTTTAGTAAATCCTAAAATTTACTATGTGAAGCATACAAGTAGAGACTAGTTTGCTCAAATTGGAACAATTCAATTTCATGTTTGTTTGTCGAAAAGGGTTTGAATTTGCCACTTGACAAAGTGGGCTTAAGACGTACATTTATTGAATTATTCCAATTCAAACAACAAGCCTTCATCCACAGGCATTCATACAGTTATATCAAGTAAGCAATTAGCCTCATGGTAGGATGCTAAACATAATAAGAAAATCACACACAAATGGGATGCTAAAGCATAAAAACTCACAGATTGACCGACGTCCCTCGAACAGCTACAAAACAAAGTTAGTAAAATATGCATGATCTTATATACAAAATCCTAATGCAATTCACTCATGAGATGCACTAAAGATTTGGCTTCTAGAATATGGCATGTGAATCATCTCAAAACATCTGATAGCACACAGAATCATGGGATAATCAATTGAAGCATAAAGATGCAAATTTAGCCAAATCTTATGCATGGATCATGGATGTAAAGCAGGGATATGCATGACATGTCAGATATATACATACACACAGTTAGGGAAAGCGATAAAAGAATGGGATAGAAAGAAGCGGGGTGGGGGATTATTACAATACTTGAATTATTACAGATCCGAATGAGGGAGAGAGGAGAGAAAAATAAAATAAAATTCTCACAAACACTCAAAGAGAAAATAAAATAAACAACTTCATCACTGGCACATGCCACTCCTTTTCTCCAAAACACCTCTGAATGCTCTCTGCCCATGTCCATGCACACCGAAAGAGAGAGAGAGATCCACCCCCGTGTGACGCAAAGATAAGGAAATTTGTCTTGTAACAACCCCTCGGTTTGGCTCTTCAAAAACCATATTAAGCCTGCTGCTTCCCGTTAGATGTAGATTTAAGGTGCCAAGGAAGAATGTCACAACAGAGAATGCACATAGCATGGTTTTAGTATTTGAAGGAGGTTCATATTGCATGGATGCATTTCTGCCAAGCAAGGGATCTTCAATGGAATTCCGCTCATAAAATGATGTAGTTCTTCTCTGTACTAGAAAAGATCCTGCTGTAGGAGTATGGCTCTTTGACAGTGATCTTGCTGACAGTGATCTTGCTAACATGTAGTATAATTCTCTTTCAGCAACACCCCAACTGATGACACTCACTAAACCCAGTGATAAGGACACTACATCTTCCAAATTGCAGAGACAATACTTCATATAATGCCGAGCCCATTCCGAGCAGTGCAGTTCCCTCGGGCATATCGACTGATGAGAGCTTCTCAACATTCCCATTCCCATTGCATCATCAAACATACCCATCTCTATATCTGCAAGGGTGGTGATGGGTGATGCATAACCTGCACAGGCGGTGATGGGGGCTGCATAACCTGCATCGATGGCAGTGGTGTCTGCTGGCGGCAGCTGGGACAACAGAAGACGAACCAGCAAGAAGAGAAGGTCTTGCTACCGGCTGTGATGATAGCAGAGAGTGCATGAAATCCGAAGGTCCAACTTGCTGCATTCCCATGGCCCCATAAGACCTGATGTCTGGGCACTTCAACCCGTAAGCCAAGTTGTACGATGATTTCCTGGTATGTGTTGACTTGGCCACCCATGTGGAAGAGAGTTGATTGGAGACATGGATGAGGAAGGTCTAAAAAGGTTGAAGGTGGGGAGCTGGGGCACGTATTTCACTAACAACTTGGAGATTTACAGTTGGAGGGGGGGAGGGCCGGTTGGCATGCTTGAGAAAAGGACTGATGGGTGGTGCACAACCTGCACAGGCGGTGAGCGGTGGTGCACTACCTGTGCCGGTGGTCATGGGTCTGCTGGGTGTGTGTTTTGTGTATCGATCGGACCTCCAGAGAGAGACAGGACAGTGTGTGTTTATCTCTCTGTCTTTTTTTCCTCTTTTCCCCCCCTCTGCCCCGTGTCCCTCTCCTCTGTGTTGTGTATGAAATCTTTGTCCCTCGAGAACCCCTCCCCCCATGTGCTGTATGTGATGATTGTGTGTATGGGTGGTATCTGCGGTGGGTCTGTGGCTTTACCTTTTTTAAACCCCAAAAAGCCTCCCTCAGAGAGAGATTCACCCCCCCTGTGTGCATGTGTAGTGTGTGGGTGATGAGTGTGTAACCCACCTCCCCACTCATTCCACTTTTCTCTTTTAAAAACACTCCACCAAAATAAAACATAATTATTGTGGCCCTAACACCATGTCCATCACTACCTTTCTTTTGATGTTTTTCAATTTTATTGTTTTTTTTTTTCTTTTTTTTTGTTTTTATTATTATTTTATTATTATTATTATTAATATATATATATTTTTTAGTTATCAAATATCACATGCCAATTTACATAAACACTCCTAAAAAAGTTTGTACAAACACACAAAATTATATAAGATTACAAATTCATAAAACTAATAATAAAAAAAATATTTTAATTTGGCCAAAATGGGTGAGGTTTGGGGTTAAAATGCCAATTTGATGTTTCTGGTGAGGGTGGTCAAAATAAAGTGCCCAAGTCTTAGGGCCGATCAAAATGGGGTGTCTACACCCGCGCCCCGTGGCTGCCCGAAACTAGCCCACGGCCCGTGGGCGGCTCGGGGCGGGCCCGGGGCGGCCTGTTGACAATGTGAATATTCACATTGACATGTTAACATTCACATTGATAAGAGTGTAAAATTGACTCGCGTCCCATGGGCGGCCTGAAGCCCGTGGACGGCCCGGGGCGAGCCCGGCCCGGCCCGTTGACAATGTGAATATTCACATTGACATATTCACATTTATATTGATAGGAGTGTAAAATTGGCCCGTGGCCCGTGGGCGGCCGGAAGCCCGCCCGCTGCCCAGGGCGGGTCCGGCCCGGCCCGTTGACAATGTGAATATTCACATTGACATATTAACATTAACATTGATAAGAGTGTAAAATTGGCTCGTGACCCGTGGGCAGCCTAAAGCCCGACCCGGCCCCAGGCCGGGCCGGGCCTGGCCCGTTGACAATGTGAATATTCACATTGACATGTTAACATTCACATTGATAAGAGTGTAACATTAGCCCGTGCCCCGTGGCCGCCCGAAACCCGCCCACGGCCAGTAGGTGGCCCGATGCGGGCCCGGCCCGGCCTGTTGACAATGTGAATATTCACATTGACATGTTAACATTCACATTGATAAGAGTGTAAAATTGACTCGCGTCCCATGGGCGGCCCGGGTTTGGGTTCAGGCCTACTCCGGGCCTCGGGCGAGCTTTGGGCAGCGGACAAATTTTACACTCCTATCAATATTAATGTTAACATGTCAATGTGAATATTCACATTGTTACGGGTCGGGCCAAGCCCGCCACGGGCTGCGGTCGGGCTTCGGGCCGCCCACGGGCTGCGGGCCAATTTTACACTCTTATCAATGTGAATGTTAACATGGCAATGTGAATATTCACATTGTCAATGGGCCGGGCCCGCCCCGGCCGGAGGTCGGGCTTCGGGCTGCCTACGGGTCACGGGCAAATTTTACACTCTTATCAATGTGAATGTTAACATGTCAATGTGAATATTCACATTGTCAACAGGCTGGGTCGGGCCGGCCTCGAGCCGCCCACGGGCCGTGGGCGAGTTTCGGGCAACCATGGGACGCGGGCTAATTTTACACTCATATCAATGTGAATGTTAACATGTCAATGTGAATATTCACATTGTCACGAATCGGGCCAAGCCCGCCTCGGGCTGCGGTCGGGCTTCGGGCCACCCACCGGCTGCGAGCCAATTTTACACTCTTATCAATATGAATGTTAACATGTCAATGTGAATATTCACATTGTCAACGGGCCGGACCGAGCCCGTCTCGGGCTGCCCATGGGCCGCGGGCGAGTTTTGCGCCGCCACGGGACGGGGGCCAATTTTACACTCCTATTAAGGTGAATGTTAATATATCAATGTGAATATTCACATTGTCAACGGGTCGGGCCTGGTCGGGCCCGCCCTAGGCTTCTGGCCAATTTTATACTCTTATCAATGTGAATGTTAACATGTCAATGTGAATATTCACATTGTCAACAGGCCGGGCCGGGCCCGCCCCGGGCCGCCCACGGGGCGTGGGCGAGTTTCGGGCAGCCACGGGGTGCGAGCTAATTTTACACTCTTATCAATGTGAATGTTAACATGTCAATGTGAACATTCACATTGTCAACGGGCCGGGCCGGGCCCGCCCTGAGCCGCGGGCGGGCTTTTGGCCGCCCATCGGTCGCGGACCAATTTTATACTATTATCAATGTAAATGTTAACATGTCAATGTGAATATTCACATTGTCAACAGGCCGGGCCGGGCCCGTCCCGGGCCTCCCATGGGCCGCGGGCAGGTTTCGCGTCGCCACGGGACGCGAACCAATTTTACACTCCTATTAATGTGAATGTTAACATGTCAATGTGAATATTCACATTGTCAACGGGTCGGACCCGCCCCGGCTCGCGGGCGGGTTTCGAGCCGCCCACGGGCCAATTTTACATTCCTACCAATGTGAATTTTAAAATATGAATGTTCACATTATTAAATTGCTAATCGTTTAAAAAATATTTATAAGGGTATCAAAATTAAATATAAGGGCATAAGTGTCCAAGAAAATAATATAAATCAAGAAAATAGACTTTATGGAATAAAACTATACATACATGGGACTAAATGGGTTAAAAAATTCCTTCATGGACTTCTTGAGTTAAAATACTTCTAAATTAGACTTATCAATAAAAATCCCTTTATTTATTTATTTATTTATTTATAACCAATCACATTTAACCCATTGTATTTTTAATAATATTATTAGTATGTATAGAAATTATTCCATATTCTAACCACACCCCCCATAGTTGCCAAACACTTTTGAAACGGCGAGCACTTACATTCCAATTTCGAACTGACTACGTGCCACGCTGTTTGTCGTTTTCGACTTTTTCATTTTTATTTTTCAGTAATATTAGGTATCATAAAAAAAAATTTATGAAAATAATCATGAAAAACTTATAACCCTTGAATTACATTTAAAATAAAACACCACACATTAATCAAGGTAATCTAAGAGTCATAAATCTTTCATGATCATTTTCATAAAAAAATTTTCATAATCCCTAACTTTTCTCTTTATTTTTTCTTGTGCCAAACGCTGCTGTTAATATAAATAACGCTTGCTTTGAGTGGTGATGTTTGGTTTCAATCTCTAATAAAATAAAATAAAAATTAGAATTTTTTTTTGCAAAATTAAAAAAGTTATTTACACAAAAATCACTTAAATTATTGAGAAATATTACTTTAACTCCTTAAATTAGTAAAAATATACAACTTGACCCTCCCAAACTATTTAAAAAAATTACTTTACTTCTAAACAACTACGAAAATGTACAAATAGACCCATCATCACTCTACCCTAAACTACAAAACAATAAACATCATTCAGGTGCATGAGCACCACAATCTAAACACTGAAAAGCAAACACATTTGACACTTTAAAGCATGCATCAGCAAACACATGCATTTAATCTCTTGTACTAAGGCTAAGTTTAGCAACATCCTATAATAGCTAAAAGGTCAAAAGTTAAAAAGTCAAAGAACTATATAAAAAATCAAAAATTCATTTTTCTCTATTTTTTGCACCTTTTTTTTTGTAAAAAAATAAAAATAAAATCATCACAAGCATTATTTTTCTCATCTCATATTTTAGTCAAAAAAATCAAAAAGTTACTAAAAGAAAGGCTTAGGGACGCACCTGTTCTGTTCTTGCTAGGAAATAAACTAGGAAAGGGAAATTTTATATACACAATCTCTCCCAAAATAATTAGAGTTTCACAACCACACCATCAAATGTTAATGCCACTTCGGTCATCAGACTTTCAGTGTCATCAATTGTCATCTTTATTGTTGTCATTCACATCATCGCTGTTGTGGATCACCATCATCATTGTTGTCCTCATTGTTACCTTCTTTTCCTCTTCTCTTTCTTATCTTCTTTGTTGTTTCTCTTCTTTCTCTACTCTTTCTGAAACAAAAAAACCAGAAAAGAAAAAAAAGTGTTTGCATAAAAGCTATTGATAGAAAAGTTTTAGGAAACTAGAAAGCAGATAATACAATTGAAATCTACTACTCCTTGCTTTTCTTCTTTATTGTCCTCATTCTTATTCATTCTTATCTTCTTACCGTTCATCTTCTCTTTCTTCCTCTACTTCTTTCTGAAGCAAGAAGTCCAGCTGAAATTGTAGGCTAGATATATAGATTGTATTTCAATCCTCAAAAAAATTCTTCTTCTTCTTCTTCTTCTTCTTGCTGTCATGCAAATAGAGGAATGCTCATAGATAAGCTTTTGATTGATAAACAAATATGTGAAAATGTAAGTAATGGAAGAAATATAAACATACATGAAAATAATAGATCAGCTATCATGGTCTACAACTTTACTATTTTATAAAAGTGATTTAAGTTAACAAACATTTATATTTTCAACAGTTGAGAAAAAAATTAAAGAGCATATTTTTTTAGCAGTGCTTCAACAATTTCTTTTTTTCCTCTCCTTTTTTTTGGCAGGTTTAATTAACGCTCCATTTGTTAAGTAGTCTATTCAATGATGACAACTTTCTCAAGGATTTGGCTTTAGAAAATATGAACATGGCAGTTTTACCATGAGATTTTTTCAAATTGCACCAAAATATAACTTGATACGGAATCTCCGTTTATGGAAGCCATGAATGGAGAGTTGTCTGGAGAGTTGATGGAATGACAAGAGTTGTCTGGAGATCAATCTCCAAAAACTTCAGTGTGTGTGGTTTGGCCCTCTACACATGTTGGTAGTAGTGGAAAATTCACCATGAAAATATTCTTTTATTTTGTTCCATTCATAAAATTGTTGGTCTATTGGGGAAAAGGGTCATGATGTTGCGAGTGCCAATCATCGAATTCAGCAAAATATGGCTCAAGTTTTTCTAATTAAGATTACATAAAAATATGCTTAATGGAAGAGAAAATGAAGTATTTATCAACAGCGGGAACGGACATACCTTCTCAAAAAAGTGTTGAATGGTCTTATTGAGATCTCTTCTTATCCGGATCCATTTTGCTTCCACTTCTACATGATATAGATTTGGGGCATGCACGAATCCAGGAGAGAAAGTCTGCATTTCAGGGCAATTAACGGCTTCCAAGTGATGTAAAGATGGCATTTCCCAGTCATGAATAGCATGGCAAAACTTCCCGAGTGATGGTAGATCTCTGAGTTCCAAATGCTTCAATTGAGCAAACAGAGTAACGTAAATCCTATCTCCACCCATTTGTTCCTCATCCTCATTTGCAACCACTGCTTCCATTGCTGAGCAATCATGTATTATTAGTTCTTGAAGATGCACAAAACATCTAGCAACGGAAGGAGAGAACATATTTCTCAAGCTGCCACAACATCTAACAATTAGGGTTCTTATGTTTTCAAGGGGATTTCCTTGGTGGTCTCCTAATCCGAATACCTCTTCCACCGAATCACAGTTATATATTTCCACTTTTTCTAGATTCGGTGGCACTTTCAATATATGAGCAGGAACAACATTTCTTACCAATCTGTGACAGTCTTTCACCATGAGAGATCTTAGTTTACAGAATGATCCTGTTGAAAGTTCACTGCACCATAAGTCACTTGCATTTGGCAAATCAACAAGTTCTAATTCTTCCAAGCGAGGAAATACAACCTGCAAACAAAATGATTGTATTTACAAGAATACCGTTGAAAGTATTATGTAATGTTAAAAACAAACAGAAAAAGAAAAACAGAATTTGTAACTCTTGTCTTATAATTAGCACTCAACTTCTACAATTGCCTTTCCATCAAGTAAGGTTGCATGAGGTTATGAAGATTGTCATTTTAATAGAAAATTTGTTGGCCTTGGATTGTGAGGACCCTAAGCAACAAGGTGCAACAAGTTTTAGGTTATCCTGGAAGGCCCAAAACTAAAAAAAAAATATATTATATACCAACAGAGTACAAGTGGCAATGTCATGTGGTACCCTCCAACCAATCACAAATGATTATGCCCCATGTTATCTCCCAAACACCAACATAAATATAATAGACCCCACTGTCTAATTTAATCAGAAGAGAGGAAGGTACCACTTGTCAGAGCTATATTTTTACACAAGAACATGGCCTCCAATTGTTAAACATCAACACATTTAACAATTTAAAATTAGATTCGGCAATGATTTATCACTGCAAACACTTGACATTATTGTATCTTATGTTGTACAATGTACAAGACTTTCTTATTGACAAGGAAAAAGCTATAGTCATCCCAGCAATTTTTATATACTTTTATAATGGATTGAAAACAAAAATTTGAAAAAGAAAAATCATAATAAAGATATCACTATTTTTGTAAATTTATGTTTTTCTGCTTATTCTTAATTTATGAGCCGGAAATCTTTAATAACCCAAACTAGTGGCGTGTTTAATTCCTAGATTGAGGCATTCTCAACTATGCCTTTCAACTGAAGATTTTCAACCAGTATAGAACAAAAACAGGGTTAGTCAAGTAGAACTGGGCTGGTTGGGGCTGACAACAAACACTCATCTTAAAGGCTTAATCCTGTTCTGGTCCCCAACCACATCTCCTTCTCATTCACCTAAAAACTCGAACTAGAAGAGAGTCACTTTGTAATGGAAACATTTTTGGTCACCAAGGTGGACGGCAGCAATAGGAAGACCCCCACCCCCTCCCCTCCCATATAAGGGCCTGTTTGCCAAACTTTTAGAATTGACTTAGTTTCTCCACATCTGAAATGGCATGGCAATATGATTAGATTAGCACTCAGCTTTAGAGATGGCAATGGGGGTTAATGGGGTGGATATTAATTCCCCATCCCCATTCCTCATTCCCCATGGGTAATACCCTCCCCATCTCCTAAAGGGTTTTGATTTTCCCCAACCCAACTTGACCCTCTTTTTTTTCCTTTTTTTTAAAAGGTTCACAACCAAAGCTAAATATACATTCAATCTTATTTTATTTTATTTGGCTCAACAACAAAATCAAATACACATTAATTAATTAATTAAAAAGTTTGTTTTAAAATAATCAAATATATAATTTTGAGACAATCAAATAAGTTTTTAGTAATTGAAAAAAAAAAAGTGGAAGATTAAAAATAAATTAATTAATTACAACCATCTCTCTCTCTCTCCTACAATGTTACATTCTTTCTTCCATTTCTATGCGTACTACTTTATTGCACACCACCTGTTTGAAGAAAGTGTTATAAGAGTCAGTATCACAATATGCATTCATTTTTTGAAGTTGATTTGCAAAGTGAAAGTCCTCTGGATTGGTAATCACATTTGTAGAGAGACTATTAAAGAGAGACCAATCCACTAACGTCATTGACTCAGACTCTAAAAACCCCAGATTGAAGAAGTACCTCCACGTCCTTCTGGTTGCTGATAAGTCTATCCATGAACATGACATACAATGTGAAGACACGTTTATGTATGGGGGAAATGGGCGGGTACCCATCCCCAACCCATACCCTATGAATATTTAGAAAACACCACTTAACCGACCCAATGGGTAAGAAAAAAGGGAAAAATCCATATATTTGGGTCAAGTCTCCATGGGGACCCGTAGGGTAGGTTCCTCATTGCCATCCCTACTCAGCTTCAATCTGGAAACCCCATAATTTAATTTAAAATCATTTTATCATGCCAAGATTCATATGATTAAGTACATCTATACACTGGGAGTTTCGAAACATTTATACTACTCTGAATTATGATGCTATTAGCAATTTTGTAACTATTCTTTCATAAAATTGAAAATTTTAAATTCTAAAGAGATTCTTCTACTACATATGTTTTAACATTTTCATCTTTAAAAACCACTTTCTATGATACTATCCTGTGCATCGCAATTCACATCGTCCAACTGTCACTGAAATACTAACTTTGCATAGCACTAGACGGGAAGTTTGGTTATAAACGACATTTTTTCCTCTTGCTACTTGACATAAGAAACTTATTGGGATGTTGAATAAGATCAACCAAAATCTTGAGACAAGTAACCAAGAGACTGATGCATCATAGATGTAGATATTTGTTCTCCTAAGAACTTAATGATTACTTTCTTGTTTTTGATATATATATATATATATATATGAATATACCTGTTGGGGGAAAATTGATAGCAAGGTAGCATTGCGGTTTTCATCTGAATGTAGTATACTCTCACTGGGAAAGAAACTCTTGCCCTTTGGTAGATATTTGATGTGCAATTTCTTCAGTTGAGGGAACTCAATCTTGTCAATTCCTCTGCTGAAACCAGTGAGGACTTCTAGTTCTGTAAGTGAAATGTATTCTAAACGGGGGAATTCAATCTTGTTGGTTACATGCCCATCTTCTCCTCTTCCTTCCCAAATAACTTCTTCCATCATTGAGCAACCATCTATTGTTAGTTCTTGGAGATGCACAAGACCTCTAACAATGGAAGGAGAGAACAGATTTCTCAAGCTGCCACAACATCTAACAATCAACCTTCTTATGTTTGCAACAGGAATTTCTTGGTGGCCTCCAAATCCGAATACATCTTCCACCAAATCACAGTTATATATTTTTACTTTTTCCAGACTGGGTGACATTTTTATTATATTAACTGGAACAACATTTTTCACTAATCCATGACAGTCTTCCACCTTGAGGGATCTAAGTTTACAGAATGATTCGGTTGAAAGTTCACCGGCCCACAAGTCACTCGCATTTAGCAATCCAACAAGTTCCAATTTCTCCAAGCTGGGAAATGCAACCTGCAAAAAAAATAATTGTATTTACAAGCAGATAGTTAAAAGTGTTCTGTATTGTTAAAAAGAATCACAAGAAGGAGAACAGAACTTGTAACTCTAGACTTATTAGCACTCAACTTCTTTTATTACCTTTCCTTGAAGAAAGGTAGTCATTTTAATATAAAATTCACTGGCCTTGGATTCTGTGGGCCCTTAGCAATCAGCTGCAACAATTTCTAGATTATCCAGGAAGGCCCAAAACTATATTTTTACACAAGAACATTCCATAGAGGTAATAATTGTTGTCTCCACAAACATAACATTACAATTCCACATGGCACCCAATTGTTAAAGATTAATACAGTTAACAATCTAAATATTGGATAGGGCAATTATTTATCACTGCATCTACTTGACATTATTATTTCTTATGTTGCATTGTACAAAACTCTTATTGACAAGGGAAAAGGTATGTTTAGAAAAGAAAAGAAAAGAAAGGCTATAGTTGTCCCAACAACTATTATATATGTTTAGAACAGATTGAAAGCAAAAAATTGAAAAAGAAGAACATAAAAAAGGTATCACTATTTTTATAAATTTCAGTTTTTCTTCTGGTTCTTAATTTATGAACAGGAAATCTTTAGTAACCCAAACTAGTGTAAAATACTAATAAATTGGTAAGTTTAATTCCTAGATTATGTTGGCCCTTGCCAAGGCATTTTTAACTACGCCATTTACTTCAACTGAAAATTTTCAACCTAGAGAAAACAAAACACAGAACTTAGTCAAGTCAAACCGGGTTGATTGGGGCTGACAGCGAACACACATCCGCATGGTTAAAGGTTTAATCTTGTTCCAAACCCCAATCGTCAGCTTCTCATTCACCAAAAATCTTGCACTAGAAGATAGTTGCTTTGTAATGAAAACCCTTTTACTCACTAAGATGGCATTGAAAATAGGATTAACATCGGCTTCAATCTGGAAACCCCATAATTTACTTTAAAATTATTTGATGCCAAGAGTTCAAAATAATTGAGTACATCTTATATACTGGAAGTTTTGAAACATTTTATACTTCGGAATTATGATGCTATTCACATAATTTTGTAACAATGATTAAACTTTTCATCCATAATATTGAAAATTTTAAAATTCTAAAGAGAACATATCTTTTAACATTTTCGTCTTTGAAAAACACTTTCTATAATTCACATTGTTCAACAGCTATAGAAATACTAACTTTGCTTAAGTTTGGCTATAGACATAGTTTCTTCCTCTTGCTACTTGACACGAGAAACCTTTATTATTGTACTACTGGGAAGTGGAATAAGATCAATCAAAATCTTGGGACAAGTAAACGAGATATATATGCATCATAGATGTAGATATTTGTTCTCCTAAGAACTTAATGATTACTTTCTTGTTTTTTAGAACAAACAAATATATAAAAAACATATAAACATTACCTGTTGGGGGAAAATAGATTGCAAGGTAGCATTGCAGTTTTCATCTGAATGTAGTGTACTCTCAATGGGAAAGAAACTCATGATCTTTGGTAAACATTTGATGTGCAATTTCTTCAGTGGAGGAACTCAAATCTTGTCAATCCTCTGCTGAAACCAGTGAGGCCTTCTAGTGTATAAGTGCATGTATTCTAAATGAGGGAATTCAATCTTGTTGGTTGCATGCCCATCTTCTCCTCTTCCTTCCCAAAATAACTTCTTTCATCATTTCACAATGCGATATGCGAAGTTCTTGAAGTTGCACAAGCCCTTGTGCCATGACATGAAAAGAGATTTCGCAAGCCATTACAGCGATCTAACTCAACAGATCTCAAGATATGGAGGGAGACAGTAGTTTGAGCTGGATCCTCCACCAAGAAATGCGTCAAAGAAGGTAAGATTGTAATATCAATGTTCTTAGTTTCCCAAAGGACCCTTCTGGAAGTTGACCGCCAGCATATCTCTTTTAACCTACGCAAATCATCAAGCTTTAATGACTCCAAGATAGGAAAATAGCAGCACTGAATCAAGTGATAAAAATCCTTATCAACAAGACAAAAAAAGCATATCACAACACTCAATTATAAGTACTTCAAGTGCTGGACGCCATCTTGAACTAACTCATGCACCACATTCCTTGAGCCCTTCCCTCTTAAACTTAGAAGTTCAGTACACTTCAATAGCTTACTAACCCCACCATGTAAAGCAATACTCTTGTCGAGTTTCAATAACAAATGCTTTGGAAAGGAACACGCTCCACCAGCCATTATCACCTATCCGTATCTTGTATTTCGTCAATCTGCAAAGAGAGGGTTCTGGCAATAACGCTGCATCGGTATTATAAATCTCTAATATTTTCAAATCGGACAAGGACTGTAGCTCTCTCAGGCTTGCATTTCTTCTTCCTTCTTTGCTTTCTCCTTTGTCAGCTTCCCAATTGCTAAAGCTGCCCATCATGTACAGTTCTTGTAATCGGACTAGGCCTGAAATGACACCCGGTGATATTCTTTCAAGACGATGACATCCTGTTAGATCTAACAACGTCAAATTAGCAAGTCTTCCTATTTCTTCTGGTAACACCTTGACAGAGGAGCACAAAAGCTGAGGATTTCCAGATTCAATAGCTCTCCTATTGCAGTTATGTTTTCCAACTCGTAATTGGAAGATTCAAAGTCAAAGAATGCAGGTTCCTCAGAAACTGAAGTGACGGCAGCAACGCAATGGAGAGCTCCAAATATAGAACTTGCAATTTCTCATACCCATACCCTCAAAAAAACAGTTTGGTGTTTTTAGTGAATTATTCATGCATGCTAACAGTAACGTCCTGAGTTTTGGGCATCTTAATGATTCTGGTAGCTTTGTAATTTTATCCGATATCATTGAAATGGAAGTGTAACCTTCATAAGTAATGTACGTCGGCCACGCTCTATATCCATGCAGTATACAAAAAGCATTATTACGAGTTCTGCCAACCTCACGCGCTAAATCATGCATTTTGACGCTCTCATTCTCATCCTTGTCACCATCTAATAACAAACAATAGCTTTTTAACCAATCAACCAACAATCGTACTCGATTTCTTGCTTCTTCCAATCCAGTGATATCTTTGAATATACGTAGCCCCATTCCACATCTAACCAATTCTTCAATATGAATATCACGACACGCCGGATATAAACAGCATAGCAAAAACAAGGACTTCGCTTCCTCGTCTAAACTATCATAACTTAAACGAAGATGTGGACGAGCAGTTTCTTCTTTCCATGCAGCCGTTTCTTCTGTCCATGCAGCCGTTTCTTCTTTCCATGCAGCCGTTCCTCTTGTCAGTGTACAAAGAGACCGAATTCTTGGTTCTTGATCATCTCTTAATCGTTTGAGTGCATGAGTCCATACAAAATTGGATTTATTTTTTAGCACTCTTCCGATAGCTCTCAGTGCAAGTGGTAAACCTAGGCATTCAGTTACCACTTGCTCAGCTATTGATCGGATGTCAGGAGCATCAACAGAATCACCAGCCATCTCCTTAAAAAGATGCCATGCTTCTTCTTTTGTCAAGGGTTTTACTTGGATTTTCTTTTGGGCTCCCATTTGACTGCAAATAACATCGTCTTCTGATGTCAGCACAACTTTGCAACCCCTATTTTCGCCCCGAATCGGAATCCCTATGGCCTCAAGATCAAACCCCTGATCAAAGACAAGCTCTTCCAAAACCTCATCGACGGGCTCTTCTGAAACCTCATCAAGTGCAAGAAGGATTCTCTTACCATTTGCTAGTCTCCGACGCAGACAAGCTGCTCTTTGAATTAAAGTCTCTCCCTCCAATTTCAAACCCAATTGGTCTGCTATTTGGCATTGAATGTCACTCAAGCTTGTACTCAAGGACCCTAACACTACCATAACAATCTCATCGAATAGATTTTCTTTTTGGGCTTTCACGGCGACTTGTTTCACCATTGTTGTTTTTCCAACACCGCTCATTCCACATATTCCAATGATGTTGATCTCATCATTTTTTAGTGTCTCAATTACCTCTTTCAGAGTGGAAATTCGTGACTTGAACTTCATAAATCCGAATGGTGGACGGAAGGAATTTTTTACTCTATCAAAATTTCCCCAAACAGAAGAATTTTCCACAGCCATTTCACACTTTTTTTTTTCCTTTCCTTTCCTCTTTTAGGGTTTGGGTTTTTGATTAATTGATAGAAATCAAGAAGCAATAAAAGATGAAATTACAATACAGAAAGCAACAAACAGAGCAAAAAATTGAACTGGATATCTATCAAATAGAAAGTAAATTAAGCTTTCTTTTCAAGCTTGATCTACACAGAGGAAGATCAAAAGAAGCGTACCATATGCATAAAGCTAGAATTCATGGAGATTATTGAGCTTTCAGTGACTTGAAAAACAACAACGATCAGGCGAGAGAGATTGACAGAAGAGAGTGAGCTTCGCTTCACATACAACACAGATGGAGAGCAGATACCACAGTTTATTTTGGGTTTAACTTTAAATTCATAATTGTAATTTGTTTTAAAAAATAAAATATGATTTCATGTGAAAGTGGATGTTTGATAAAATTTATTTCTTTAGAGGAATCACAGCAACAGTGGAACCAAAAAAAAAAAAAAATGGAAAAGATACAAGTTAAAAAAGTTGCATGTTTGTGATATTTTTTTCTCGGGTAAATTACACTGATACTTCTAAGGTTTATATTTATTATACTTCACTTCCTTTTATATTTATTATAGTTCACCCTTTATATTTGGAAAATTACACTGTTCTCCTGTTAATTTAATTTTATTTATGATGATCATTACGGTGTAGGGGGAAACTGTTATGAAACTTTAAACCTCGAGGGTAATCTGTAATGAAACTTTAAACCTCAGGGAGGGGATGTAATTTTTAAAAAGTGAGGAGAAAATTGTAATAAATATAAACCTCAGGGGGTGTCAATGTAATTTACCCTTTTTTCTCCAACTGAACAGTAACTTTTTCTATTTTTTAAAGAGTTGTGATTGAGAGCCCGAATCCGGATGCCCCGAAAGCCCCGAAACCACGAAATGACGTCGTTTCGTGGTTTTAATTTTTTTTTTTTCCCGATCAGAAATCAGAAGCAGGATGAAGCAGAACGAAGACGAAAAAAGAAGAAGAAGAAAGAAAGAAGAAGAGAAGAAGGCAGAGGGGAGGCGACGGCGGCCGGGCGGAGGCAGCCGGATGAGCTGCGACGATCCGCCGAGCTGCGACGATCGGAGGATCGGCCGGAATGCACGGGCCTCTGTGTGTGTGTGTCTCCATTCCCTCTTCTCTCTTCTCTCCCTCTCTTTCCCTCTCTCCTTTCCTCTCTCTTTCTCCCTCTCTCTCTTTCTCCCTCTGCAGACTCGAATTTGAGCTCTGCAGAGTCAAAAATGGCGGTAAAAAAAGAAAAAAGAAAAAAAATAGGCTAATGCCCAAAACGACGTCGTTTTGGGCATTAGGGACATTCGGGGTAGGGGAATTCGGGCACCAAATCATTTTTCTTTTTTAAATTGTCATTGGGAGTTCACAATGAAACTTATATATAAGGAAAATGGGTTTCCAGGGTTTGTGAAAACTCCAAAATTTCATCTTAATTTTTTTGATTTATTTAATTTTAAATAATTTTAAAAAAGTTCATTGATTAACTTTTATTTGATAATCTTACATTGAAAAAAGAAAAAAAAAATGAGTTGTTTTACTTATATAAAGGGAATCTTATACTCCCATCTCATTTAGTGATCTCATACTATTTTTTTTGATTTTCTTAATTTTAAACAATTAATAAAATAATTAAGAAAATCTTCATTAGCTAACTTTTATTTGATAATCCCACATGAGAAAAGAAGAAAAAAATGAGTTGTTTTACTCATATAAAGGAAATCTTATACTTCCATCCATTTAGTGAGGAGTCTTATGAGGGTTTCAATATCTCATACTAATTTTTTTGATTTTTTTAATTTTAAACAATTAAGAAAATCTTCATTGGCTAGTTTTTATTTGATAATCTCACATCGGGAAAAGAAGGAGAAAAAATGAGTTATTTTATTTATATAAAGTGAATCTTGTACTCCATCCCATTTAATATTATAATGTTATGCGTATTTCAATTCAATATAGTTTAAATTTTAAAAGTTTTAATTAATTAATTATGACATAACTGATTAGGCTAAATCATTTTTGATTTGATTGATTTGTTAGTTTAACTACGATTTTAGTATTTTAACAAAATATATTGATTAGATTTGTTTGATTCGAAATAAACTAAAGATTGATCTGATTAAAGATTGAAAAACTGAAATTGCTTTATTAGAAATAAACTTTCCGTCCAAATGATTGTTAACTTTTATTTTATAATCTCACATCAGAAAAAGAAAAAAAAAAGTGAGTTGTTTCACTTATATAAAGTGAATCTTAATAGTGTATTATTGTGTATATTTCAATTTAATACAGTTTAAATTTTAAAATTAAAATAACATTTAAAAGTTTTAATTAATTAATTTTTATATAAATTGATTGGTCATTTGACCTAATCGATTAGGCTGAATCATTTTGGGTTTGACCGATTCACTGGTTTAATCGTAATTTCTCATATTGATTTTATTAATTTTAAACAATTAAAAGAATTTTCATTAACTAACTTTCATTTAACTATATAAAAATAAAACTCTAATTAGTTTATGATTTATTTTATAATCTCACATCGGGAGAAGAAAAAAAAAAACAAAGTTTGTTTCACTATTTATTTATATATTACATAAGGAAAATGTGGTTTTTAGGGAGAAGCCTTCTAGGAGCTTCAAATCCTTATTCTAAAATTAATTTAAAATTAAGAAAATTCTCATTGGTTAGCTTTCATTTACCTTTTATTTTATGATTCTACATCGAAAAAAAAAAAGTAAATTGTTTCACTTACATAAAATGAATCTTATGCTCCTATTTACATAAGCAAAATAAGATTTTTAGTGAGAAACCCTTTGATCCATATCTCATACTCATTTTCATTTTTTTGATTTTCTTAATTTTAAACAATTAAGAAAATCTATATTGGCTAGCTTCAATTTAACTTTTATTTTACAATCCCACGTAGTTTTGATTTTAAAAATAATTTTGTATAAGATTTTAAAACTCTCATAATATTTAACTTTAAAATAATTACAATCCCACATCAAGAAAAAAAAGAAAAGAAAAAGTGAGTTGCTTTACTTATATAAAGTGTTACAGTTTCATATCGGGAAAAGAAAGAAAAATCGAATTGTTTCACTTATATAAAATGAATTTTATAAAGATTGTTTTAAAGGACAAGCCTTCTAGAAGCTCCAAACCTTAATTTTAAAATTATTGAATTTTATTAATTTTAAACAATTAAGAAAATTCTCATTGACTAACTTCCATTTATTTTTTATTTTACAATCCCAAATCGAGAAAAAAAAAAGTGAATTGTTTCATTTACATAAAGTGAATCTTATGTTCCAATTTACATAAATTATTAAAATTTCTTAATTTTAAACAATTAAGAAAATCCACATTAGTTAGTTTTAATTTAATTTTTATTTTACAATCCCACATCGGAAAAAAAAAGAATTGTTTTACTTATATAAAGTGAATCTTATGTTCTTATTTATATAAGCAAAATAAGATTTTTAGTGAGAAGCCTTATAATAAATACTATTTTTTTTCTTCTTAATTTTAAACAATTAAGAAAATCGTCATTGGTTATTTTCTATTTATCTTTTATTTTACAATCTCACATAGACGTTTTGATTTTAAAAATAATTTTGTATGAGATTTTGAAACTCTCATAATATTTAACTTTAAAATAATTACAATCTCACATCGAGAAAAGAAATAAAAAGTAAGTTGTTTCACTTATATAAATGAATATTATACTCTCATTTAGTATTATAGTATTGTATATGTTTCAGTTCAAGATGGTTTAAATTTTAAAATAAAATTTAAATGTTTTAATTAATTAATTTTGTTGTAAATTAGTTAGTCTTTTGACTTAGCCGATTAGGCTGAATCATTTTTGATTTGATTGATTTATTGGTTTAACCACAGTTTTAGTTGTTTTATCAAAATATATTGCTTAGATTTATTTGATTTGAAATAAACTAAGATTGACCTTATTAAAAATTGAACGACTGAGTTTGGTTGATTAGAAATGAACTTCCCATCTAAACAACTGTTAATTTTTATTTTATAATCTCACATCAAGAAAATGAGAAAAAAAAATGAGTTGTTTTACTATAAAAACCTTATGCCACCATTTAATATTATAGTGTTGTGTATGTTTTAGTTCAAGACAGTTTAAATTTTAAAATTAAAATAAAATTTAAAAATTTTAATTAATTAATTTTTGTATAAATTAATTGATCATTTGACCTAGCCGATAGGGTGAACCGTTTACTAATCCGTGACAGTCTTCCACCTTGAGGAATCTTAATTTAGAGAATGATTCGGTCGAAATTTCGCTGCACCACAAGTCACTTACATTTGGCAATCCACCAAGTTCCAGATTCTCCAAGCTAGGAAATGCAGCCTACAAACAAAATGATAGTATTAACAAGCAGACTGTTGAAAGTATTATGTTTTGGTGCATTTTAATATTTAATGTTTATTGAATACATGGCTTACTTATGAGAGCAAGTGAAGTGCATGGGGCTTCATTAAAGTGTAATATGAAGAGTTCCCACATTGATTTGGAAAGAGAAAATGAATAGGCTTATTACTACTTGTGTTGTTGGACATGGGTATTACTTGCAGGAATGGACGCGGAGGAAGGAGATGGAGAGGTATGAAAATCAGGGAAACAACTATAGGTATCGCAGAAATTTTAATATACTTAAATGGATTGAAAAAGAAAAACATAAAAAAGATACACTACTTTTGTAAATTTCTGTTTTGCTTCTCAATCTTAATTTATGAGCCGGAAATCTTTACTAACCCAATCTAGTGTAAAATACAAACAAATTGGCAAGTTTAATTCCTAGATTTATGTTTGCTGGCCTTTGCTGAGGCATTCTTAACTACACCATTTGCTTCAACTGAAAATTTTTGACCCAGAAAAAGTAAAGCAAAGAGCTTAGTCAAGTAGAGCTGGGTTAATTGGGATTGACAGCAAACACTAGTCTACGTGTTTACAAGCTTAATCCTGTTCCGGTCCCCACCCGTTACCATCTCATTTACCTTAGCACTAGAAGATGGTTTTTTGTTAATGAAAACTTTCTGGTCACCAAGATGGAAGCAATAGGAAGCAACACCGACCCCGCCTCCGCAACACACCCACCCCCCCCCCCCCCCCCCCACCCGTTACCATCTCATTTACCTTAGCACTAGAAGATGGTTTTTTGTTAATGAAAACTTTCTGGTCACCAAGATGGAAGCAATAGGAAGCAACACCGACCCCGCCTCCGCAACACACCCACCCCCCCCCCCCCCCCCCCCCCCCCCCGGCTGCGGAATTAGGGCCTACTTGCCAACCTTTTAGAATTGACTTCAGTTTTTCTACATCTGAAATGGCACTGACAATAGGATTAGCATTAATCTTAATTCTGGAAACCCCATAATTTACTTTTAAATTATTTATTGTATCAAGAGTTCCAATGATTGAGTAAACATTTTATACTGCTCTGAATTATGATGCTATTAACATAATGTTGTAACAATGATTAAAATATTTTTTCATAAAATTGCAATTTTTAAAATGCTAAAGATCTGTTAACATTTTCATCTTTAAAAGTTACTTTCTATGATACTATCCTGTGCATTGCAATTCGCATTGTTCAACAGCTATAGAAATATTAACTTTGCATAGAAACTAGATGGGCAGTTTGGTTATAAACATAATTTCTTCCTCTTGCTACTTGACATAAGAAAACTTTAGTTTTTTACTGGGGGATGTTGAATAAGAGCAAATCAACTAAAATCTTGGGACACATAACCAAGAGATAGATGTATCCTAGATGAAGATATTTGTTCTCCTATGAACTTAATGATTTACTTGTTTTGAAAAAAAATATATGTATATAGACAAAACATATGAACATACCTTTTGGGGAAAAATAGATTGCAAGGTGGCATTGCAGTTTTCATCTGAATGTACTGTACTCTCATTGGGAAAGAAACTCTTGATCTTTGGTAGATTTTTGATGTGCAAGGTCTTCAGTTGAGGGAACTCAGTCTTGTCAATTCCTAAGCTGAAACCAGTGAGGCCTTCTAGTTGTCTAAGTGACATATATTCTAAACGGGGGAATTCAATCTTGTTGGTTGCATGCCCATCTTCTCCTCTTCCTTTCCAAATAACTTCTCTAATCATAGCACATTTCGATATATGAAGTTCTTGGAGTTGCACAAGTTCTCTTGCCATTGACAATGAAAAGAGATTTCGCAAGCAATTACAACCATATAACTCAATGAATCTTAGATTATGGAGGGAGACAGTAGTTTGAGCTGGATCCTCCACCAAGAAATGCGTCAAAGAAGGTAAGAGTCGTAGTGTTAATGTTCTTAGTTTTGAAAAGGATGCTGCTGGAAGTTGGCCATGACATATCTGTTTTAACCTACCCAAATCATCGAGTTTTAATGACTCCAATATAGGGAAAATAGCATCAATGGAATCAACTGATAAATCCATTGTATCAGCAAGACACAAAAGCATATCACAAGACTCGATTGATAACTCCTTCAAGTGTTGGGCACCATCTTTAACCAACTTGTGCACCACATTCCATGAGCCCTTCCCTTTTAAACTTAGAAGTTCAGTACATTTCAATAGCTTACTAACCCCACCATCTAAAGCAATAATATTGTCAAGTTTCAATAACAAATGCTTTCGGAATGGGAACATGCTCCACCACCAGGCATTATCACCTATCCGTATCTTGTACTGCGCCAGATCAGTAAAGAGTGGGCTTCTTGGCAATAGCTTTGCATCTGGTATATAAATTTCTAATATTCTCAAATCAGACAAGGACTGTAGCTCTCTCAGGCTTGCATTTCTTTCTTCTGTGGTTTCCCCTTTGTCAGTTTCCCAATTGCTAAAGCTGCCTATCATGTACAGTTCCTCTAATTTGACTAGGCCTGATATGACACCCGGCGTTATTCTTTCAAGACGATGACATCCTGTTAGATCTAACAACCTCAAGTTAGCAAGTTTTCCTATTTCTTCTGGTAAAACCTCGAACGAGGAACCACGAAAGCTGAGGATTTCCAAATTCAATAGTTCACCTATTAGAGTTATGTTATCTAATTTGCAACCTTGAAGACAAATCGTATGCAAGTTACTCACCAACTGCAGTGATGATGGCAGCAATGGAATGGAAATAAGCTCCAAATTTAAAGCTCGCAATTCTCTCATTCCCTCAAAAAAATTGTTTGGTATTTTTATTGAATCATTCATGCATGCTAACAGTAACAAAGTAAGTTTTGGGCATCTTAACCCTTCTGGTAGCTCTGTAATTTTCCCTGATATGATTGAAATGGAAGTGCAAGGCTCACAGGTATGTTTCTCTGGCCACTTTGTCAAACGGTCACCGTGCTGTATCAAAAAAACATTACCACCCTTAGATGCAATTGCAATGGCAACATCACGAATTACATCATGCATTTTGACACACTCATCCTTGTCACTATCTAATAATAAACAACATGTTTTCAGGATATTAACCAATGCATGTACTTGATCTCTTGCTTCACCCAATCTATCAGTATCTTCGAACAGTCGTAGCCCCATTCCAAATCTAACCAAATCTTCAATCTGAATATCGTGATCTTCTGGATATAAACCACATAGCAAAAACAAACACTTGGCCTCCTCAGGTTCTAACTGATCATAAGCCATCATTATAAACTTATACACATTTTTGTCTACCATTTCTGTAACAGGGGTTCTTAATTGTTGAAGTGCATTAGTCCAAACATGATTCGATTCATGTTTTAGTGCCCTTCGTTTTAGTGCCCTTCCAACAGTAACAAGTACAATTGGCAGACCTCCGCATTCATTTGCCACCTGTTTAGCTATTGGTAGCAAATCAGGAGCTTCAACAGAATCACCAACCACCTCCTTAAAAAGACGCCATGCTTCTTCTCTTGTTAAGGGTTTGACTTCAACAATCTTTTGGGATCCCATTTCTCTGCATACATCCAGGCTTCGTGACGCCAGCACAACTTTACAACCCCTATTCTCACCCCAGAAAGGAATACCAATTCCCTGAAGATCGATCCGTTCCCAAACATCATCGAGTACAATAAGGATTCTCTTAACAGTTGCTAGTTTCTGACGCAGATGAGTCGCTCTTGCAAGTCGAGTCTCTTCCTCCAATCTCAAGCCCAAGATATCTGCTATTTGGCCTTGAATGTTCATCAAGTTTGGATCCTGGGAGACTACTGCCATGACAATCGCATCAAAAAGATGTTCATTACGTGCTCTATTGACAACATCTTTCACTATTGTTGTCTTGCCCATGCCGGGCATTCCACATATTCCAATCATGTTGATCTCATCATCTCTAAGTGTCTCCATCAGATCTTTTATAATGGAAATTTGTGACTCCAACATAAAACTTCTTGTGGGTGATATATACCCTATCACTGTGGGATCTGCAGGGTAGGATATTTGTGTAAAGTTTCCATTAGATATCAGCTCATCCACATCAACTTGAGTCATCTTCTTTGCTTTCCTGCTCAGCAAGTAATGTGACTTCAAATTCAGACACCCTCCCAAACAACCCTTTTCAATTTCCACTTTCTCATCAATGGCTCTCACTGCTTCTGCAGTAAACTCAGTCACATCACTTATCCATTTCTCAACTTCAGGTTCAACAATTTCCCCTTTTCTCTTGGCCTCATCCACCCGTAGTAATAACTCTTCTCTCATAGTAACAAGCTGCTCAACTCGAACTTCCAGATTTTGAATGTTGCTGTTCAAGCCAAACAGATAACCCAATTGTCGCCCAATTGGAGCAAACAGGCAATTTTGAATGTTCCCCAAAATAGCAAAACAAATTTCCATAGCCATGTCACACAATTTTTAATTTTTTAATTTTTTTTTGGGTTGGTTTTCAGGATCAGAGAAGCAATAACGATAAAGGGAAGAAAGCAATCAGAGGAAAAAGAGATGAAAAGAAAAGACAGCAACGAAAACAGATCAAGTAATTGTAATGGACATACAAAACAGAATGGTAGTAAAAGCAAGCAAATTTGAAGCCTTGTTTTCAAAAGATGTGCGATAGGACGATCAAAAGGAACGTACTCACCACAGCACTTATACAGAGAGTCTTCTTCAGCAGCCGGCAGGTAGGAACGAAGAAGAGAGATGAGCAGTATAGACCACGAGTCAATCAAGTCAACAAGCCACTTGGAAATTAAAAAGAGGAAAGCTAGACTAACTCAAATATTTTATTAATTTTTTATTAAGGCCTCGTTTGGAAACATACTAATTTAGTAATTTTTTGACTATTTGACTAAAAAGGTAGTTTAAAAAAATTTGTATGTTTAGAATGACTTTTTAACTAATTACGAAAAACTGTACAAAAAGTAGAGAAAAGCCGTAATCTTTGACTTTTTAGTATAAATTATTGACTTTTTAATTAATTTAATAACTTTTTGACTAATTAACTAAAACAGTTAGTCCCCAAACAGGGCCTAAATATCTCACTAGGTATAAACTTATATAGGTATGCAACTTATAAGATACTTGATAAAAATATTTCATATAATATATGTTTTACATTTATATAAAATATTTAATAAATAATATATGTTTTACATTTATATAAAATATTTAATAAAAATATTAATAAAATGTTTACAATCCTAACATTTTTCAGTTAAAGAAGAGTAAGTGCTACATCAGCATTTATTAATTTGGCAGTGCTTCTCCGAATCCGGATCACCCGTCGCCTTTTCCTATCGCCTTCCCCTGTCGCCCCCAAAACGACGTCGTTTTGGGGGCGAAATTTCAAAAAAAAAAAAAACGCAGAGAAGAGGAAGGAGAGGAGAGGAAGAGGGAGAGGGAGGAAGGATGGAGGAGGGAGGAGGGAGGAGGAGGAGGAGGCTGCCGTCGCAGCTCGTCCCTCGCCGCCCGCCGTAGCCCGCCGTCGCTCGTCCCTCGTCGCAGTCGCAGCACCTGCGACCGCCGTGGCCTCCGCCTCCGGCCCCGCCTCCGGCTTCGCCTCCGCCTCCTCCTCCTCCTCCTCCTCCTCCCCCAATATTTATGGCCCCTCCAGTCCGGCCCTTCCCTTCCCTTCCCTTCCCTTCCTCCTCCTCCTCCTCCTCCTCACCCCTCCTCCCTCCTTCCTCCTTCTTCCTCTCCTTCCTCCCTCTTCTGCGTTTTTTTTTTTGAAATTTCGCCCCCAAAACGACGTCGTTTTGGGGGCAACATGGGATGGCGACAGGGGAAGGCGACCGAAGATCCATGCCCGTGCTTCTCCCCCATCTGAAATTGAGCGTATTGTTGAGGCTTAATGGGACTATCACGATGTCAATATCGGTAAGTTGAATCGTTCATTAAGTAAAATTTATTAAATATTTTATTTTTATAAAAAATTATATTAATTGGATATAAATAATTATTTGATAAATTAAATTTATGTCTATGATAATTATGATTTTAAAAATAAATTATTCACACAAATATAATCTAATCAAGTGATTATTTATATCTGATCAACGTAATTTTTTAACATGAATGAAGTATTCGACGAATCTTACATATTGAATAGTTTTGATTATCAAGATAAACTCAAAATGAGTCCATAATAAACCGGACTTGACTGTTTAGTTAGACTATTCAACTGGAGACACTACAAACCCTATTAATTTCTTTCGAACATCATTATCATCATCATTATTATAAGAATAATATAATGCATAAATTAGGTTTATTATAATTTCAAAATCCTCTCCTTAAGATTTTTAAAATAACAAAGACCTCTCTGGTTAGTCTTCTCTCTCTCAAATAATGTGCATAAAAGGAGGTCTTTTACTAATTTATCCCTACACTTGAACTCCCCGCGTATTCCAAAAATCACATCCAACATTTAAACACCATGGGAAACTAATGCCAACACAAATAAAGAAAAATCAAGCCCCCAAACAATGTTGCAGATGACTTGTCACAACAACATTGTCAAAATTGAAAATGAATTCACTGACGGAAAAGGTCAATCCAATTTAAAGGCCACCCACGATAGATTCACCAAGAACAAGACTAAATTCTCATTGCTAGACCCATATCATTCTTGTTTTCTGCTTCCAGTATCAACTATTTGTCTTACTTTTCAATCTTCACTGCCCGTGGGGCATTGTTTACGATGGGTTTGAATGGTGGTACATGCTGGTAAGGGTGATGGCTGCAAATGGGGATGGAGTAGTAGGTGGTGGTAGTTCGTGCCTATTATGGTGGATGATGGGGAGGAAAAAGATGGGAGAAAACTACAGACGACGATGAAGAAATTGAAAATAGAGGAATACAGAGAGAAAAGTGTTTGGTTGTGGGTTGAGTTTGTTCTGTGTTGTAGGAGTCGTTTGTCTGCATTGACTAGTATTTTTTAATTTGTTCATTCAATTAAACAAGGGCATAGTTGGTATTTTGAAAAAATTAATAGATGACATTAGCATTTATGTTAGTGTTAATTAACAGAAGTGCATGAAGAGAACAATTTGAAATAGAGTATCAAACAGAGGGGAGGTTAATGTCATTTATGAAACCTCAGGGAAGATATTTGGAATTATGAAAAATCTCAAGAGAGGCGAGTGTAATATACCCTAATATGCTCAATGTAGTTGAACCGAAGTAGTTTTTGGCTTGGGCTTAGGCTTGGGCATGAATGGGCCGGGCCTAGGCTAGGAAAAAAAATGCCATGGCCAATTAGGCCTAGCTTGACATTGGGCCGACTAATTCCATTTGAAGCCCCACTCTAAAATGATGTTACAATTCTAAGCCTACCCAATAAACTCACATTTTATATAAAAAATAAATTCTACAAAAATAAATATCAACAACTTTGTAGTTTTTTTTTTTGAATTTTTTTGTCTTTAGTAAAAAAAAAAAAAAAGAAAAAAAGAGAGAGAGAGTTTGTATAAAAACAATTTATTTTTCAAGTCTAGTTTAAATAATTAGAAAACATTTTTTCCAAAATAAATTCAAAATTGATTCATTAAAGAAAAAAACCTAAAAGAGGTCAAATTTGTTTGTCTCTATAAAATTTTTAAAACTCTTATTTATTTACTTTTTAGGTCCATTTAATTTAGTAAAATTTAAAATTAACAACTTTATTGAATTTTTTGAAAAAGTTAACAATGCTCCTCCCTCTCCCCCCCCGCGAAAAAAAAAAAACAAAAAAACAAACAAAAAACAAAAAAAAGGGGGCTAAAAGAGCAATTGCCAAACCTAATGATATATTAGCCCATAATCTTAAGTTGTGTTTAGATAAAAGATTTAAAATAAATAAATAAAAGAAAAAGTGGGAAAAAAATATATTTCGTACACTTTTCTTACCCTTTTTTCTTATACATCTTTTCCTCAAATTTTTTTAAAGACAAATTACCAACATCCCACAATATTCACATGAGTGTGGATCATGAGTTTGGATTAGTTAAAGTTAAAAATCTCAACCTTATAAGTAAATTTGGCATATTATGAGTCTAATTGTACTCATGTCAATAATATGAATTGTTCATCTCATGTGACAAGTTGAGAAGAACATGCATGCAAAAAATTATATTGATCAGAAATATATAATCACATGATAAAATCACACACACACACACACACATATGTATATTATAACAAATGGATAATCTATTCTTAAAAACATGCAGACTGTATAGATAAAAATGATCTATCGTGACAATAATTGTTGGATAAACTTAATTTCTTGCATAAATAATTTTCCTAATTAGTTGTACAACTAACACAAAACATATAGATGTTCTTTAGAAACTAAATATACTAAGCATGAACATGACCCGCCATGAATGTCTATGTAAAGTTTTACTTATGAAATATGAAGGGGCAAAAGATAAATAGAGTGGATCTAAGCCTTGGGTCGGTCCAAACCATTAAGCCCAAATTCGAATGGCCATCCGATATGGACTAGACAACCACATGGGCTAAGCCATTGAGCCCATCTCTATATGAATCATCTGCCCAAGTCCTCAAGCACTTAGGCCAAGCACAATAAAATAAGGCCAACCCAGGCACGGTACTGAGTCGGGCTGAACTGGTGCCCATCAATAAAACCGAAGTGGGCCGAACCCACATAAGTCATCCAAAGAGGCCAACCCATATCTACAAGCAATCTCATAAAAGGTCGAGTTGAGGAACTCTTGAGCAGGCATGAAAGCTGTGAATGCAAGCATGTGCAAAATGTCACCTCAGCTGGTCCTCTCTCCCTAGAATCACGGAATCAGTTGATAGAAAGAATGTGATCTATTATATACACAGTTATAATGAGCATGTGCCTCCATAGCTAACCACCTTAAGCAATGATAAAGAGAGCCTTGAGGCATCCAAATTCCACGAACTTCACCTTGGAGAACAAGTGAAGTCTTCTATATAAGCAACACTTTATTCATATTGAAGGTATTCTATTCGATCTCAACTAATTGGAACTTATTTCATCTAATCACACATAGAACTCACTTTCTCTTCCTCTCTCTACACCTATAGAGAACTTTATCTTCTCTGATCACTCATTCTCACACCAAAAGGGTTTTCCGGCCAACCCCGACCGGACAGCTCTAACGATGTCTTTGTTTTGTAGGCCCTTGGTTCCTGGATAGTCCAATTCAGTCACAAAGCTCCAATCCATTTCATTTGGTGTGCGATTTGGTACGCACAAAATAGAAATTCATTTTAGAGTACATATTCAATCTAACCAAATTTTCAATTTGAATATCACAATCTTTTGGATATAAACAACATAGCAAAAACAAAGACTTGGCCTCCTCATGTTGTAAATAATTGTAACTTAGCACTAGAGCCTGATACACCATTACATTCACTCCTAATGTGCTTTTTTCACCAGGCATTCTTAATCGGTGAAGTGTATCAGTCCAAACATAATTCGATTTATGTTTTAGTGCCCTTCTAATAGTAACAAGTGTAAGTGGTAAACCACTACATTCATTTACTACCTGTTCAACTGTCACGACCCACCCCAGTGCCTAGGATTGGATTCGCAACTAATTAACTTCTAAAATTACTAAAATTGGTTCTAAGTAATTAAACGCAACAGAATAAAATAAAAGATGTAAATAAATATCAGAAGCATACATGGAAATTATTATTTTTGTAATGATGTAACGTTAGTCAGATAATAATTACAAGTAAACATAAAAAAAAAAGAAAAAGAAACATGGTGTTCATCTCAATTTGGGTCCTGATTAATGGGGTAAAACCATTCATCTTTAAGTTTCTTCACCTGAAAGGGGTTTTAACAGTTATAAGCACATGGCAGAGTGATGAATATTATACTAAGAGCATAAGGATATACAAATCACCATGGATAATTATTTAGGTTAAACAATGAATAGTTTGGTTCGAATAAATTATTTTAAATAATAGACATATATATGCAAAATAATCATAACCATGGTACAGAACAAAGGGTCAATGGCTCCATGACAGACAGAGGGTCACAAAGTGACTAATTAGAGGGCCAACGGTTATTTAAGTCTCCCAAGACATGGGACTGTTAGAGGGTCACTAAAGTGACAATTCAGAGGGTCAATGGTTATTTAAGCCCCCTAAGGCATGAGACCTTCATGGTGGTACTTATAAAAATAAATGGTTATATATTCGTGGTCAAATAAATTCTAAAATTTAAATAACCATATCCATGGGTTTCAATTTTTAAATAAACAGGGCTTATAAAATGAATAACATAATTGAATGATAATATAATTAAAAAAAACATGATTTGCATAAAATAACTTATAAAATAATAAAATAATTTATGACTACTCAAAATATAATATAACTTATCTTAATTTTAACCCTTACTAATTTATTTTTCAAGATCCCTCAGAGTTCCACTCTTTTATCACTGTTTTACGTGTTTCTTCACTTGGGTTGCATTGCCAATGCCTCAGCCCCAACTCCTTATATACAAGCCTATACACGCTGATTCACCCACCCTATGGAACTATCCACCTTCATAGGCTCCCTTACTTGGCCCCTTAGATCTCCACGTGGTCAACTTCACCTATAACCACCCTTCTCTCTTAAGACAACATAAGTTCCTAGATAGACAACACACACCTTGACCTGAGCCTATTTCACTTTTAGCCCACACAATTCACTAATCTCATGGTTAGGTTTTAGTTGGGCCTAAATAATATGTTAATCACATTGTTATGTTTTGGTAATAACAATGCCTCTAATTTTAAGTTAGATTACATTTTAGTACATATAACAATAAAATTTAATATTTTATTTTATTTTATTTATTTATTTATTTTTATTAATTTAATTAAACAATTGGGGTGTCACATCAGCTATTGGTTGCATATTAGGAGTGTCAACAACAAAATCAACAATTATCTCCTTAAAAAGATGCCATGCTTCTTCCCTTGCTAAATGTAGCTCGACTTTTTCACACCCCCTTTCGGAAGCTCGAATGAAGCCCTACAGTTCGGACTCCCGTGGTTTTGAATCTAATCTCACAAGTGCGATGTGAAACTGATAAACACCAAAGAGTCTAAATCCAGCAAATCTTTTTGAAAAATTGATTTTAAATCAAATAATGCCAAAATTGGACTGCTTTGTCAGATACAGAGTCGACACCTAAATGTTTTATTTTAGAGAAATTTAGGAAACCCATGACTCGTGCCAAAGGCCACATGTCCGTCATCACCAAAGTTGCCTCGGCTAGGGAACTTGGGTACGAGAGGGGAAGGTCATGAATTGTCTACTAATCATGATATGAATTTTATGTACATTATATGTTTTTGTTCCGGTTATTAATCTAACCTTACTATGTGATGCGCACAAGCAAGTATAGACTAGTTTTTCTGAATTGGAACAATTCAATTTCATGTTTGTTTTCCGAAAAAGGTTTGATTTTGCCACTTAAAGTGGGCTTAAAGTTTATGAATTTGCCACCAAACAAAGTGGGCTTAAAACATACATTCATTGAATTATTCTAATTCAAGCAACAAGCCTTCATCCACAAGCATTCATACAGTTTAACAAGTAAGCACTTAGCCTCATGGCAAGCATGTTAGTCATGGTAATCTCTCACACGCATGGAAGTATGCTAAAGCACTAAAAACTCACCTAGTACTCCAAGCTAAGAAGATATGAGTCAAAAAATTATGCATGATTCCTAACTATGTTAAATGTCTAATGCAACACATGTGAAGATGCAACTAATAGGCTTGGCTACTGTGGGGAAGTAGTTTTGGAAATACTCTTCAGATCCTGGTAGACGCTCTTGATACTCAGCTAGACACCTGCAAAGACAAATACTCCGGTCGGGGGTGCCGGGATTAGCACTCCGACGGGCAAGTCAGTTTTTATACTCAAGAAAGCTTGTTTACTAAGTTTAGTGAAGTGTTTCTTACCTCTCATTCCAAGAACGCTGCTTCTTTATTTATATCTGTTCCTTCTGAGGCCTCGGGGCCTGGGCCTAGTTTTCAATCATTACCCGTTCTTATATTCGGCCCCCAAAGATCCTTTTTTTAATCGGCTTAATCGGCTTACGAATTGTATTCGGCCCATCCTAGTCTTGCAGGATGGGGCCGATTAATATTTGCTTGACACAGCCGGTTAGTGTCAGTACTAAAATATGCCCCTTCCGATTTAGCCATATATTCGGCTCCCACAATTGCCCCCGAACTCCCTATTGACGGTAGTAATCGGCGTGTTTGGTTTAGAATTCGAAAAGCCTAGCATAGATCAGGCGGCTTCGCGTATCCCAAGACGTTAGAAAATGTCAGAAGGCGCACGCCTTTTCGTTTATCATTACACTTTCCCGCTCCATTCATGCGTCTCTCGCATTTATTGCGATTTGAAATTCAGTCCTTTTTGGTGCACATTTCGTCGATCATCTGATACGTTTGGACCGCCAGCGCGCATCCCTTCTCTCACTCGCATTTTCTGCAACTTTCGTCCGTCTACCTTTGCCTCATCTGCTCTTCGTAAGTTTTCTTCCCTTTTCTTTGTAGCCCTATTCTCTGTTTATCATTTTTACTTTCGGCGAATCCTTGGATCCCCGTCGAAATGGCTAAACACTTGAATGACCTCCTTTCTGAGAGTCGCATTTCCGGATTCCGGCGACATTTTTCCATTCCCGATGACGTCCATCTAACTCTTGTAACGGACAGTACTCTAGATATGGAGAGGGAGGATCAGAATACAATCGTATTCCCCCTCCTGTCCATAGCGGAAGGCGGAGTTCGTTTCCCCCTACATCCACTGCTTAGGGCCGTCCTTCGCTATTGGAGTTTGATTCCTTCTCAACCCAATGTAAATTTCTTTCGAATAATTATGGGTGTTATAGAATTGAATCGACGCCTTAGGATCGATCTCGGAATTTCGGCCATTCGGCACTGCTACGCTTTAGCCAAATCCTCTGGTCGGCTGGGTCGGTACTTCCTTAGGGCCAAGGATACTGACCATCATTTGGTGACTATGCTTGCCAGTTCTGGTAAGAGGGTTGACGATGTAATGGTCAATGTCCGAGGTAATTGGGAGTTCGCTGAAGGCGAAGATCGCCTAGACCCCATTCCCAGACATAAGGGTGACCCAGGTTGCCACGTAGTATCTTATGTTTGATGATTTATCTTTTAATCGGCTTTCTTTCCTTAATCACTCATCTTTTGCAGGTAATAAATTGAAGAAGATTCTGACTTCCGTTGACGACGCGGTCCTTAGGGATATTAAGATTGCACTTGACTACTTTGGCCGCCCAAACGTGCAAAAACAGGGGAGAGCCGCCCATATTTTACTTCGGTACGAGCCCACTTATACCACGTTCTCGGCTGCGGACAACATTCCGATTCCATCCGGCGATCAGCACCTCTCGGCTCTTATCTTCCCCAGCTACAAGAACCTCAGGCAAATTGGTCTCGAAGATTCTGATTCGGGGCAAGACGCAGAGCCGGTAATAGAAGTAGTTGCCGATCTGGCCGGAGAATTCACTGAGGAGGCCGAAGAAGTTGACGAGGCCGTGCGCTCGGTGTTTGAGGCTGCCGGACTCAATCAGCCTTCCTCACCATCCGCTTCGGGTCGGGCAGAAGTCTTTCCCGGAGATATTTTCGCGAATTTGGGCGATCTACCCGGCGATTTCTTCGAAGGTATGGCGAAGGAAAGCCTTACGCAAATGGCGCGTAGGAGAAACGCCGAGCGAATGGCTGCTCGACAAAAGGCCGAGGCTGGCGAATCTGATTCCAGTTTGACTAAGGCCTCCGTACCCATTGTTGAAGGGATGGTTCAGGTTACGCCGGTTGAAACGGAAAAAGGGGGTGAACAGCAGGCCGGTGAAGAACGGCAAATTCCGGAAGAGCGCGGCCAAAAACGCAGCGCCGAGGGGGAAGCCAGTTCAGAAATTAGTCCTTCTGACAAACGGCCTCGCCTCGAAGAATCGAACGTGGTTGCTCCTTTTGTTATTCAGCCAAAGATCAGAGATACGCCGATTTCTTCCGATGCTTCTGCCATTGAGGATCCGGCCGTTGCGTTGAGCTTGGCGGCTTCGATTTCCTTGCCGGCTGACAATGCAACCTTTTGCGCCGTGCCGGATATTATGGCCGTAGCTCTATCTGCGCAGTCGGCACTTCTGGTAGGAATCTTAAATCTATTTCTAAATTTATTTTTATAAAGGTATCTAATGATCCCTTATTCTTGCAGACCGTCGGCAGGATTGCCGACTTGGGCCGCCGCCTGCATGATGCTCTTGGCAGAATTGACCGTTTGCAAGCCGAAGTGGAAGGTCAGAAGAGTAGAGCGGAGTTTGAAAAAATGAGGGCCGCAATGGAGAGCGCACTAGCCGAAGCGGAGAAGGAGAGGGCTCGCACTGCTGAACAGCTTCGTTCTGACGCTGAGGCTAGAGCGAATACGAGTGAGGAATCGCTCAAGCTCTCAAAAGACGAACTTGCCAAGGCGGAGACTCAGGTAGAGGAGCTGAAGGCGGCCAAGGAGAAAGCCGAATCTGAGGCTTTTGAGGCGGGAAAAAGCGCCGCTTACACGGAATATGTTGATGAAGTTCCCAAATTTGAGAATCGGGGGTTCAAACATGGGTGGCTCAAAGCCCTTGCTGCTGCTGGGGTTACATTGGCTTTGCCAATTCCTTACGAGCAAGTGGATGTTGAGCCACTCGAATCCAACACCGAGGAGTGATTTGGGAGGCGTTTCCTAATTTATTAAGTTTTTTTTGTGTAAGTTTTTTGTTTGGTAGGGTTTTGTTGGTTCAGGGTAGTTTTCATGTATAAATTGGTTACTATCTTGTACGCAATTTATTAATGAACATTTCCTTGTAATGTCACTGCTACTTGTGCACAATTTGTGTGATTATGTTAATGAAACATTTTGCTGAGTTTGGCTCAAAGCCTTTCGCTACTTTGCGTAAAATTGTTGCTGAGTTTCAGCTTTTAGAGATTGAATATCCTGTGTCAATATTGATTCGTCTTTCTCATGCCGACTGGATTCGAATTATGAACTGTCGATTTGTGAGCCGGCTGGGGTACCTGAGCCGAATAGATTGATGAATCTGCCCTTGCCTCAGGCGGTTCCTGTAGAGTCGGGAGCCGGCTGGGGTACTTGAGCCGGATAGATTGATGAATCTGCCCTTGCCCCAGGCGGTTCCTGCAGAGGTTAGAAGAATCGATTGAGGAGCCGGCTGGGGTACCTGAGCCGAATATATTGATGAATCTGCCCTTGCCTCAGGCGGTTCCTGCAGAGTCGGGAGCCGGCTGGGGTACTTGAGCCGGATAGATTGATGAATCTGCCCTTGCCCCAGGCGGTTCCTGCAGAGGTTAGAAGAATCGATTGGGGAGCCGGCTGGGGTACTTGAGCCGGATAGATTGATGAATCTGCCCTTGCCCCAGGCGGTTCGTGATTATGGTAAAATCGTGCCCCTGCCGTCGACTCAGCCGGCGTCGGGCGATTCAGGATCTCCAATTAATGAGATTGCCTCGATCGTGCTGCCACTGTGAAGGATAAATGAACAAAGGTACATCCTTTATGAGCTTGGTAGACAACTGACTCGAGCTCCTAGGGGAAGTCTGATTGCGTGAATGTCGAACCGACTCTTCTTTAACAGTAAAGGGGAAGCGAAGACCCTAGCTGAGCTTGGCGGAGATATGAATCGAGGTGGTGAACCCTCGCGGGCAGGAAGTAGGAGTTCCAGGGGTCGAGAGAGGCGTCAGTCTCCCCGTCGTCGAAGTAGAGCGCCCAGGCGAGAAAAGCAGTCGCAGGGTAAATCTCCACAGTCTTGAGTCGAGAGGAGGTCCGACGCGAATCCGTGCCCATTAAGCTTTGCGGTATTTGTGAAGAATAGACCCATGACGGAGGCGGACTCGATCGTTCGAGACCCAGACGTAGCGGTCGACTTTGCCCGACAAATATTTCCTCCTGAGGTTCAGCAATCAATGCTGGGTCGACAGGACTACGAGGTGTTTCGCGAGGGCATTCACGGCGCGGTGAAGGGGCTTTACACTACTTACGAAGTCGGCATGCGACTGCGCGCTGCCCGTCAAGAGATGGAGAAGAAGGAAGAACGTATTCGAAGTTTGGAGGCCCGCGTGGAGGCGGCCGAGCGGGAACTAAGGAAGACCAAGGCGGCTCAGGCACAATCCACCGCGCACGTGAACCCAATTGTGGAAGAGAGGGTTACTAGTCGGCTTATCAGCTCCGCACTTGCCGATCGAGAGACGGCAAGTATGTTCGCAATAGAGAGTGCGAAGGGGAGGGCCTATGAGAAAGGTTTCCAGGAGGGCCGAAAGGTGGGAATCGAGAAAACCAGGGAAACACTGGCCGAAGAAGTATGCCGATGTGAAAACCGTGGGTTTAGGCACGGTTGGATCAAGGCATCTCAAGCCGCAGAAGCTCTTCGAGCGTCGGGAATTGATTTGGCATCACCACGCTACAGGAGTAAAGATTTTCCGTTTTCTGCCTTTGAAGTTGAGAAGAGTGAGGATGAGGGTGACGCCGTATGAGTTTTATAGTTGTAAGACTGGAACGCAGGGCGCGTTTGAAACTATGTAACTTATTGTTTTATTGAATAAAGATTGTTTCATTATAAATGTTTCGTTGTCATTCATATTCGGCATATGTGTATTTCGTGTTGCTTAAATGTTTGAATGTCTAAATATTGTCCGACCCTGTAGACACCCCATTTTGACCGGCCCTAAGACTTGGGCATTTTATTTTGACCACCCTCACCAAAAAAAAATCAAATTGAAATTTTAAATCCCGAAACTCACCCATTTTGGTCATCACTAATATTTTGTAGTGTGTTATGATTTTATGTGTGTGTACATATTAAATTAGGTGTGTGCATATTTTTTAAGTGTGTTTTATAATTGATAACTATTTTTAAAACAAAAAAAATATATAAACAAAATAAAATTGAAAACAAAAAATATATATATAATGTAAAAAAAAAAAAAAAAGAAAAGAAAAGAAAAGAAAATAAATAATAAGGTAATAGAAACATGATGATGAGGGATTGAGGTGGAGAATATTGTTTTTGAAAAAGAGAGTAGAGGAGATGATGATGTTCACGGGTGGAGGAGTTGGTGAGGTTTTAAAATGTAAAAGAATGAAAAAAAAGGGAGGGCACTGATCACAGAGAAGGGGGAGGTGAAAGGAAACAAAAAAAGAAAAAAATAAAGAAAAGGAGACATCCCACTGAGCTCTCTCTCTCGGCTGGCATTTGAAGAGGAGAGAATCAACACTCACGAAAGGGGGGAGCACATGCACACATAAAAAAGAGACCCACATGCTCTCTCTCGGGGAGGATGACCAACCTCTCTCTCTCTCTTCTCTCTCTCTCACGGGGATGATCATCGATTGACACACCAACACACAGACACATGGGAGGGAGGGAAAACAAAAAAACACAGCAGCCACACTCACCTCTCACACAACACAGGCAGAGGGGAGACACACGGGCAGCTGGGGAAGAGAAAAAAAAAAAGAGAGAGGGTACACCACTCACACACAACATGGTTTAGGGGGCTGATCACAGAGAGGAGACACGGCAGCAAGGAGGAGGCACACCACGGCACACCATGCACGGCAACCCACACCAGCTGCTAACAGACCCAACACACACACACCAAACCCAACTCTCTCACACTGATACACAACACATATATCACACCATTCCTACACACCCAGCACACACAGAGATACACGGGTGAGGAAGGAACACCACCAACCCAGCCACCATCCACACTCACACACGGATCTCTCCCTCCCCCTCTCTTTGCACAACATTCACAACTAACACACCCATCACCACCAACCCAGCCACGATATATACCCACACACAGCAGCACATACAGACATCATACACAGCACCATTGACACATCTCTCTCCCTCTCGGCAGACCATTCTCACTCCAACAGACTTTCAGCTATGGCTTAGCTTACCTTCTTCTTTCAGCTGATCACCATCACTACTCGCTCTCACTCACTGCTATTTGTATAAATCACAGATTCTGAATATTTTTAATTTCTTCAATGGAATCCAAAGATTACACCCAAGATGGCACTGTCGATCTTCGTGGCCAGCCCGTCCTCACTTCGAAAACTGACAAATGGAAAGCTTGTGCTTTTCTAGTTGGGTATGAAGCATTTGAGAGAATGGCCTTCTATGGAATAGCTGCGAATCTAGTGGTTTACTTGACAACACAACTTCATGAAGACACGATTTCATCAGTGAGGAATGTCAACAACTGGTCTGGAACTGTTTGGCTGACACCAATCTTTGGTGCCTACATAGCAGATGCTTACCTTGGTCGCTTCTGGACCTTCACTTTGTTGTCTCTCATTTATGTCATGGGAATGGTACTTCTGACAATGTCAGTGTCAATTAAATTTTGGAAACCAACATGCACAAATGGGGTATGCAAGGCCTCATCATCCCAAACAGCATTCTTCTACTCAGCTCTTTACATCATACTAGTTGGTGCTGGTGGAACAAAACCCAACATCTCCACCTTTGGTGCAGACCAGTTTGATGACTTCAACCCCCATGAGAAGAAGCTCAAGGTCTCTTTCTTCAATTGGTGGATGTTTAGCTCCTTCATTGGTGGACTTGTAGCCACCCTTGGCCTTGTCTACATTCAAGAGAGCTTGGGCTGGGGTATAGGGTATGGTGTCCCTACAGTAGGACTCATTGTGTCCTTATTCATATTCTACATTGGTGTTCCTACTTATAGGCACAAGGTTAGGAAGACAAAGAGCCCAGGTGAAGACATGGTTAGAGTCATTGTCAATGCATTTGCCAACAGGAGGGTCAAGGTCCCTAGCCAACCATCTGAGCTTCATGAGTTTGGGCTGCAACATTACATCAATTGCAGGAAGAGGAAGGTCCACCACACCCCTAATTTTAGGTGGTGGGCCCTCACTTGAAGCTGAGTACATGGGCTGTGGTGTGTAGACCTGCTCGATTGAAGATTTTTATTTTGAGTGTTTTGTGAGTTTTTATTTTATTTTATTTTATTTTATCATTTTTCTCTCCTCTCTCCCTCATTTGGATCTGTAATAATTCAAGTATTGTAATAATTCCCCCACCCCACTTCTTTCTATCCCATTCTTTTATCGCTTTCCCTAACTGTGTGTATGTATATATCTGACATGTCATGCATATCCCTGCTTTACATCCATGATCCATGCATAAGATTTGACTAAATTTGCATCTTTATGCTTCAATTGATTATCCCATGATTCTGTGTGCTATCGGATGTTTTAAGATGATTCACATGCCATATTCTAGAAGCCAAATCTTTAGTGCATCCCATGAGTGAATTGCATTAGGATTCTGTATATAAGATCATGCATATTTTACTAACTTTGTTTTGTAGTTGTTCGAGGGACGTCAGTCAATCTGTAAGTTTTTATGCTTTAGCATTCCATTTGTGTGTGATTTTCTTATTATGTTTAGCATCTTACCATGTGGCTATTTGTTTAAGTGATAAACTGTTTGAATGCCTGTGGATGAAGGCTTGTTGTTTGAATTGGAATAATTCAATAAATGTACGTCTTAAGCCCACTTTGTCAAGTGACAAATTCAAACCCTTTTTGCAAAACAAACATGAAGTTGAATTGTTCCAATTTGAGCAAACTAGTCTATACTTGTATGCTTCACATAGTAAATTTTAGGATTTACTAAAATAATCAGAACATGAACATATAAAGAAAATAAAAGTCATATCATGGTTTAGTAGAGGCCGATCATTTGATCGGGTGAGTGGGGGTGCTCATTATTGACCTTCCCCTCTTATACCTAAGGTTCCGAGCCAAGCATTCTTGGTTACGACGAACAGTGGCCTTGGCACCGAGTCATGGGTTTCCTAATTTCCCAAAATATTAGGTGGCGACTCTGAGTTCTGATGACGCAGTCCATTTTGAACAAAATTGCAATAAAATAGATTTTCAATAAAAGTTGCCAAATCTGGACTCTCATCTACGTTTCACATTGCACTCGTGAAACTTGAGATCAAAGCGATCTCGGGAGTCCGAACTGTTTAACGCGCGCGGGTACCCCCCGGGGGCATGTTACAGACCCAGATAGCCGTTAACTGTCCGGCAATACACGGGCTTATCGGCAGGATCTGCACATGGGCAGGATCGACACGTTCGCGGCGACCGTTAAGGTTTTATTGTGGCTATTTCAACGGCCATTTATTTTTGACTTGGGTCAGCGCATTGATGCTTGACCAGTTGGATTAATGGGCTGGTCGAGGGTGATCGGCATGTGAAGATTTGGCCGACCGATTTAATAAATATATTTCGCTTTGGCCCGGCCAGCGCGCGTTTCGGCCAGCCGTCGGGATGGAGGTCGTGGCGAATGTCAATCGACGCTTGTCTTATTCAACCAATGCGTTTTTGGGTGTTAATAAAATTTTCTTGGGATTGGGACCTCGAGATCGCGGTCGTTGCTGAGAATAAAAGGAGTAGGCGCTTCGCACCAATAATCCCACTTGACTCATCGTTCTTTGTCTGGGATGGAGATTTTGGTTACAGAGGCTCAAACTTCGGTCAAGTTTGGTGTTGAGATGGTTTGCAGCAGAAAACCTATCCGTGAGGGAGTTAGGTCATCCAAAGAGCTTGAGATCTGTGAGTCTCCAAGTCGTCGAAGCAGATCACCCGGAAAGAAGAGTCAACAACTGTCAAGTCCATTCTTCCTTGTCCTGGATCTTTGCCTTGACATTGTGAGTGGTGTCAGGGGAAGTTTGGCGCTATGCAAGTCGTGGGCTTAAGCATAACTGGTTCAAGGTAGTGCACGCCGTGGAGGGGTTTAGGGCGACGGTCGTCGATCCGGCGATGCTGCTTTACCGGCGCGTCTTGTTCCTTTTTTGCTTTCGATATTGTAATGTTCGAATGCGGGTTGTATTTATGTAACAACTGTTTAATCAAATAAATGGTTTTATTTTAAATCTATTTGCATGTTATTTTGAATTTTGCTTGTGTACTAAAGCACATTACTTCGGATGTATGATCTGTTTTAGTATGTTACATAGGATCAACTATCAATATTTTTTGTTCGTGCCAACGTTTGCTCCGGATTCGGAGACGCAATTAGCACTTAGCACTGTATGATCTGTTCTTGAACCCAGGGCCCATTCGGCCTAAAGGAGATTAATCGGCTCGAATCCGAAATCTTAATCAGCCCTAAGGCGTCATGCGCCAAAGGGGGCTCCGAATCCGGAGACTTAATTTGGCCAATCGTGATATCCATGAAGGGCGCTCCGAATCCGAAGACTTAATCGGCCCTAAGGCGTCATGTGCCAAAGGGGGCTCCGAATCCGGAGACTTAATCGGCCGTAAGGCGTCATGCGCCAAAGGGGGCTCCGAATCCGGAGACTTAATTTGGCCAATCGTGATATCCACGAAGGGCGCTCCGAATCCGGAGACTTAATCGGCCCTAAGGCGTCATGCGCCAAAGGGGGCTCTGAATCCGGAGACTTAATTTGGCCAATCATGATATCCACGAAGGGCGCTCCGAATCCGGAGACTTGATCGGCCCTAAGGCGTCATGCGCCAAAGGGGACTCTGAATCCGGAGACTTAATCGGCCCTAAGGCGTCATCCAAAGGGGGCTCCGAATCCGGAGACTTAATTTGGCCAATCGATATCCACGAAGCGCGCTCCGAATCCGGAGACTTAATCGGCCCTAAGGCATCATGCGCCAAAGGGGGCTCCGAATCCGGAGACTTAATCGGCCCTAAGGCGTCATGCGCCAAAAGGGGCTCCGAATCCGGAGACTTAATTTGGCCAATCGTGATATCCACGAAGGGCGCTCCGAATCCGAAGACTTGATCAGCCCTAAGGCGTCATGCGCCAAAGGGGGCTTCTAATCCGGAGACTTAATTTGGCCAATCGTGATATCCACGAAGAGCGCTCCGAATCCGGAGACTTAATCGGCCCTAAGGCATTATGCGCCAAAGGGGGCTCCGAATCCGGAGACTTAATCGTCCCTAAGGCGTCGTGCGCCAAAGGGGGCTCCGAATCCGGAGACTTAATTTGGCCAATCGTGATATCCACGAAGGGCGCTCCGAATACAGAGACTTAATCGGCCCTAAGGCGTCATGCGCCAAAGGGGGCTCCGAATCCGGAGACTTAATTTGGCCAATCGTGATATCCACGAAGGGCGCTCTGAATCCGGAGACTTGATCGGCCCTAAGGCGTCATGCGCCAAAGGGGACTCCGAATCCGGAGACTTAATCGGCCCTAAGGCGTCATGCGCCAAAGGGGGCTCCGAATCCGGAGACTTAATTTGGCCAATCGTGATATCCACGAAGCGCGCTCCGAATCCGGAGACTTAATCGGCCCTAAGGCATCATGCGCCAAAGGGGGCTCCGAATCCGGAGACTTAATCGGCCCTAAGGCGTCATGCGCCAAAGGGGGCTCCGAATCCGGAGACTTAATTTGGCCAATCGTGATATCCACGAAGGGCGCTCCGAATCCGGAGACTTGATCGGCCCTAAGGCGTCATGCGCCAAAGGGGGCTCCGAATCCGGAGACTTAATTTGGCCAATCGTGATATCCACGAAGGGCGCTCCGAATCCGGAGACTTAATCGGCCCTAAGGCATCATGCGCCAAAGGGGGCTCCGAATCCGGAGACTTAATCGGCCCTAAGGCGTCATGCGCCAAAGGGGGCTCCGAATCCGGAGACTTAATTTGGCCAATCGTGATATCCACGAAGGGCGCTCCGAATTCGGAGACTTGATCGGCCCTAAGGCGTCATGCGCCAAAGGGGGCTCCGAATCCGGAGACTTAATCGGCCCTAAGGCGTCATGCGCCAAAGGGGACTCCGAATCCGGAGACTTAATTTGGCCAATCGTGATATCCACGAAGGGCGCTCCGAATCCGGAGACTTAATCGGCCCTAAGGCGCCATGCGCCAAAGGAGGCTCCGAATCCAGAGACTTAATTTGGCCAATCGTGATATCCACGAAGGGCGCTCCGAATCTGGAGACTTAATTTGGCCCATCGTGATATCCACGAAGGGCGCTCCGAATCCGGAGACTTAATCAGCCCTAAGGCATCATGCGCCAAAGGGGGCTCCGAATCCGGAGACTTAATTTGGCCAATCGTGATATCCACGAAGGGCGCTCCGAATCCGGAGACTTCATGTGGCCAATCCTGGCGACTGCCCCACTGGGAATTGATATATGATTTTGAGCGACGAGGAAAAATAGTTCGTATTGCAGAGGCGAAATATATTTACAGGTATCAGAGCCCACAGATCGGGTCAGTGATAGGGCTTTCATCAGAACTCTGCTTGTGCCGATTGGGGGGAACCACGTATTTCTTCAATGCCGTGGGTTGTTGGGAAACGCAGGATCTGATGGTAGGTGCTTGGGACGGCCTTCATGATATGTAGCCAGGTTCTTCCCATTATGGCATTATACGGCGAGGGGAGCTTCACGACCAGGAATTCCGCTTCGACCGTCCTGGAACCCGCTCGAACAGGTAATGTGACCTTGCCCAATGGATATTCGGGATTCGTAACCCACTCCATTGACAAATCCTGTGTCTGCCCTTGCTGCCAAAGTCAAAAGCCCACAAAAAGAATACAAATTTCACCATAAAAAATCGATTGAAGTATGTGTGAGAGAGAGAGATTATGGCCTATCAAAAAACGCACCAAACGTATAGACTGTTAAACGTTTCGTTTGGAATGTGAGTTGATTTTTTTAAATTTAAAAAAAAAAAAATAATTATAATTTAATATGATAATTTTTAACCTGAAATTAAAAAGACTATTTTATTATTTTTGTAACTATTTTAACTCCAACTACTACAAAGTCAAAAGGCCGAGTAATTATCCGAGGCGATTATAGAAATTTCATTCCCCTCGATCCATTCAAACATTCAGCTCTCAATATATTTTTTTTTTTAGACTTCAACTCAGATTCATGGTAATAGTTTAAATATTTATCTAATAAATTATGCATTAAAAATCATTCATGAAAAAAATAATTAATTTTATTAAAGATTCATGAAAATATGAATAAATTAAATTTTATTTTATAAAATAAATAACAAGCATTTATAAAATAAAATATGATTTATCTTCGTGTTTATAATTATCAAATAATTTTGATTATAGAGTGGTGTTCATCCCAATATGAACGTAGTTGAATTGAGGCAGCGTTTGGTTTGGGCTGAGGGTTGGGGCATGGACTGACCGAAGCCTAGGCTAGGAAAAAAATGTCTTAAAAAGTTATTAAATACTCTCAATTTTTAAGTATACCTCATTCAATTATTTAAAATTTTATATAACTCTCACTACACCCTATTATTTTTTTCAAATTACCCCCAAGGTAAACCGAAATAATATATAATAAACAAATTAAAAAAAAACTAAAGGCAGACTCCATAATTAGAGGCACCATCGACAAGCTTCTTGTCCTTTACTTTGGTCCATTTTTTGATCTCCTTTGTCTCTAGCTTGACGACATCGTACGTCTAGAGTTTTCCTTTCTCTCTTCTGTATTGTTTAATTTTCTTTTTGAGATAAATAATGGCTTATATGTTGATGGAAGACCTAATTTGAATCACAAACATACCAGATAAAAAAAAGGCTCAATTTTGTTTATATCTCATAATTCTCATCTAATCATGAAGCAAAATACAGTTTAATTCTATAAATCAAAACTTAGAAAAAATAAAATTGCTTTGAACATTGCTAAAATGACTGATCACTTGTATACTTTGCATAGCATATTGCCTTGCCTTTGCTTTTTTGTATCTCTTTTTTCTCGTGCTGTTTTGCTATTTCAATTTGTTGGTTACTATGTGTTTGACAAAATGCTTGAATGGGAAACACTCTGCTACCTTGCTTGGCTTACCTCTTTTATTGAATTTTTTTTAATGTTTTTTTACAAATATTATATTTTTTAAGTGTATGTGCATATAATGGTAAGTTTTAGTAGGGTGGATTGGAGTTTTGGAGAGAAGAAGAAGAAGAAGAAGAAGAAGAAGAAGAAGAAATTACTTTCATCTCTTAGAGAAGAAGATACAGAGATTTAAATAAAAATAATTAGGGTGTACCATGAGAAAAAATATATATATTTTATTTTAAGGTTTAATATGTGTTGTCCTTATTAATAAATTCACATTAGGATATAATATGAATTAAAATTTATGAATTTGAATTAGCCATACAGAAATATATTTTAGGTTCAAATAGAATCCCCCAAGTTTGGCCTTGTGTAACATTGGGTCTACTAAAACAATTTGAAGCCCAACTCTAAAATGATGTTACAATCAAGGTTTTCAAACCCGGACCGGCCCGGCCGGTCGAATCGAGAACTGGGCCTTCCTCCGGTTCAGAAATCCCTTAAAATGTGGACTAGGCCAAAAATCGGCCTTATTTGTAAAAACCGGAATAACCGGTGGTTCAACCAGGAAAACCGGTGCCGGTTCTCTGGACCAACCCGATTTCTTTCTTATATATTTATATTATATATTATATATCAAAATTTTGACTAAAAACTTTTATTTCAAGAGTCTCCTCTCATGAGGAGGAGTCTCATTGGAAGCTTGAAGAAATTATGAAAGTTTATTCCTATTTATAGGAAAAAAACTGTTCAAAGATAACCTAAAAATTCAATGTAGGATTCAATCAAATTATTTGAATCATATTTGATTGGAGGGAGAGTTGAAAATTTCATTTCCCTCCAAAATTAAATCTAGCATTCAATCAATTTGTCTGGAGGGAATGGTAATTTTTTTTTAATTTCTTTAACTAGTGACTTTTTTATTTTTATTTTTATTTTTATATATCAATTATGACTTTATGAAATATTATTAGTAAATATAATGCAACATTTTTTTATTATTTCAGTAATTAGATATATTTTTATTTATTTATAATTTATAATTATATAATATTAATTATGACGTCACGGTTCGACCGCTTTGACTTGAAGGTTGAACTAATGACCCGTCCATCCAATCTCTTTTCCAGTTCGCTCACCGGTCCAATTTTCAAAACATTAGTTACAATTCTAAGCCCGCCCAATAAACTCACCTTTTATATAAAAATAAATTCTACAAAAATAAATATCAACAAATTTGTAGTTTATTTATTTATTTATTTATATTTTGTTTTGTTGTCTTTAGTTAGAAAAAAAAAGAGTTTATATAAAAACAATTTATTTTTCAAGTTTGCCTAGTTTAAAACAATTTACAAAATAGTTTTTTTTAAAAAAATAAATTCAAAAATAATTCATTAAAGAAAAAAAAAACTAACAGAGGTCATTTTTTTTGTCTTTAATAATTTTTTTAAAATGTTTATAGAAATTTTTTGAAAAAGTTCACAAAGCCCCCAAAAAAAAAACAAAAATAAAGAGGGCTAAAAAAGCAATTGTCAGGGGAAATTCTATTTGCAAATATTATCTTAATGACAATTATACCTGATGATACTGCGTGCTCCAAATGGAACGGGTCGGATTGATCCACGTTTCCCAAACCGTTGCCTGAGTGTTGAGCCCACAGAGAAACATGCACAAGAGTTCAACGGGGAACGGGGAGTCCCCCAGCGAATCCTCCGACGAGCAAGTTAGAGAAGTGAGAGTGATGGAGTGTAGAGATAAGGTGGATATAGAGAACTTAACATTCTCTTTGTCTTAGGAGTCTGCTTATATCCTTTGTTCATCATTTCCTTGTCCACTCCGAGCTGTCATGTTGGCCGAAAGTCTATGTTCTAACTTTCCTTGTTCGTGGTGAGGCCGTTCTGTTCCGACGTGAAGGAGTTATCATAATAAATACTACAGGGGAACTCATTAATGGCTGATGTGTGGTGCAATAACTCTGTAGGATCTTTGTCTGCTGATGTGGCTGGTTCTACTCTTGACAAGTGTTTAGATGCCATTGGTTCTTGGTGTAACGTTGGGTTTCAAGAAAGTTGGGCTTTAGTATTCGAATCATGGATTGGGCCATAAGTGGTGGGCCAAAAGCTTCTATAGGCCCACCTACGTTAGTAGTCCCCCATTTCCAAGTGTAGCTTCAGTCCAACGAAGGGAATAAGGAAGAAGACAGTGGTGGTGAGAGGTCGACGGAGAGAGGACCGACTGGGAGGTGGGCCGACCGTGAGGGGTGACTGAATGGAGGGCTGACCGCGAGGGGGGTCGATCGTGAAAGGTGACCGAGTGGACGATCCGACCGCGAGGGGGGCTGACCGCGAGGGGTGACCGAGTGGACGGACCGACCGCGAGGGGGCCGACCGTGAAGGGTGACCAAGTGGACGGTCTAACCGCGAGGGGTGACCGAGTGGATGGACCGACCGCGAGGGGGGCTGACCGCGAAGGGTGACCGAGTGAGAAGAGGAAATGGCGGTGCGCGGGTCTCGAGGAACGGCGAGGCACGTGGTGATGTGAAGTGAAATAGACAGAGAAGGGGAAGAGGGTAGTGGATCGTGGGCGTACACATGGCATAATCTTTTAATGGGGGAGGTGATGCGTTAGTAAGAAGTGAAGGGACAAGGTAATACAGGGTAGTGAAAAGATAGGGGCGGGAGTTTTTCGAAATTTTTCAAAGGCAAAATTTAATCTTGACCCTTGGAATATAGGCAAACCGTGGGCATTTAGAGTTATTCGCTTTGCCTACCTTATCGCAAAAAACCAAAAAACCCCATAAATGAATTCATTTATTTCGTGTGATACGTCATTGTAACATTTTGTGAACTTCCTAGTGCCAGCATCCGAAGCTATACGCAGATACGTGAGAGGAATGGCTCGAGAGGAAGTGCCAGTCGCAAGGCTTGACTTGTTGGGAGACGACGACGCAGTGGAGTTGGAAGAACAGTATTGAGCGGAGCGGCGGGAGGAGAGAGGTGTCGGGTAAGCGGTGCGGGCTCGCTCGACGACAATAATCGCGGCTGCCAGACCAATTAGCCAAGTGGAGCCGGATCACTGGCACACCAAGCCTGACAGGTCTACATTTACAACGGAGGAGTTTGAGGAGGTACGGAAGAAGTACCAAATCCCGGCGGAGACAGAGTTGAGGGTGCCCACGTCTAAGGAGAGGGCATCAGATGCACGGCCAACAGAGTTTTCGTTGTACGAGGAAGCATTGCGGGGGGAGGGGGGCTAAGGTTGCCAATCTCCCAAGTGGTAGTAGATATACTGAACCGATTGGAGGCAGCGCTGGGGCAGCTAATGCCCAACGCATGGAAGATTATAATGGCTTGTGCGATCTCGTGGTCACGTGTGACTGATGGGGCGACGATGACTGTGGAGGAATTCTTTTCGTACTACAAGGCGTTCGGTCAACAAGAGGCGTGGGTCACTTTGCAGGCAGTGGCGGGCAGGGGGTTAGTAGCCGAGCTACCATCCTCGGTGAAGGGGTGGAGGCAGAGGTGGTTCTTTGTATCGGTAAACGGTGGGGAGGGTGTGCGGACGACATGGAAGGTCCCCACGAAGTTAGTGGAGCTGAAGTTGGGGACGGAGGCAGAATGTAGGGTGAAAAGGGTAAAGGAGTTGAGGGAGAAGGAAGGGGTGATGTGGGACGACCTGGTCCGTCCTTCAGCTTTGTGTGCCTTAGGCTTAGGGCCACAGCCGGTGGAAGAGGACCCCGCCCTGGAGGAGTTAGAGGTGAGGCGAAAGGCGGAGGATGTGGAGGAGTGGAAGACCTTTGCCAAAGCGAAAAAGTATCAGGAGTCTCAGCTGGGGCCTGCTCCTAAGTTGGTGATGAGGGAGAGAGTCCAGCCTCGCCCCAAGCCGCTGGGAGGCAAAGACCTGACCGACTTTGCCCCCCTGCCGCCCTCGGTAGACCCGCTGAAGGAAAGGGGCAAACAGGAGGTGGAGGTAGTGTTAAAGAAAATGAAGAAGAGGAGGACAGCGGCTGAGGGGGGTAAGGACGCCCCCGTTTTGAAGAAGATGAAGGAAGGGAGGGCGGAGGATGCTTCAGAAAAGGAGAAGACGAAGGAAGAGAGGATGGATGAGGCTCTAGAAGGGGAGACCACCCAAGCGGTAAAGGAAGACAAGGGCCCAAGCGCCCAAGTGCTGGAGGGACACTTGGAGACCGCCCAGGTGGTGAAGGAAGACAAGGGTCCGAGCGTCCAAGTGCTGCAAGAATACTTGAGCCCAAGTGCCCAAATGGTGGCGGTGGTTCTTGCACTAGAAGTAATCCTCAGTCCTGTGAAGGGAAGACTGGGACCAGCACGGCAGGGACGTCTGCCGCGCTGACGACCGCGTTGTACCACGCGCGTGCGCTGGCAGGTCGCTCGGTGAACGAAGGAGGGAAAGCCAGGGTTGCAGCCGACCGCCTAGTTGGAGTGCTGGAGGACGTTGCCGTGCGGTCGATGGCATGGTTGGGGGAGGTCGACCTCTTGAGAGGGATGTGTTCGGCCCAGATGGAGGCAGCGACCTTGGCGGATGCCCTGTTGAATAAAGCAACGTGTGCGAAGATGGAGGTAGAGCCGCTGAGGGTTCAGCTGGAAGGGGTGAAGGGGCAGCTGCAGAAACTAACGGAGGAGACAGCGGGCTGGAAGAAAGCCGCTTGGAGTGTATGCGCCAAGGGGCTGGAGTATAGGTGCAAGGCGAAGAACATGGAAGTGTTGGCGTTGGTGCAAGGCTACTCAGCAGACCGAGCTGGTGTTGAGCTCCTCACAACCAAGTTAGAGCTGGACGCGGAGCGCCGCAGGGCGGTGTTGCTAGAGTTCGAGTTGGTGGGCGAGAAGAGGAAACTAGAGCAGGTCCAGCAAGCCTGCACCACCGCCAATGAGAGGTGGGAAGAGGCCATGGCCAACAATGAAGAGCTGCGTGACCAGGCGATGAAGGACAAAGAAAACGTAGATGGCGGATCGCGGAGTTGGAGAAGGCTCTGGCGGAAGAAAGGGCGAAGTTGGCATTTGAGAGAGCGGCGTACCCCGACTTGTGCAAGGCGGCGGTAGAGCAATTCAAGGAGTCCGCCGAGTTCCAGATGACCATAGATGTCGCAATCACTAACAGCTTGGCGAGGGAGGGGAGCAGGGGGGCTGGGCCGTCGGGAGCAGCCGCTGGAGGTAGAAGTGAAGAGGAAGTTATCCAGAGCTTCTAGCGGTTTGACTTCTACAAGTATGAAATGAGCGAGTTCTGGGACAGCGGTTAGATGACCTTCAAGCATAAGGCGCAGGAGTTGTTCCCAGATGTGGATTTCAGCTTGGTGAAGGTAGGTGAAGACGACGTCGCCCAGACCTCCCTGGACGAAGGCATTGAAGAGGAGGATCTTGCCTCGAGTGAGGAGGAGTGAGCTGTGCAGTTGAGTGTAAAAATTTTACTTTTGTTGTTTTGTTTTGTGTTATTTTTCTTTTTCTTTTCCTTTTTTTTTGTTATATGTAATTTCTGTAGTGAATCGTATGTAACTGTAAGTTTGTAAATAAAACAACGAGTTTTCCTTTATCATACTGTTGTCATTATTTCTTGTGAGTTGTAAATTTGAAAATAATGAAAACGACAGAGCATAATTCAATGAAAAATAGGTGTGAAAGTAAGACTTGTGCGTGAATTGTGAAACTTGCTAGTAAATTGTGATGTAAAAAGTTTAGAAATGGGCAGCCAACCTAACTTGTGAGAAAATCATGATGCAAAAATGTTAAAAATGGGCGTACATGAAAATGTTAAAAGTGTTAAAAATGAAAGATTGGCTTGGATGACTATGGACCTGGATTTTAACTAGATTAAAAATGTAAAATTAAAAATGTAAAGAATGTTAAAAAATGTCGTAGTATGGATTTGGATTTTAACTAAGTATAACAACCGTGCCGTAACATGAAATTACGAAAATGGACCGTCTAAATTCTTCATTTGTGCTCAGTCTGGCTGGGGCTTTAATTAACTCAGTTCGGCTGAGCTCTTCGTGCTCAGTCTGGTTGAGGCTTTAATTAACTTAGTCTGGCTGAGCCCTTCGTGCTCAGTCTGGTTGAGGCTTTAATTAACTCAATCTGGTTGAGCTTTTCGTGCTCAGTCTGGCTGAGCCCTTCGTGCTCAGTCTGGCTAAGCTCTTTCTGCTCAGTCTGGCTGAGACTTTAATGAACTCAGTTTAACAAGTCGTTATTGGAACACAACGTAGATGGAACGGGTATACGAAATCATTGTCATTTAAGGCGTAGCCTATTGATCACAAATTTACACCATGTATGAAAAGGACAAAAACAACCAAGTGTGTAGATTGTCAAAAAGAACATACAACAATTGATCAATACAAAAATAGGACATGGCACTTTATTGAAAATAACGCTTCAAGTGCTCGGCGTTCCACGGGTGGGGGAGGTCTCGGCCTTCCATATCCTGGAGTCGGTAAGTGCCCGGGCGAGGTCTGGCCTTAACAACGTAAGGTCCTTCCCACTTGGCTGTCAGCTTACCCTCGGCAGGATTTTTGGTGGCAAGAGTTGCTTCGCGCAAAACTAGGTCCCCAACAACGAACTCTCTCGGTCGGACTTTGCGGTTGTAGTGCGTTCTCATTTTCTATTGATATGAGGCCCATCTGACAACAGTGGTCTCTCGAAGCTCTTTAATCAGGTATAAGTTAGCCTGACGCAATTCGTCGGTTAGTTCTAGATTCGGGTGCAAAACCCTCGGGGTTGGCAGGCCGATTTCCACTGGGATGATCGCCTCAGCGTCGTATGTTAAGCGAAAGGGGGTTTCCACAGTGGGGGTTCGGGCGGTAGTGCGGTAGGCCCAGAGTACATTTGGTAATTCCTCAGCCCGGAGTCCCTTAGCGGCTTCCAACTTAGTTTTGATGATCTTCAGGAGAGAACGGTTGGTAACCTCAACTTGCCCATTGGCTTGGGGATGACCTGGGGAAGAGAAACACGGCTGAATGTGAAGCTCTGTACAAAATTTCCTGAACTTGGCATTGTCGAATTGCTTGCCGTTGTCTGAGATGATGGCTTGAGGAATTCCAAATCGGCATACGATCGACTGCCAGATGAATCTGGTTGTGTTCCGTTCGGTGATTGTGGTGAGGGGTTCCGCTTCCACCCATTTAGTGAAGTAATCAATGGCGACGATAGCAAACTTGGTTTGGCCCCTACCGGTGGGCAATGGGCCAACTCAGTTGATCCCCTATTTGGCGAATGGATAGGGACTGCAAAGTGTGATCAGTTCTGTAGGAGGAGCATGGGAGATGTTGGCAAAGCGCTGGCATTTATCACACTTAAGCACGAATTCAATGGCATCTTGGTTGAGAGTAGGCCAGAAGTAACCGGTGCTAAGTATTTTATGGGCTAGGGACCTGGCACCCGAATGATTACCACATACACCCTTGTGGACTTCCCTCATCACATAGGTCGCTTGAGCAGGATTGAGGCATCTGAGGTATGGTCATGAAAATTCATGTTTGTACAGGAGGCCACTGACGAGAATGTAATTGGACGATCGGGCCCTGACTTTGGCGGCCTGCTATTTGTCGTCTGGCAACTTCCCACTTGTCAAAAACATAAGGATGTCCGCTACCCATGGGATAGGTTCATTTTGGAGGAAGTGGACCTCCTACTGGTTTGGGGAAATAGCCGGGTGGGCCGGGTATTCAAGGCGGACGCCACGGCTGAGGTCTGATTGGCCGACGGAAGCTAATTGAACCATTTCATCTGCCTTGGAGTTTTCTGACCGAGGGATGTGTTTGATGTGGAAAGTATTGAAAAGGCGAACAAGGGGGAGTGCAATATCCCTTTAAGCTCGCATTGTGTCTTCCTTTGCGTCAAATTCCCCCGTAATTTGTCCGACGATCAGTTGAGAATCGCTGAACACCTGGATATGGCTTACACCAATGTCTCTGGCTAGGCGAAGACCTGCTATCAAGGCCTCATATTCGGCCTCATTATTGCTTGCGTCGAACAAGAAACGGAGAGCACACTTGAAATAACCACCCTCGGGGGTGGTGAGGATGAGACCGGCCCCACTGCCTTTTTTGCGGGATGATCCATCGACATTGAGGGTCCAAGAGTGGGGATCTTCTGTCTCAGTGTTGAATTGCTTGGGCGGAGGGGCCGTGGTTGGAGTGGGATTGGTGAATTCCAAGATAAAATCGGCGACAGCCTGTTCTTTGATCGTTGTTCGAGGTCGGTAGGAGATTTCAAATTGGCTGAGCTCAACAGACCATTGCATAAGTTTGCCAGACAACTCTGGTTGTTGTATTATCTTCTTCAAAGGTTGGTCAGTGAGGACCACTATGGAGTGAGCTTGGAAGTAAGGTCGGAGTCATCTTGAGGCTATGACTAAGGCTAGGGCCATTTTTTCCAGTAATGGGTAGTTCTGTTCTGCTCCCCTGAGAGCTTGGCTAATGTAATAAACCGGACGTTGGACTGAGCCGTCCTCCCTGATGAAGGCCGCATTGACTGCGGTGTTCGATACGGCTAAGTAGAGAAAAAGGGGCTTACCCGTGAGCGCCTGAGAGAGTAGGAGAGGGTCGGCCATGCACTGCTTCAATTGTTGAAAGGCCTCTTCGGATTCGGTCATCCACTCAAAAGCCTGCTGTAGCTCAACTTTTTCGCGCGCCCACTTTCGGAGAGGCTCGAATTGGTCCTACAGGTCGGACTCCTGTCACGGTTCTGAATCTAATCTCATAAAATGTAATGTGAGACTGATAAACGCCAAAGAGTCTAATCCAGCAAATCATTTTGGAAAATCAGATTTTAAATCAAATAATGCCAAAATTGGATTGCTTTGCCAGATTATAGAGTCGCCACCTAAATATTTTGTTTTGGGAAATTTAGGAAACCCTGATTCGTGTCAAAGGCCACGTGTTCGTCATCACCAAAGATTCCTCGACTCGGGAACTTGGGTACGAGAGGGGAAGGTCCTGAAATGAGCACCCCCGCTCGCCCGATTAAAGATCGACCTCTACTAAGCATGATATGTTGTTGTATAAACACATGTATTCTTATTCCGGTTATTAGCTAACTTTACTATGTGATGAGCACAACATACAAGTATAGACTAGATCGCCTAAATTGGAACAAAACATTTCATGTTTGTTTTCGAAAAATGGTTTGGAATTGTTACCCTCAAGTAGGCTAAAGCGCGCATTTCCCACCCTCGAGTGGGCTTAAAACATAATGATTTGCCACTTCGCAAAGTGGGCTTAAAAAAAACTCACATTTGATGAATTGTTCCAATTTAAGTAACAAATCCTTCATCCACAGTCATTCATGCAGTTAATCAAGTAAGCAAATAGCCTTATGGAAAGCATGTTAGACATGACAGTCACTTACACTCATGCAATATTCTAAAGCGTAAACACTTACAGTGTACTCCAAGCCGAAACTGAAAACTTAGTTAAAAATCAATGCATGATCCTAACTATACAAGATGCATAATGCAACACATGCAATATGCAACTAAAAATAGGCTCGGCTATCTAAGATGGCATATGAATGCAACAATTGATACATGCTTTGAAACACGTATTCAAATAGGTATTAAAATTACAATGCATTTTGAATGATGCGCCGAGCCCGGTGCATGCAAGACAAATGAATGATGTAAACATGCAAGCATAAGGTGTGCTAATCAAAACGTGCCCTAATCTAACCATCCAAAGCAGTTAAATAAAAGGGAGAAAGACGTGGGGTTAGAAGACATGCACACACATACGCACACTTATTACAACATTGTGCCCTCTCGAAGGAGGGTCCGAATAAATAAAAGCTATGCTAAACTAAGCTAAGCTAATTATTACAAAATGGCTAATTAACTATTCTAGTTAACTAATTAGTTATTACAACACAAATCGATTAGCTAAGCACGTTAACTGATTAAGTACAGAACCAATGAATTAACTAGCTAAGCAAAGCAGTTAAAAGGCCTCGAGGGCGAGGGATGCATGCATGCTCGGTTGGCTTCTTCCCAAAAGTCCGTCACTTTGCCATCGGTTGCCTCTATTTGCATTCGCCTTGATTCCTGAACACCGAACTAATCTCTAGGTTGTTTCTGCTCCAGAACCAGAACAACTTTTGACCACCTCTGAGCCTGAGAACCGTCGGCCACTTAAAGAGGCAGTAGGCCACTTAAAGTGGCCGGTCGACCACTTCCTATGGCCGGTCGGCTACTTTCTCTGGCCGGTCGGCCACTTGCTCCTGCACACTCCAATTTTGCTGCAAACAGGGGACAACACAGGTAAAGCAAGGTCTTTGCAGGATATATGTGTACCACCACCCTCCTTATCATTTCTCAAGCTCAAAGGAATGTGGTACTCGACCCTCGGGCCACCAACCAAGCATCGCAATGCACGATGGCCGAGAAACCAAGTTTGTAAAAGTCAATGAATGCACAAATAGACTCGAAAAGCCTCCACCCTATCATGCATGATCAAGGGTGTCAGCGACTAAGAAATGAGGCACGTTTCATCACTTTGAGTATGAAATGCCCCTCGTTTCTCGTGTTTGGATTAACGTCCAATCCAAACACATGCAATGCAACACAAACATGTTATCTTGGCATGTTTTACTTTGATTCATTTTGTTTACACATTTTACATTACCAATCCATTCTTTAATTGGTTAAGTCTAATGTGCAAGTCCTCTAAAGAGAGGGGTCAACCAAAAGAGTGGTTTAGGACATGAGAGAGATCATGCTTTTGGTTAGTAGAAGCCCCCAAAAGAGGGTTAAAACCATTGAGCATAGGTCTCAATCTCAAGCTTAAACACAATCTCAAGGCCAACCAACCCTGAAATAAAATGGAAAAATGAAGAAATGAGGGAGGTGGCAGAAATTTAGTGCTAAAATGGCATGCTAAAGACCTTAAAGCATGCATGCAAGGCATGCTGAGGACCAAAAACATCAAGGCTAGTAAAGAGCAATACATATGAGGCATTCAATACATAGCACAAATGCCCAAACCAGCTCTGGACAGAGCTCAATCATGCCAAAATAATGGTCTAAAACATGCTGAAATGGGAGCTCAAAATGCTAGAAGAACATGCACACATGTTGGCCTATAAGCAAGGCATAATACACAACCCTCAAAAGCTATGAAGAAGTGAAGTATATGAGAGTGTGACTCCACTATATGCACTGAAATTGCATGCTAAATGGTGCCATGCCATGCAAACATCACGTGCATAATATGTTAAAGGCCTCAAAACTCAAAGCTAGTCAAGGCCCTTTACACTATAACCATACTAAGCAATGCTCAAATGACCTTAACCATTCAAAACAGGCCTAAGGCAGGTCGAAACAGTAGCAAAAACATGCTAGACTTGTAGCATGGATGGCAAGAAAAATATGCTCATGTAATGGCTCACAAACAAAGCATGAGGCTCAACTTTTCAAAAGCATTGAAAGAGTGATACAAATGAGAGTATGACAGTGAAACATGCTCTGAAATCACATATCAAATGATGCCAAATCATGCAAACAACCCACGCAAAGCATGTTAGGACTCAAAACACAAAGCTATTAAAGCCTATCACTCTATAGCCATACAAAGGAAGCCTCATATGACCTAAACCACTCAAAACAGAGTTAAAGCATGCTAAAACATGAGTAAAATCATGCTAGAGTATAGCCAAAATAAGATAGAATGATGGGCTAAAGTAACAAGCATGCAAAGCTAGTGAGCAAGCTTACACTACAAGTGTAAAGAGCAAGCAACCAATGATCAAACAAGCCAAAAACAGAGTTATGGCAGGTCTAAAAAGTCACAAAAACATGCTTGAACAAAGCCACAAAGAAGTAGAAACACATGCTCATTTGGTGGGCTATCAACATATGCAAGCAAGACAAGAGGAGAGGGGACCACCCCCTCCTATTTGGGATCTCAAAAGTTTCTACCACTGAAATTCCTCTGAAATTCAGTGGTTAAAAGGCCAAAAAGAGATGATCTCAAAGGCTTTAAAAGATAGCACAAAGCAAAGCAAAATAAGCCACAAAAGGGGGTAGACCACCTCTAACTCAAACAAGGCCTCAACAACCATTTTTAACACTAAAAAATAAAGATTTTTGTAGTTGAAAGTTAGTCCTAAAACAGCATGCAACAGGGCCAAACTAATGTACAAAAACAAACTTAAAAGGGGGAATTCCTCACCCATGAAGCACAACTACATAATCAGCAACTTCTGAGCCAAAATCACCCTTTAAGAGCTCAAATAAGACTTCCAAGCACCTTAGCTTCAAGGTAGAGGTGTTTGATCAAGAGTCCCTTTGCAAATGCACAAAGAATTTCCACTTTCAAGCACTTTCAAGCACAAAAATATATAGAGAGAGAATTCTAGAGAGAGAGAGTGAATTTTTTTTGCTCTAAAAAATCTGGACCCTTTGAAAGGGGGAGAGAGCTCCCATTTTATAGAAATGCAAGAAAGAGCTTACTTAAATCCCTCCCTACACATGCAGGGAGGATGCATTCAGTGACTAACAGCTGGCATAGCTGGCACCAAAAATATCTGTAAAAACAGAAAAATGGCCGTCGGCCACTTCCTCTAGTCGACCGGCCACTTCAAGTGGCCTACAAGAGGGAAAAGTGGCCTACAGCTGCCAAAAGTAGCCGACAGGCCCTCCCCTCCCTCCATGCAAGGGGTAACAAGGTATGGTCCAAAAACAAACCAAAAAGAAGAGAGCTAAGAGGCCCCGAGACAAGGCACTCAGCCGAAAGCTCCGAAAACTAGCCTACTGGCCACTGCAAGTGGCCTACAAAACGAAAAAGTAGCCTATAGCTACAAAAAGTGGCCGACAGGTCTCTCTCTCCCTCCAGGAAAAAGGCACCAAGGTCCGGTTTAACACAAGCACAAAACCAAGAGAGTTCAGAGGCTCAGAGACAAGGCGCGCAGTCAAAAACTCTAGGGACTCCAAACGAGCACAAACATGCGCAATCATCGAGTGCTCAAATGATGACGTCCAAGTCTTAAGGACGGTAAAAAATGGGGTGTCTACAGTTGTCCCTCTTTGACAGAACTCGGAAGTCATGAAAATGACGTGAGTGAATGTCAAAGCCCAGAGACGACCCATTTTTGACAAGGCCGAAGACTTAGACAAACAAACAAGCAAGACAAAGAAACGGTTGCGCCCGCAGGCTGCCTACGTATCCCTTTGCAGGGAATCAAACCAGTGTAGTTCTGGGGCACGATGCAAATGATATGCACGATGCAAGAACATAACTTATGATCATGCAATGAAATGCTACAGCAAACTCATACGTAAGCAAGTAAACGTGAACCAAACCACATTTCATGCAGAAAGGATGCAAGGAAATTACGCAATCTTAACTACGCAACATGCAGGAAAGGCTAAGAGCTACCGTCGGGTGCACCCGAGGTCTCAAACAAGATTCCGACGTATCGCGCGTGAGAGGAAAGGTATGAACATTGGAACACGTTCCAAATGCTTAACCAAAAACACCCTAACACGCTGCACGTGAGAGGGAAAAGAGTAACGATACTCGAGGCAAGCGCGACCAAGTACAATAGATACACAAGGTGAACGAAGTATGATAGATACACTAAGTGAACAAAGTGTGATAGATACACTAAAGTGAACAAAGTGTGATAGGTACACTAAGGTGAACAAAGTGTGATAGATACACTAAGGTGAACAAAGTGTGATAGATACACTAAGTGAACAAGTATGATAGATACACTAAGTGAACAAGGTGTGATAGATACACTAAGCGAGCAAAGTGTGATAGATACACTAAGTGAACAAGTGTGATAGATACACTAAGGTGAACAAAGTGTGATAGATAACACTAAGTGAACAAGTGTGATAGATACACTAAGGTGAACAAAGTGTGATTCTCTTACCGAGACATGAATGATCTTGTGTGGAACTTCTCCGAATGAGCCGTACATACGATAGCGCCTGGTTGCGTCAACTTTGAATGAACCATACATACAATATCGTCTGGTTGCACCAACCTTGAATGAACTGTACATACAACATTGTGCCTACACAAGAAAGAAACTTTGACAAGTACAAGAATGCATGCTCTATGCAAGAGTGCGACGATGTTAAGGCATACTCAATGCAAACATAAGAAGCGCATATTCTATGCAAGAGTGAGAGATGCATACACTATGCAGACGTGTATGCAAATTCCATTCAAGTGTAGAAGCATGTACAATGCAACATGCAATGCAATATGCATATTCTATGCAAAACAAATGTCTATAACACAATGCTTAGAGAGGCATGCTATATACAAAACACCGAATGCATGTTCAATGCAACAGGTACGGATAATTCCTACATAAACGTAAAAGCATGCAAAATGCAATACGATGTGACGCGCATACTCTGCAGAGACATAAGAACTTGTGTAGTGCAATGCAACACAGCACACACATTCCATGCACAACAACAATGCACTTTCAATGCAACATCAATTGCATGTTTGAAGTAAAATGTCGAATAAGGAAATACACGCCTTAACGAGACCAATTCAAACGCAACCTCCGATTTATCTCTCGGAGGGGTCACAATGTACTTAAAAAGGATACACCTCGCTCCTGACGATTGACGATGAGTCATGCATTGAAGACGTGAATCGAAGCTCCCGCGGGGACATTTTAAGTCGAAAAGAGTGAACTTTTCTTGTACTTTCTCGAGGGCCAAGGACTCCAAACAGCATAAAAACACACAGGGACAACCATGAACACCTGTAGGCCACCACAAGGACCCGTTGTCCACTTTCTGAGGTTGTAGGCCACCTAAGTGGCCGGTCGGCCACAAAACCTGGCCGGTCGGCCAGTTTACAGAACTTCGGGGCAGTTTGGTCTTTTAATGCTCGGTTCTATAAGTGTACACCTCCAAGCTTCATTTCCTGACACCCTCAAGGCTGAAAACTCTTGCTCTCCTTCCCTAGACCGTTTTTCCTCTTAGATCCGGGCTTTGCATGCGTTTTCCAATGCCCCACGCGAAGTTGATTCGCTAAAACCTTCCGGTTTCCTTCACTTTGAACCGAACAGAATTTGTTTTTGGAGCTTCTTTCTCCATTTTCCCCATTTGAGGTATGTTTCTCTCGAACTTGTCTTGAGTTTGGTACCCTTTCCTGGGTTTTGACTTTCTTTGACTTTTTCTCTTCCCGAGAGTTGACTTTTGTTGACTTTTGGCAATTTTTGCTCATTTTGCTCATTTTTGCCTACTTTTCAACTTCCTTTTAGATGGCGGGCCATATCCCACGGGATGGGGATTCCCCTTGAGTAGAGGATGAGCCTGACATCATGCCGCTCCCACCCAGGATTCGGCCTTTCGACCCGGAGAGGTACCGTCCTCAGGAGCACATACTACCATCGAGCATTGTTCGTCACTTTACAGACTTTGCACGGCGCGCACCCGCAGACTTGCTACTATGGGAGCCAGAGTCCCACCTGTCCCATGACGCACCCGGGGTATGCACTGCACTTTTACATTTTCTGCAATGTACTTTACATTTCTCATATAATTTGTACTTTTGCACTGTATTTCATCTGCTCATACTGAACACACTTCACGCATTGTAGTCTGCTCATACTGAACACAACTCACACATAGCACTTTGTTCATTCTGAACACAGCTCACACATAACATTCTGTTTATTCTGAACATAGTTCACACACAGCATTCTGTTCATTCTGAATACAGGTGGTCTCTCGCTTCGCTCGAGGGTATGGATCGACCTTTACGAGAGAGTGGTACTCAGACCTCCCAGACGCCGTCCGACATATCATTAACGAGGCAGGCTTCGGCCTATTCTGCACAGGGCTCTCGCATCTAACGGCGAGCATGATCGCTTTGGGTACATTGGTAGAGAGGTGGTGGGACACCACCAACTCCTTCCACTTTTCTGCCACTGGGGAGATGACGATGACCCCATATGATTTCTCTATACTGACAGGCCTCGAGGTGGGAGGTCGACTGATTCCATATGACCCAGACATGGGGGAGTGGGAGGCAGCCTGGATCTACTTACTGGGAGCACACCCACCCATCTTCCGATCCGGCATAGTCAGGTACACATGGTTCTCGAACCACTTCAGAGGGACCAAGCCCGTGACTGTCGAGGACATAGAGTAGTATGCCCGAGGATTCTTGATGTACCTCCTTAGCACCACACTGTTCGCCGACAGGTCGAACACGGTCGGGCTATATCTTCTGAGCGCTCTGGTAGACCTGCCCCAGGTCCAACATTATGATTGGGGTGGCGCTGGCCTTGCCACCCTCTATTGCTATATGAGCTCGACCTCCCGCAGGAGCGGGGAGAGAGTAGGCTGCTATTGGAGAGCCTAGGAGGTATGCTTTACTTTTCGGCTTTACAGTTCCAGCTATGCTTTCTGCTTTGCATTTTCTGTATATTACACACATCACACATTATACACCACACACACGGTACACTTTCTGCTCTGCATTTATACTTTCTGTACATTGTGATTCACACCTTGCTCACTACATTTCCTGTATTTGCTGCATTCTGCATTGCACACATGCTCTGCTTTCTGCATCATCTGTGTATTTTGTATTCTCACTGCCATTATGTCGCTTTTCCACAGTTATGGATGTACGCCTATTTCCCGGCGCTAGCCCCTGAGCTCGAGGTCGAGACACCTCTTGAGGTCCCTTACTCACACCGATATGACGGAAGATGCCTGCCGAGGCCCCAGGAGACCCTACCATATCTCCGGCATTACTTCGGCATGGTGCGGACGACCGAGGTAATCCAAAACTTTCAGTTCTTTATGCTTTCAGCTTCAATTCATTTTGCATATCTAATGGCAACTAATCAATTCATGCACTTGTTATCCGCAGATCACTTGGCAGCTTTGGATAACGATGCAAGGGTTCTCTCGGTTCCAGTTTGCTAGGGCATGGGCCGCCTCTTAGTACCAGATCCTGTTTGAGGGACTGGTTGGTAGAGCCTGGTTTCTCGGAGAGCGCTTCATGCACCAGACACTGGGCCTTCCCCTTCAGACAGTCCCTTCATCGCCTCCATCATACATGCACACCACAGAGAGTCTCTCTCCCTAGGAGGCTAGCGACCTCATGCAGGGTGCTGACATAAACCTTTTCGTCGAGGAGGGGGAGTACACAACATACCTCTATACATATCTGATGCCCCCATTGGCAGGTGTTCGTGTCCCCATGAGGAGAGCTGTTGACATTCCCTCGTCGAGCGGTGCCTGAGCTGCAGACATCCCCTCGACGAGCAGAGCCAGAGCATCGAGAGGTAGGGCTAGGGGGACACTTCCCACTAGGCAGTGTGCTAGATGGCCAGACCCTCCGACAGAGCTAACAGGCTGGGGATACTCCGAAGTACCCTATCAGATTCTGCTCGAGCCTCCGTTGCCAGATCATCGATATGTCAGGGCTTCTGACTCAGCATCGGTATGCATTACAGCTTTCATTTATCATTCAGATACTTTGACATTCATTCATTCATTGATCATTTCAACTTGCACTTGCAGCCTTCCACAGAGTATGTCGAGGGGCTACTCGGGGTGATGGCCTCCTTCGAGAGCATGATCTTGAGGAGAGAGACGATGCTTAGCTTCCACGGGATCTAGGTAAATTTTTAATTTTTTCATGCATTGCCATTATCATATTTCTGCTGGCGTATTGAAACCGACATTCATAACTACACACTTTCCTACACTGCACTGATACACTGCATGTATAGATCACATCTGACACATCACATTCACATACTATATCTGCATGTACTCACTCTATGCACCATACTTACATCTGATATACATACTCTGGCTGATATATTCAAACTGCCTTTTCAGGTCACACCCCTACAGCCCGGGCCATTCGAGCCTCCTCCAGTAGCAGGGAAAGGGATCCCGACACGCGGCCAAGGGAGACGTCAAGCGCCCGTCGCACATGCTGACGAGGACGAGTCTAGCGAGGATGAGGAGCCGGTGAGCCACCAGTCAGAGTCATTCGAGGGCGAAGATGACGACACCGATTTAGACTCTGAGGATGGCGATGACGCCAAGGAGGGCTCTCAGGATGGGAGCGGAGATGACTCCAGTTCAGATAGCGGCGCCGACGGCGAGAGCTCAGAGTCTGCCCAGCCCAGGAAGAGGACGAAGATGGCCTCTCGCTCTTGATATGGACGACACAGATTCAGATGCCTTTTGCTTAGTTTTCTTTTTGCTAGTAGCATTAGCACATTGTACATCCTCAAGCAGTTTTATTTTCTTTAAAACTTGTACTCTTGTTTGTAAAAAGGAAACCATGATTAGAAATGAAAACAGCTTTTTGTTGAAAAGAGTCTTGCATTTTATATTCGGAGCATCGCATCGCACCATTTTACAAAAAAACGGGATTAATGAACAATGAATAATCGTATATTGTCTTATCAATTGCTTAACCAGGTAGTGAACCAACTAAAACAAAAAAAAAACAAGACAACTGAAGAAGAAACAACTCTATAGACAAATTACTACAACTCGATAAATAAATTGCAACAACTCGATACACAAATTGAAACAAACTTAAGAAACGCTCGACAAATCTAACAAAACGAAACAACAGAACGCATCTGCAGTAGAACAAAGCACAAATTTTCAACATTCTCACCACACAGGGAGGCTAAAGTCATGCTACTGTAGGCCAGGAATGGCTGTCGGCCACTTACAAGCATTGTCGGCCACTTTTCCGCACTATCGGCCACCCATAGTGGCTGGTCGGCTACTTGGACTGGCCGGTCGGCCAGTGACGCTGGGAGTCTCCAGATTGCAGACACCCGTCCTCCACTCAACACCTTATCTCCTACAAAAGCCTCAGCTTCGTAGCTTCTTCATTTCAGCTCTACTTTTGCCCCAAATGGAAGCATTTCTCGCCCAAAAACTCTCCGATTGGCTTGCAGCTTTAGACGGCTCGGAAAAGTTAAATTTCCAGGGTTTTGGAATAAATGCACTATTCACGCTAGGCCACACCCCGCTGCATTTTCCGTTCCTCCATGCCGCGGCTAGGTGTTAGAACCCGATCACTCATGTTTTTAGCTTTGGCAGACAAGAGATATGTCCCACTTTTGAAGATTTCCAAGCTTTGATGGAATCTCGGCGTGATGAAGAGATCTTGCCCCAATTCCCTTTTGGTCACACTCAAGCTTTAGGACGGATGTGTGGGCTTACTTTGCATGACGCTCGGTCTTTGATTCGCGATGGGGAGTTGGACATCCCCAGCTTGATTCATCAGTTTTGTGATGCCGGTGACCGTAGCGATCATCTTTGGCAAAGTTTTCGGCGACATGCCCTCTGCTTGTGCATGTTGTCTCATTTCTTGCTTGCCCCTAGCTTTGGAGGGTTCAGTATTCGCTTGATCGAGGTAGCCCAAGGCTTGAAAGAGGGCAAGAGTTGCACTCGCATGACACTAGCCGAGACTCTGATGGGTTTGGATGCTTTCCATCGTTGGGAGACAACCAGGCTCGCAAGAAGTCCACTACTCTTACAGGTACTGTTTCCCACCTTTCTCACATGTGTATTTCTCACATCACTCGGCCCTCAGGCTCTGTTTTTCTCTCAAAACCCTTTTCTCACTTTTCCTCTTTGCGTACACCTCTCTATTCTTTAATCTCTCTTATTTTTCATCCCTCCCCAGATATAGCTGATGGATAAATTGAAAGTAGTGGACTTATGCCCAGCATATTCAGCCCGCGGCTACTTCTTTCGTTAACAGCTAGTTGATGCCCCAGATGAGGGATGGTGGTGTGAATGGATGTGCACTCGATCTGCTGTCAACATTGCTTGGCGCTGCCCCTGGCTTAATCTGCCGCCGATGAGCTACAACATGTCTCGCCAGCCCGAGATTCAACTGATTGGCCTGACACACTGTGTCTTTTACTTTCCATTCCGGTTCTGGCGTCAGTTCGGGTACGACCAGACCCGCCCAGAAGAGGGAGTGGAATATCCGACTTCATATCTGATCAAAGGCTCACATCTAGCTCGGTACCCCACTGCATGGAGGACAAGAAAGCTTCTGGCCCCCCTCCCAATTTCAGTTGCGTCCTTTCTGACGAATACATAGCTTGGCTTGATGATGAGACGTAAACCGGGCCTACTTTGGCATCCGAAGCTTCCACAAGCTCTGGGAGGGGGCGCAGGAATACCTGACTTATCCATGCCCAAGTTTATTACTTTAATTTGTACTTTCAAGTTTTCTTTTGAATGTAATAAAAAGCAACTTAAATTTTGTATCAAGAGTCGGAGAACTCTATGTTGAAATCAATGAAATTGAAGGTTGTGGGTACTGAAAATTTTTCGTTTGGTCCAAAATGGTCTAAGTTGTAAAAAGAGTAATTTGAACAAAATCAACTTTTATTAAAACTTTTCAAAACCATTTTCGATATGGATCACAACTGGACACACACGGAATCTTTCCTTGAGATGTACAACCCCGGATCCGACAACTGGAATGTTGCCCCTTGTCTGAACGACATTGCATAGCACACTATAATCAGTCCTTAAAGTGATAAGCACAACCGAACTCTCGTATACAGAGAAGACAAAGATGACCAAAACAATCACATGGACACAGTTGATTTGGAAGTGTTTATGGCTGGACTTCTGAATGAAGTTGCTTACGTATCCCAAAGATGGGAATCAAGCCTTACGTAGTCCAGTTAGGGTTCACTCGGGTGTTAACACTCTCCTTTTGCGCTCTAACTTTTGCCAAGGCCGCCCTTTCTGGGTTTTCAACCTTGCGAGCTCAGTTTTTCTTTTTTCCAATTTTTTATGCTCTAACTTTTTCTTAGGTCACCGTTCTGGGTTTTCGGCCTAGCGAGTCACTCAAGGATAGTATTTCTTCAACTTGTCCATGTCAATTGGTTGGGAGAATTTAAGGCCATCTAAATCCATAAGAATGACAGCTCCACCCGACCAAATAGACTTGATGATGTAAGGACCGGTCCAATTAGGTCTGAACTTGCCCCTAGGGTCGTGGATGGGAGCTCGGTTGTCTTTGAGCACCAAGTCCCTTTCTTTCAGATTCCTTGACTTAACTTTCTTGTTGAAAGCTGTGGCTATCCTACGCTGATAACCTTGGACGTGATACAGTGCTTTCAGCCTCCTCTCGTCAAACAACATAAGTTTTTCGAACCTACTCTGCTGCCAATCCGCTTCTGCTATCTGGCACTCAGCCATAACTCACAGCGACAGTACCTTAATTTTGATCGGCAGAACAACTTCCATCCCATAAACCAGAGAATATGGAGTTGGCCCCATAGATGTCCGAATTGATGTTCTATAGCCCCAAAAAGCAAATGGCATCTTGTCTGGCCAGTCCCGGTAGGTTTCCACCATCTTCTGCAAAATGTGCTTGATATTCTTGTTGGCGGCCTCAACCGCTCCATTGGTTTGTGGCCGATATGTGGATGACTTATGAAAAGCCACATTGTACTTCTCCAACAAGTCTATCACTTCTTTCTTGAAGTGGGAACCATTATCTGAAATAATCTCGTTCGAAACCCCATAGCGACAGATGATGTTATTCCTGATGAACTTGGCTACATGTGACGCTTTCAGCACCGTATAGGATTGGGCTTTAACCCACTTTGTAAAGTAGTCTATCGCTACAAGGATGTACTCATGCCTGTTTGACCCCTTTGGAGTAATTGCCCCAATCACATCAATTCCCCATATTGAAAATAGCCACGGAGAAGTCATGATGTATAGCATTGACGGCGGAATATTCATGCGATTTGCATGGATCTGACACTTGTGGCATCGCTGAACAAAACCAATACAATCCTTCTCCATGGTTGACCAGTAATAACCCTGCCTGAGAATCTTCCGAGCCAACATTACTCCGCTCATATGTGCTCCACACTCTTCCCCATGGATAGCTTCCATTAGGCGCTTCGATTCTTCTGCATCAACGCACAGCTTATGCATTCCCTGATGGCCCCGCTTGTACAATTTACCCTCGCAGATGATGAATTGAGTAGCCATTCGACGTATTGCCCTTTTGTCCTTGGCATTTACCACTGGTAGATAAGCCTCATTTTCTAAGAAGTTTCAGATGTCGTGATACCAACGGTTCTGATCTTGAATCTCATCAATTGCAGCAATCAATTCGTAGGCCAGCACATACCTCTGTTCAATAATGATCGGACGCATCTGGACTCCAAAAGGGATGCCTATCATGGAAGATAGAGTTGCTAAAGAATCGGCGAACCTGTTGTTCTCTCTTAACAGATGGGCAAAGTTCAACTTTTCAAACCGAGGAATTAGAACGTCCAAGGTCTGGTGATAGATTTTCATCATTTCTTCTTTAACTTTCCAATCTCATTTCGCTTGAGATACAACCAGGTTTGAGTCTCCGATAACGTCTAACCGCTTTGCCCCTAGTTCCAGGGCGGCTTCTAGTCTAGCGATACATGCCTCGTATTCTGCTTCGTTGTTCGATACCTTGAACCGGAGCTTGAAGGCTAAAGGTATGCGGGAATTGTCGGGTGTTATTAGCAACACTCCTATCCCATACCCGTATTGGTTTGACGCTCCGTCAAAGTACATCGTCCAAGTCTCTTCTTCAATCTGCAGAATGGCCTCATCCGGGAATAAGTACTCTACTGCTTCATCTCCCTTCACTGGGTGATCTGCTAAGAATTCTGCTACTGCTCTCCCCCTAACAGACTTGTGTGTCATATACTTCAAATCGAATTCGGAGAGAAGAAGCAACCAACGAGCTAGCCTACCCGTAAGTGCTGGTTTCTCGAAGAGATATTTGATGGGATCTAATCTTGAAACCAGAATTATGGAATGAGCTAAGAAGTAGTGCCTCAACTTCCTAGTGGCCCATACCAAGGCTAAACACGCCTTCTCCAAGGGTGTGTAACGGGTTTCATAGTCTAGCATCTTCTTGCTCAGGTAGTAGATTGTTTTCTCCACTTTATCCTCAGACTCCTGTGCAAGCATGCAACCCATAGTCGTATCCGTTACAGAGAGATACAAAATCAACGATTTCCCTGGCTCTGGTGGTGACAACACGAGCAGGTTCTGTAGATACTACTTGATCTGTTCGAAAGCAACTTGACATCGGTCGTCCCATTGGAATTTCTTTCCCTTCTTCAGGAGACCAAATAGTGGTTCACAAGTCAAGGTTAATTTTGTAATAAACCGTCTTATGAATTGCACTTTACCCAGAAAGCCTCGCACCTCCTTTTCAATCCTTGGTGGTGGTATTTCTAAGATAGCCTTAATCCTGGAAGGATCAACCTCAATGCCCCTCTGCGTGATCAAGAACCCCAGCATTTTCCCTGAACACCAAAAGTACATTTCTGAGGATTCAGCTGCAACTGATACTGTCTGATCCGTTGGAAAAATTTCTCTAAGGCGGTGTAGTGGCCCTCTCTTTCCTTGGACTTGACAATCATGTCGTCCACGTACACCTCAACCTCTTTGTGGATCATGTCGTGTAGAATTGTGGTCGTAGCCCGTTGATAAGTAGCCCAAGCATTCTTAAGCCTAAACGGCATCAATCTATAACAATAGGTTCCCCATGAGGTGGTGAAAGCAGTCTTCTCCCTGTCTTCGGGGGCCATCAAAATCTGATTGTAGCCTGAAACCGATCCATGAATGAGAGCAGCGCATGCCCAGCTGTAAAGTCCACTAATTCGTCGATGTGCGGTAAAGGAACGTCGTCCTTCGGACTGGCTTTGTTCAGATCCCTGAAGTTCACACACACTCGAATTCTGCCATCTTTCTTCGGCACCGGAACAATGTTGGCCAACCAAGTTGGGTACTCAGATACTAGCAGAAACCCTATGCCTATCTGCTTGGTGACCTCCTCCTTAATCTTTAGAGCCCAATCCGGGTGTATTCTCCTCAACTTCTGTTTGGCAGGTCAGGCCTCTGGGTCAAGAGGGATCCGGTGCTGTATAATCTCAGGATCGATTCCAGGCATGTCTTCGTAGGACCGCGTGAAAACATCTTTGAAATGTTTTAATAAAGCGACTAAGCGCTCGCGTTCCTCAAAAGACAACGTGGACCCGATCTGGACCAGCCGCAGATCCTTCTCAGTACCAACATTAATTGCAGTGATTTCGTCAACCAAAGGTTTTACAAACCTCTCTGCTCTCGATCAACCAAATGTTTCAAAACCGGAGGGATTTCTTCCTCGTCGTTTTTATCAAAGTTTTGAAAATCCTGATTAATGCAATAAACCAAAGGCACATAAAAGTACTCAAAAGCCACAACGTCATTCTCATTAACAACATCTAGTTCGTCTGATCCTTCGGTTACAACAGACTCGAAAGAAAATGAAAAAAGACAACCCGGACAGGACGACGGCATCCGGGTTATCAACCCCAGGAATATTGGACTCAGACTCAGACTCAGAAGAACTAGAATCTGATTCCGACTCCACAGACTCTATGGAATCAGATTCTGGTTCACTACCTGACCCAAAACTGCTAGATAAAAAGCCTTCCTCGTACTGCTAAACGAGGGAAGGTGCGATAGATGCATCCAGACTGCTAGAAGAAGGGCCCGCAGCCGCTTGATCTCCAAGCACGGAAATAGAAAAGTCGTCCCCCGTGCACTCTGGTGTGATCTGAGGATCTGAGAGGAGACAAGCCAATGCTACCCCTAACTCAAGTTCTGTACCATTGGACTCATCCTCTTTGCACTGCCATAGCTTGTGGGTTAGTCTGCTCTTCTGCAACTTCATCCCCTGACAACTGAAGGTCAAAAAAGATTTCGAAGCCGGGCAAACGCCGCTTCTCAGAGTTCAGCCAAGGCTTCGGAAAGCCGCAGAATGGGAAATCCTCCCCCTCCCAGATGAAACGTCCGTTTAGGGTTCCTGTAATAGGTCTATGCACCAGCTTGTAGTGCTTTCCATTCTGTCTTGCCCTGGCTCTTCCAGCCATTTCTTTTCCCTTCCTCACCCAATCCTCCTTGGTAGGCGTGTAACCTAGACCAAAGGTATGGGAATTATGTGGCACTTCGGCAAATTCAGCAATGCCCTTCTGGCCACTTCGTCCCAATCCCATTCCAAGCATGTGTTGAAGCTTGTTCATGAGGTAAACAGATTACGCACTGACATACAGTCCCTCATCAATAGCCAACATATCCTATACGACCCGAGCCTTAGCCAAGGTGAATCCCGACAAAAAGACGTCTTCCACGCCGTGTTCAATTTCCAAGATCGGCGTAGAAACCTTTGGCGGTGGATGTATGGAAGAGTTCCCAAAAACAATTGCTATCCCCTTCCCCTGGGGGTACTTCATCATCTGATGTAAGGTGGATGAGACAGCTCTCACTTGGTGTAGCCACGGACGTCCCAGAAGTAGGTTGAAAGTAGCTGGAACATCTAAGACATGAAACTCAATGTCTTGGTGTGCCGGTCCCACCTGGGTTCTAATGCGGACCGTCCCCATCACTTCTCTACTGGTGTTATCATAGGCCCGGATCACCTAGGCTGTTGGTGCGAAGTCTGTGGGCTTCAACCCGATAGCATACGCCGTTTGCAACGGACATACATTGATTGCAGATCCCGTATCAACTAGGACAATCAGTATCCATTTTTCCTTACACTCCACAGAGATATATAATGGCTTGTTATGTCTGGCGCCCTCAGGAGGTAGTTCTTTGTCTACGAAAGTTAAAGACAGCGAAGTGCCACCTGGGAACACCAGTCCCACCAACTGCTCCGGGGTCATATCAATCGAAAGCTTAGCCTTGTCCACAGCAGATATGACGGCCTGTCTATGAACCCGCGAGGCCATGAGCAATCCCCAGATAGAGATGTCTGCTTGAATTTTCTTCAGCTGTTTTAGCACAGCTTCCTCTTCTAACAGTCTATCTTTCTATTTTTCCGTTTCCTTGTCTTTCCCGGATACCTCTGGCTGGTCCAAGTGCGGGGGCTTGAAGTACTACCCACTCCGGGTCATATGGTTGACCTCCTCGGGGTACCAGGTGTTATCTGGTTGATTCTGCCCCCAGTCCTCGTCAGTGTAGGCAAGACGCAAATCGTCGTCTTCCTACTATGTCCCTTTGGAAACTGACAAGCAACTGTCTGATTCTGCTGAAGTTTTTCCTGTATTCTCAACACATTCTGCCCCCACAAGGCCCTTGGCTTTTCTTGCCCTTTGATCATCTTCAATCCTTTCCTTTTCAAACTACTTCAACGCAGCCTCTTGTTCGGTGTCCGCTTGTAGACACCCCATTTTTGACCGTCCTCGAGACTTGGTTGTGCTTGTAGGTACACCCAATAACTAGTTCGATTGCTCGCAGAGTACTCGACTGTCGCGGCGGAACGTCATCGGTTCGAGCTTTCCGGACCCTGTATCCTTTCTGCCCATTTTTTGGACCTTGACTAGGTCCTTTCAGGTTAGCCTTCTTGGTGCACTGCCGGCCATGGCTTGGCACAGCCGGCCATGGCTTGGCACTGCCGGCCATGGCTTTGTACCTGCCGGCCACTGATGAAGCCCTGCCGGCCATCCGTGTGCCACTACCGACCATTGATAATGGTCGGCACCCCCCCTGTCTTAGCTGGTTTTCCTCCAGATCTTTTGAGCCAGCTGGATTTTTGTTTGCTCCCCTCCATACACGTGTATGGAGGGATGAAGCCCTTGCAAAGCTTCTTGAAGAATTTTGGCTTTGCATTCCTCTATATAAGCAGGAGGCCACCCTCTATATCAGGGTTCAGCCATTTTGAAGAGAAAAACCTCTCTCTCTCTCTCTCTCTCTCTATATTATTTGTGTTTTGTGCTTTGGAGTTGGATTTCCTTGCACTTTTACACTACACCTCCTAGCACAACACCTTCACCATCCATCCAAGCATCTTGGAACTGATTTGCAGAGGTTGAAGGCTCACCATCTTGGTCCAGAAGTTGCTGGAGGTCTTCTCTACAAGGGTAAGTCTCTATTTACCCCATTTTGACATTATTTTGCTCAATACCTTAGCTCCATTTTCAAACATTTTTGAGCTTTGACATGAACTAAAAAGTTTCTTATTTTAAGGCCCTCTTGAACTTTGTTTAAGGACACTTTTCTGTTTGAGGTCATCTACTTCCTTGTATCCTCCATCTCTCTTTTAAGGCTTATTTTGCATCCTATCTTAGCCTTACTTGAAAACATTTTTGAGATTTGTCATAAACTAAAAAAGGTTTTATTTTGAGCTCATCTTGAAGTTTTATTGAGGGAATTTTTCTGTTGGGGGTCATCTACCCCCTTGTATGCTTGTTTGCCTCTTGTTTTGAGCATTGCATCTAGGCCATTATTTTGTACTTTGTTTGGCCTTCTAGCCACTGAAATCCAGTGGATTTTCAGTGGCTAGCACACTATTTTGAGAGCCAAAATCAGAGAGGGGTGACCCCCTCTCACCTTGTCTTGTTTGTTGTCCTTTTGGGCCTTCCAAAGGGGCCCTATTTGCAAGCTTCCAAGCTTCATTTCCAGCATTTTTCAGTGGGTTTTAAGACCCCCATAAGCCATTTCCAGAGCTGGTTTTGCCATGTTAAGTGTCCTTGATGCATGTGTAGAGTAACCTCTCTTATAGCTCATGAAAGGGACACATCTTTTTTGCATGCATGGACCTCATTTCAGTGGGTTTTTGGGGTTTATTTGACATGCCATATTACTGTTTTTAGCTGGTTTGGTGACCTCTCTTGTGCTTCATATACATGTAGTATAAACAATGCTCACTAGCCTATGTTGCATGTTGTTTTAGCCCTTCATGTTAACACTTTTTGGCCATGCTTTGAACTAATATTGTGCATATTTTGGGACTGCCTTGGCTCTGTTTTGTACTTCATGATCAAATAATGCTTGCTTTTCATGGTTATAGTTCAATGCATTTGCCTAGTTATGAGTTTCGGGGTCTATTTCATGCATTGGGTGACATGTTTCCATGATTCAGGACCATTATACGTCATATTTCAGTGCTGGAAATTACATGTTTGTATGCCATCTTTCATCCCTTGCCATGCTTTGGTAGAGTGACATTTGATGCCTTAGGTTTGGTCCTTGGCATTCGTGCACGTGTGCATGTATTTCGGGTGCCTTATTTCCATCACATGGCCACTAATGTGAGTGTGGCTGAGGTCCACTCATATTGGTTTAAGTCCATCTCGCATTGTGTATGCCATGTCATTCCTCGCATTGTGTATGCTAGGTTGTTGGTCGCATTGAGTATGCCTTAGTTCATGAGCATTGTGCATGCCATGTAGTGTTAGCATTGTATATGCTAGGTGCATGTTTGCATTTCATCTCTTGCATGCTTGCATTACTTGGTCGCATTGCATTTAGGATCACATGATAGTCGTGTTTGCATGTGCCATGCATTGCTTGTCGCATTGTGCTTGGAGTAGGGTTTAGTCCAAGCACGGGAAACGAGGGGCGTTTCGTACTCCAAGTGACGAAATGTGCCTCGATTCTCGGTCGCCGACATTCCGGATTTCCCATGATGGAGTCTAGGCTTTACTTGTCGTATTTGTGCATTCATTTTCATATTGATTTGCACAAGTTGGATCTTTAGCCTTCATGTATCGAGATGCGTGATTGATGGTCGTGGATCCGACTATGCCTCTCCCTTGATGTTTTGAGGTGATATGGGGTGGCATAGTGCATACATACCCTTGGGAGACCCTCAATTTTCTCTATTTTGTGCTTTGTTGCAGTTTGGTGTCACAGCACACCAATGGCCGGCAGTGTACCACTGATGGCCAGCAGTGTCACATCCTTGGCCGGCAGTGCCCTGTTGTTGGCCGGCAGCTCTCCCTTTATGGCCGGCAGGCCACTGGTGAGTTCCCCAGCAGTGTTTTGCTAAGTCCCAGTAACCAGCACTGGAAGATACCCTGCAAACAGAGCCTCTAAAGAGCAACCGGAAGGTGTTTCGAGGCGAAGAACCGAAGCGAGCATGCATACCTTCCTCTTCTTCAAACAGAGCTGGAATAGCATTCATTTACTGCTTACTTGTTAGTTAGTAGTTGTGTAATAATTAGTTGTAGCTAGTTTTTAATTCGGTTTTGTAATAATTAATTAGCTTGCTAGTTAGTTAATTAGGTGGCTTGTATTATTTATTCGGACCCTCCGAGAGAGGGCCAATTGTGTAATAAGTGTGCGTGCGTGTGTGCATGTCTCCCAACCTCCATTTCTTTCTCCCTATTACTTACCTGCTTTTGTTGGTTAGTTTTAGGCCATTTTTTTTCAATTAGCATACCTTATGTTATGCATGCATGCATCATTTCATTTGTCTTGCATGCACCGAGCTCGGCGTATCATACTAACTGCATTGTATTTCAATTCCAATTTGAATACGTGAATCAATTGTCACATTTCAAATGCCATCTTAGAATAGCCGAGCCTATTTCTAGTTGCATTCTGTATGTGTTGAATTAGCCATTGCTAACATAAACTAGGATCATGCATTTGATTACTAACTAGTTTTTGTTTTGGCTCGGAGTACTCGGTAAGCTTTTTATGCTTTAGCACCTCGCATGAGTGTGAATGTTAACATGACAGCATGCTTACCATGTGGCTATGTGCTTAGATGATATAACTGTCTGAATGCCTGTGGGTGAAGGTCGGATTATCTGAATTGGAATAATGCATTGACTGTGAGTTTTAAGCCCACTTGAGAGTGGCAAATCATCATGTTTTCTAAGCTCACCCGAGGGTGGCAAAATCTACATTTTAAGCCTACTTGCGAGTAGCAAACCTCTTTCAAAAAACAAACATGAAATGTTTTGTTCCAATTCAAGCGATCCAGTCTATACTTGTATGCTGTGCGCATCACATAGTAAATCTAGGCTAATAACCGGAATAAGAACGCATAATGTTTTCAAAACTCGATATCATGGTTAGTAGAGGTTGATCTTTGATCAGGCGAGCGGGGGTGCTCATAGCTAACCTTCCCCAATCGTACCCAAGTTCCCGAGCCAAGACAACTTTGGTGATGATGGACACGTGGCCTTAGGCAACGAGTCAGGGTTTCCTAAATTCCCCAAAATAAAATATTTAGGTGGCGACTCTGTATCTGGCAAAGCAGTCCATGTTTGGCACTTCTTTACAAAAATCTGTTTCTCAAAACGATTTGTCGGATTTGGACTCTTTGGTTCAGATTAAGAACCATGACTAATTTGAGTCCGAACTGTAGCACGAGGCCCAAGGGCGCGTCTACACCGCTGTACACACTTTGCTTGATTCCCAAGCACAATTCTTCATACCGGTGCTCTCCGGCAATTCTTGCTTGTTCTCGATCGTTTCGGCCACTGTTGATGTTCCTGTTTCTGACTGTCCCTATTCTGGTTGAGACTCCTCGACAGCATCCGGCTCGTCACTGAGCCACTCTGTAGCATTCGCAGATCCACTCAAGTCAAACCAATCAATGCTCACATCCCCTAGGTCTTGTTCATCAAAGAACTGTAGATTAGCAATGTCCTCCTCCAGCTCTGCTAAATCATCCAGCCCTTGACTCGGCCATCCTCCCAAACGACATTTATATCCATCCTCGCTGGTAACTCCACCTTCAGCTTAGCCTGGCTCGCTGGCACAATGTAGCAGCAAGGGTTGTATGATTCCTCAGTTAGACTCAGAGCGCCCTCAGGCATGCCTTCTACCACGGCCACCACCACGGGTTCAGGTTGGGATAAGGACGTGCTCATCATGCACAAGTTTGTGCAATCTGGGATGAACACCTCAGGCTTAGGAAAGTGGGAAGGAGTGATGTATACACTAGGATCAAACGGGCTGGCCGTTGTGTGGATGAAGTTTACCTGCCTAGCTGGAGGGTTTTGGTTATGTGGTGGGAGAGGGTTTGTAGTGACATTTGGCTTTTCAGGAAGTGCTATTACCTTATTGTTGATGAGATCCTGAATCTCATGACGTAATCGAAAGCACTGGTCGGTGTCGTGACCATGCTGTTGATGGAAAGTGCAATATTTGGTGTGGTCATGTTTGAGAGGGAGAGGATCGGGTAGAGGTCGTTGTTCTAACGGTTTCAGATGTCCTTTCCGGATTAGGACCCCTAGAGCTTTGGACAAAGGCATATAAAGTGGGGTGAAAACCCTCTTGCCTCGGGGTGGGTAGTTTGGAGTTTGGGGGTTTGGATTGGATGTGCCAGCAAAGGAGGTGGATGTTTTTGGAGTGGTGGTGACCATTCCAACTTCAGAAGATCTTGCAGCTGCATTGCCACTGGTGGTTGCATTCGCACTGTGTGTATAACCCTTTTTGGGTGGCTCATTTTCGTGGTCAATGAAACCCAGTTTCATGGCATCCTCAATCTGTACCCCAATCTCATGGAGGTCAGCAAAGGTAGGGTGGGGTAAGACTATCATCCTTTGCATCAGCTTCATCTGCAAATTGTGGACCACCATCCGGATTTGATCTTTCTCGGTTGGCCGAGTCGTCATCATGGAGGCCTTGGCCCTCCACCAGGTAACGAAGTTAGAGAAGCCCTCATTTGGCTCCTGACGAGTAGCCTCGAGATCACGGGTTGTGACCTCGATTTGAGTGTTATAGGAGTATTGAGCAACAAAGGCCTCAGCCATCTCTTCCCAGCTTCTTTTTACAGAGTCCTCCAGTTTTGCATACCAAATAGCCGCAATACCCGACAGGGTCCGGCCGAAAAGGGAAAACTTTTACAATCTAGAGAGACCCATCGGTCGTAGGATATCCGAGAACAGCCGCAGATGTACCATGAGATCTCTAAAACTATCAAAACGGTCTATATGTGGCATCTTGAACCTGTTTGGCAGTGTCACAGCCAAGTCCGTGTAACCATCCTCTATGTCTGGGATTGAGTTGACACCTTGAGCTTTCTTGAAAAGCTTATCAAGTTTATCCATTTTCAGCAGGGTAGGATCAACCTTAGACTCAAACGGTGACTCCGTTGCATAGGCCGGTAGTTTGGAGGCCTGGGGTGGGATTAGATCCACTAGGAGGTCTGTATTTTCCTGGACATTAGCTATAGGGGCATGAGCCCTAGGTGCAAGAAGTTCTACTGGAGGTGGGTGGGATGCAGAAGCTGTTGCCTGCTACGTCTGTTGTTGTTCCTGTTGAAGCTTAGTAATGAGTTCAGCTTGCTGGGCCACAACCTCGGTTTGGCGAGCGGTAACCTCCGCTTGGCGGGCTGCATCCCACTGCATGGCCTCCATAGTCTGTTGGAGCTGACGCATCATGTCTTCCATACTCATACTAACTAAAGGGGGCTGGTCTATCGGATCTGGTGAATGCTCTCTTTCTGAAATAGGAAACTGAACCCTATTGCGCACAGATGAGGTAGATAGGGATCACTGAATCAGAGACTGTTGAATTGATGACCTGTGCCTAATTGACCTCCGTTTAGTAACCGAGGGTAGCGAAATGAACACTAGTTGTCCACCAATTAGATCTCAGATCGGGAAAGTCTCCTTTCTCTGGTCCAGAGTGCTCGAGGGGATCTGCCTTTTCGGAAGCAATTGTGCTATACTACCTTGCAAAAAGAAAATAAAGCAAAAGAAAAGAAGTCAACAATTAGAAAACAGACAGCATCTCGGCTTAGATACAAACAACACAGTCGATAATCAAAAGCTGGATAATCTGTTCTCTAACACTGATTTCTGTCCCCAAGTTTTCTGCCACAAAACTGATACCCCCAAACACTGCTATCCTTAGACTAATTCCCAAACTTGCAACTGATACATACATTCCCTGTAGAGTCACACTCTAAAAGCACATATCAAGCAAGTGAGAACCAAAACACCCCTATGGTGGGGTAGGGTTTCCCTGTCCTAATTTCGTCAGGAACTAGGGGTTTGCTATGCAAGCAAACAGTTTCAAACAACCTACATTCGGGTAAGCAACCTGTCCTAGTTTGGAATGCTCTCTACAGCTTCCGATATGTAACTAGGTCGATTGGTCAAAAAGGGTGCCTCGACGAAATCGAGGTTTGTGTTCCCATCGTGGTAGAGCCCGTAACCGGTCAGCCTTATGGCACGCTTTTCCAAGCAAGCCTCCGACAAACCGTTTAGGAATAGCAGATGGCAAACACTGTGACTTAGGCGCACCAATGCAAATGCAATGCAAAGAAACATATAAATGTAGATAAAACAACATATCATGATTTTCAAGTCAAGTTCTCTAAATCCCCAGCAGAGTCGCCAGAAACTGTAGCTTCACTTTTCGCGAGCCCCCTTTCGGAGAGGCTCAAATTGGTCCTACAGTTCGGACTCCTGTCACGGTTCTGAATCTAATCTCACAAAGTGCAATGTGAGATTGATAAACACCAAAGAGTCCAATCCAGCAAATCATTTTGGAAAATCAGATTTTAAATCAAATAATGCCAAAATTGGACAGCTTTTCCAGATTACAGAGTCGCCATCTAAATATTTTGTTTTGGGAAATTTAGGAAACCCTGACTCGTGCCAAAGGCCATGTGTCCGTCATCACCAAAGTTGCCTCGACTCGGGAACTTGGGTACGAGAGGGGAAGGTCCTGAAATGAGCACCCCCGCTCGCCTGATCAAAGATCGGCCTCTACTAAGCATGATATGTTGTTGTATAAACACATGTGTTCTTATTCCGGTTATTAGCTAACTTTACTATGTGATGCGTACAGCATACAAGTATAGACTAGATTGCCTGAATTGGAACAAAACATTTCATGTTTGTTTTCAAAAAATGGTTTGGAATTGCTACCCTCAAGTAGGCTAAAGCGCGGATTTGCCACCCTCGAGTGGGCTTAAAACATGATGATTTGCCACTTTGCAAACTGGGCTTAAAAAAACTCACATTTGATGAATTGTTCCAATTCAAGTAATAAAGCCTTCATCCACAGGCATTCATGCAGTTACTCAAGTAAGCAAATAGCCTCATGGCAAGCATGCTAGACATGGCAGTCACTTACACTCATGCAATATGCTAAAGCGTAAACACTTACAGTGTACTCCAAGCCAAAACAGAAAACTTAGTTAGAAATCAATGGATGATCCTAACTATACAAGATGAAAAATGCAACACATGCAATATGCAACTAAAAATACGCTTGGCTATCTAAGATGGCATATGAATGCAACAATTGATACATGCTTTGAAACACGTATTCAAATAGGTATTGAAATTACAATGCATTTTGAATGATGCGCCGAGCCCCGTGCATGCAAGACAAATGAATGATGCAAGCATGCAAGCATAAGGTGTGCTAATCAAAACGTGCCCTAATCTAACCATCGAAAGTAGTTAAATAAAAGGGAGAAAGACGTGGTGTTGGAAGACATACACACACACACACGCACACTTATTACAACATTGTGCCCTCTCGAAGGAGGGTCTGAATAAATAAAAGCTAAGCTAAACTAAGCTAAGCTAATTATTACAAAACGGCTAATTAACTATTCTAGTTAACTAATTAGTTATTACAACACAAATCGATTAGCTAAGCACGTTAACTAATTAAGTATAGAACCAATGAATTAACTAGCTAAGTAAAGCAGTTAAAAGGCCTCGAGGGCGAGGGATGCATGCATGCTCGGTTGGCTTCTTCCCAAAAGTCCGTCACTTTGCCACCGGTTGCCTCTGTTTGCATTCGCCTTGATTCCTGAACACCGAACTAATCTCTAGGCTGTTTCTGCTCCAAAACCAGAACAACTTTTGACCACCTTTGAGCCTGAGAACTGCTGGCCACTTAAAGAGGTAGTAGGCCACTTAAAGTGGCTAGTCGACCACTTCCTATGGCCGGTCGGCTACTTTCTCTGGCCGGTCGGCCACTTGCTCCTGCACACTCCAATTTTGCTGTAAACAAGGGATAACACAGGCAAAGTAAGGTCTTTGCAGGATATGTGTGTGCCACCACCCTCCTTATCATTTCTCAAGCTCAAAGGAATGTGGTACTCAACCCTCGGGCCACCAACCAAGCATCGCAATGCACGATGGCCGAGAAGCCAAGTTTATACAAGTCAATGAATGCACAAATAGACTCAAAAAGCCTCCACCCCATCATGCATGATCAAGGGTGTCAGCGACTAAGAAATGAGGCACGTTTCATCACTTTGAGTATGAAACGCCCCTCGTTTCTCATGTTTGAATTAACGTCCGATCCAAACACATGCAATGCAACAAAACATGTTATCTTGGCATGTTTTACTTTGATTCATTTTGTTTACACATTTTACATTACCAATCCATTCTTTAATTGGTTAAGTCCAATATGCAAGTCCTCTAAAGAGAGGGGTCAACCAAAAGAGTGGTTTAGGACATGAGAGAGATCATGCATTGGGTTAGTAGAAGCCCCCAAAAGAGGGTTAAAATCATTGAGCATAGGTCTCAATCTCAAGCTTAAACACAATCTCAAGGCCAACCAACCCTCAAATGAAATGGAAAAATGAAGAAATGAGGGAGGTGGCAGAAATTTAGTGCTGAAATGGCATGCTAAAGACCTTAAAGCATGCATGCAATGCATGCTGAGGACCAAAAACATCAAGGCTAGTAAAGAGCAATACACATGAGGCATGCAATACATAGCAAAAATGCCCATACAAGCTCTGGACAGAGCTCAATCATGCCAAAATAATGGTCTAAAACATGCTGAAATGGGAGCTCAAAATGCTAGAAGAACATGCACACATGTTGGCCTATAAGCAAGGCATAATACACAACCCTCAAAAGCTATGAAGAAGTGAAGTATATGAGAGTGTGACTCCACTATATGCACTGAAATTATATGCTAAATGGTGCCATACCATGCAAACATCACATGCATAACATGTTAAAGGCCTCAAAACTCAAAGCTAGTCAAGGCCCTTTACACTACAACCATACTAAGCAATGCTCAAACGACCTTAACCATTCAAAATAGACCTAAGGCAGGTCGAAACAGTAGTAAAAACATGCTAGACTTGTAGCATAGATGGCAAGAAAAATATGCTCATGTAATGTCTCACAAACAAAGCATGAGGCTCAACTTTTCAAAAGCATTGAAAGAGTGATACAAATGAGAGTATGACAGTGAAACATGCTCTGAAATCACATATCAAATGATGTCAAATCATGCAAACAACCCAAGCAAATCATGTTAGGACTCAAAACACAAAGCTATTAAAGCCTATCACTCTATAGCCATACAAAGGAAGCCTCATATGACCTAAACCACTCAAAACATAGTTAAAGCATGCTAAAACATGAGTAAAATCATGCTAGAGTATAGCCAAAATAAGCTAGAATGATGGTCTAAAGTAACAAGCATGCAAAGCTAGTGAGCAAGCTTACGCTACAAGTGTAAAGAGAAAGCAACCAATGATCAAACAAGCCAAAAACAGAGTTATGGAAGGTCTAAGAAGTCACAAAAACATGCTTGAACAAAGTCACAAAGAAGTAGAAACACATGCTCATTTGGTGGGTCATCAACACATGCAAGCAAGAGAAGAGGAGAGGGGACCACCCCCTCCTATTTGGGACCTCAAAACAAAGTTTCTACCGCTAAAATTCCTCTGGAATTCAATGGTTAAAAGGCCAAAAAGAGATGATCTCAAAGGCTTTAAAAGATAGCACAAAGCAAAGCAAAATAAGCCACAAAAAGGGGTAGACCACCCCTAACTCAAACAAGGCCTCAAACAACCATTTTTAACATTTAAAAATAAAGATTTTTGTAGTTGAAAGTTAGGCCTAAAACAGCATGCAAAAGGGCCAAACTAATGTACAAAAACAAACTTAAAAGGGGGAATTCCTCACCCTTGAAGCACAACTACAAAATCAGTAACTTTGAGCCAAAATCACCCTTAAGAGCTCAAATAAGACCTCCAAGCACCTTAGCTTCAAGGTAGAGGTGTTTGATCAAGAGTCCCTTTGCAAATGCACAAAGAATTCCCACTTTCAAGCACTTTCAAGCACAAAAATATAGAGTGAGAGAGTGAATTTTTTTTGCTCTAAAAAATCTGAACCCTTTGAAAGGGGAAGAGAGCTCATCTTTTATAGAAATGCAAGAAAGAGCTTGCTTGAATCTCTCCCTACACGTGTAGGAAGGATGCATTTAGTGACCAACAGCTGGCACAGCTGGCACCAAAAATATCTGCAAAAATAGAAAAATGGCCGTCGGCCACTCAAGGTGGCTGACCGGCCACTTCCCCTAGCCGACCGCCCACTTCAAGTGGCCTACAAGAGGGAAAAGTGGCCTACAGCTGCCAAAAGTGGCCGACAGGCCCTCCCCTCCCTCCAGGCAAGGGGTAACAAGGTATGGTCCAAAAACAAACCAAAAAGAAGAGAGCTAAGAGGCCCCAAGACAAGGTGCTCAGCCGAAAGCTCCGAAACTAGCCTACTGGCCACTGCAAGTGGCCTACAAGAGGAAAAAGTAGCCTACAACTACAAAAAGTGGCCGACAGGCCTCTCTCTCCCTCCAGGCAAAAGGCACCAAGGTCCGGCTTAACACAAGCACAAAACCAAGAGAGTTCAGAGGCTCAGAGACAAGGCGCGCACCCAAAAACTCTAGGGACTCCAAACGAGCACAAACATGCGCAATCATCGAGTGTTCAAACGATGACGTCCAAGTCTTAAGGACGGTCAAAAATGGGGTATCTACACCTGCCAAAGGACTTTAAAAAAGGGGAGGCACTTGTCTGTTGCGCGGAAAATAAAACGGTTGAAGGCGGCGGTTCTGCCTGTAAGCCTTTGAACCTCTTTAACCGTTCTGGGTGACTGCATTTCTACCACGGGCCTTGATCTTTTCGGGGTTAGCCTCGATACCCCGTTGACTGACCATGATTCCCAAGAATTTCCCAGATCCGACGCCGAAGGCGCATTTCTCCGAATTCAGCTTCATTTGATACTTTCATAGGGTATCGAAGGTCTCCCGCAAGTCTGCCAGATGATCAGAGGAGAGTTTGCCCTTGACAAACATGTCATCGACGTACACTTCCATGTTCCGACCTATCTGGTGATGAAAAATGACATTGACTAACCGTTGGTAAGTTGCTCCGGCATTTTTCAACCCAAATGGCATGTCGCGATAGTGGTAGGTTGCCCTGTTAGTTATGAAAGAGGTGTGTTCCTGGTCAGACGGGTGCATCAGAATTTGATTGTAGCTAGAGAAGGCGTCCATGCAATTGAGCATTTGATGTCCGGTCGTGGCATCGACAAGCAGATCTATGCGAGGAAGGGGATAACTATCTTTGGGGCAAGCTCGATTGAGGTCAGAGTAGTCGACATAGAGTCGTCATTTACCGTTGTTTTTGCAGACTAGGACCACATTTGACAACCATTTGGGGTAGTCCACGTTCTTGACAAACTGTGCCTCCAGTAGCTTATCTACCTCAGAAGCAATAAGAGCGTTGCGTTCCAGGTGAAAGATGCGTTGCTTCTGGCGGAAGGGTTGAAAATGGGGCTTTATGCTGAGACGATGAGTGATGAAGGAGGGATCGATACCCGGCATGTCGGAATGGGTCCAGGCAAACACATTATTGTGCTTAGTTAGGAGGGTTGTATGGTCGGCCTTGGCTTGGGGGGATAGTTGGCTGCCGATCTTGGCTATTTTTGTTGGGTTGGTGGGGTCGATGGGGACTTCAACAAGTTCTTCCACTAGTTCCCCTCTGACTAACTCGTCTTCGTCTTTGACATCGAGTCCTTCGATGATCATAGTCTCCTTTAGCTTGACCTCTTTGAGTGAAGCGACATAGCATTCTCTGGCCACAGTTTGCTCTCCCCTCATGGTGCCGACTCCAAGGTCGGCAGGAAATTTCATGGTCAGATGGTACGTGGATGTGACAGCTTGAAAAGCGTTAAGGGCGGTGTGGCCGAGGATGATGTTATAAGTAGAGGGACAGTCGACGACGAGGAAAGTGAGCAACTTAGTGGTCTGCCGTGGGTACTCTCCAATGGTGATGGGGAGATCGATGGAGCCTATGGAGGTCACCCTATCCCCAGTGAAACTGACCAATGGGGTTTGGAGAGGGGATAAACTTTCTTCTCCGACCTTGAGTTGGCGATAGGCATTTAGAAAGATGATGTCTGAAGAGCTACTGTTGTCGACAAGCACCCGTCTGACTTTGTAATTGGACAGGAGAGTAGAGATGATGAGGGGGTCGTCATGGGGTAACGGATGCCTATGCAATCAGCCTTCATAAAGGTGATGGGCTCCATCCACTGCTTAGGGTGTTTGAAAGGGCGGTCCAACGTCGCGACTTCTCTATCGGAGCCCTGCCTGACTTTTCTGAGTTTTGCTCGTTGGGCCGAACGGGATGGTCCTCTGCGTGCAAGCCCGTCAGCAATAACTTTGATCTCTCCAACCGGGGGGAGCAGGGTTGCCTTGTGCTCGGGGTTGTTGTGGGGGTCGATCATTGCCTTGGTTAGGTTGTGCGGGTTGTCGAGGAGGGGGTGTGTCGGTGGTGGTTTCTGGCAGGTTTTCGGTTCTTGGCCGTTGCTGAGGGCGGGCTGCCGTGAACCGACTGAGACGCCCTGAACCGACTGAGACGCCCCTGACGTATCAAGCTCTCGACCTGGTTTTTAAGGTTAACACACTCCTCGGTATTGTGGCTGTGGTCCTGATGGAAACAGCAGTATTTTGACTGGTCTCATCGGTTAGAAGGAGACCGCGATGGTTGGGGCCATTTCAGGGCATACTCTCGTTGGATCTGGTTCAAGACTTGTTCCATGGGGAAATTTAGGGGAGTGTATCGTTCGAACCGGCTGGGCGGTCGGGTAGGTGCCGACCGGTCGGCTCAAGTAGGTCGGTCGGTATACTGAGGTGTTTGCTGTGTGTACTAGGTGGTTCTGGTTTCAGAGTCCTTCCTCTTCTCTCTGGGGGTTGGGTTTTTGGTTGTGGAATCTAGTCGGGCGGCTAGGGAATCTTCGGCGTTCATGTATTTTTGGGCTTTGGAGAGGAGGGTTGCCATGGAGGATGGAGGGTTTTTGGAGAGGGAGAAAAGGAAATCAGATGATCGTAAACCGGCCATAAAAGCCGTGAGAATGACCTTGTCATCATTTTCCACCATCTGCAAGGCTTCAGTGTTAAAGCAGATGACGAAGCTGCGCAGTGACTCCCCCGCGCGTCTGACGGATGTTGAGGAGTTAAGTTGCCGGATGCCGCTGGCGCTGGGCACCAATAAAGTGGCTGAGAAAGGAGTCACTTAAGTGCTGAAAAGTGGCAACAAAGTCTGTCGACAGCTGACTAAACCACAGTCGGGCCGACCCCTAAAGTGTTACGGGGAAAGCCCGACACATGATCTCATTAGGGAATGCATGGAGGACCATGAGGGTCCTGTAAGTCTCCAAGTGGTCGACTGGGTTCTTTGTACTGTCGAAAGAGTCGATCGAGGGCATTTTGAACTTAGAAGGTAAGGGTTTGTCCCTAATGGAGGCAACGAATGATGAGTTGGCTATGGTGGAGGGTTTATTCTGTATGTTCTGCATGACTCCTTGAAGCTGGAGTTTCATGGGTCGGAGTTCTGCATCCCAAAGAGGAACCTTGTCGCCACCGAAATGCAATGGAGGCTGGATACTACTGGCCTCACCCTCGGGGGCAGGTGCTTGGATCGATGGATGTGGGGCCCTGTAACAAGCCCGCGGGGGACCTCGCTACAGCTCGGACTCGATTTTGTAGTCACGGTTCTTAATCTTGAACCAAAGAGTCCAAATCCGGCAAATCGTTTTGAAAACAGATTTTTTTTGAAAGAAGTGCCAAACATGGACTGCTTTGCCAGATACAGAGTCGCCACCTAAATATTTTGTTTTTGGAAAATTTAGGAAACCCTGACTCGGTGCCAAAGGCCACGTGTCCGTCATCACCAAAGTTGCCTCGGCTCGGGAACTTGGGTACGATTGGGGAAGGTCACTTCGTGAGCACCCCCGCTCGCCCGGTCAAAGACCGGCCTCTACTAATCATGATATCTGACTTTGAAAACATTGTGTGCTCTTATTCCGGTTATTAGCCTAGGTTTACTATGTGATGCTCGCAGCAAACAAGTATAGACTGAGTCGTCTGAATTGGAACAAAACATTTCATGTTTGTTTGTTTGAAAATGGTTTGATGGTGCTACCCGCAGGTAGGCTAAGACGTGGATTTGCCACCCTCGGGTGGGCTTAGAAAACATGATTTTGCCACTATCTAGTGGGCTTAAAACAAACATTTGATGAATTGTTCCAATCCAAATAACCCAACCTCCACCCACAGGCATTCAAGGCAGTTATATCACATAAGCAGTTAGCCTCATGGTAAGCATGCTATTCATGGCAGTCACTCACACGCATGCAAGGATGCTAAAGCATAAAACTTACCGAGTACTCCAAGCCAAAACAGAAGCTCATTAAAAATCATGCATGATCTTAACTATACAGAGATGCCTAATGCAACACATGCAAAAATGCAACTATAGCAGGCTCGGCTATTCTAAACATGGCATATGGAATGCTACAACTAACATGTATTCAACTTGGAATTGAAGTACAAATGCAGTTTGTATGATGCGCCGAGCCTGGTGCGTGCAAAACAGATGAATGATGCAAACATGCTGTCATACTGTATGCTAATTGAAATATGCCCTAATCTAACCATCATAAGCAGGTAAATAAAAGGGAAGAAAGATGTGGGGTTGGAAGACATACATCACACTCACCCACACTTATTACAATTATGCCCTCGCGCAGAGGGTCCGAATAAATATACAGTCCCGAATGAAAGAATAGTACAGTCCAAATAATACAGTCCAAATAATGTACAAATTCCTAATTAATTTACAAATTAACTAAGAAAATAATAAAAACTGGCATGCAAGCCAGGGACTGCCTTGATTCTGCTCCGGATGATGGAATGATGCATGTTTGGGCTGCTTTGCGCGGAAATCCACGGCGATGCCCCGATTAGCCTCTATTTTGCAATTATTTCTTGAAAAGCGCGCCAAGCCTCGGAAGACTGCTGATTCTTGATATGCTGCAACAGAGAGCAGGAAAGGGACATAGCAATGTATTTTCACAAATGTATGCATGTCTCGATCCTCGTGCCACCAATCACGCATATCGATGCACGATGGCCGAGGAGCCGAATTGCACAACTCAATATAGAATGAATGCGTATGAACACTACAACAAAACCTAACTCCATCATGGGTAATCCGGAGTGTCGGTGACTGGGGAATTGAGACACGTTCCGTCACTCGGAGTACGGAACGTACCTCGTTTCCCGTGCCCGGGCTAACTCATATCCCGAACACAATGCAATATGCATGATATGCGTGAAATGCAACTAAGATACAATCCTAACATACACAATGTTATGGAATGGCATACACGCTTTACGAGGTGATACACAACCGGGCATACACAATGCTATGAATGAAATGGCATACGCAATGCGATATGGGCTTACACCAACATGAGAGAGCCTCAGCCACACTCGCATAAGCGGCCATCAGATGAAAACAAGACACCTCGAAATACGTGCATGCGTGCACGCAAACCGAGGACGGACCCTCAGGCACCGAAATGCCACTCTAATGAGACATGGCAAAGACATGGAATGTGGTATGCAAACATGCAAAAATCAATAGCAAAATGAGGGGGGAAACAGCCCCGAAACAAGGCGAAATGAAGCCCGATGCAAGGAACGAGTCCCGAAATGCAAAACTAGGCATATGAAATGGCTTACAACTATACAAAGCATGCATAATTGGTACATGAAGTGCAAATACAGAAGCAAGGCAGCCCCAAAATAAGCATTTTTACAGTACAAAACATGGCCAAACAGCAATCACAAGTAGGGCTAAAATGGCATGCAAAAATGGCTCCGCAAGGGAGGCAATGAAGCAAGTGGTAGATGCAATGCCCAAACAGAAAATGACCCTTCTACAACACTGAATATGGACCAAAAATATGATGTTTTTCAGTAGATGACAAGCCCCAAAAACAGATACAAGTATGGCAAACAATTCATGCAAGAAATGGGCCAACAAAGGGGCAAAGAAGTAACTGATATATGGGGGTCTCAAACCAGTGAGGGACCTTCAACAATGTTGAAGAGGGTCCCACAATATGGCATTTTACAGTAGATGATCAAGCCTAAATCAGTATACAAACATGCTCAAAATGCAATGCAAGATTAAGGCCACAAGAAGGCTATAACATGAAGTACACAAAAAATTCATCAAACAGCCAAAGACCCTTAATGAAACATGACAAGGGGGTCAAAATATGGCCACTTTCAGTTCTGATCATGGCCGAAAACATAAGCTAAAATGAGCTAACAAAGCATGCAAAAATGGGGCCAAAGAGGGGTATAATGGTAAGTGCTACATGGAGGCCCCCAACAGTGTTGATCCCTTCTTCAATATTGAAGAGGGGCTCAAAATAAGCCTATTTACAGTTTACATCAGGCCCCAAAACAGATCACACACAAGCTAAAAATATCATGCGAAATAATGGCATTCAAGAGGGTATTGAAGCAAGTACCAAATGGGAGGCTCAAACAGTGTTGAGCCCTTAATGAAACATGGAATATAGCTCAAAAAAATGACATTTCCAGTTTTGGTCGGAGCTCAAAATAGCAAGCAAATAGGCTATAAAAATGGGCTAGAAAAGGGGGAAATAGTACTCACCCTTGAAGACCAAACTTTTGCTTCCTTTTGGCTTGAGAAATAGTGCCTCTTAGCTGCTGGGAAGCTCTCCAAACTGCTGGAAATGGAGTAGTGGTGGTGGTGCTTGGTGGTGATGAAGAAATGAGGTAGAACTTAGGAAGTTTGGAGCTTGAAAATGAGAGATAGAGGGAGAGGCAATGCAAGAGCCCTTAAGCAATTTTTTTTCAACCTCAAAATGTGACTTGGGCAGCTGGTTTTTATGGACCAAAGAGGGGGAGCAAGAAGGGGACAAAGGGGAGGGAAACACCCTAACATTTCCCTCCAAAAGTTATCCCCCCGGATACAGAATCTGGGGGGAAACAAAGGTCACATCTGAGGTACAGCAGGTGTAAGGAAGCTGGCCGACTAGTTTTTGGGGTTGCAGGTGGCCGGCCGGCCACCCCCCATGGCCGGCCGGCCAAGGGTCAAAAGGGCCAATTTGATTTTCTAGCCGACCATTACATATTGGTGGCCTCCCATGTCCCCTCATCACAACCCTGTTGTTCAAAATTGGAAACTGTAAAACAGGAGAGAGAACAAGCCATTTTTAGGAGGGGTTCAAAAGGTTCAAGTTGAATTACTGGCCGGCCATATAATATTTGTGGCCTCCTATGTGTGTACAACACAAATATGTGGTTTGGGGTTGAAGAAAGTGGCCCTAGGGTGGTCAACATTGGCTCGGAAGTGAGAAAAACAGGCGTCGGAGGGCGCCGGAGGAATATAACTGGTTGCTGAGACAATTGCTGGCCTCCCACCCTTCAGTGACCTTCGTGGTGATAAAACAGAGGTACCTGCCAAAATTGAACGAAAACCGATGCAAAACGAATGCTCGGGGGCCAAAACACGCAGTTCGGGGTCCCGAAAACAGGCCGTTAAGTACCGAAAGTGGCGTTCGACCACGAAGTGGGTCTCTCAGACCTCAGTGTCCCTCAAAAGGGAGTAAATAGGATGCATGCCAAAAACCGGAGCGACCGGAGATAGTTAGGCGGTCCCGAACCGAGGCACACGGCCTGACGGCTCCGAAAACCGGGAATCAGGCTCCGAAACGGGCAAAATGGCCTACAGCCACAAAATGTAGCCCACGGCCACTGAGAGATGGTCTACGGGACCTCTCCCTCCCCTCAGGAAAAGAAACAGAGAAAACCGAGTCTGGTTCGCAAACCGAGGCAAGGCACAGAAGAGGGTTCGGAAGTCCGGAGGCAGGGCTCACGGCCGCGACTCTGAGACTTCTGAACGAGCACAATATGCAACATCACCGAGCGCTCAATCGGTGACGTCTGAGTCTTAAGGTCGGTCAAAAATGGGATGTCTACAGGCCCGAGGTGGCGGGTTCATATATTGGGGAGGGGGTCGTAAGCCCTCCAAGTTGGATGGGTAGGATTATTGGATGGGATGGCTCGGGGCTCGTTCTCAGTTGGGTGGGATATCTTGAGGTGGTGGAGGAGGCATAGGAAGGTCTCGATGAAGCAAAGCATTGATCAAGGCTTGGTTTTGTTCGGTTAGGCGGTTAATGCTGTTGGTGAGTTCTGTGAAATACTGCGGTGGGTTGTTTGGGTTAGGAGGGTCGGCTCGAGGGTTGGAAACGTTGTGTTGAGAAGCCATGGATCTAGTTGTGACCATCCACCTTGGTGGGTGGCAGGTAAGGATTATCGGGAATGGGTCTCCGGCGACAATGAGCACAGTTGTCACACGGAGCAAAGAGATTCTCACAGATGGCGCCAACTGATGATACTGCGTGCTCCAGATGGAATGGGTCAGATTGATCCACGCTTCCCAAACCGCTGCCCGAGTGTTGAGCCCACAGAGAAACCTGCACAAGAGTTCAACGGGGAACGAGGAGTCCCCCACCGAACCCTCCGACGAGCAAGTTAGAGAAGTGAGAGTGATGGAGTGTAGAGATAAGGTGGAGATAGAGAACTTAACCTTCTCTTTGTCTTAGGAGCCTGCTTATATCATTTGTTCATCATTTCCTTGTCCACTCTAAGCTGTCATGTTGGCCGAAAGTCTGTGTTCTAGCTTGCCTTGTTTGTGGTGATGCTGTTCTGTTCCGACGTGAAGGAGTTATCGTAATAAATGCTGTAGGGGAACTCATTAATGGCTGATGTGTGATGCAATAACTCTGTAGGATCTTTGTCTGCTGATGTGGCTGGTTCTACTCTTGACAAGTGTCTAGATGTCATTGGTTCTTGGTGTAACGTTGGGTTCCAGGAAAGTTGGGCTTTAGTATTCGAATCATGGATTGGGCCAAAAGCTCCTATAGGCCCACCTACGTCAATACCCTAAAGTAAAATGACCATAATGGACATCCACCAACACCCATAATATTAAATTAAAATATTCTCCGTACATATCTTTTAAAAATAAAAAAAAAATCTCAATGTACATCTTTTAAGTAAAAAAAAAAAATCAATCCTAATTTCTCCATTATTTATCACTTTTTTAATTATTTCTCACTTTATTTACTACACACTCTATACTCCTCTACATAAACATTTGAAATTATCATCAACTATATAAAACTTACTTTCATTTTACAATGCTAAAAACAATACATAAAATATGAAAATAAACTCATTGAAGTAGAATTTATATTTAAAAAAACCATTTTTCTAACTACATATAACAGTCGTATCAGAAATTATATTCCATCTTTTTCTCTGGGTCTAAAAACACACTCTTGTCACCCTTCTCCCTCTGTCCCCTCTATGAACCCACCATATCTATTCATATTCCTATATCTATATCTATATATATATATATATATATGTATATAATGTAATTTCAAGGCATATTCTAGCAATGGGTTGGTGGTGGTGGGTCAGATGTTGTAGTGGTGGTTCGTCAGATTATCGTTGTTAGAGCCAGACAGCTTCGACGTCATTGAAGAGCGGGACTAGGGTTCCGTTGATGTGACAAGCCATGATGGTTTCAATCCCATCCAAAAACTTGCTGCCGACAAACACTGCCGGAAAGGGTAGCTGCTGGTGGGTGTCTTCAATGGGATCTTTAATGGAATGGCGGTCTTCAATGGAGGGATGAAGGTCTTCAACGGTCTTCACTTCACTTTGACTGTTGAAGTTTGTCTAAAACCATAGCAGTGTCTACAATTTTCAATAAGTGTGAGGGAGAAGGGTTGATGTGGTGCATGTATAATGTTATGAGTGAAGGTTATAATTGAAACAATTAGTGTATAGATTGAGAAGAATAAATAATAATCAAATTAATAAGTATGTGTACTGATAAATGATGTACACTGATGTAAATAGGTGTGTGAAAATAGAATTTTCTAATTGCTAGACCTAATGACACGTTAGCCCATAATATTAGTTTGCTTTTAGATAAAAGATTTTTAGAAGAAAAAATAAAAGAAAAAGTGAAATATATATATGTGGGAGAGTGGTTCTGGAAATACTCTTCGAATCCAATGGGGCACTCGAGATCCTCAGCTAGTAACCTAAAAAGGAATGAACACTCCGGTCGAGGGTGCCAGAATTAGCACTCCGACGGATAAGTCAGTATATACTCTCTCGATTGCTTGTATTTTAAGTTAAGCGTACTAGTTCTCACATACCTCTTTTGGTTGATGCTTCTCTTATTTATAGTCGTTGTTGATGTTAATGGCTGGGCCCACTTTTCGCCCAATAAATAATCGCTCACTCGACCATACCTTCATATTCGGCCCTATCTACAACTGGTGGAGGCTGACCTGGATATTCGGCCTCTACCTCTCGGGGCTGGAGCCGTGTCGTACACGATCTAATTTCCTTCTTTAACATATTCGGCTATCCTATGTACTCACACATTTATTCGGCCCCCACAATTGCCCCTCAAACACCCCACTAGCAACAGTTTAGTTGGCGTGTTTGGTTTCGAACTCGAAAAGTCAGAGCCGAAATTCGGCGGCTAACCTCATTCCAACGCAAACGTCAGAGCTCACACGCCTTTTGGTCATCATTACATCTTCCTGCCCCTTCGTACGCTCCTTCCATTTATTGTGATTTTAAAATTTTGTTGTCCTTTCGAATGCATACACATTTTTGAACACTTGAAGCTCTTGGTCTGCCTTCCGATTCACCTCTGCAACCTCCTTTTATCCCTCATTGTCTTTCTCGCCTCTTGTAAGTTTTCTTTCTCGCTACTTCGAATCCCTTTTCCTGGTTTGTTTTTAGTATAGCGTACTCCATACACTGGTGAAAATGGCAAAGCATTTGAAAGACCTCCTTTCTGCGGATCGAGTTTCTGGCTTTCGACGGCATTTTTCCATCCCTGATGACGTCCGTCTGTCACTTGTGACAGATAGCACCCTTGATATGGAGAGGGCTGATGAAAGAACAATCGTCTTTCCTCTCTTATCAATTGCAGAGGGCGGAGTCCGTTTCCCACTTCACCCATTCCTTAGAGCCGTCCTTCGCCATTGGGGTCTAATTCCTTCCCAACCTTATGTAAACTTTTTTTGAATCATAATGGGAATTATAGAATTAAACCGTCGCCTTAGGATTAACCTCGGCATACCTGCTATTCGGCATTATTATGCCTTGGCCAAGTCGTTTGGCCGGCACGGGCGCTATTTCCTTAGGGCCAAGGACACCGACCATCAGTTAGTGACTATGCTTTCCATCTCTGGCAAGCGAGTCAATGATGTCATGGTCGTTGTCCGAGGTAACTGGGAATTCGGCGAAGGTGAGGACCGCCTAGATCCTATTCCTAGACGGAGAGGCGAATCAGGTGGCCACATAGCCCCTTGCGTTTATTTTTCTTATATTTGCTCGACTTTATCTTTGCGGTCTCATGGTTTTACTTGTGCAGGAAACGATTTGAAGAAAGTTTTGGTTTCAACCAACGATGCCGTTCTTGCGAAAATTAAAGTCGTGCTCCAATACTTTGGCCGTCCGAGCCTTCAGAAACAAGGGAGGGCAGCCCACATTCTACTTCGATATGAGTCGACTTATACGACGTTTTCGATAGCAGAAAACATCCCAGTTCCGAGGGGTGAAGAGTTTCTTACGACCCTCATCCTAACCAACTTCAAAAACTTGAAGCAAGTCGGTTTTGGCGGGTCCGATTTGGAGCAAGCAGAGGTAGCTGAGGAGGTAGCTGGATCTCTAAACCGGTCTGAAGCCGAAGTAGACAAGGCTTTGGAGTTAGCCTTTGAGGCAGCCGGCCTCAATTCATGCGACCCTTCGTCCACCTCAGGTCGGGGAGACGTTTCCTTCGACGACGTCTTTACAGGTTTAGAAGACCTTCCCGGCACGTACCCTGAAGACATGGCTGGGTTATCGCTCACACAACTTGCCAAGAAGAAAAACGCCGAAAGAATGGCTGCCCGGCGGAGAGCAAAGGCCATTCAATCAAAAATTCCACCCGCTGCCGAAGCCGAGCCCTCTTTGCCTGCTGTTGAGGGAGAGACGGCTCGAATCCAAATGGCTGAGTCGGAGAGGGTAGAGCAGGCGAATCAAGAGCAAAGGGGGGAGAAATGTCGCGCCGAGGAAGAAGCTTAGTCTACTGAAGAGCAGGTCGACAAATGGCCGCGTGTTGAGGAGTCGGCTTTGGTTGTTCCATTCATTGTTCAACCAAAGATAAAAAAAAGACGCTGATCTCCTCTAAAGCGTCGGTCTTGAAAGATCCAGCCGTGGCGTTAAGCTTGGCTTCCTCAGTCTCATTGCTGGTTGACAAGGCAACCTTTCGGGCAGAGCCGGACTTGGTGGCAATAGCATTAGCCGCTCAGTCGGCCTTTCTAGTATGTGACTTGATCCTAACTTCCGCTTTCTGCGTATGTTGTTTTGGTTTTAACTCCCTGTTTTGGAGACGGTTGGAAGGATAGTCGAAATAGGCCGCCGCCAGCATGACGCCATTGAAAGAATTGGCTGTTTGAAATCGGAAGTTGAGGGTGAGAGTAGCAGGGCCGAGTTTAAGGCGGCAAGAGCTACAATGGAAAGTGCGAGGGCCGAAGCCGAGGCGGAAAGGGCGCGGAGTTTTGACCAGCTCAGATTGGCCGCCGAGGAGAGGGCAAACGCGAGCGAAGATTCGCTCAAGTTAGCCAAGGAGGCGATTGCCAAGCTAGAGGCCGAATTGGAAGAGTTGAAGAAGGCGAAGGAAATAACCGACTCCGAGGCTTCCAAAGCATTTGAGGCTGGGACGGGCGCCGCCCTTGAAGATGATGTAGCAGAAGTCCCCAAATTTGAGAATTGGGGATTCAAACACGACTGGCTCAAAGCCCTCGCTGCTGCTGATTTGACATTGGCCATGCCGATTCCATACGAGCAAGTGGACGTTGAGCCACTTGAGACTGACCCCGAAGATTGATTTGGGCAACACTTTAGTTTTGTTAGGAATTTTAAATGTATGGTCTTGCAAACATGTTTTGTTTTTTAGTAGGCTTCTATTTACTTAGGGTAATCTTCATGTATAAAATCATGACTATCTGTATTCACTTTATGAATGAAAATTTCCCTTGCTTTGCATTATTGCCTTTACTCAATTGTTGTTATTAATGAAGATTTTTGCTTTTCACTGTTTTGGGTAAGGCTATTGTCGTTTGCTGCGCAATAGATAAACATTCCATTAAAAAGATGAATAAATTAAATATTGCTAAAAAGATAACGGCGTATCCTCGCGGTTAGACTTTCAAATTAGTTAGATAAACTCATGAGCATACCCTTGCATATGAATGGAGGCACATGATCCTTTCGGCGCAAGGCCATGGGATTTAACCAATTCGATTGACCAGCCTTTAGCCGTTAAGATTAACGAATCTGCCCTTGCCTGAGTTATGAACTGAAATGCCGAATGTAGACGGTTCGTGAGATGACAAAGGCACGTGATCCTTTCGGCGTAAGGCCATGGGATTTAGCCAATTCGATTGGCCAGCCTTTAGTCGTTAAGATTAACGAATCTACCCTTGCCCCAGTTCGGAATGAATCAAGAACGCCGAATATTGGTGGTTCGTGACGTGACAGGCACATGATCCTTTCGGCGCAAGGCCATGGGATTTAGCCGATTCGATTGGCCAGCCTTTAGCCATTAAGTTTAACAAATCTGCCCTTGCTTGTTATGAACTGAAACGCCGAATGTAGACGGTTCGTGAGATGACTAAGGCACGTGATCCTTTCGGCGTAAGGCCATGGGATTTAGCTGATTCGATTGGCCAGCCTTTAGCCGTTAAGATTAACGAATCTACCCTTGCCTCAGTTATGAACGAATCAAGAACGCTGAATATCCATGGTTTATGGAGCGCGCATTGATGAGGTCACCTCGGGAGTGCGGTGCACTCCTGAGCGATTAAAAGGGAGTGAGAGATTCCATTTGTGTGCCAAAAAGCAACTCAACTGTGTCCGTCAGACGTGACTGGAAAAGTGTGAACGTTAACTAGACTATTCTTTAACAGTAAGGGAGAGGGTAGAACGATGGCTGAGCTGGACTCAACAATGAATCGAGATGGCGAACCTTCCCGTACGGGAGGTAGGGCATCTGCACCACGTGATAGGCACCACTCTCCATGTCAACGAAGCAAGTCACCAAGGAAGGAGAAGCGCCAACTGGGGAACTCCCCTCGTTTGCGAAGTGAGGCCAGTGAACCACCACGCCCATTGAGCTTCTCAGTTTTCGTCGGGAACAAACCAAAAGTCCAGCAGTCGATGGTTGGTCAACCTGACTTCGAGGTGTTTCGAGAGGGCGTTCATGGAGCGGTGAAAGGGCTGTGCACCGCCTATGAAATCAGCATGCGCCTTTCGTGCCGCACGACGTGAAATAGAGAAGAAAGATGAACGAATTCGAAACTTGGAGATTCGCGCGGAGAAGGCCGAGCGTGAGCTAAGGAAAGCCAAAACTGTCGAGCCGCGCACGGCTGGCCAATCTAACCCGGTCGTGGAGGAAATGGTGACTCAACAACTGATAAGTCATGCGATTGCCGATTGAGAGACGGCAAGCATGTTTGCAGTAGAGACTACGAGATCCAATGGTTATGAGAAAGGCTTCCACGACGGCCGGAAAGTCAGGATAGACAAGACCAAGGAGAAACTTGCCGAGGAAGTATGTCGATGTGAGAATCGGGGTTTCAGGCATGGGTGGATTAAGGCTCTCCAAGCCGTAGAGGCTCTGTGAGAAGCAGACGTTGAATCAGCGTCTCCGTTATACCAACGTCATCACTTTCCCTTTGGCGCTTTCGAAATCGAAAAGAGCGATGACGAGGGTGAGGCCGAATAAAATTGAACATATTGTAAACGCTCCAACACAAATTGGGCGCAAATTATGTACTTATTGGTCAATTTAAAAAAATACCCTGTTTTAAATGTTTGCATGTTTCAATTTATGCTTATACATTCTGAGCCAATCGGTTAATGTAATGAAACACTTCATTTTAAATGCTTGCATGTTTCAACTTTTGTCAACAACGCATGCTTTTTAATTGTGAAAATCATAAGCAGCACGCCGAAGCCGGATTGTTATTCGGCCCCAGCACGTTATGCTCGAATGGGCGCTCTGAATCTAGAGTTTTATTCGGCCCAAACGTGACCTGCATGGATGGGGCTCCGAATTCGGAGGCCTTTTCATCTTGGCCAATTGTGATATCCACGAAGGACGCTCTGAATCCGGAGTCTTATTCGGCCCAAAAGTGACCTGCACGGATGGGGCTCCGAATTCGGAGGCTTTTTCATCTTGGCCAATCGTGATATCCACGAAGGGCGCTCCGAATCCAGAGGCTTTTTCATCTTGGCCAATCGTGATATCCACGAAGGGCACTCCGAATCCGGAGTCTTATTCGGCCCAAACGTGACCTGCACGGATGGGGCTCCGAATTCGGAGGCTTTTTCATCTTGGCCAATCGTGATATCCACGAAGGGCGCTCCGAATCCGGAGTCTTATTCGGCCCAAACGTGACCTGCACAGATGAGGCTCCGAATTCGGAGGCTTTTTCATCTTGGCCAATCGTGATATCCACGAAGGGCGCTCCTAATCCAGAGTCTTATTCGGCCCAAACGTGACCTGCACGGATGGCGCTCCGAATTCACAGGCTTTTGCATCTTGGCCAATCATGATATCCACGAAGGGCGCTCCGAATTCGGAGGCTTTTTCATCTTGGCCAATCATGATATCCACAAAGGGCGCTCCGAATCCGGAGGCTTTTTCGGCCCAAACGTGACCTGCACAGATGGGGCTCTGAATTCGGAGGCTTTTTCATCTTGGCCAATCGTGATATCCACGAAAGGCGCTCCGAATCTAGAGGCTTTTTACTTCGAACTAAATTTCCGTAGAGTGATACAAAAAGTTGTATTATGAAAGTGAAAGTTGTACACGGCGAATACACAAAACAAGTCATGACCCACATGCCGGGTTAATGATAAAATTTACGCAAATGCGTGGAATTCCAAGGGCATGGCAGACTCCTCCCAGACATGTCTTTGAGTCGATATGCCCCTGTACCCGCGATTGAATTGATCTGATAGGGGCCGTCCCAGTTAGCACCTAGTTTTCCGTCAGCCGGATTGTTGGCAGGCGGAAGTACTTTCTTGAGGACCAATTCTCCTGGGGCATAGCGGCGTAGCTGTACACGTTGATTATAAGACTTAGCAAGCTGCTGCTGGTACCGTGCCATGGATGCAAGGGCACGGTCTCTTCGTTCTTCAATCAGAATCAAATCCGAGGCCAACATCATGTCTTTTCGGCCAATATCAAAAACTTCCGATTTTAAGGTTGGGAGGCTAATCTCTAGGGGTATGATTGCCTGGGTTCCAAAGCATAAAGCAAACGGCGCTTCCCCAGTGGATCGCCTCGGCATAGTTCGATAAGCCCACAACACACTCGGCAATTCTTCGAGCCATTTACCTTTAGCTTTCTCCAGCTTCTTCTTGATGCCGTCCAAGATGGATTTGTTAGAGGCTTCGGCTTGACCGTTGCTTTGTGGGTAAGCCGGCATGGAGAAATAAGGCCAGATACCATACTTGCTGCACAGCTCTCGGTAGACGCCACAATCAAACTGGGTGCCGTTGACTGAGATAAGTACTCTTGGAATGTCGAATCGTGTTATTATATTTCTCCATTCAAAGTGCTTAACATCAGCATCTTGAATGTGCGTTAGTGCCTCCGCTTCGACCCATTTTGTGAAGTAATCTGTCGCGACAATCAAGTATCGCTTGTTCCTTGGGGCCCGCGGCAATGGTCCGATGATATCAAGTCCCCACCGGGCGAACGGCCAGGGACTGGTGATAGAGCTTAACTCTTCAGCAGGAAGATGGGTTAAGGGAGAAAACTTCTGCACTGTTCACATTTTTTCACATAACATTCGGCATCAGCTCTCATTGTCGGCTAATAATACCCCTGTGTTACAGCTCGATGGGCCAAAGAGCGCTCGCCAGAATGGGCACCACAGCTACCTTCATGTATTTCAGTCAGGAGTTCATCGACTTTATCCGGATGAGCACATTCTAGGTATGGGCCAGAAAGGGATTTTTTGTAAAGCTTTCCTTGCGGATCCAAGTAGTATCGTAGGGCTTTATTTCGCAGCTTGTGTGCTTCTTTCTTATCCGACGGGAGCTGTTTGGAAGATAGAAATGCAGCAATGGAGTCCATCCAACTCGGACCTGACTCTATGACATTGATCTGGACTTCCTCTGAAGGGCCAATGCTCGGCTTAGGGATGAAACCCACTTCAATTGTCCGTTTAATCTCTGAGTTAATGGCGGAGGCTAGGCAAGCCAGGGTGTCTGCATGTGTGTTTTAATCACGGGTTATTTGGTTCAATTCATGATGATCAAATTTTTCCAGCAAGGAATTTGCCGTTTTCATGTAAGCGGCCATACAGTGTTTTTTGGCCGCGTACTCCCCCTTTAGTTGATTGATCACAAGTTTTGAATCACAAAATATAAGCAAACGCCGAGCACCCAGGAGGTGTGCATTCCACAAGCCGGTTAGCAGGGATTCGTATTCGGCCTCATTGTTCGATGCTTCGAAGCCGAGTTTGACAGCCTGCTCAATCATTGCTCCGTCAGGAGCCATGATCACTACTCGGCTCCGCTGCTACGTTGATTAGACGATCCATCACAGTACAACTACCAAATGTCCCCAACATAAATTCTCCAGTTCGGCTTAGGTTGAATTTGTTCAGACTTCAAGTCGGCGTAGCGCCCAGTGAATTTGGCCACAAAGTCGGCAAGCACTTGCCCCTTGATTGAGGTTCTAGGCAGGAACTGAATATCGTACTAGCTGAGTTCAAGAGCCCACTTTGAAATGCGCCCTGATGCTTCTGCACTGCGGAGCACTGCCCGGAGGGGGTGGTCCGTTAGTACCCCAATGGTATGCCCCTGAAAGTAATGCATCAGTTTTCTTGCTGCCATGATGAGGGCTAGGATGACTTTTTCCAATGGAAGGTAACGTGTTTCAGCGTCAACCATTTCCTTGCTCACATAATATACTGGTCGTTGCTCCCCAAGCTCTTCCTTTAACAATACGGCGCTGACGGCCCGGTCGGAGACTGCCAGATATAAAATGAGCGGGTCACCTGCCGAAGGTGTTGTCAAGAGTGGAACTGATCGGAGGTAGGTTTTAAGACTGTTGAAAGCGGCTTCGCACTCAGAGGTCCATTCAAAAGCCTTACCTTGCCGTAGGGTATGAAAGAATTGTCGACAGCGATCTGTGGAACGACTGATGAACCTGTTGAGTGCAGCTGCCATCCCCATCAACTTTTGAACCTCCTTCACCGATCGAGAGGAGCTGAGTTCCAAGATTGCTGTGATTTTCCTCGGGTTGGCTTTGATTCCTTGCTGGTTGACAATATAGCCAAGGAATTTCCCGGATCCGATCCCAAACACACACTTGGAAGCGTTCAGCTTCATTTTGTACTTTCGTAAAATGCCGAATGTCTCCTCCAGATCGACTAGATGAGTTTGCTCTTCTTTGGACTTAACCATCATATCATCAATGTACACTTCCATAGTACGGCCGAGTTGCTCCTTGAACATGGCAGTGACTAGTTTTTGGTAAGTTGCCCTTGCATTCTTCAATCCAAAAGGCATAACTTTATAGCAATAGGTTCCTCTTGGGGTGAGGAATGCAGTTTTGTGTTGGTCCTCCGGATGCATGGCGATTTGATGGTAACCTCTGTAGGCATGGAGAAAGCTCATACGTTGATGACGCGCCGTGGCATCTACAAGTTGGTCTATTCTGGGGAGGAAAAAACAATCCTTGGGACAAGCTTTATTTAAGTCCGTGAAATCCACATAAATATGCCAAGTCCTATTTTTCTTCTTGACAACCACAGTGTTCGACAGCTATGTAGGGTAGGTAACTTCCCGGATTGCCCTGGCATCGAGCAACCGGTCAACTTCCTCAACAACAGCAGTAGTGTGTTCTGCGGCTGACCGCCGGCTTTTCTTAACAATCAGCTTGCATTTAGGGTCAACGTTTAAATGGTGCTGCAAAACAGACGGATCCACACCCGACATCTCATATGGTGTCCATGCAAATACATCCAGGTTGCCGAGTAAGAAGGAAATTAGTTGCTACCTGTCGGCTTCATTCAGGGAGGCGCCGACCATGAAGAACCTGTCTAGATTCCTGTCAATTTCAACTTGATCCAGGGCTTCCGTGGCCTTCTCACTTGGGAGCCGCCCAACATTGTCGAGGCTCTCTCGATCTGGCACCTCAATAGAATTCACTTCCAACTCTTTTGGTGTCTTTGCAGCAAGCAGATAACATGCTTGTGCCGATTTCTGGGAACCACGAATTTGCTCAATGCCGCATTTTGTCAAGAAGCGGAGCAGTTGATGATAGGTGCTTGGCACGGCCTGCATGGTATGCAACCAAGTTCGCCCCATGATGAGATTATACGGCGAAGGCAGCTTGATGACCAAGAATTCTACATCCATTATTTGGGAGCCCGCTCGAACTGGTAGCGTGATTTTGCCCAACGGGTATTCTAGATTAGCGTTGAAGCCGAATAATGGATAAGGAGCCTGAGACAGGTCTGACTCAGCGAACCTGAGTTTGATGAAGGTCTTGTAATACATAACCTCCGAAGTACTCCCCTGGTCTATGAGAACACGTTCAACGGTGAATCGATTTACGCGTAGTTTGATGATCAATGGATCAATGTGGGAGAGTGTTACGCCGATAAATCGGAATCGTCGAAGGTAATATTCGGGGCTTCATGGGGCCGTTTTGCTAGTGCGATTTGCTTTTGGGGGCCTAGATGCGACTGAATTGCATGCACGGTTAGGGCTGTTGGCAGGCTGTATATCATATGGATGACGCCGAGCGGAGGTGAATCCTGCCGTAGGGAAACTGTTTTGGTTGAGTTGTTCTTTCGGACGTGTTACTGGAGCCGACCGTCTTGTACCAACTCCTCAAGGTGGTCTTTCAAAGCATAGGAACTGTTGGTATCATGACCGTGATCTTTGTGATATTCGCACCGCCTATCTCGTCTCCTCGTGTCGGGAGGTCGCACCATTTTTTATGGCCATTTGAAGAACGGAAGGTGTTGAACCTTAGCCATAACCACACTGATCAGCTCCAATAACTCCGTGTATTTCTTGTCGGCGCATCTCACGCGCCTGCTATCCATTTGAAGCTGCTCATTAGCTCGGTGTAGACATTGGTCGTTTGATCGGCGTGAATCCCGTCTTCTATCTCGGTTAGCCAAATTCCGTGATTCAGGGCTCCGTGGTGGTACAGCGTTTATCGGCTGCACGACTTCAAGCAGGGCTGACTTAGTGGCTTTATGCCCGTCTTTGACCCGGAGGGCATTGTCTTCTACTTTGCAATATTCCTCAACTTTTTTCATCAACGCCCAGACCGTTTTTGGGTGCCGTCTAGTCAAAGAGCTGCGGAGGACACTGTCTGGACGTAACCCCATTTTGAAGGCGGTAATGGCCATGGAGTCATTACAGACATCATCTACCAGATTAAAACATTCCCAATAACGCGCCGAATACTCACCAGGGTTTCCCCCGGTTGAATTTGCATTGCGCACAAGGAATCGGCTTGCTTCGGCTGGACCTCATTAGTGATGAACCTTGTCCTGAAGGATTTTTGGAGTTGGTGGAAGCTCTTGATTGAAGTCAGCTCTAGTTTATAATACCACCTGACAGCCAGTGGTCCCAAACTGCTCGGAAATATTCAACACATGAGGGCCTCGTCGTCTGCATGGAGTGTCATGGCTTGCTTGTAATGGCGAATATGATTGGTGTGGTCTGATTTACCATCATACAAGGTGAATGACGGTGCTTTGAACTTTTTCGATAGCACTGCCCTTGCAATCCATCGTATAAAGGGATCGTGTTGGTCCTCGTCATCTGAACCATGTCGTCTTCGCTTATTCTGGGCACGCGGGCTCTCTTCGGAGGAGCTAGAGGTTTCGAATCGTCCCTTCTTTTTTGTTCAGGGGATAACGAGTCATGATCACTATCATTATCGTGTCTCCGAGCTCGAGGTCGTCGGCCATCCTCTCTCGGAGGTCATCCCGAATCTTGGCGTGCTACTTGTTGGGACTTTGCCACTTCTAGGGCCAGATCCTGACAAAGGCGCTCGTTCTCAGCGATCATGTTTTCCAACCTCTGTTCATTTTGCTTGGCTTGCTCCATGATCACTTGCATTGTCTCATGTGCTGAAGTCGAAAGCGAATCAAAGTTCAAGGCCCCGTCGTACGGTAATATTCTCTGGTCCAAGCATGTTGCTTGGAGTGGTATCATCTCGTGGTGTAAGGTCGTCAACGACTACCGGAGGATCTTCCGTCACGCTCGTCATGGATATGCTGGAGTTTTCCCACAGACAGCGCCAATTGTGGGAGAGTGGTTCTGGAAATACTCTTTGAATCCAATGGGGCACTCGAGATCCTCAGCTAGTAACCTGAAAAGAAATAAACACTCCGGTCGAGGTTGCCAGAATTAGCACTCCGATGGATAAGTCAGTATATACTCTCTCGATTGCTTGTATTTTAAGTTAAGCGTACTAGTTCTCACATACCTCTTTTGGTTGATGCTTCTCTTATTTATAGTCGTTCTTGATGTTGATGGCTGCGCCCACTTTTCGCCCAATAAATAATCGCTCACTCGGCCATACCTTCATATTCGGCCCTATCTACAATTGGTGGAGGCCGACCTGGATATTCGGCCTCTACCTCTCGGGGCTGGAGCCGTGTCGTACACGATCTAATTTCCTTCTTTAACATATTCGGCTATCCTATGTACTCACACATTTATTCGGCCCCAACAATATATATTTCATACCCTTTTCCAATCCCTTTTTCTTATACATCTTTACCTCAAATTTTTAAGACAAATTATCCCACAAAACTCACACTGGTGTGGATCATGAGTTCGGATTTGATAAAATTGAAAATCTCAACTTTATAAGTAAAATTGGCATATTATGGGTTTAATTTATACTTATATCAATGATTTGAACCATTTATCTAATATGATAAGGTGAGAAGAATATGCATGCAAAAAATTAGATTAATCAAAAATACGTAATCACATCATCAAATCACATATACATTATAACAAATAGATGGCCTATTCTTAAAATATGTATGTTGTAAATATAAAAATGATCTAATAGCGTGTGTGACAATAAGTTTTGAATCAACTTAACTTCCTATGCGAGTATTTTGTATATATATATAGAATTTTTAACACTGCTCATTATGTAAATAAGTTAAATTTAAATATATTTTATAACTTGTTAAAATCTTGACATTTATTCAAAGATATTTAAAATTAAAAATTAGACAATTTAAATAAAAAATGTAGTATGGAGGTTGGTTGTTATCAATGGAAGAGGAAGAGGAAGAAGAAGGATGGTGATTTGGGTCCCACACATGTGGACTCTATCTTTTGTACGATAATTGTGTCTTATTTTGTGTTTGATTTATGTACGTATAGACTTATCCCTTTTCAGCTACCCCTTTCTATTTGTCTTTCATTAAAGTCTCTATTTTCCAAAAAAATTATTACATTGTGCCTCTCATGCTTTATGCAATTTCCCTTTGTCCGCTAATCCCTTTTTTCTTCAATCACCCTCTCAACTTTTCAATCTCCCTTTCAAAAAATTTAATGACGGTGATGTAAATCAATGGTGCTAATCCCTTTTTTCTTCAATCACCCTCCCAAGTTTTCAATCTCCCTCCGAGAAAATTTAATGGTGGTGATGCAAATCAATGGTATTAATCCTTGGTGCGCATTGATTGTTGGTCATAGATGATGGCGTTGGCATTGGAGTTGACCTAGGGTGTCGATGACACTAATCAATTGCGATGACGTTGAATGACAAGTCTCCATATTGGTCTATAATACATAAATGGGATAAAAAAAAAAAAAACATATTTATCTTAACCTTAAGTGAACTTACTTCGCCAAAAGGTAGCAAAATTGTCAAAATCCCCATTATTTTAGTTAGGTTTAAGTCTGACGAGAATAATATTCTACAACTAGCAATTTATTTATTTTCAATTTGACCAGTTACTACCTATTATTTAATAAACTAATCCTTTATATTAACTCTGTGTTGGTCCTTTTTAATATCTTTTATTTATTTATATATATTTTTTGTTCATGAATCTTCTTTTGTTTTATTCATGAATCTCATCTTGTTCATGGATGGAGATTCATTGCTTTGGTGTCCTTTTGTTTTGTTCATGAATTAAGATTTATTAGAATTCATAAACTTGGTGGTGAGTTTATGTTTGGTACACTCTTCCTTTTCTCTAGGTTCATGGTCATTTGTATGTCTTAGTGGCCTATAAATAGTCCACCTCATCTACTCTTTTCTACACCAACTCACCAACTATTTTTTCTATACTTGAGAGATTACTAGCAAAAAATGGTGTTTTTCTTGGTGGAGCTTTGGGTTCACCATCTTGTGCAGAGTTGGCATGAACTATACGACAAGCGGTCGGGCTGTTGTATCCTGGAGGGGACAAGTCATAGTTTTGTGACTGCTGCATCGGTATTTGGGTTCTTCCTACCGCAGTAGGCTTGATCTCCTTAAAGAAAACGAGATATCCGTGCCTCAGCCTGATCTATTTGTATCTCATTTTCTTTTGCATTATTTATCAATAAAATATAATTTTTTCTGGTATTTTCACCAACAATTTTAAGGAGATCAACCATGGAACAAGTACCAGAAAAAAACCAATGATGGAATTGGAGATCTCAACAAGCCTTTCAAGTTCAAGGGAGTTCATTTTAAGAGGTGAAAAGGAAAAGTTCTTTTTTACCTCAGCCTTTTGAAAGTTGCATATGTTCTTACCTAGAAGAACCCAAACAAAATCCCAACCGAAGAGATGAATGATGAAGACTACGAGGCACATGCAGCAAAAGTGGCTTCCTATAATATAGATGAGTATAATGTCATTTTTATCTCTTAAATTTCATTGCTGATTAATTTTATGATTATTACTATGACACCACTTACACTTTGTCTTCTATTAATTTTTGGCATGCTAGATTGTGTCATATTAACAGTAAATATGTGGGAATCATGAGTAGTTTAGGATTAATTCCTAAGGTGACAAAAAATTTTGAGAAATGTGAAGTTTGCAGTAAAGCAAAAATTACCAAGAGGCCTCATAAAAGTGTTAAAAAAAATACCGAATTGCTAGAATTATTTCATACTGATTTGTGTGAGTTTGAAGGAATTTTAACTCGGGGTGGTAACTGATATTTTATCACTTTTATTGATGATTTTTTAAAATACACAAACTTATATAAATTAAAAAATAAAAGTGATGTTTTTAAGAAATTTAAAGAATTCCTTCTTGAAGTGGAAAATCAATTCGGTAAAAAGATTAAGAGAATTAGAAGTGATAGAGACCGGGAATATGAATCTCTTGGATTCAACTCTTTTGTTCAATCATTGGGAATTATTCATGAGACTACTCCACCATATTCATCTTCATCTAATGGCGTAGCTGAAAGAAAAGATAGAACGTTAATTGACTTGACGAATGCTATGCTTATTGATTCAGGTGCTCCCTCAAATTTTTGGGACGAGGCTATTTTGACAGCTTGCCATGTGATAAATAAAGTGCCACACAAAAAGACTAAAATTGTACCTTATGAGTTGTGGCAGGGGCATAAACCAAATCTAGGTTATTTGAGAGTCTGGGGCTGTTTAGCTTTTGTGAGGCTTGCAGATCCTAAATGACCTAAATTGGGTGAACGAGATATCACTTGTGCTTTTCTTGGGTATCCGTTGCATAGTATAGCTTATAGATTTTTTGATATGGAAAAGAATATTATTTTTGAATCAAGTGATGCTATTTTTCATTAAAATAAATTTCCTTTCAAATCTAGAAATAGTGGGGGTCAAATAATTTCTGAAAATATTTTATCCATGCCTAGCTCTTCTACTCCTTCTCAAAATTTTCAAGAACAAGAAAATTTTCAAATCCAACCAAGAAGAAGTAAACGAGCTAAAGTTGAAAAAGATTTTGGTACTGACTATTATCTTTACAATGTGGAAGAAATTCCTCTTATGGTGCAAAAAGCTTTATTATCACCTAATGCTATTTTCTGGAGAGAGGCTGTAAATGATGAGATAGATTCACTACTTTTAAATAAAACATGGAAGCTAGTGGATTTACCTCAAGGTTGTAAAACTATTGGGTGTAAATGTGTCCTTCGTAAAAAACTTAAACTGGATGGAACTATAGATAAATATAAAGCGAGGCTTGTCGCTAAAGGTTTTAAGCAACAAGTTGATCTTGATTTCTTTGATACTTTTTCTCCCTTTACTAGAGTTACATCTATTAGACTGTTGATAGCAGTGGCTGCAATTCATGATTTAAAAATTCATCAAATGGATATGAAAACAGCATTTTTAAATGGAGATCTAGATGAGGAGATTTACATGGACCAACCCGAAGGCTTTGTAGAGCCTGGCCAAGAAAGCAAGGTGTGTAAGCTAACTAAATCCCTTTATGGTTTAAAACAAGCTCCTAAACAATAGCATGAGAAATTTGATTCCTGCATACTTAAGAATGGCTATAAGACTAATGAATGTGATAAGTGCATATATTATAAAACTTGTGAGAATGCACATGTGATTATTAGCCTATATGTGGATGATCTACTTATCTTTGGCTCTAATTTGCATGAGACTAAAAAATGCTTAATAGCCACTTTGATATGAAAGATCTTGGTGAAGCCAATTTTATTTTGGGAATTAAAATTACCAAAACTATGGATGACATTTTTCTTAATCAATCACATTATGTTGAGAAAAATTTAAAGAAATATAACTTTCTAGACTGTAAACATGTTGCTACTCTTTTTGATGCAAGCATACATTTATTTGTTGTAACAAATGAAAAAGAAGTGATTAATCAAAAGGAATATGCTAGCATGATTGGTAGTTTGAGATATGCTACTGACTGTATTAGACCTAACATTGCATATGCTGTTGGAGTACTTAGCAAGTTTACTAGCAAGCTAAGTCGAGATCATTGGCTAGCCATGGGAAGAATTATGAGATATAACAAGTATCCTGCGGTACTTGAGGGATATAGTGATGCCGATTGGAACACTTTGTCAGGTGATTCTCTCTCTACCTTGGGTTTTGTTTTTACCTTGGGTGGTGGTGCTATATGTTGGAAATCTAAAAAACAGATTATAATTGCTAATTCTACTATGGAAGTTGAGCTTATAGCGTTAACTTCAGCATGTGAGGAAGCGAATTGGTTAAGAGATTTGTTACATGAAATCTCTTTTTGGAAAAAAATCAATTCCTCCTGTATTAATTCGTTGTGATAGCACTGCTGCTATTGGTAGAGTGAACAATCACTTTTGTAATGGTAAATCCAGACCTATTCTAAGGAAACACAATAATGTGAGATCCTATTTGAGTAATGGCATCATAACTGTGAATTATGTAAGATCTTGTGATAATCTTGCGGATCCGTTAACCAAGGCCTTAGCGAGAGATAGGGTTTGGAATACATTGAGGGTGATGGGTTTGCAGCCTATAAAATCATAAACCATGTATGAGGATACCCAACCTAGGGACCAGAGATCTTGTAACTAGGTTCAATGGGAAGAACGAATCATATAGTGGTTGTAAAAATGTACTCTGTAGACTCGACTTTTTCCACGCCCCCCCCCTTTCGGAAAGGGTTCGAAAGAAAGCCCTACAGTTCGGACTCCTGTCACGGTTCTGAATCTAATCTCACAAAGTGCAATGTGAGACTGATAAACACCAAAGAGTCCAATTCGGCAAATCATTTTGGAAAATCAGATTTTAAATTAAATAATGCCAAAATTGGACTGCTTTGCCAGATTATAGAGTTGCCACCTAAATATTTTATTTTTAGAAAATTTAGGAAACCCTGACTCGTGCCTAAGGCCACGTGTCCGTCACTACCAAAGTTGCCTCGGCTCAGGAACTTGGGTATGAGAGAGGAAGGTCCTGAAATGAGCACCCCCGCTCGCCCGATCAAAGGATCGGCCTCTACTAATCATGATATAATGTTTTATAAACACATGTGTTCTTGTCCGGTTATTAGCTAACTTTACTATGTGACACGCACGCATGCAAGTATAGACTAAATCGCAAGAATTGGAACAAATCAATTCATGTTTGTTTTCGAAAATGGTTTGAAAATGCCACCCTCAAGTGGGCTAAAGCGCAGATTTGCCACTTCGCAAAGTGGGCTTAAAACTCACATTTGATGAATTGTTCCAATTCAAGTAATAAAGCCTTCATCCACAGGCATTCAAGCAGTTTATCATTTAAGCACATAGCCTCATGGCAAGCATGCTAACATGGCAACACTCACACTCATGAAAGTATGCTAAAGCGTAAACACTTACAGTGTACTCCAAGCCAAAACAAAAGCTAGTTAGAAACAATGCATGATCCTAACTATGCAACATGCTTAATGCAACACATGCAATAATGCAACTAAATAGGCTCGGCTATCTAAGATGGCATATGGATACAACAATTTGATACATGTATTCAAAGAAGTATTGAATTGACAATGCAGTTTGAATGATGCGCTGAACCCGGTGCATGCAATACAAATGAATGATGAAAACATGCAAGCATAAGGTATGCTAATCAAAACGTGCCCTAATCTAACCATCGAAAGTGGTTAAATAAAAGGGAGAAAAACGTGGGGTTGGAAGACATGCACACACACACGCACCCGTATTACAACATTATGCCCTCTCGAAGGAGGGTCCGAATAAATAAGCTAAGCTACACTAAGCTAAGCTAACTATTACAAAATGAACTAACTAACTATTCTAGTTAACTAATTATTACAACAATTGAAGTAAATTAACTAACTACTCAAGCTAGCTAAATATTACAAAACAAATTAATTAATTAAACACATTAACTAACTAATTACAACACTTGAATGAATAAATGAATTAGCTTCTTCTAACTAATTAAACAAAACAAGTAAATGGCCTCAAGGGCGAGGGACGCATGAATGCTCGGTTACTTCACTTGAAAATGCGTCGCCTTGCCATCGGTTGCCTCTGTTTGCACTCGCGGTGATCGCTGAACATCATACAAACTTCCAGATTGCCTCTGCTCCAACATATGGACACATTGGACAACTTTCCCACTGGTGGCCTGTCAGCTACCTCACTTGGTCGGCCGGCTAGTGCAAGTGGCCGGTTGGCCACCCCTTTTCCAGACTTTTGTTTTTGCTGCAACAGAGAACAACCGAGGCAAAGCAATGTATTTTTTGAGAAATGTGAGTATTGCCACTCTCCTTATCATTTCTCAAGCTCAAAGAAGTGTAGCACTTGGCTCTCAAGCCACCAATCAAGCATTTTCAATGCATGATGGCCAAAGAGCCAAGCTTGTACAATGTTAATGAATGCAGAAACAAGACTCGAAGAGCCTCCACCCTATCATGTATGATCAAGGGTGTCGACGACCAAGAAACGTGACACGTTTCATCACTTTGAGTATGAAACGTCCCACATTTCTTGTGTTTGGATTAACGTCTGATCCAAACACATGCAATGCGACACAACATGCTTATCTTGCACAAGTTTTACTTGATTCAATTCTTGTTTACACATTTTACATTACCGATTAATCCTTTAACCGATTAAGTCCAATGTGAAAGTCCTCTAATGAGAGAGGGGTCAACCAAATGATGATTTAAGACATGAGAGAGATCATGGCTTAGGTAGGAGGAACCCTCAAAAGAGGGTTAAAGCCATTGAGCACAAGCTCTATCCCAAGCTTAAACACAATCATGAGGTTAACCAACCCTCAAAACAAATAGAAAAATCAAGAAGTGAGGGAGGTTGCAGACTTTTTAGTGCTGAAATGGCATGCTAAAGGACACTTAAACATGAAAACAACACATGCAAGTCATGCTAAGGGCCTAAAACATTAAACTAGTGAAGAGCATTACACTAGAGGCATGCAATATCAAGCCTAAATGACCAAACCAGCTCTGGACAGAGTTAAAACATGCCAAAATAGTGGCTAAAACATGCTAAGATTGAGGCATAGAAGGCAAGAAAAACATGCTCACATGTTGGCTCACCAACAAGGCTCAAAGCACAACTCTCAAAAGCAATGAAAGAGTGATATAAGTGAGAGTGTGACAGAGATATATGCACTGAAATTACATGTGAAATGATGTTATAGTATGCAACCATCTCATGCAAGACATGTAGGAGGCCTCAAAACACTAAGCTAGTGAAGGCACTTGCACCATAGCTATACAATACATGGCTCATATGACCAAGACCACTCAAAACAGAGTTAAAACATGTCAAAACATTAGCAAAAATGTGCTGGAGTCAAGCTAACACAAGCTAGAATGATAGGCTAACTCATTAGGCATGTTAGGCTAGTAAGCATAATTACACTACAAGTGCAAGAAGCAAGCAACAAGTGACTTAAAATAGAGTTAAAACATGTCAAAATAGAGCCTAAAACATGCTTGAATTAAGCTACAAAAAGATAGAAATACATGCTCACATGTTGGGCCATCTACACTTACAAACAAGACACAAGGAGGGGAGGCCACCCCCCTTATTTTGGACCTCCAAACCAAGTTTTTGCTACTGAAATTCCCCTGAAATTCAGTGGTTAAAAGGCCAAAAAAATTTGTTTCAAAAGGCTTTGAAAGATAGCACAACACTTAGCAAACAAGCTACAAAAGAGGGTGGACCACCCCTAACTCCAAAAATGCCTTAAACCACCATTTTTAAACCTTAAAATAGATGTTTTTGTAGTTGAAAACTAGGCCAAAAATAGCATGCAAAGGTGGCCAAACTAGTGTGCAAAAATAAGCTTAAAAGGGGCAAGTGTTTACCTTTGAAGCACAGCAGCAAAACAGCCACAATTCTGAGCTAAAACCAGCTTTGAGAGCTCAAACAAGACCTCCAAGGACCTCAGCTCCAAGATGAAGGTGTTTGGCTAAGGGTCTTAGTGCAAATGTGTAGAGAAATCTCACTTTCAAGCACAAACTAGGATGAGAGAGAGGCCAAAATTTTGCTCACAAAATTTTGTAACCCCTAAAAATAGGGAGAGACCTCCCCTTATATAGGAATACAAGCCAAAAGCTTGCTTGTATCCCTTTATACACGTGTATGAAGATGGCCTTCAGTGGCCAACAACTGGCACAGCTGGCACAGAAAATATTTGAAAAAGGAGAAAAATGGTCGTAGGCCACTTCAGGTGGTCGGCCGTCCACCTCCCCTAGCCGGCCGTCCACTTCAAGTGGCCGGTGAGGGGAATAAGTGGCCGTTGAGTGCCAAAAGTGGCCGGCAAGGCCTTTCCTTCTGGCAAGAGGCACCAAGGTCTGGTCCAAAAACAACCACAAAACAAAGATGGTTTAGAGGCTCAAAGATACGGCGTTCCGCCGAGAACTTCGGGCACCCAAAATGAACACAATCATGCGCAATCATCGAGTGCACAAATGATGACATCAAAGTCTCGAGGTCGGTCAAAAATAGGGTGTCTACAGTTGCCCCTCTTTGACAAAACTCGTAAGTCATGAAATAACGGGAGTGAATGTCAAAGCCTAGAGACGACCCATTTTTGACAGGGCCGAAGACTTAGACAAACAAGCAAACAAAACAACAATTGGTTGCGCCCGCGGGCTGCCTACGTATCCCTTTGAAAGGAATCAAACCAGCGTAGTTCTAGGGCAAGATGCAAATGATATGCACAAGGCAGAACATAACTTATGATATGCACAAGGCAGCATGAGGTGAGTCACTGCCAATTGCCCCTGTAAGGTACTTTCACTTTCCAACTGCTACATCATAGTTATTATCTACTACATTGCATCATAGTTAACATCTATTACATTGTATATAGCATCTATCGTAAGCATTTACTCCAGGTTAAGCTTAGTCTAGCATGTGCTCATACATTTCCTTCGTTGAAGCATGGTTCTATGATAATGTGTACGCGCCTATTCCACTAAGATAATTGTGGTCTAAGGGTTTCGGCACCTTTTCTGTGTTAAACATGGCTTGTTTTGTGTCCATGCCTTTTCTAGGTAATATGTGGTTCGGTCGTGTGCCTTATTCACTGCATCCATTGCATCCACTACATTGTACTTTGTTTTGTTGTATTCAGCATTTAGGATCACGATATTTCCTCAGCAGATCATTCCTCACTTATATCATCCCACCCAATTACTTGTATTCTTTCTGCGAAACACATAGTTCTGCATGTGTATACGCCTATTCCACTAAGAAAATTGTGGTTTGAGGGTTCTGGCACCTTTTCTATGTTAAACGTAGTTTGATTTTGCATCTCCATCCCTTTATGATATTTGTGTGGTTTTGTACTGCTTGTGGTTTGATTATTTTGTTGCATTGCATATCGTTTGTATTGTTTTGTTATATTGTTTATCATTTGCATTCTGCCCCCTAAACTACGCTGGTTTGATTCCTTGCAAAGGGATACGTAGGCAACCTTCGGGTTCAACCAACTGCATTTTTATTTTGTTTGTTTGTCCAAGTCTTCGGCCTTGTCAAAAATGGGTCATCTCTGATTTTTGACATTCACTCACGTTATTTCATGACTCTGAGCTCTGTCAAAGAGGGGCAACTGTAAACACCCCATTTTTGACCGCCCTTACGATTTGGGCGCTACTGATTGTACTTGGTGATGAAAGTTTTGCAGTGCAAAGGTTCGATTTCTTTGGCAAGGAGAGCTTCAAATCCTAACCTTACACCTCATTTTGGACCAAAACTATTTTGAATGGTTTTTAGACCTTAAAACCCTCTCTTTCAAAATATTTTTAAAACAAAGTCCCTACGATGTTCCGACACTCGCATTTTGTTAAATATTACGCTTTTCGGCAAATCGAGCAAGGACAAAATGGAAATAAATGAAATAGAGATGAAATCTTTGAAAAATCTTTCAAAACACCATATTTAGAGGTTTGAGGTTGAAGAAAAGAGGAGAGGAGGGAAGAAAACTAGCTGAGAAGAAGCTGGGCATGAATCCGGGTAGGATCGAAACTGAGCAGTTTTCACTAAAAGAGGCATAACTTTTTGTACAGTTGGAATTTTGATGTCAGGCTGCCACCATTGGAAAGAAGACTTCCAAGGCTTCAATTTAGGCTCACTAATGACCTGAAAAGGAGTCCAGATGAAGGAGAAATTCCCATTTGAATTTGGGCTCAAAAAGCAGATTTTTCTGGCCAATCAAAGGTGGAAACTACTGGCCATGAATGGGGTTTTCTGGCCATGTGCCAGCCATGAATGGCCATTTCCGGCCCCCTACTGTCCAAGAGTGATCTTTGCCAGCCATCGATGATGCAGTGTCGGCCATCAATGAAGCACTGCTAGCCATTGATGCAGAAAGTCAGATTTTTGCAGATATTTTTGTTCCAACTGGTCCAGCTGTCCCTTGTGGGATATTTTCGACCTGAGCTTGCATTCTTCTATATATAGGGAGCCTTATCTATGGTTTTAAGGGTTAGAAACATTTTAGGAGTGAAAGATTTTGAGGAGTCTTTCTCTCTACATTCCTTTCTCTCTTGAACCTTAGTGCATATAAGTGTAAATACACTTCTCCTTTGCCTAGAGATCCTTAACCAAAGTTGCTTACCTTTGGGCTGAGATTACTTGGAGCCTTGTTTGAGCTCTAGAAGGAGGATTCAGCTTGATTGGTGCCTCATTTGTGCCTAAAGTGTGCTTGTGCTTCAAGAGGTATAACTCTCTCCCTTTAAGCTTGTCTTTCACACTTGCTTTGCCTTCTTTTTCCACCATTTCAAGGCTGGTTTTGGCATGTAAGAAGTTCTATTTTTCAGTCCTAAGAGTTATGGTCTAAGCCTTTGTGAGTTAGGGGGTTGTCCCCCCTTTTGCTCTTTAGCTTGTTAAGCTTTTTGTGCCATTTCTTACCATCTTTAAATCAAAAATTTTGGACCTTTTGACCAATGAAACTCAGAGGCTTTTCAGTGACAAAAACCATGTTTTGAGGTCCAAAATATGAGGGGTTGGCTTCCCCTCCTTGTGCCTTGTTTGCATGAGTAGATAACCTAACATGTGAGCATGTTTTTCTACCATTTTATGACTTGATCTCAGCATGTTTTTGCTATTGATTTGGCATGCTTTAACTCTGTTTTGAGTGGCCTTGGTCATATGAGCCATGTTTCGTATAGCTATAGTGCAAAGTGCTTTCACTAGCTTAGTGTTTTAAGGCCTCATACATGTCTTACATGAGTTGATTGCTTGTTGTAGCATCATTTTACATGTGATTTCAGTGCATATACCTCTGTCACACTCTCAAATATTCCACTCTTTCATTGCTTTTGAGAGTTGTGCTTTGAGCTTTGCTTGTGAGCCAACAAATGAGCATGTTTTTCTTGCCATTTATGCTTCAATTTCAGCATGTTTAGGCCATTGATTTAGCATGATTTAGCTCTGTCCAGAGCTGGTTTGGTCATTTGAGCTTGATATTGCTTGCCTCTAGTGTAATGCTCTTCACTAGTTTAATGCTTTTGGCTTTTAACATGTTGTGCATGAGTAGTTTACATGTTGTAGTATTCTTTTGCATGCTATTTCAGCACTAAAAATTTTGCAACCTCTCTCATTTCTTTACTTTTAATTTGTTTTGAGGGTTGGTTACCTTATGCTTGTGTTTAAGCTTGAGATAGAGTTTGTGCTCAAATGGCATTAACTCTCTTTTGAGGGTTCCTCCTAGTCAAAAGCATGATCTCTCTCATGTCTTAAATCATCATTTGATTGGCCCCTTTCTTATTAGAGGAAACTCACCTTGGACAAATTGACTAAAGAATGGCTTGGTAATGCTAAAATGTATAAACAAAATGAATCAAGTAAAACATGGCCAAGATAAGCATGTTTTGTTTGCATTGCATCGTGTTCAATCGGACGTTATATTGAACACAAGGTGGGTTGGTCCATTTCATACTCAATAGTGATGAAATGAGCCAATCTCCTTTGTCTCCATTGCCTTTGATCATCCATGATAAGGTTATGGTCTAGAGTCTTGTGTTTTTGCATTTATTGAAAGTGTACAACTTGAATCTTTGGCCATCATGCATTGAAAATGCTTGATTGGTGGTTTTGGATCAAGAGTGCCACTTCTTTGATGTTTTGAGATGATAAGGAGGGGCACAGTACAGACATACCCTTGGAAAACCCTCCTTTTTTCCTCTGTTTGTGCTCTGTTGCAGAATGGTGGTTCAGCACACCAGTGGCCAGAAGTGCCTCATCAATGGCAGACAGGCTTCATCCTTGGCTGGCAGTGCCTCTCTTTGGCCGGCAGGTGGCCGGCAGCAGCTTCCCATGGCCGGCAGGCCACTAGTGCATCCCTCAGCATTGGTTTGGTAAGGTGAAGCAGAAAGTTCTTGACCAAACCTGTAAGCAGAGCCTCTCGAGAGCAAACCGGTGGGCTTTCCAGGGCGAAAACCGAGCATGCATATTCAACTTTATGAAGCAAAGCTAGAGTAATGTAGTTTAATGCTTTAATTGTTAGTCACCATGGTTTTGTAATTTAATTAATTAGTTTGCTAATTAGTTAAGTGTTGTAATAATTTAGTAGCTTAGCTTAGCTATTTCTTTATTTTGATTTGTAATAATTAGTCTAATTAGCTTAATTAGATTAGTTTAATTAGCTTAGCTTAGATTAGTTTAGCTCTTATTCATTTGGACCCTCCTTCGCGAGGGCATAATGTTGTAATAAGTGTGCGTGCGTGTGTGTATGTCTTCCAACCCCACGTATTTCTCCCTTTTATTTAACCGCTTTCGATGGTTAGATTATGGCATATTTCAATTAGCATACCTTATGCTTGCATGTTTGCATCCATTCATTTGTATTGCATGCACCGGGGCTCGGCGCATCATTCAAACTGCATTGTATTTTAATACTTATTTGAATACGTGTTTCAAAGCATGTTATCAAATTGCATTCATATGCCATCTTAGGTAGCCGAGCCTATTTAGTTGCATACTGCATGTGTTGCATTAGGCATTTTATATAGTTAGGATAATACATATTTCTAACTAGCTTTTGTTTTAGCTTCGAGTACACTGTAAGTGTTTATGCTTTAGCGTACTTGCACGAGTGTGATTGCCATATTGCCATATCTAGCATGCTTGTCATGAGGCTATGTGCTTACTTGCTATAACTGCATGAATGCCTATGGATGAAGGCTTTCTTACTTGAATTGGTGCAATTCGATGAATGTGAGTTTAAGCCCACTTGAGGTGGCAAAATCATGTTTTAAGCCCATCGTTGTTTAGTGGCAAATCCGCGCTTTAACCCACTTGCGGGTGGCAATTCCAAACCATTTTCGAAAACAAACATGAATTATTTTGTTCCAATTCTTGCGATTGAGTCTATGCTTGCTTGTATGCGTCACATAGTAATGTTAGCTAATAATCTGATAAGAACACATGAGGTTTATAAAACAACATATCATGATTAGTAGAGGCCGATCCTTTGATCGGGCGAGCGGGGGTGCTTATTTCAGGACCTTCCCTTCTTGTACCCAAGTTCCCGAGCCGAGGCAACTTTGGTGATGACGGACACGTGGCCTTTGGCATGAGTCAGGGTTTCCTAAATTTTCCAAAAATAAAACATTTAGGTAGCGACTCTGTAATCTGGCAAAGCAGTCCAATTTTGGCATTGTTTGATTTAAAATCCGATTTTGCAAAATGATTTGTCGGATTGGACTCTTTGGTGTTTATCAGTCTTGCATTGCACTTTGTGAGATTAAATATAGATATATATATATATATATATATATCAAATCTCTCAACTTTTGATTTTTTCAAATTCATTTTAAATTTTAAATTTAATCATACAATTTATAATCTTGTTTTTCTGAAATAAAATGTGTGTGTCGACATTTGTAGTACTGTTATGAAAGGAAGGCTTGAATTGGTGTTTATGTCTCGTTTTTTTAATTTTCTCAAAATACCTCTATATTAAGTACGTGGGCAGTTATGCCCTAAATTCTCTTTTCTTTTCTTTTTTGTTTCTCTCAACTTTTGATTTTTCAAATTTCATTTTAATTTTGAATTTTGAATTCAATCATACAATTTATAATCTTATTTTTCTCAAAATACCGCAATAAGTTTGTTTTATCAAGGGGAAAACACTAATAAATCTCAAGTTTAGATAGGTTGAACTATTTAGTCCTGCAATTTAATTTGTAAACTGATTGGTCCTATGTCAATGTTAATTACACTTGAGCCCACAAATGTAATGCATAAGTTGGCTGTTTGAAGGGGTATATTGGGTGTTTAGGTGATGTTGTAGTTACTAAAAAGCCCAAAAGTATACCATAGCATTTTTTTCCTGTTCCCTCAACTGCGAACAAAATGGAAGCTCAAAAATGGGAACGTCAACATTTTCTTGACGATGTTACCGTGTTAATCCTCACTTTGTGTGTGATGACCGGTTACATCATGCATCTCTTCACTCATTATTCTCTTTGGGTTTGTTGCGTTCGGAGGTTTTTCTCAAAATTCTTGTTCTTGATTGCTCCGGTGTTGAGTTTCACTTGTTTCGGAGTGTGTGGGGTCGGTTCAGAGTGTCAGGGGTTGAACCGAGGAAATTCTGGAATGGAGGACCAGGGCTGCAGGTGCGAGGCCTTGGGCCGCACGTGTGGGAGAGAGGGGAGAGTTGAAGAGCACACAGTAATATATGCAAGTGTGAGAGTGAGTGTGACATTTTGTTTTCTGGGCCGCTCGAGCGGGGAAACCGCCGCTCGAGCGTAGAATTGTTACTCCCAGCATTTTGTTGCATTGCAAGCGTGTCCACTCGAGCGTGGGATGTCTCGCTTGAGCGTGAAATGTTAGCATCCAGTAGTTTCACTATAGCGTTGCAAAAATTTCTAAGGGTTCTCTTTCTCCGCTCGAGCGAGGAAGTTGTCGCTCGAGCGAGCCTTCTTGATCGTGTCTGGACGCTCGAGCATAAAAAGCCATGCTCGAGCACGGAACGCGATATCAGCTTTTAAAATATGGTGATTCTAGATCATTCTCTCATCTCTCTTATTCTATCTTTCATTCCCTCTTTCTGTCTCTATGAAACCCTAGATTTCTACCACCAAATACCTCTCACACCTTTGAAATCCACCCAAAATCATTTGCTAGGGGCGAAGAACACCTGAAGATTGGCATTATCTACCGATTGGATTGTGGGTTTGCGATAGATTCATAAAAGGGGCTTGGATTTTGGCTTAATAGTTGAGGTAGGGATACATTTACCCTTGTATGTTTTCATTATTGAAGAGATTTCATGGTATTGTGTGTGATTTGTGAATTAGTTGAAGGTTTTGTTGGATTAAACCCTCACTTCACATGTAAACCCATTTGCTTGACATTTTTTTTTGAAATCCCTCAAATCTTTCTTTAAATATGAATGTAAATGTGATTAAAATCTAGATTGATGACAAAGTATAGAAACCCCCTAATTAGGTAAAACCTTAGGTTTCCAAATTTAGTTGAAAATACTAAATTCAATGGAATTTCTCTTGATTCATGAAACTTTGTGAACAATGGAGAGATGGAAAGGTGGATATTGATGTAATCAAAGGAATTGTGGCTTGAATGTTAATGTTCCTTAAGTTTTATATGATGTTTATCTATGGTGATGTTTGATGTTTGATGTTTGATGGTGGGATTAAGATGTGATATAATTGTTGAGCATGCATGAGTCCAAGTGTGAGTCGGTTTTGTGTAAGTGTGGTGTGGTGTTGGTACCCGCGCGGAGAATTTAAAAAGGTACCCAAATGCCCTGTCTAGGCTTATCACTGGACGAATATGGGAAACGGAAAGTGTTTTGGGGTGTTCACACAGTCTCACCGTATAATAGCCGGCGAAAGTGGAAAAATGAATGGTTTTCCTTAGGGTGCCCACTTCCCGTTGTATAATAGCCGGTAAATGTGGGGGTTGTTTTCTAAAAGTAAAGGTAAAGGTTGTTCTTTATTGGACTCATGTAGGTGAATGTGTGACATGATTTTCATGGTTGTGGATGTTTAATAGTTGTACATGAAGATGTGAATTACAATTGTCTGTGTTATATTATTGCGGTTCATTGTGAATGGATGATGAATTTTATTGCTTTGTTATATCACATAAATGCCATCATCTCGTTCAAATGATTAGATACTTGGATAAATATATTCCTACTGGGCATATAGTTCAACCCTAATTTATTTTTCAGGAATTGACGAAGTTCAGCCCCATTGAAGTATTGGTCCAATGTGCTCGCTCCATTTTCTTTTTGGGAATACTTGAAGTTAAGGATATTTTGGTTGTTTCCTTTTTAAATTATGGGATTTTGTAACAGAACTACTGTAGGTATTTTGTAATGTTGAATGCCCAATGGGCTTATGTTTTGTTGAGTCATCTAGTTCCTTGAACTGATAAACAATATTGAGCATCGTGGGAATGTATCTATTAAATTGTAATCAATTATGTATTAGTTAAATGAGAAAGATGACCTTTTGGGATTAGATGATCATGTTGTTGATGTATATTATGATGTGAATTTTTAAGGTGTTACAAATTGGTATCAGAGCAATAGGTTAGAATACTTTGGGCTCGTGGGAAGTGACGTGTGTCACGATAGGGTTCTTAGGCCAAGATGGAATGCTTAAGATGCCTTGTGTGTTACGTGTTTTTATGTGATTATATGGATATGGGGTTAGACTCCTAGGATGTGTCTTTGTCCGTCGCATTCATCAAAACCCTCTTGGAAAGGCACTTGATCACTGTTCTTTCCTCTTGGAGGTCCTTGGATGCCATGGAATTAGCTAACAGGGGGGGAGTATAACTCATGGGTGCTTCTATGTGATTATTTGTGTACTTGTTTGGATTATTTGACGTGAAGGTTTATGAAGTTTATAAGGGAAGTGAGTGTGAGGATTGAGTATGGAGCACTTAGGTGCGAAAAGTTGCTATTAAATTTAACGTTGTCCTTATTTCTTCTAGATGTTCGTACGTGCAAGAGCTCGTAGTAGACCCCATCGAGGAGGTCAGAACGTCCCAACCAAACCTGAAATCCCTCCGCAAGAAGAGGGAGTGAGTCAAAACAATATACCTGTTCCACTGGCCTAGGGAGCTATGGGGGCCTTGGCTAGAGAAATAGCGGGGGCTCTACGAGGAGTCCATGGAAATATTGAGAGTCGAGCAAGCGGCTAGGACTATTGAAGGGGAAACAAGAGCTTCCTTTTTGAAAAATGAGTTTTTTCGTTCCAACCATGCCGAGTATGGTGGCGAACCCGATCCGATAAAAGCGGATAAGTGGTTGGAGCAAGTGGTCAAGTCCTTTGAGATTCTGGACATACGAGAAAATGAGTTGCGAGTAGCGTTGGTGGCCTAGCAGTTGAAGGGGGAGACCGGGCAGTGGTGAAAATCCGTTAAGCATAGGGTTGATCCTACTTGGGAAGCATTCGTGCAAGCTTTCCAAGACAAATTCCTCCCTCCCACAGCTAGGGAGCGATTGAGGAAGCAGTTCAAACAATTATTGCAGCTAGATACACCGGTGGCGGAGTTTGAGGCTAACTTCACTAGTCTATCCCATTTTGCACCCGAATTAGTAACAACAGAAGAGCGAAAGTGCCTCGAATTTGAGAAGAGGTTGAGGCCGAAAATCTTGATGAAGGTGGTTGGCAACATGATCCGTGATTACAACTATTTAGTTGAAGCCGCAGCTCATGTTGAGATCACTGTAGAGGCTGAAAAGGCAAGGCAAAGGTCAAAGAGAGCAGGACAGTCAGATACTAGGAATGACACAGGGTCTTCCAAGAGGTCCAGGGGCTCATCATCATCCTGGCAACCATCTCCACAATAAGTCAAATCTTCGAGTTATGAGACGGGCTGGAGTTCGGGAAACATGACCTGAATTACCGGTGCATGTTATAGATGTGGTCAGATGGGTCACAAGACTGCAGAGTACGGGCAGAAAGGTGGAGCACAGTCCCAACCTGTGCATTCACAAGGTCAACCTCAAAATAAGAGTCAGCCACAATCTTATTATCAAAGTGGACAACCTGGGCACTTGAAGAAGTTTTGTCTGCAGAATGTAGGGATTCCGGAAGTGGCAAGATCTAGACAATCTGGAGGTCTACAGATAGGTCAGGGGCAGAGACAACCATATCAACCAGCTCAATCAGCACAAGCATCTAGGACAGTTCAAGGGGCCACATCTGCTCAATCCACACAACAAGCTTATGTTCCGAGAGGCGATGTAGGGGAGCAGAGGTCGCAGGGAAGAGTGTACGCTATTACCACTTCAGAGCCAGCTACGAGGCCATCAGTTGTGAGAGGTACATTTCTCATCTTCAATACTTGGGCTAAGGTGTTGATTGACACTAGGGCATCGCATTCATTTATTTCCACATCATTTGCATCATTATTGGGGTTAGAGAGTAAACAACTGTAGGCTTCACTTACGGTGGAATCACCGGTAGAAGGAAGGGTCACTCTAACTCGGGGATGTCAGGGGTGTGTAATTGAAGTGGCAGGTCAACAGCTTCCGTTTAATTTTGTATTGTTGGAAATGTCGGGTTTTGATGTTATCCTCAGGATGGATTGGCTGGTCACATACCGGGTGACAATAGATTGCCATCGGGAGAGGGTTACGGTGTGTACTGCAAGTGGGGATTGTTTCACGTTTCTGGGGGATAGGCATGATAGATCCTTACCCTCCTCTTACTACCCATGTGGCCGGGGTCAATTTAATTCCCTCTTAGCAACCCTTTGGGATAACGGAAGTGATGTAGTTTGGGATGAATTTCCAAGGGTAGTGCGTGAATATCTCGACGTCTTTCCTGAAGATCTTAGGGAGTTGCCCCCTCATCGGGAGGTAGAGTTCACCATAGACTTGTTTCCGGGTATGGTACCTATCTCATTGTCGCCATATAGATTTGCCCCAGCTGAATTAGTGGTTCTGAAGGAACAGTTGCAAGAGTTACTTAGCAAGGGCTTTATACGCCCTAGCACGTCACCTTGGGGAGCCTCGGCCTTGTTTGCCAAGAAGAATGATGGATCTTTGAGATTGTGTATAGACTACCGTAAATTGAATCAAGCCACGGTTAAGAATAAATACCCATTGACTATAATAGATGATCTTTTTGACCAACTTAAGGGCTCTCATTGTTTCTCCAAGATAGATTTAAGGTCGGGTTATCACCAAAATCGGGTTAGAGAAGAGGACATCCCCAAAACTGCCTTTCGTACTCGATATGGGCATTACGAGTTCTTGGTTATGCCTTTTGGATTGACCAACGCCCCAGCTATGTTCATGGACCTAATGAATAGAATCTTTCAAAAATTCCTTGACAAATTTGTGGTTGTCTTTGTAGATGATATTCTTATCTATTCACCTTCTGACGAAGAGCATGAAGGGCATCTGCGTTCGATCTTACAAGTTCTTAGGGAGCACCGACTATATGCTAAATATGAGAAGTGTGAATCTTGGCTTACAAAAGTGAAGTTCTTGGGTCACGTAGTTTCGGGAGATGGAGTTATGGTGGATTATTCGAAAATAGAAGCTATGCTAAATTGGGAGCCTCCTAAGAATGCCTCAGAAATTCGTAGCTTTCTGGGTTTAGCCGGTTACTATCGCCAATTTGTAAGGAATTTTTCTTCCTTAGCGTCACCATTAACCAGGTTGACCCGTAAGGGAATAAAATTTGTTTGAAGTGAAACATGTGAGAATTCCTTTCAAGAATTAAAGTTTAGATTGACCACCGCTCCAATCTTTATCATTCTGAAACGAAGGTTAGGTTATACGCTGTATTGTGATGCCTCTAGAGAGGGATTGGGATGTGTTCTAATGCAAGAGGGAAGGGAGGTAGCATATGGCTCGCGCCAACTGAAAACTCATGAAAGAAACTACCCGACTCATGACCTGGAACTTGACGCTGTAGTTTTTGCTTTGAAGTTGTAGAGACACTACCTCTATGGTGAAAAATTTGAAGTCTTCTCTGACCACAAAAGCCTTAAATACTTATTCTTCCAGAAAGACTTAAACCTACGTCAACGAAGATGGATGGAGTTCCTAGAGGACTATGACTTTGAGATACACTATCACCCCGATAAGGCCAATGTCGTAGCGGATGCCTTGAGTAGAAAGTCGGTGAGTATGATGGCCAATTTAGCAATGAATTAATGGAAGATGATGGGAGAAGCCAATGAGTTCGCCTCGCAGCTCGGTGAGTTTCCGGGACAGGCCACCCTCTTTACCACCATAGCACAGCCAACCCTTGTTGCAAGGGTAATTAAAGCACAACTGGGTGATCCGGAGGCAGAGGCCATAAAAGGGAGGATTCATCACGGGAAGGAGGATAGAGGTTTAAATATTCATGAAGACTCTAGTATTCGCTACCTCGACTGGTTGTTCGTACCTGAATCCATGAGAAATGAAGTTTTGAAGGACTTCCATCATTCCCATCTTGTTGTGCACCCTGAGGGCACCAAAATGTATCATGACCTAAGCTGCCAATTTTGGTGGAGGGGTATAAAGAAAGATGTAGCCTCTTTTGTGTCCAAATGTTTGACATGTCAACAAGTTAAGGCGGAACACCAAAGACCGACTGGATTATTGCAACCCCTTCCAATTGTTGAATGGAAGTGGGAATACACCAACATGGATTTTGTTTCTGGTCTCCCTAGGACTCAAAGAAGTACCGATACGGTGTGGGTGATTGTTGACAAACTCACGAATTCGGCTCATTTCCTCACTATGAGTATGGGAGACTCCATAGAAGTTTTAGCTGAACTTTATGTTCGTGAGATTGTTCACCTCCATGGAGTACCAGTAAGTATAGTGTTAGACAGAGACCCTCGCTTTACAGCCAGGTTATGGCAAGGTCTTCAAAGTGCCTTAGGAACTCAATTAAACTTTAGCACTGCATACCACCCACAGACCGACAGACAATCCGAACGTGTTATCCAGATTTTAGAAGATATGTTGAGGGCTTGTTCATTAGATTTTAAAGGGTCATGGGAGAAACATCTACCCTCAGTTGAATTCGCGTATAATAATAGCTTTCAAGCAAGTATTGGGATGGCACCTTTCGAGGCATTGTATGGTCGTCCGTGTAAATCACCGTTGTATTGGACTGAAGTAGGAGATTCACTTTTGTTAGGCCCCGGATCTAGTCCGTGAAACTACCAGGAAAGTAGCCCTCATTCGGAAAAGGTTAGTTATCGCTCAAAGCCAGCAAAAGAGCTATGCAGACAAGAGAAGGCAACCCTTGTTCTTCGAAGTCGGTGATCATGTATTCTTGAAGATCTCCCCTAGGAAGGGCTTAATGAGGTTTGGCCGAAGTGGAAAGTTATCGCCAAGATTATTGGTCCTTTTGATATCATCAAACGGATTGGAGAAGTGGCGTACCGTCTTGCATTACCACCCCAGCTTTTAGGAGTCCATGATGTGTTTCATGTGTCTATGCTTCGTAAATATGAAGCCGACCCCTCTCACTTGTTAGATTGGACGGAAATTGAGGTAAACGATGATGTGTCTTACGAAGAGAAACCAATCCAAATTCTTGATGCACGAGAACAAGTACTGAGAGGCAAAACAATCCCTCTAGTTAAGGTGTTGTGGCATTATCATGGCCTGGAGGAAGCGACATGGGAACGAGAAGCCGAAGTCCGCGAGAAATATCCTGAATTGTTCTCAAATTTGTAATGCATTAATTTCCTTACTTTTCTTGAGTATTTAATGAAATTAAATATGAGCTATAAGTTATTAGTGTTTCCTTTGTTTTCGAGCTTGAGTTTGAAATGATATCATGTCTAGATTGGATATAGTGGTGGACTTACGAGTGTATAGTATTGCTTTGAATTGTGGTTGTGTTGGAAGTAAGCCAATTTCCAATTGTTTCCTATTATTAGTTAGGTGTTCAGGTGGAGGTGTATATATGCATGTGTGTTGTCTATTGGTGGAATGGTTAAAGATTGATGAGTGGTGCAACGAAGATGGTAGAAAGCTAGAATATACGTATATATATATATATATATTTGTTTTGTTGATGTTGTTTTATGTTACATCAGGAGGGAGGTGGAGAACAATTTCGAGGGCGAAATTTCTTAAGGGGGAGAGATTGTGACATTTTGTTTTCAGGGCCGCTCAAGCGGGGAAAACCGCCGCTCGAGCATAGAATTGTTACTCCCAGCATTTTGTTGCATTGCAGATGTGTCTGCTCGAGCGTGGGATGTCTCGCTTGAGCATGAAATGTTAGCATCCAGTAGTTTCACTATAGCGCTGCAAAAATTTCTAAGGGTTCTCTTTCTCCGCTCGAGCGAGGAAGTTGTCGCTCGAGCAAGCCTTCTTGTCACGCTCCGTATTTTATTACTCGGATAACATTGTCAATATTCATTAATTAAGGCCATTTACAAATAATATTTCATCCTTGGATGCAATGATAAATAATTAAATATACATATTCCCTCTCGTTATACAATAATGACATTTACATACAAATAAAAAAACTGCCCTAAGGCTTACAATAAAAGAGAGGTCACTACTCTTTACAAAAAATAGCACACAACCCAAATAAAGAGTAGTAGTACAATCCATCACTACACTACACTTATGAAATGGTAAGATCCATTGTTTGATCTTCAAATACGAAAAGCATTCCCTGTACACATGTACAGGCAGGGGGTGAGCAACCACTAGCTTACCAAACAATCTCATATTAAAACATTAGAAGATATGCGGGTACCAAAATACTCATACATATACGTGAAATCATATGATTTTATTACATAATATCTTAAATCCAATTTATTTAATTAACTACAACAAGTTAACTTAAACAAATAAACATGTTTCAATAGCAACAAGACATCCTTTTCAATTCATTCAATTATCTCATTATCAATTGAATTAAATAATTAAACAATTCATCATATACAATCTTCTGAGATGAATGCATATACCATGTCATGCTCAAAATATTTTTCTCATCTTTTGAAAATCTTACACACAATGCCATTTTGAAAACACATTAATCCAACAATTTCAATAAAATTCCAAGATAGTAAATACGACTCAAGTAATCCCTAGGTTGGTGTCTGCAAGTAGACTTTACAAGTACTACTAATTTGTCATTTTTACCAGTCTTAACTGGAAGGCTTGACACTTGTAATCTGTCATTTTTACCAGTATTAACTGGAAGGCTCGACACCTATCCGTGCGGGTTTCTGGTCTTTCACCATGAACACTCAGGCCAACTTAACCAATATCAAACTACACCCCCATCCGGACTTATCAACGTATTTACCCAAAACAAATCCAAATGATCTTGTTTCTCAAAAACAATTTCTTTCTCAAAACAATAGTTTTCAATTGCAATTCAAAATCCATGATAACAATGAAATGGAATGGCAATGCAATGTGTAACAATGCATTAAGATAGTTCCAATCTCAATTCCACTACACAATGTTCCATTGTGATCAAATTTCATATCTATATCAATGTAATATCATGATACAATTCCAAGAGATAATGTAATAATGTCAATGTTCATGTATGTACCACAAGTAAATCAACAACTTCTAACTTAGTCTTTTCAAGACAATTCAACAATATCCTTTTCAAGACAAACTTCCAAAATCAAACATTTTCTTACCATTCCAAGAATCTTCTCATTTAAATACCAACATGGTAATCCTCTACCGGTTACCAAAAACCAAAACTTTTAAACAATAGTTTCATCAATAGCAATAATAGATAACACCAAAGCGGGTTCAAGGTTTCATAAATTTCAAACTCACATAATTTATCAATAAAATGAAATTATAATCTTTCCAAAACTCATCCCCTTCCCAAACATTAAATAGAATCAAATTTTCATTTTTCTCATACAAGTAAAATCTCGGGATTTTCAAGTTCAATCATAATTCTTAATAAGCATAAGTGAGTATTCCAGCACTTAATCAATTATATCAAAATCTTCTCTTAACTATAATTATAAAATATAACACGAGTGTTCACTTTCAAATTTTCAACATCCACCCCATCGAATTTAAACCAAGGAAAAATAATAAATAAATAAAAGTTTTGATAACTCATCTTTTGTCTTAATCCAATTCATCCATTTGCTCCAAATGAGCTAAAATCACATTCTATTCTTTTCTTGTCAAAAACCGCCAAACAATTCAAATATCTCATAAAAATTTTGAAGTATGAAATTATTATTATAACATTACTCAACTAGTAAAACTAGGAACCCAATACCATACCACATCAACTTAATCTCGCTTATTTCTCCAAATCTCATACTTGGTCAACTTCGTCACTTTTAATCTCATAATATTAAAGTTATGAATTAAAAACCCAATAACACCCCCTTTAACTACAAAGGATTTAAAATATTAACCAAATTAATTTAATTCATCAAATTAGTAAGTTCACTATGTTCACCATCTTCCAAATTAATAACACTAACTTAACATTCTACACAATATTCTTCAATATCAATTTATTTTTCTCAAAAAATAAATTCCAAATCAAAGATAAAAAAAAATATTTCAAATTTATATTTCTCAAAATAAATCATCTAATCATAATATGATGTAGATACAATCCATACATCTTTTCAATTTTATTTTCATATTTGTTTTACAAAATTATCAACACAAAATGATTTTTTCAAATCAATCTCAAAATACCAACATCCTTAACATTTCAATATTATTTTTCTCCCAAAAATTACCAAACAAAAATCTAAATATATATATATATATATGCAATACCTCTTAAAATGACATATTTTCTCAAAATAACCCTAACATAGTTTTAATGTAAAAATATGAAGAAAGTCCCTACCTCAAATAATAAAGAAGAGCAGATCTGGAAAGCACATCATGTCCGATCATGAATCCGAGACTACCATTACGAAGATCACGACGAGCTCTCCAACTTTCATATACATCACTTTGGCAAAATCTCACTCTAAAGATTCTCATTTCAAGCTCAAAGATTGAGCATCAATGGAGAAATAGAGAGAGAGAGAGAGAGAGAGAGAGAGAGAGAGGCTGAACCCTCTGTCAATTCCCACTAAACAAAATGAAAAGAAAACCAAAGGAAAAGAATGAAGGGACAAGGGAAAAAATAGAGAAGCAACCCCACGTGGGTTTACTTTCTCAATGATGGGTTTTTCAAAAAAAAAATAATAATTTAATTTTTGTTATAATATCTCAGAATTTTATAATATAAATTATAAAATAATATAATTTTTCTCACCACCAAATATAACATTTTTGTACACCAAAAAATATAATATTTTGCTCATTGCACAATACATACATATTTCATTCTTTATAAAATATATAATTTTTCAACATATGGTACGCATCATAAATTCAAATTTTAAATATTTATTATAACCCTATATAATAAATAATAACAACTTCCAAGGTGGTTACTACCAATCATATAATTAAAAAGGACCAAACAATTAAACATGAGTCACAACAAATTCAAATTAAATTGAATCTAAATCATGGGTCTCACCCATAAGTTAAACATGGTCCAATTATATACCAAAATAGGCCCAATAAATTTATCTCAAATCATAGTCCGAACACCCAAAACTCAATTTCAAATTCTGTTATAAATTAAACGGAACACCAATCAGTCCGTGAATTTTCATAACATAAATACTCATCATTAAATTCTGAAATTTTTATCCAACGTGCTAGACTCATATGGGAACAACATATAAAAATTTCATAATTTTCTGAGATCGGAAACTATTTTTAAAAAAATACAAAACCAAACTGTTTTCGCACAGAATTTACACAACAATCAAATTCGAAAATTTGCTCAATTAAATAATGCACTGACTATATAAAAAAAAAATTTGGGGTCATTACACTTCTTGATCGTGTCTGGACGCTTGAGTGTAAAAAGCCACGTTCGAGCGGGGAACACGATATCAGCTTTTTAAATATGGTGATTCTAGATCATTCTCTCATCTCTCTTATTCTATCTTCCATCCCCTCTTTCTCTCTCTATGAAACCCTAGATTTCTACCACCAAATACCTCTCACACCTTTGAAATCCACCCAAAATCATTTGCTAGGGCGAAGAACACCTGAAGATTAACATTATTTACCGATTGGATTGTGGGTTTGCGATAGATTCGTAGAAGGGGCTTGGATTTTGGCTTAATAGTTGAGGTAGGGATACATTTACCCTTGTATGTTTTCATTATTGAAGAGATTTCATGGTATTGTGTGTGATTTGTGAATTAGTTGAAGGTTTTGTTGGATTAAACCCTCACTTCACATGTAAACCCATTTGCTTGACATTTTGTTTGAAATCCCTCAAATCTTTCTTTAAATATAAATGTAAATGTGATTAAAATCTAGATTGATGACAAAGTATAGAAACCCCCTAATTAGGTAAAACCTTAGGTTTCCAAATTTTAGTTGAAAATACTAAATTCAATGGAATTTCTCTTGATTCATGAAACTTTGTGAACAATGGAGAGATAGAAAGGTGGATATTGATGTAATCAAAGGAATTGTGGCTTGAATGTTAATGTTCCTTAAGTTTTATATGATGTTTATCTATGGTGATGTTTGATGTTTGATGGTGGGATTGAGATGTGATATAATTGTTGAGCATGCATGAGTCCAAGTGTGAGTCGGTTTTGTGTAAGTGTGGTGTGGTGTTGGTACCCTAGCGGAGAATTTAAAAGGTGCCCAAATGCCCTGTTTAGGCTTATCACTGGACGAATGTGGGAAAGTGTTTTGGGGTGTCCACACAGCCCCGCCGTATAATAGCCGGCAAAAGTGGAAAAACGGATGGTTTTCCTTAGGGTGCCCACTTCCCCGTTGTATAATAGCCGGTAAATGTGGGGGTTGTTTTCTAAAAGTAAAGGTAAAGGTTGTTCTTTATTGGACTCATGTAGGTGAATGTGTGACATGATTTTCATGGTTGTGGATGTTTAATAGTTGTACATGAAGATGTGAATTACAATTGTCTGTGTTATATTATTGCGGTTCATTGTGAATGGATGATGAATTTTATTGCTTTGTTTTATCACATAAATGCCATCATCTCGTTCAAATGATTAGATACTTGGATAAATATATTCCTATTGGGCATATAGCTCAACCCTAATTTATTTTTCAGGAATTGACGAAGTTCAGCGCCATTGAAGGATTGGTCCAATGCGCTCGCTCCATTTTCTTTTTGGGAATACTTGAAGTTAAGGATATTTTGGTTGTTTCCTTTTTAAATTATGGGATTTTGTAACAGAACTACTGTAGGTATTTTGTAATGTTGAATGCCCAAGGGGCTTATGTTTTGTTGAGTCATCTAGTTCCTTGAACTGATAAACGATATTGAGCATCGTGGGAATGTATCTATTAAATTGTAATCAATTAAATATTAGTTCAATGAGAAAGATGACCTTTTGAGATTAAATGATCATGTTGTTGATGTATATTATGGTTTGAATTTTCAAGGTGTTACAGCGAGTGACGCACGTGCGAGAGACACTAAGTCCGAAAATTTGCTTTTTCTTCTTTCCTTGGGCTAAGTGTATATCATTTTATACACCTCTCTCTCTCTCTCTCTCTCTCTCTCTCTCTAAAAACCCTTTTCTCCTTCTTCTCTCTACATTTCCTACATCAAGACTCACTAAATCTTTGATTTCTCAAAATCCATAAACATTTTGACCCTTGTCTCTTCATCAAAGTTGGAAAACTCTTCGAGGGCTTCGTTGTGTTCGGTGGAGATCGGATCTCAACACCGTCAAAATTAGGGCTTTCATCTATTTTCTTTCAACAAGATTGAGGTAGGGACTTTTTTGAGTTATATATACATTTTTGCAAGGTTGATGTTGATTTTGGAGTTTTCTTGATGATATTAGGAAAGTTTTGATTTTTGGCTCAAGAATGATAGGATCTTCAAAAGTGGGTTTAAATCTCAATTTTCTAAGTAAATCCTTGTGGGTTTCAACTTCATTGTGTGAGAAAAGATGTTTTGTGTGAGTGTCCTTTTAATAAGGTGAAGAGATACCTATTTTTTTGCCAAAACACCAAAATTTATGATTTTTTTTTTTTTTTGGAAAAGGGTTAAGGGTCTATGAAATTAGTCAATTTGTTGATATGTTACAATGGAATAATGAAATAGAAAATATCTTTTGCCATCTGTGAAAATGATGAAATTCATGGAATGTGTGAACTATGGAGATGGAAACTTATAGTTGAAATTATAGACAAACTCATGAAGTAACAAATTGTTGAATTAACATGAAATGTGAAATTTGTTCATTTGTTGATGGATTTAAATAAAAATGTGATTATCATGCAAGTTAGTATTGAAAGAGGAGTGGAAATTTTGATTGTGATGAATTATCATTGAGATATTTGAAGATGGAGAAATGTTATGTAGTAATGATAATTATTGCATTGTATATTCATTCAATTGATTATGACGCATTTTAAAGTTGAGCTTGGGAAACTTTTGCATTAAGAAAAGTAAGTTTGCGAATGAATTTATTGAAATGTTTTGGGATAAATACGTTGGCAAGTCCAGATAGGAGGTGTAGATGAAATTAATTAAGTTGGCCTGAGTATCCGGGGTGAAAGACCGAAAACACGCGCTGAGGAGGTACCACTTTCCTTCTGGTTAGCAACCGGTAAAGTGGGTTTTGGTAGTACTAGTTATGCTTACTTGCAGACACCAACCTAAGGATTACCTAAGTCGTATTTACCGCCCCTTTGAATCAAATTGTAATTTATGAATTGTTGAGATTTCAAGTTATCACTGAGCATAATGGTTTATTTCAAAAGATGTAGATGTAATCTTCTTTCAAAAGGGCATAACATTGCATGTGCATTTCATTTTTGGGAAGCTTGCATAAAATGTATATACTTTGTTAAGAATCCTCTACTGGGCTTTATGCTCACCCCTATGGGATTTTGGTGTAGGAAAAGACGTGGTGATCTCGCCAAGTTAGGAAGTGAACATATGTGTTGGGAGCATAGGGCTCTTATTTTTGTTGTGGTGTATTTTGTTAGCCAAGGGCTATAACTGTTTGGGTCTGAGAGACCATTTTTGTGTAACCGGGCTTAAGCCTTAGAATTTGTAAGCCCTTAAGGGCATTTTATTTACTTTTGAATTTGATGTTCTACATGCTATAGATTCATGTATTTGATATCATTGAATGTATAATTCGCATGTGGAACTATTTTGTACAAACTTTAATGATCTATTATGTAAAGGTTGAAGAATTACACACTTTCTTCTAATGAATGTTGGTTGATATACTTATATAATGTTATAAATTTTCGAAATGTTACACTGTGTGAGTTGAACGCTAGATTTGGAAACGTTACACCCATAATTTGTTATTCCCCAAATAACATTATAAAACACCCAAAAAACCCTAGAAAATCATGGAAACCCCTTTCCATCAAATTTACAGAGGCGAAGCAGCATGGGCACTAGGACATCTTGAAGTGTGATTAACATTGAGGATGTAACGTCGGCGATTTAAAATTAATTTGTCAATGGCATCGTTGATCATGTGTTAGTGCGATGACAACAAGTATGGGTGTCTTCGATGTTAGTTTGGTTGTTTGTGGAATAATACGACATCAAGGTTGATGCTCGAAATGGGTTTTTGTTTAATTGGTGTGTCGTGTGGGGTTTTAGGTAATCTTGTTCACGTCGTAGGTTTGGGGTTACCATTGATTGCAAATGCGATATTGTGCATGTTTGTAATGTGACAGACATATGGTTTTGTTAGTTAATGTTGTAATATTTTCATGGGTTTAGGGGTTACCAGTGATTGCAAATGTGATATTGTGCATGTATGTAATGTAACAGACGCATGGTGTTGTGGCTAATGTTTGTATGATTTGGTGTGTATTTTGTAATGTTAGGGGCTAGTAGGAGGATGTATGCCTGAAAGTGTTAGTGGGGTTTGGTGGTAGTAGGGGGTAGTGGCTGCTAATTGTCGGGGATTATCGAACTGTGTCGATATTATGTTATGTGGTTGGTGGTTGGTGTTTGGTGCTAATGTTATAGAGTGTTAGTGGGAGGCTTAATGGTATGGCAATGTGGCTCTAGGCTGATATTATATAAGTAAATGTGAACGTTACAACCCACACACCTCCCTGGAAAAATGCAAATGATTTAACATCAATAATGTAAGACCAAGTAGGTAACACCAATAATCCCTATAATCACTCTACGAAATCCCTAAAAAAAATAGAAATGTTAAACCATACCTTATTCACATACACTCAATCCCAAAAAAAAATCAAAAACATAATCACGATAAGAGGTAAACAAGTAAACTCAAATATTACTAAATCAAATCAATAGTACATATTACAAATAAAAAGGACTATTTAGTTTATAAAAAAATATGTAAAACTAAATAGACTAACATTTCCCCAAATGGGATTTATGAGTAATTTTTCCTTTTATCAAATCACTCAATTATTAATCTCTTTAGATTTATAAAATGTTCTAATTTTGAATTTAATCATACATGTTACAATCTTATTTCTCTAATCATATGGACGAGCATGGCGTGTACTCACCACTTACATATGTATATGTACATATAAATAACAAATAAAAAAAGAAAATTTTATATTTAAAATATATATAATCATTGTAATAAATGATATATATATATATATATATATATTTGGGTGTGTTTAAAAGATATTTGAATATGATTTTTAATTATTTTGAAATAATATGAATTCCAAGCTCAACCATCAGCAATAGTGATAGAATGAAACATAGTCTTGGAATTTTGACGTTCTTCAAACAATTTCTAAGTCAAGGTCCATATAGATGTGTCAATTTTAATTACTCGCAAGTACATAAATCTTACAATAATGTAGTTTAATGAAGGTAAGGTCGAACTCACAATGACTTTAGTATGATTTTTATAAAAACTAATCAATTTTAAATTGAATAAATCCTAATTTAATGAACAAATTTTGGTGTGATTGTTATTAACTCTAAAGATATAATAAAAAAATAATTAAATAAACAGATAAATAGTTAAATAGAAGAATAAATTAAATAGATAAATAAAATTAAGGTTTCAGAATCCACACTCAAACAAACATAATAATTAATAACATAATCTTAATAGTTTTTTTAAATTTCTTTACAATAATATAGAAATCAATCTCAATTATTATGGAAAATAAGACCGTTAAGTTTTTTTAAAATAGTAATTTTATTTATGTTTTTTCTCATCTAAAAGTTCAAAATCAAATTATCTAATGCATTTACTTATAACAAATCACAATATATATTCAATATTAGAATTTAATAAGATAATAATCAAGACAAACCAATTAATCAGTAAATTTCAAATCATTAAAAAAACTTGATTAAATTCATATTCAAAATTCACTAAATTAATAACAAAGAGGCAAGAGGGATTAATTATTTAAATCACAATTTAAAAAAATACAATCAGATAATATAAATAATTAGTACAAAGCATAAGATTTCATCATCAACTTTAATTATTAGTTTAGTTACACATCATGAAGGAAATAATCAAAACCAGAAATAATCAAAACCATAAACAATTAATTATAAAACTTACAAGTATTAAAAAAAAATAGCAGTAAAACCCTAGCCGTCGTTTTGCTTCTCTTCTTTCTCTCTCAAAAGTTTCCCCTAAATAATTAAAGTTACATATATTTATAGAAGAGAAAACCTAAACCCTAATAATAATAAACTATTATTAAATAAAAAATACAATTTCTAATAACAAAAATGTTTAAGAGTATTAAAAGTAGAGCTCTACTTATGTGGCAGTGAGCCTCATTCATAAATAATTTGATGCATATATCTTGTTTTTTTTTTTTTTTTTTGCTCCATACCATATCATTAAAATCATTGTTAAAATTTCAAATTTAGAGCTACGAATCACAATTCTCCCAACAATAAAAACTTGTTATCCCGTACAGGCTACGGCAGATTTGGGAAATAATCTAGCGCTTCGTGGCATTGATACAATTGAGACCTACTCACAATTGCCAACCAAGTTAGCCACAAGATGATATCATTGTGCTCCCATTTATTTATTTTTCTTCTTTCATGCAAATTCCAATTTTCTTCCACTACGCCAAAACAGAGTATTATCGGCGATTTTCGTTACCGTCGTTAAAGATACTATTAACAGCGGTAACGAAACCACCGTTAATACCACCGTAAAAAAAACTGCCGCTAAAGTACCTTTAACGGCGGTAATGAAACCACCGTTAAAAAAACCGCCGCTAAAGCCCTCTCATTATCGCCGTTAATGACGACGGTCTTTTCCGGCAGAGCTCCGGCGGAACTCCGGCGAGTGGTGACCACGCGCAGCCAGAGGTTGAACATAACCATCTACAATAAAGCAAAAATAATGTTTAAATATTTATTTAGGAAATATACATCATATAGAGTGGCTGTGGTGGAGTGGTTGGTGTACATGGATTAGAGGTCAAGGGTTCAAGACTTGGGGGGAGCAAGAAGAGAGAACTATTTTTTAAAAAATTTGAAGCTATTTACGGTAGTAAAGAATCGCCGTTTTTAGTCCTATATTACTGCCATTTTTAGTCGACTTTTAACGACGGTAATTTACCCTTTTACGACGGTTGTACCTTTTCCGACACGAGTATAAACGGCGGTTGTAATTACCGCCGTTAAAGACTTTAACGATGGTTTTACATCCTTTAACGGCGGTAAAAAACCGCCGCTAAAGCCCAATTTTTGCGTAGTGTTCATCTAAGAGCATTTTTCCACTAAACTTGTAGAATATCTAAAAACATGAAACTAAACTCTAAAAACATGAAACTAAACCTAACCAGTAGGGATATAATTGGTTCGGTACAATCCGTATTTAGGTAAAAAAATTTATCAAATTGATAATATCAGTTTTATTATTTTGAGTATCAATAGAGATCGTTTCTCGTGTTAAACGCACTGAACCGAACCGAACTGATTGAAACGATTTTGTTCGATGCGATTTAATCAGTCTAGGATCTTTCAAACTTTAGTCATTTTTTATATAGCAACTAATATATGTAAAAACATTGAATTAGTTATTTGTCCACTATTTGAAACATATCCAATCCATCAATTTAATAAAGTATAATACTATATGCATCAATTAGTGTATTAGCTAGTGTACCAATTGATGATGTGACATAATTTAAGAGTTTTTTATATTTATAATGTTATTAATGAGTGGGGGCAATAATAATGTCATAACTAATGTTGATACATTAGTTGGTACACTAATTGGTATATGTAGCACCAATTTTTAATAAATATTTTTTAATTCTTAGATTAACAAAAATACGAACAAAAATAATAATAATAAATACTAAGGCTTTAAAAATAATAAGTTATAATTAAGATTATATATAATAAAATTTATTAGCTTAGGTTATAGAGATGATAAGATTAATTAATTGAGGTTAATAATTTATTATACTTATTAATATCATTATATTATTGGAGTATATAAATTATATATACAATATATATTGAAGCGGTCGGTTTTAGTTTAATTTGATGCATAAGGTGTTTAAACCGATACCGAATCGAAACCGAAAAAATTCAAATTAAAAAACCGCACAAATTGATTATTGTTAAGAAAAAAAGACCAAATATGATTGATTCGGTCCAATTCAATCGGTTTAGTTATTTTTTTTATTTTTCTTACATCCCTACTAATCAGATAAAATACTATATAAAATAGGTCTAACAAAGCATAAATTAAGATTATAAAATATACATTATAATGGACATATCAATATCCCTAACATTTTTATCAATTTTTTGTTTTTTATTTATAATTTCTACTAATTGTAGCATAAGTATTTGCGGCTGGGCGAAGAGGAGAATCAAAAGCATATAAACTTTATCCAATTGAGTTTCTCAATTGTTCATGATTTCTTGCTTTGCTAGCCTTTAAAAAAAAATACAAAAACCAAATGATATTGGAAAGCACAGACCTTGTTTATAAATGTGTAATAGTTTCCCATTGCCCAAATAATCCGGACGAATGGTAGAAAAATCTTTAAAAATTTTTGATGATCAGTAGCGGCTCCAATCAGTCTCTGCAAATATTGCTCCAACTTATCCCGTAAATGGATCAGATTCGGGTTGGATTTAGAAGGATCCATTCTGATCTGATCTGATCCTATTAAATGTGATTATCCAAATCTGCTAATGAGCCATCTGAATCCAATTATCCAGCCCAAAAATCTGATCCGATCCATTAAATTTTTTTATTTTGTTATTTTTAAATTAAACCCATTACCAAAGGCTGCTTAATAAACAAATCAAATTAAGTATTCTCTGGAAGAAAGAATTGAGTTTGATACAACAACAATTTCTTTTTTCTTCCTCTCAAACCAATACCAGATATAATTTCCAAATGGGTTTCTGACCTATATTAGTGGGTTGTCAACAAATTCAAAGGAAAATCAAGGAAGGATGAGAATTCCAACCTCAAAATCAGCAAAGTTGAAACTACATTCAACTTAATTTACAACTCGAGAACTGAAGTCGAAACAAATCTCACATAAAATATAATACGTAGCAAACAAATAAAAACAAGAAACATAAGCCAACCTCCTGATCTCAATTCGAATTTCAATCCCAAATCTCGCTTTGACCCTTACAATCTGGAGGCTCAATAATCAGTCTTCAATGTTGGTCGAGGCTCAAAAATGATTTGGATATCTAATATAGTTGAGATTCAATACGGACACTATAGAGTCTTCCACATGAATCTATGAGACTCCAAAAAGTTTTAGTGAAATTCAAAAAATTCTAGAACATTCTAGAAGAATTCAGAACATTAGATAAGTTTGGAGAAATCTAGACCAATCTAGTGTTAGGGAAAATATATGATTCTCCATTAGTAAATCAATCAATGAGAATAAAAACTAATACGGAAAAATTAAATCAATAACAATACAAGAATTTTACATGATTCCCTCAATGTGGGGTACATCTACGGGATCGAAATTCGATTCCACTATCAATCATAAAGTTTTCAAACGATTACAAACGAGAAATGAATGGTCTTACAAAATGATTACAAACGAAAAACGAATGGTCTTACAAACCACCCTTAGTTGAATTCCAAATAATCACAAATAAATAAGAGGAAAGACATCATTAAATAGATAAATAAAAGTCTTCGAAACCAAGATTAAAGAAGACTCAAAATAACGAACCAAATCAATTTCAAAGTAGAGCCGAAACCAAAAAATACAAAGCACCGAATTGAATTTATATCAAATAAACTGTTGTTCCACAGCAAAACCCCACCTAATTGATTTTCTATTGTTTCTATGGCAGCCGCACTCTATCATAACAATATATATAGATATTATTGATTCTTGGATTTTATTCTAAAAATCCTAACTGTTGCCAAACTGAATTAGGCCTTTAAAAATTTGAAATAATATATTAAAAATATATTATAATTAATACCAAATCAAATTAAATTCTTTTAATAAACCAATTAAGTCTCATACTCCAATAAGGAAGTATACCCAACAATTCTTCCCTTACCAACTTAGGTGGAGATATCAATCATACCCACTAAAGTTCGACACTTTAGATATTTGTCCCTCGACAAAGTCTTAGTCAACAAATCCGAAATATTACCATCCATGTGAACCTTTTCGAATTATAACAATTTTGAATCTAACACATCACGAATCTAATGATATCTTATATTAATGTATTTCGATCTCGAATGAAAAGTAGAATTTTTACTCAAATGAATAGTACTTTGACTATCACAATAAGACACGTACCTTTCTTGCTTCAAACCCAACTCTTGCAAAATTTTCTTCAACCATAACTCTTCTTTGCAAGCTTCCATAATGGCAATAAATTTAGCTTCGGTAGTTGATAGAGCAATACATTTTTATAATTTAGATTGTCATACCACAGCCCCCCCTGCAAATGTTATCACATACCCCGAAGTAGATTTCTTAGAATCAACATCACCGGCCATGTCAGAATCTGTGAACCCATCAAACATCGACTTACTATCCCCAAAACACAAACACACCTTCAAAGTCCCTCGAAGATACCTTAGAATTCATTTTATCGCTGCCCAATGTTCTTTACCTGGATTAGAGAGAAAATGACTCACCACACCAACGGCGTAAACAATATCTGGCCTTGTACAAACTATGGTGTACATCAAAGAACCAACCACTGAAGCATAAGGAATTTTCAACATCTCTTCTTTGTCTTTCTCACTTGTAGGACATTGATTCGAACTAAGCTTAAAGTGTCCCACAAGTGGACAACCAACTGACTTTGCCTTATCCATGTTGAACCTCTCAAGAACTTTTTCAATGTAGGTTTCTTGAGACAACCAAATTAGCCCCTTTTTGCGATCACGAACATTTTTTCATACTAAGTATTTGCTTTGCTAACCCCAAATCTTTCATAGCAAAAGACTTGCTCAACTCCAATTTCAACCTGTTAATCATAGAGTAATCTTAACCCATAATTAACATGTCATCAACATAAAGCAAAAGAATAATAAATTTACCATCTGGGAAATTTTTCACAAACACACAATGGTCCAAAGTGGTTTTAGAAAAACCATTATTCATCATGAAAGAGTCAAATTTTTTTGTACCATTGTCGTGGGGCTTGCTTGACGCCATACAAACTTTTCTTCAATTTGCAAACAAATTTCTCTTTCTCTTTCTCTTTCTCTTTCTCTACAAAACCTTCCAGTTGTTCCATATAAATTTCTTCTTCAAGGTCACCATAAACAAATGCGGTCTTCACATCAAGTTGCTTAACTTCAAGGTTCATACTTGCGCCCATGCCAATTACAACCCAAATAGAAGACATTTTCACAACCGGCGAGAAAATCTCATCAAAGTCAATACCTTTCTTTTGCCCAAAGTCATTCACAACAAGATGTGCTTTGTACCTCAGATTCTTGCCATCATTTTTCAATTTGAAGACCCACTTATTTTTTAAAATTTTCCTCTCCTTAGGCAACTTCACTAAATCATAAGGGTGATTTTCAAGAAAGGAATTCATCTCCTCTTCCATGGCCTTTTTCCAATCATCTTTCTTTGCATGCTCAATTGCTTCTTGGTAGCTCTCAGGCTTCCCTTGATCGGAAATCAACACAAATTCATTGGGAGGATACTTTCTTGAAGGTTGTTGGTCCCTTGTAGATTTCCTCAACTCAAGTTGTGATGGCGGTTCTTGAGTTGGATGTTCTTCCTCAATTTCTGGTTCAACTTCATTAGGATTAGCATCATCCTCCACATCTTCAATAGGTGGCTGCACATCTCCTCCATTTTCATTATCCACCGAAGACGAAAGAGATGGATCAATGTCAATGAGATCACTAGTTTTTGACTCCGGTTGACCACCTTTGCCAAAGTCTTCAATTGTTTGGTCTTCAAAAAGCACAACATCACGACTTCGGATACATTTATTGTCAACCGGATCTCACAATCTATAACCAAATTCATCACGCCCATAGCCAAGAAAAATGCATTGTCTTGACTTGCTATCAAGCTTGGACCTCTTATCTTTTGGAATGTGAACAAAAGCTCGGCAACCAAACACTCTTAAGTGCTCATAAGACACATCTTTACCAGTCCCAACTCTTTCGGGAACATCACCATTCAAAGGATAGGAAGGAGATAAAGTGATCACGTCAACCGTTGTTCTTATTGCCTCACCCCAAAAGGATCTTGGCAATTTAGCATGTGAAAGCAGACACCTTGTTCTTTCCACAATGGTGCAGTTCATCCTCTCAGCAACGCCATTTTGTTGAGGAGTCTTCTTAACTGTCTTTTGGTGCCGAATATCTTGACTGCGACAATACTCATCAAATGGCCCAATGTATTCACCACCATTGTCTGATTAGATGCACTTCAATTTCTGTCCGGTTTCTTTTTCAACCATGGTTTGAAAATGCTTGAATACATCTAGAACTTGATCTTTAGTTTTTAGTATAAAAGCCCAAACTTTCCTCGAATAATCATCAATGAAAGTAACAAAATAAAGTGCACCACTATGTGTTATAACTTTAAAAGGACCACAAACATCCGAATGAATCAACTCCAAAACATTTTCTTTTCTTAAAGCAATATTTTTATGAAAAGTGATTAAGGCCGAATTGTGCAATATTGAGGTCGTTAATTAGGATCTCTTAACTTTACTTGCTTGTCAAACTATATATTTTATGTCTGTTTAATGTCAATCAGGTTGTACATAGTCGGAGCATAAAATGGGCAAAAATACAAAATTTGGAGAAAAAAGAGCTTTTCCGCACGTGCGTTGACTTTTTTCGCAAGTGCAGCTGTATCTTGAAAAATGAACCCAATGTTTTAAACCTATTTGAAAGACAACAGATAGAAAAAAAAGGCAAGAAATGGGTTGGATTAGGGTGTTGAAATTTATTCTAAGGAAAGGGAGGCTAGGGTTTAGAGAAGGTGTTTTTCCCTCAAGCTTCAAAGACAACTTTGTAACAACCCCGACTTAAGATTAACGATAATCCATGATTTAATGTGCCTAATAAGCTATGAAGATTAGATTTTGAATTAATTGCATATGTGGTGCATTATTTGTGTTTCTATCTGTTTATTGTAGGAATAGATGTTTGAGATTCTGCTATATTTTGCGAATTGAAGGCCTTATCGGCATCCGACTCAGAAATTGACTTGATTCATATGTTAATTAGGATTTATAGAATTTTATGGTAGGTTTCATTAAAATTCGATTCGGAACAAATAAATTAGAATAATTAGTGCCAATGTGATTAACATAAGTCAATTTAATTAAGTCACTCTAATTAAGCCTATATAAGCTACTTTGACTCCTTTACTTGGCTTTACACTCTCATTTCCTACTCTTTGATGCTCAAAAACATGAGAAAGGGAGAGAGTAGGGAGATTTAGTCTTAGGCATGAGAATTGAACTCAATTGAAAGGAATTGCTAGAATAACAGAAGGAACCTTGGAGATTGATCATCTAGCTCAAGAATTTGGCATCTAGGACCCAATTGAACATCTAAGGTAAAAAGTCAAGTCTCTAGTCTTGAAATTGAGTTAATTCATCTATGAATTCAAGTGAATTGAGCTATAAGATGTAAGAATTAAGCTTAAGAAGTAGGAAGGAAGATTAATCCATGCATGCATGTTCATTTCATTACATTTGGAGCATGTTGCTAAGAATTCTCTCATGCATGTCATCGATTGAGCTTAATTGTAGGAATTCATCATGTTTTCTATCAATTTGTCAAGTTTGATCATGTTTTGAAGTGGTAGAGTTCAAGAGAATTCATGCATGTTATGTTCATGAAACATTCATAAAGTTTAAGTTGAATTTGTGAACAATTGGCATGCTTTTGGGCCTTAATTTCATGAAATGATCTTTAAATCATGATGTTTTGTGAGTTTCTAAATGTTTTCCAGAATTTTGGCCTAAGAGGATGAGTTTTGAAGTGTTTGGTTTGAGTTTGAAGCTTGGAGATCAAATCTGGAAATTTCAGAATTTGAATCTACGCTCGAGTGTAGGAGTTCATGCTCGAGCGAAGCACTCTGAATGCATGCACTTCCACTCGAGCGACATGATACCCGCTCAAGCATGAAATGCATGTATCCAGAAGTTCACATGTCTTGTAGCATGCTCGAGCGACAGAAGTCATGCTCGAGCGAGGGCCTGAGTCTCACGCTCGAGCGGAGATCGAGCGTCCGTCGAGTGTGAAAAACAAGCAACCAATACTTTTTCAAGAATTTACAGTCCGCTCGAGCGAAACCTCACTTTTTGCGTGTCCGCTCGAGCGAGAAAAGCCACGCTCGAGCGTGGACCCTGTTTTCAGCAAACTTTGGAAAATATTTTCTAATGCAATTTTTGCATCCTCATTCCATCCTAGGCATTCCTAGGCCATGATTAAGTCACCATAATAAGAATAAGAGTACAAACACGCTAAAAACAAGTGAAATAAGTTATGTACAATTCGAACGTGTGTTTCAAGTGTGTATTTGTTATGTGTTAATGTAGGTCATGTGCCGTAGGCCATTTGATTAGCCTGCTCTGTCTGTCTCTACCCGAAGCCAACTGTGAGTAATAACTTAGTAAAGCTATGTTCAACTTTATTTACTTTCTGTATGATAAAATAAGATCTATTTTCTAAAATGATATGTTCGGTACAATGAATGATTGTCCAATTTCTGACAATGTATTTGTGGTATCCTTAGCATCTTGAGATATTTGTTAGCTGTTACCCGGTATCGGAGGTTCCATTATAGAACTTAATATGTCTGCACTTTATTACCCGTACTGGAGGCTCCATCATGGGGCTCAGTATGTTTATTCTCTGTTACCCGGATCCGGAGGTTCCTTTATGGAACTGGTTACTCATAACCACCATATGTTCTGCATCTGTTCTGTATCTGTTCTGCTAGCGCTAATGGATGTACCATGTATGATTAAGCATGAACTCTGATTTCTGTATATGATCTGAACAAGAATATGAATGCGAATCTGTTATGAATCTGGATTATGATTTTTGAATTTGTATGGACATCATTCATTAAAATCCTTTACTCTATTATTATTTACTGGGCTTCCGCTCACTATTTAAATTATGCATGTAGGTGAGCAGGTGCATGACCAGGCCTAAGCTGCCGCCTGGAGTTTTGATGTCAGCCAACTATCGTGCCTCCCGTGGAGGTTCCTTTTTTAGATCTGCCCAAGCTTTTGTGTTTTGGAACTTGTGTGCCTCCTAAATGTTTATGTCTGCACTGAACATGTGTTTGAAAGTTTTGTATAAATAGCTCAAGTGACGTAAGACTAATGCTTTTACAACGTCATACATACGAGTATAAAGTTTTAAATTTTGTCCCATGTATGTCATCACAGCTCATTGGACCACGTATATTTCGTATATTTGCTTCTGTGGCCCCTAACTATATGATATTCTGTTAAGAGGCCTTTGGTAATCCAAGGATTACTGGCCGGTTACAATGCTAAACCCATAGGGGTGGGTTTGGGTCGTGACAAACTTCCATGGGGGCTTCAATCTCTTCCACCTCTTCCCACTCCTCCATGAGTGGCTAGTCTTCTTTTTTAGGGTTTTGATGATAACCTTGCCATGTAACAGGATCTTTCATAAGCTTTGATTGTGAATCGGTTTGAATCAATGTATGGATGATTTAGAAGTTTTTAATAATTGTCCATTTTATTTCTTTAAGTATTTTACTCTCTGTGATTGTTTAATGCTTTCCATATATTAGTTTTCTTTGTGTTTGCATTCAAAGTATGAGACGAGTCATGCTACGAGAGACGGGTCGTGTTGCTAGCATAGTTTAGAGCAAACGCCTCGTGCTACTCGGGATGATTCGTGCCAGTACGTTGAATGCAACAACCCTCTTGATCAATATTTCAAACTTGTAGTTGTGAAATATTGGGTATTTCAAACTGGATTGCAATTATTTGTCGATGTTTAATCTCGTTTATGTGGTTAGTGGTGAATTCTTTTCCCTAGGATTTTTCCCAAAACTCAATCTCTCAAACCCTAATTTTAATTGTCAATTTAATTTCTCAATTTCATTTAGTTCCTGCTTAGTCATAAAATCTCTCAATCTTTTTAATCAAAATTAATTTAGGAATTTAGTGATTGAATTAGTCTGTAGACACCCCATTTTTGACTGCCCTTAAGACTTGGGCGCTACTGATGGTTTATTTGGTGATGAAAGTTGTGCAGTGTAAAAGTTCAATTTCTTCGGCAAGAGGAGAGTCAAATCGCAACCTCACACCCCTTTTTGGACCAAAACTATCTTGATCAAAAGATTTTGAGACCTTGAAACCCTCTCTTTCAAAATATTTTTGAAAATTCTTCTGCGGTGTTCCGACGATCGCATTTTGTTAAAGAGAGATGAATCTTTCAAAAAGAATGAAAGAGAGATGAACTATTTGAAAAATCTTTCAAAACACCTTGTTTAGGGGTTTAGAGTTGAAGAAAAGAGGAGAGGAGAGAAGAAAACAACTTGGAGGAAAAGTTTGGCATGAATCTCTTCAGGATCAAAACTGAGCAGTCTTCACTCAAATGGGCATAACTTTTTTCACACTTGGAATTGTGAAGTGTGGCTTCCACCACTGGAAAGAAGATTTCCAGGGCTACAATTTAGGCTGAAGAATGACATGCAAATGAGTCCAGATAAAGGAGTTATGTCCATTTAAAGTTGGGCCCAAAAAGCAGATTTTTCTATCCAACCAGAGGGGGAAGTTTATGACCATGAATGGGATTTTTTGGTCAGGTGCCGGCCATGAATGGCCAATTCCGGCCCCCTTCCATCCAAGGGTGTCCCGTGCCGGCCAACAATGGTACAGTGCCGGCCATTGATGCAGAGAAGCAGTTTTCTGCAGATATTTTTGTTTTAGCTGGCACAGCTGTCTTTGGCTTGATATTTTTGACCCAAGCTCTTGTTTTTTCTATATAATGAAGCCAAATATCTCATATTCAAGGGTTAGAACATTTGAGAACAATTGAGGAAGAAGTTTGGGAGTCTCTCTCTCTTCAATCCTCTTTCTAGATTTCACTCTCTCTAAAGCTTTTGTGCTAGAAGGCTTGCATACAACCATCTTCAACCTATCAACCCTTAACAAGAGTGGATCATCTTTGGGCTGAGGTAGCTTGGGACTTTTTTTGAGCTCCAAAAGGTGGTTTTGGCTCAAGAAAAGTGGTTGTTCTTGTGTTGTGCTTCAAGGGTGAGCATCTCCCTCTTTTAAGCTTATTTTTGTACACAATCTTGGCCACCTTTGCATACTGATTTTGGCCTAGTTGTCAACTACAAAAACCTCTATTTTTAAGTGTTTAAAATGATGGTTTGAGGCCTCTTTGAAGTTAGAGGTGGTCCACCCTTCTTTGTTGCTTATTTGCTAAGTGTTGAGCCATCTTTTAAAGCATTTCAAACCATCTCTTTTTGGCCCTTTAACCACTGAATTCCAGAGGAATTTCAATGGTGGAAAGGTGGTTTTGAGGTCCAAAATAGGAGGGGGTGGTCCCCTCTCCTCTTGTCCTGTTTGCATGTATTGATGGCCTATTAAATGAGCATGTGTTTCTACCCTTTTGAGGCTTAGTTCAAGTACCTTTTTGTGACTTTTTGGACCTGCTTTAATTCTGTTTTGGGCTAGTTTGGTCACCTCTTGCGTGCTTCATGTACTTGTAGTGCAATCCTACTTGCAAGCCTAACATGCTTCATGTCTTAGACTATAATTCTAGCATGTATTGGCTCTACTCCAGCATGTTTTTGGCCATTATTTAACATGCTTTAACTCTGTTTTAGGCTGGTTTAGTCATTGCTTGCTTGCATCTTACACTTGTAGTGTAATCTTGCTTACTAGCTTAACATACATAATGAGTTAGCCCATCTTTCTACTCTTTTGTAGCTTAGTTCAAACATGTTTTTGGTGTTATTTTGATATGCTTTAACTTTGATTTTGGTTGGTGGGGTCACCTCTTGCTTGGTTTTTGCACTTGTAGTGCAATCTTGCTCACTAGCCTAGCATACTTGGTGTTTTGGCCTATTGTTCTAGCTTGTTTTGGCTACACTCCAGCATGTTTTTGCTAATGTTTTGGCATGTTTAAGCTCTGTTTTAGGCTGGTTTGATCACTCGATCTTTGCTTTGTATGCTTGTAGTGCAAGTGTGCTAAATTGCCTAACATGTGCTATTGTTTTAGCCTCTAATTCTAGCTCTTTTTAGCCTACTTCAAGCATGTTTCAAAACTTCATTTAAGCTATTTTAGGACTGTTTTGGACTGTTTGTCCCTATTGAGATTTGTATCGCATAGCTATAGTGCAAATGCCTTAACTAGCATTGAGTCTTAAGGCCTCTAACATGCTTTACTTGAGATGTTTGCATGATATAGCATCATTTTGTATATGATTTCAGAGCATGTACCTCTGTCACACTCTCACATTTATCACTTCTTCATTGTGTTTGAGAGTTGTGCCTTTATGCCTTGTTTATGAGCCAATGCATGAGCATGCATTTCTTGCCTTTCATGCTATCATTTCAGCTCATTTTGGCCACTATTTTGGCATGCTTGAGGTCTGTCTAGGGCTGGTTTGGTCCTTTGTGATTGATTTTACATAGTCCTAATGTAAAACTCTTCACTAGTTTTAATATTCAAGCCTTCTAGCATGTTAGGGTCTTGTATTTCATGCCACTTTAGCATTGAAAAATCTGCCATCTCCCTCATTTCTTCACTTTTGATTTCTTTTGGGGATTGGTTAGTCTTGAGTTTGAGTTTAATGCATGGGATTGAGGCCTGTGCTTAAATGGCTTTAACCCTCTTTTGAGGGTTCCTCATAGTCAAAGGCATGGTTTCTCCTATGCCTTAAACCATTCTCTTGGTTGACCTCCTCTCCTTAGAGGACTTTCACCTTTGGACAAATTGGTTAATGAATGACTTGGTAACTTAAAATGTGTAAACAAGAATTGAGCTAAGTAAAACATGCTAAGATAATCATGTTTTGTGTGCATTGCATTGTGTTCAATCGGACGTTATATTGAACACAAGATGAATTGGTCCATTTCATACTCAAAGTGATGAAAATGAGCCAATTCCCTTTGTCTCCATTGCTTTTGATCTTCCATGATAGGGTAGTGGTCTTAAGGTCTTGTTTGTCTTGCATTTATTGAAATGTGTGCAAGTTGGATCTTTGGCCATCATGCGTTGCATGCTTGATTGATGGTTTTGGATACAATGGTGCCTCTCCCTTGATGTTTTGAGATGATAAGGAGGGGCATAGTACATACATGTCCTTGGGAGACCTTCCATTTTCCTATGTGTTGTGCTCTGTTACAGTTTGGTGTCACAGCACACCAGTGGCCGGCATCCCTTCACTGATGGCCGGCACCCCTTCATCCTTGGCCGGCAGATGGCCGGCAACAGCTTCTCATGGCCGGCAGGCCACTGATGCACTCCTCAGCATGGTTTTGGTAAGATCCAGCAGCAAATTCTCAAGGACACCCTGCAAACAGAGTCTCTAAAGAGCAAACCGGAAGGCTTTTCGGGGCAAAAAACCGAATGCGAGCATGCATGTTCAACTTCTTGAAACGGAGCTGAAGTAGTTTAGTTTGGTGTTTCACTTGTTAGTTAGCATCTCAATTTGCAACTTAATTAATTTGTTAATTAGTTAAAGTGTTGTAATAATTAAGTAGCTCAGCTTAGCTATTTCTTTATTGTTTTGTAAATAATTAGTCTAATTAGTTTAATTAGATTAGCTAGTTAGCTTAGCTTAAGATTAGCTTAGCTTTTATTCGGACCCTCCGTCGAGAGGACACAATGTTGTAATAAGGGTGCGTGTGTGTGTGCATGTCTTCCAACCCCATTTCTTTCTCCCTTTTACTTATCAGCTTTTGATGGTTAATTTAAGGCATATTTCAATTAGCATACCTTATGCTTGCATGTTTGCATCCATTTATTTGTATTGCATGCACCGGGCTCGGTGCATCATTTAAACTGCATTGTATTTCAATTCTTATTTGAATACATATATCAATTGTTGCATTCATATGCCATCTTAGATAGCCGAGCCTACTTAGTTGCATTTTGTATGTGTTGCATTAGGCATCTTAACATAGCTAGGATCATGCATTGATTTCTAACTAGTTTTCTGTTTTGGCTCGGAGTACACTGTAAGTGTTTACGCTTTAGCATCCTTGCATGAGTGTGAGTGTTGCCATGTTAGCATGCTTGCCATGATGCTATTTGCTTAAATGCTAAACTGCATGAATGCCTGTGGATGAAGGCTTTATTGCTTGAATTGGGACAATTCAATAAATGTGAGTTTTAAGCCCACTTGAGGGTGGCAAATTCAAACCATTTCAAAAAAAACATTGAATTGTTTTGTTCCAATTTAGGCGATCTAGTCTATACTTGTATGTTGTGCGCATCACATAGTAAGCTAGCTAATAACCGGAACAAGAACACATGAGGTTTATAAAACAACATATCATGCTTAGTAGAGGCCGATCCATTGATCGGGCGAGCGGGAGTGCTTATTTCAGGACCTTCCCCTCTCGTACCCAAGTTCCCGAGCTGAGGCAACTTTGGTGATGACGGACATGTGGCCTTAGGCACGAGTCAGGATTTCCTAAATTTCTCAAAAATAAAATATTTAGGAGGCGACTTTATAATCTGGCAAAGCAGTCCATGTTTGCACTTCTTGATTAAAATCGATTTTCCAAAATGACTTGCCGGATTTGGACTCTTTGGTGATTTATCAGTCTTACATTGCACTTTGTGAGATTAGATTCAGAACCGTGACAGGAGTCCAAAATGTAGTAGCTAGAACCCAATTCGCGCCCTCTCCGAAAAGGGGGGCTGCGCGGAGCGAGTTCGGGGCAGTCTACATAGTCTAATTTCACATTTGTCCCTGTGGGTCGATACCTGGACTTGTTATTATTAAAGAATTTGGTATGGTTTAGTATTTATTTTTGGTGTGTGTAATGACCCATCAAATTTTGGCATCGTTGTCGGGGACTTCTGACAAAACTGAGTAATTTAAAGTTATATTCCTATTTTAATTTTTAGTTTAGGATTTTATATTTTTGTATTGCTAAGTGTGCAGAGCGTTTGAAAGTGGAGCTATCACCAAAGTGCAAGTGGAGCGCAACCGAGCTCTAAAAAAACAAACCGCAGTACTAAAGTACTAAAAACAAATCAAACACTCGCAAGCAAAGCACCAAAGTGCTGAAAAGAAAGACAAAGCTCAATTGGAGGTTGGAGACAACGTCTACACGTCAAGCACCCACCAGACAAGTAAAGCGTTTTTGTAACGCCCTCAAAATAATAACATTAAACCCATCAATATTGACATGCATTGATATATAAAAGATCAACATCCTTCTATTCATCAGAGTAATTCATTACAAAAAGTATTACATGTTAACAACAAAAGCAAATGCCCTACGGGCTTACAGCTTTTCAAGTTAACACTTGGTTACAAAAAAGAGAGTGCTAACTCAATTACACATTAATCCCTTGGCTTAAATCTACATGTAATACATCAAAAGAAAGTAAGACAACAAAAAGTCTGTCCGCCTCTAGCCTCCCAAGCTATGTCCTTGGAGGTGGCATGCTACCTGTACCTGAAAATGATGTCCCATATAGGGTGAGCCACAACCCAGTAGAAATACACTAAACCAACTATGAACAATGACTAAAAGATTAGCAGTTGATAGATGATCAACACTTATATTCCGACTTATATCACATTACAGTTTCGTGACATTCAAGTCCATGTTACATTTCATTTTCCACTTCTTTTTCAACATTCAGTTTGAAAACAAGGCTCAACACTTAGCCAAATAATTGTATGAGATTGTAACACATCTTTAAAACACTTTCGAAATTCATAATGGATACACATTTTGGTGTTGTATCATTAACACATAAACCACTTCCATACTACTAACGATACACATTTTGGTGCTGTATCAACATAACATCGAAACATTTCTATACTTCACAATTGATAAAGATATACATTTTAGCGCTATATCAAATCAATTCAACACTTCCATAATCAACACTTGATACACATTGTAGTGTTGTATCAATGTCCCACAAAATCCGGTTTAGAGGTCCATCCCCTATCTTCCCCTAAACCGTGGAGTACATCCCATATCTCCTCCCACACAACACATGTATATAAACATAGATCATATACAATCAATCAATACATAAAGTTAATGTATTATTCCAACCGCTATATTCGATAGCATACTCAATCGATTAGTTTTAGTTTGCCTAATCATCATGCATTGTCTACAACAATCAAGACTATCCTCCACCGATAGCCCAAAGCAGTTATTTCTAAACAGAAAATAAATACATTAAATGGATATATAATCAACGTTTCAACTAGGTGAGCGATAATTAAATCCGACTACACCCTTTAACTCCATACGTTTTCAATTTCAACATTCTCAATTCAATTCCTCATTTCTCAAATTAATTATACAAATTAATTTATTAAACCAATTAGGGCAATTTCCCATAATTCTCAACACCGACCCTAAGGTCCCATTCCCACCAATTTCAGAACAAAAATTCCATTTTCAATGCTACAAATATACATGGGTTCAATTTAGTCAAAACCCCTCTTTTATGAAATTTACATAAAGACCCCCAAACTTTCTCGAAATTACACAACAACCCCCAACATATCAAAATGCTAAAATTTAAAGACAAAGCTCATAAAGAGGAGTAGGATATCCCTACCTCGAAGTTAGAGTTCAAACGGAGAAGAGACCAAAACCAAAGTGCTCCAAACTCCAAACTTTTCGGATCAAAACGACGCCATCGACGATCAACACAACTTTTACAAAGGCCGAAGGGAAGGAAAGCACTCTAACTAGATCAAACCCTAGAGAGAAGGGACTTTGTAGAGAGAGAGGCTCTCAAAATATCTTTTTCGAAAGTAAGAGAGAGAGAATGAATGCAAAAAGTGATTTGAAAATGCCTATCTGCCTTCAAATATACGCTAGGTCTGCTCAAGCGGAAAACACAACGCTCGAGCGTCAAGAACAAAAAACGTGGTACGCTCGAGCGCAAAAAGGCCCGTTCGAGCGCCAAGACACAAGAATAAAGCACATCCGCTCAAGCGTGAAAAACCAGTCCGCTCGAGCGTAATTTTCCCCCTCCTAGAACTTTTACCAAAAATGTACTAGCCGCTCGAGCGCCAACAAGCCCGCTCGAGCGCGACCCGCTCAAGCGCAAGAAACCCGCTCGAGCATAGAAAACCCACCTGTAGAAGTTTTGCAGGGCACCAAAATATTGGGAGTGTACAATCTCCGCTCAAGCGCTCTAAGACCCGCTCGAGCGGAACGACCAAAAACTCGGCAACAAGATTTTAGACCAAGGCTCAACCCACGAGCTCGAAACAAGCCCAACACATCCTAAAACTCAAATATAAAGTATGAAATGATGTAAACAAGATATAAACAACTGCTAACATCAACGGAACCAAGTCCAGATCACTGTACAACAAGGGGTAAAACCCGGAATCGCTATAGTTTTTGTTAAACCGCTGTGAGTATTTCTCCATTTGGTATTTTGCTTTCATAACTTAGTGCACAAAGTCCGAACTTAGTGTGTGTGTGTGTGTGTGTGTGTGTGTGTGTGTGTGTGTGAGTAGTGTATGCACAGGCGCTGTTCTTGTCGCCCTGAATTGTGGAGTTCGGACCTTGAACTAGAAAGGACTCTTAGAAAACTTAGAGCTTCTGCCCGTGTTCCTAGGCTTGAATATTCATATCCATACTTTGAACCAATAGAGATGGAAAACCCGAATGGCCTAAATGGGCCCAAGCGGACCCTTAAGGATTACTTCACACCCACTGCATACACATCACCATCATGCATCCAATTACCCGACACCACTGCTACTCATTATGAAATTAAGTCTAGCACCATACAAATGCTCCCATCATTCCATGGACTAGCTCATGATGATCCTTATAAACATTTGAGTGAATTTCTAGAAATTTGCTCTACAGTGAGGATCCAGAATGTCACAAATGAGGCCTTAATGTTGTGATTGTTCCCATTCTCATTAAAGGACAAAGCCAAACATTGGTTGAACTCCTTACTTGCTAATTCTATCACAACTTAGGACTAATTACAGCAAAATTTTCTGGAGAAGTACTTTCCCATTGGTAAGAACAACCAACTTAGGCGAGCCATCACCAATTTTGCTCAAATTGATGGTAAGCAATTTCATGAGACATGGGAGAGACTTCGTGACCTTCTCCAATAGTGTCCCCACCACTAAGTGGCTAATTGGCAACTTGTTCAGACCTTTTACTATGGCTTAACTGAGCCTCGCTGCCAAATAGTGGATTCATCTTGTGGTGGGACATTCATGTCCAAAAATGACGCCGAGGCATGGCAATTATTTAAGAACTTAAGTGATAATTCCCTTCACCATGCCTTCACAGCCCGGCAAGTCCAGCAACCAGTAGTTGGAGCCCCGAAAAGAGGGAGCATTTATGAGGTCGGGAAAAACCTAGAGTTAGCCCAACAACTAGAGGCATTGTCCCACAAAATGGACCAATTATTAGCTGTGGGACATGCCCCTACACAGCAAGATCAGCCTCAATTTCACGAGGCATGTGCTATTTATGCGAGCCCTGCTCATGACTTGAGTGAGTGCCCTTCGGCATCACAATTTCCAAAATTAGTCCAAGAGAATGTGAATGCGGCTCAAGGATTCTCCAACCCGGGTAATGACCTATATTCAAATACATATAATCTGGGATGGAGAAATCACCCTAATTTTTCATGGAGACCTCCTTCACAAGGCACTTCTTATAATCCTCCACCACCAATGCAGAATTTTAATAATTTTGCCAACCAATCTTCCTACCGGCCACTACAACCCCCGCATGTTCCTCAATGCAACTCGACCTTTGAGACTCAGGTGTTAGAATTTCTCTCAGAACTTAAGGGGTTAGCTCCAGTAGTTCACTTCCATACTCACTCCATTGCTAAGCTAGAGGCCCAATTGGGTCAAATAGCTAACAACATGAATAGGAGAGAGGAGGGAAAATTACCGAGTCAAACTATGACCAACCCTAAGGGTCAATATGGAGTAGAGCGTTCAGGTGGGAATGGAAAGCACCATGAGCAGGTGCAAGCGGTGATTACCTTAAGAAGTGGGAGGGAGTTAGAGCCTCGGCCAATTGCGTCTGATGCAACTAGGGCTAAGAAGGGTGACCACAGTGGTACACCCAATGAGAGCAAGGGTGATAGAGAAGCACCCAAGGGGGATGACTTAGTCCCTAGCACTTCACATGAGCCTAAGGCACCATATGTGCCTAAGGCACCCTTTCCCTAATGCCTTGATACACCATTCCTTTTAATAAGAAGACGGTATCCATGGAAACGATGATGAAGGTCTTTAAACAGGTAAAAATCAACATCTCCTTGTTGGAGGTGATTAAGCAAGTACCTTCTTATGCTAAATTTCTAAAGGTCCTTTGTACGCAAAAGCATAAATCTAGGACACACGTGTCCCAAAAGGTCATACTCACGGAGCAAGTAAGCTTTATCTTGTTGAATGACACACCCCCTAAGCTTAAAGACCCAGGTGCCCCAACCATTGCATGCATTATAGGAGACCATTTCATTGATAGGGCCTTGTTAGATTTAGGGGCTAGTGTCAATTTGTTGTCGCATTCTGTGTACGAGGAATTTGGGCTTAGCGAGTTGAAGCTGACTACTGTTACTCTCCAGTTGGCTGACCGGTCCCTCAAAGTGCCACGTGGCATGATTGAGGATGTGCTAGTAAAGGTTGATAGGTTTTATTTTCCTGTTGATTTTTTTGTCTTAGATATGGAACCGGTAGCCAGCTCTAGAAAGCAAATCTCGCTGATCTTAGGTTGACCTTTCTTAGCTACAGCCAACGCATACATAAATTGTCGTACCGAGGTTATGGAAGTTTTATTTGGGAATATGCAAGTGAAACTCAATGTTTTCCAAGCATCCCAACAACCCCATGAGAGAGAGGAGTGCTTATTTGTGGATGTTGTGGATGGGATTGTGGAGGAGACTTTACCCTCCATTCTTGTAAAGGACCCTCTAGAGGCTTGTCTAGCTCATTTTGGGTTTGAAAATTTTGATATTGACGAGTCAGTTGAGGAAGTGAATACCTTGCTTAATTCTTCTTCTACACCAGATTTTCCTCCATGGAAAGCCCGGTTTGAGTCCCTTCTTTCTTTGTCTAGAGAGCTTGTCATACCATCCTTAGTCACACCACCTACACTTGAGTTGAAACCGCTCCCGACCACACTTAAGTATTTATTTTTAGGGCCTTAAGATACTTTACCTGTCATCATTGCACCTGACTTAACTACAGAGCAGAAAAGTCAATTAATGAGTGTTCTTGTAGCACATCGAAGTGCTATAGGGTGGTCAGTGGCCGATTTGAAAGGGATAGATCCCTCTGTGTGCATGCATCGTATACATTTAGAGGAGGATGCCAAACCTTCTCGTGAAATGCAACGGAGACTTAATCCCAACATAAAGGAGGTTGTGAAAAATAAGGTGTTAAAATTGTTAGATGCGGGTATTATATACCCCATCTCGGATAGCAAGTGGGTGAGTCCCACGCAAGTGGTGCCCAAGAAATCGAGCATCACTGTTGTAGAGAATGAGCAAAGAGAGTTGGTCTCCACAAGAACCACTACTGGGTGACGAGTGTGTATTGATTATAAGAGATTGAATTCCATGACTAGGAAGGATCATTTTCCTTTGCCATTTATTGATCAAATTCTTGAGACAGGGTTTTTACTGTTTTCTTGATGGATACTTGGGGTATAATTAAGTCCCGGTGTACCCCGCTAACCAAGAAAAGACCACGTTCACTTGCCCTTTTGGCACTTTTATTTACAAGCGTATGCCCTTTGGGCTATGTAATGCACCAGTGACTTTTCAATGGTGTATGATGGCCATTTTCTTTGACATGGTGAAGAAATTTTTAGAGGTTTTCATGGATGACTTCTCCGTGTTTGGGCCGTCTTTTGAGGAATGTCTCCAGAACTTAAACCAAAGTCCTTATTCGTTGTGTGGAGACAAACCTGATTTTGAGTTGGAAAAAGAGCCATTTTATGGTCGTGAGGGTATAGTGTTGGGACACATTGTGTCCCCTCGAGGCATAGAGGTTGACAAAGCTAAGGTTGACCTCATAGCAAGCCTTCCTCCACCCAATTTTGTGCGTCAAATTAGGTCTTTCCTAGGGCATGCAGGTTTTTACCGTAGGTTCATCAAAGACTTTAGTAAAATATCATGTCCTTTGTGTAGTTTACTTGCTAAGGACGTACCTTTTATCTTTGATGAGGCATGTTTGAAAGCCTTTGAAACACTAAGAGTGGCCCTTACTACCGTCCCAATCATGAAATCACCGGATTGGTCACTTCCCTTTGAAATCATGTGCGATGCCTCAGATTATGCTGTCGAGGTTGTGTTGGGCCAAAGGGTCAATAGGGCACCAAAAGCTATATACTATGCTAGTTACACTCTCTCGGATGCACAATTGAATTATACTACTACCGAGAAAGAGTTACTAATTGTGGTTTTTGCCTTAGATAAATAATGGTCCTATCTCCTAGGCTTCAAGGTCATAGTCTTCACTGATCATGCCGCTTTGCAGTATTTACTATCAAAGAAAGAGACCAAACCTAGGTTAATTAGATGAATATTGTTGCTTCAGGAATTTGACTTAGAGATCTGAGATAAGAAAGGATTTGAGAATGTGGTGGCGGATCATCTCTCTCGAGTCCTTGTTGAGTATAATAGTGACCCTTTAACTTTGTATGATTCGTTTCCGGACGAACAACTTCTTGTGGTGTCACGAGTGAGCCTCCCATGGTTTGCACATATTGTGAATTACTTGGCCATTGGGCAAATTCCTCAAAATTGGTCTAAGCAAGACAAAGGCTGATTCTTTTCGTAGGTCAGGTATTATTTTTTGGAGGATCCGGAGTTGTTTAAATATTGCTCCGACCAAGTGATCTAACGGTGTGTGCCATAGAGTGAAGTGCATAACATTCTTATATTTTGTCGTTCTTCTGCATGTGGCGGTCATTTTAGTGGGCATAAAATGACCGCCAAGGTTTTACAAAGCAGGTTTTATTGGCCCACCATTTTTAAAGATGCCCATCAATTTTGTAGAACTTGTTTGCGCTGTCAGCAAATGGGTTCGATATCTCAACGTGACATGATGCCAATGTCCCCTATTCTTGTCGTAGAGATCTTTGATGTTTGGGGGATTGATTTTATCGGACCTTTCCCGTCATCATTCGGATTTGAGTATATTCTCTTGGCAGTGGATTATGTGTCTAAGTGGGTGGAGGCGATAGCTACCCAAATAAACGATCATAAAGAAGTAATCAAATTTTTACATGAAAACATCTTTAGTTGTTTTGGGTTTCCTAAAGCCATAATAAGTGATCAGGGTACACATTTTTGTAACCGGTTCTTTGAGTCAGTAGTTAAGAAATACTTTATTACTCACAAAGTTGGCACTTCATACCACCCTCAAACTAGTGGCCAAGTGGAAATCTCAAACAGGGAGGTGAAACACATAATGGAGAAAACGGTGAGGCCAGATAGGAAAGATTGGTCAAAACGTTTGATTGATGCATTATGGGCCTACCACACTGCTTATAAGACACCCATTGGGATGTCACCATATAAGGCGGTGTTTGGCAAAGCTTGCCATCTCCCAGTTAAACTTGAGCACCGAGCATTGTGGGCCATAAAGAAGTTTAACTTCGATATGGCCGCGGCTAGGCTTAATAGGAAATTGCAACTCAATGAGTTAGAAGAAATTCAGAATGATGCATATGAGAGTACGAGAATTTTTAAATCTCGGACTAAGAAATTCCATGACAAGCACATTAATAGAAAATCCTTTGAATCCGGCCAAAAAGTGTGGCTTTTTAACTCAAAATTGAGACTCTTTCCGGGTAAACTTAGATCAAGATGAGATGTTCCCTTTGTGGTTATAGAGGCATTTATTCATGGTGCCGTTGAGGTGCAAGATCCAAAGAATGGGCACACTTTCAAAGTGAATGGCCAAAGACTGAAGCCATATATAGAGGGGATTGGGAATAGGGATATGATTGAGTTCATTGCTTTGATGAACCCTTTTTACTATGATTGAGAGATTGATGTCTTATTCTCATTTCTTTCCTTTCTATTCTATTCTATTTTTCTTTATTCTTGTTGTGCTTTATTTGCGTCTAGGAGACTTTAAATCCTCTAAAGGTGTAACTCCTTTGGTGTTTGTCGTGCCCAAACGGCATCTGACGGTCTGGTATAGCCACCTAACTGTATTTGTAGTAAGTTCCTATGAGACCTACTTAGACAGTGGAAACTAGAGTTCAAATGGCAAAGCCTAGAACGCAAAGGTTTGGAATTTCCAAGACTAAAGTTTGGTTTAAATACCCAGGGGTGTGAAGTTTGCTTCAAAACCACCCCGGCTGGAACTCTGTATGACAGCCCCATAGGTCGAGTTAGCCTTAGGCGCCTTGATTCTGGATACCAAATCAACCTAGTTTGTCACCCTGTTGGAGAATAGGGAAAGTTACAAACACAGTTAGGGAGAAAAGTAGTACCTGTGATTTTCGTGTGAAGATTATACCTGTATTGAGCTTTTTTTTGTTTTCAAAGGGCTATTCTTATTTTGATTATGAAATAAAGGTACAAATTGGGCCAAGAAGCAGATGGCTTAAAAAGAAAAAAAAAATTCCCGCACGTGCGGCTACAACTTCAGTCCACAAGTTGCATTTTAAATGCAGGTGTGCAGGGGTGATGCGACTTGCACGCCGTACGTACGGCCTAGGCCACGCACATGTAGGAAATTTTCTGAATCCCATTCGACGCCTACTTTATACGTAGGTGCGTGCCATGGTGTGGAAAAACAAATAAATAAATAAAATTAAAAATTAAAAATTAAAAAAAAATAATCAAAATAATCAAAAAAAATTCAGATTTCTTTGTTTAATTTATTTTATTTTATCTTCATTTTTGAAAAAAATAGAAATATTTATTTTATTCTTTTTATTTTATTTTATTTTCGTTTTTGACAAACAAATGAATATCTAACCTGGACCCACTTTTCTCACAGATTCTCTCTCTCTATCTCTTTCTCTCTCTCTCTCTACCTTATCTTATTCTTCCCTCCCTTTCTCTTTCACTCAAGCCCCACCACCACTAACATTCTTCATTCTTCTTTCCACCATCACCAACCTTCACCCTCTTCTTCTTCACCACCATCTTATCGCCGACGCCCTATTTCCTCTCCGTCCATCAAATCTCCGACGGCCACCATTTTTTCCGGCGAATCTCCCTTCTTTCTCTCTCTTTTTTCAATATTTAAAGGTAAATCCTTCCTTTTTGTTTAAAACTTTATATTTCTTCTTTCAATCTTCCATTGTAGTGAGATTTAGGGATAGTTTTATAGTGATCTATTGTTCATCCTTAAAATATTAATAAATAAATAAATAAAAAAATTCAACCGTAGAGTTTTGTTTTTGTGGGTGTAGGAGTAGATAAGTAGAGTTTTGTTTTTGTTTTTGTTCAAGTCATCATCTATTATTGATCCTTTAGATTTTAAAAAAAAAATGGGCAGTCAAGAAGACAACCACCGCACGTGTGGCCATCTCCGGCGCACATGCAGCCCACAAAAAAAAAATCCTGCTTATCTTTTTGTTTATTTTATAGGTTATTTATTTATTTAATTGTTTATTTTCTGTTATTTTATTTATTTTATTACTTTATTCATTACTTGATAGTTTAGTTTATTCAAATAGTTTAGTTATGTTAGTTTTAATTATTTAATCATTAGTTACTTCAATAAAATAGGACTGTTGTTCAACAGTTAATTTAATGTCGATATCCATAACTAGTTGTAGTATACTAATTTAGTTGTTTTTATTTTGTTTTTATTCGTGTTTTATTTTAGTTTATTTATTTATCTTTTAAAAAAATCATAATTGTATTTTTATTCAATTATTTATTTATTTATTTATTTTGTATGCTATTTATTTTATTTCTAAAAAAAATTAAAATTAAATATAAAAAAAATTGATGAGAATTGCATGTGGTACATCAGTGGGCGGACTTGTGCTTTAGTATTTTGCTTTATTCTCATGTTGGTTCCACGGGTATGTGTAAGTTTTTGGTGTGTGCACGAAATAAGTCGACGGTTATCCACCCGGGCCTCCAAAAAGACCAGAGGTTCAACCTCCTCAGCGCCACCACAGCCACCCTCACCACCACCCTCGCCACCATCACTGACTAAGTTGCGACAGCCGGAGTGGGCTTTACGCCCGCTTCACAAGCTCACACAGTTTAAGCTTAACTATTTTCAGAATAACCCAGTCACCTCTTGGGCCGTTGAGCAGCTCTGCCTCCCGCAACAGTTGGGCCTGTGCACTGTTACGGTGCTTACTTATCCTCGTCTGGTACGACTCTTCTACCATAACATGTATGAGTCACTCACCGAGGTAGGACTGCTGTCCACTATTGATGGCCATCTCGTCAGCATCACAGAATCCATGATTGTCGACGTGTTAGGGTTCTTTTCCAAGACGGAACACCAGCCCTTCCTGGAAGTTGAGGACCAACAAACCATACACAGCCTCATCCAAGAGTACTTCCCAGGGGCCCACGGTGATGCAAGTTACACGTGCTTGCACCGAAGCAAGCTGCCTAGCTGCTTGCTATTCATTGATTCCGTGGTACATAAGAATGCCCTTCCACTTGGGCATAAAGCTGAGCGCCGCCTGGAGTTTGTTCGGGTCTTACATGGTTATGAGCATGGCTATCAAGTCCTGTTTGCGCACATCATTTGGATGCATGTGCGCAAATTTCTATGAGAGGCAGTTCGGCCTCAACCTATGCAGAACTTGACTTGGCCCTTGCCATTTGCCAACTTGCTCACACTTGTCTTCGAGCTGAACGGCCTTCCCATTGATTCGACTAAGGAGATTGACAAAGCTTATCTAACTTTCGGGCAGTAGGAATGGCAGCATAGCATGTCTCGCATCCCGCAGCAAGTTGGTGCCCCGATTGATGAGGCCCAAGACCCCGTCCATGACCAACCACCTCATACTGTCTCTCATGTGCCTCCCCAAGGGGGCCCATTCTACATGACTCACGAGAAGTATTTACAACTTCAGCACTTTGTGGATCAGGTTCATAGTACTCTTCACGACCACCACCAGCTTCTCATGGGTTGCGCGCAGATTTTCAAGGGCATCGAGACTATTCTCAAGCGGCTTTCGACCAGCTCAACACCCACCAGCTCGACATTCAGCAGTCAATTGCATCACTGCAAACTGACTTTTATACATATCGAGAGTCGAGCCAGCAACATTTTGACCAACTTGGCGCCCGGGTTCAGGATGAAGCATTCGAGACGCGATCATTAATGGCCGCCTTGTTTGCCCAGCATTTCCCGCCACCACCGCCACCAGATTCTCAGTTGTACCGGCCTATGTTTTGCTTTGTCTTTTTTATTTCTTTTTTTTTCCTTTTAGTTATTTCTTCTTTCGTAAAAAAAAAATACAAAAAAAAGAGTCAAGTTTGTGTGTGTTTTACTATTTGCCTACCTGGATGTGCACCTACAATCTCCGGTAATATTCTCTCATTTCTATTTACTTGGTTTTTGCTTCCATTGAGGAAAATGTCATATTCAAGTTGGGAGATGAGGGTATTTTCTTTTGTGTATTTCTATTTGGCTCATAATTCATGCTTATACCTACTTCACTTGATTGCATTACTTCACTTGATGTTGACTTGTTGCTAGTAGGGTGATGATATTTGCATATGTTAATTGGGGAGCATAGTAGACTTGTGTGAAAAGGGTTTATTGGGTAGATACTTGCATGTGATGTTTGCATTAGGAGAGTTGTTTGTGTTTGTGGTATTAGTACACTTGTCATGAGTATGTCTTGATTCACATAAACACACTTTCATAGTAGTGACCTCTCTATTCTAATCCCAGATGTACATCATTGATAATTGCTAGGGTTGCAGAAAAGAATAAATGAGTGGCCAAGATTCTTAAAAAAAATTAAAAATTAAAAAAGAGAAAACCTTGACTTGTTTGGGTTCGTAGCCTCTTTAACTCGAGTTATTAAGCCCGTAGGGGTGTCTCTACACCTAGTGCCCTAAAACCGTCTGGTTTGGGAGTCATTGGCCCAATACTTTCTACATGGGTTAATTAGAAAGCTTACTAGACATTGCGCAGTTAAGGAAAAGTAAGGAGAATGACTTGTTCGGATTCGTAACCTTTTCAACTTGAGTTATTAAGCCCGTAGGGGTGTTTTTACACCTAGTGCCCTAAAACCGTCTGGTTTGGGAGTTATTGGCTCAATATTTGTTACATGGGTTGATTAGAAAGCTTAATGGATCAGGACATTACACACTCTTTCAAAAAAATAATAATAATAAATAAATAAATAAATAAATTAAGAATCTTGGTTGCAATAGTTTAGTTTTTCTGTATATGCTGGGTGTTATTATGAGTTACACTAGGCTATTATAGTGGGCAGTTAACTAGTATGGAGATTGCACTTTACACCGAGGGTACTGATGATGTGTTTACTAGCATTCACAAATACATGGGACTTTACTTTTGTATTAACTGAATTGTGGTCTTTGCTCAATAGATTCCTTCATGCTTGTCTACTGTGCCGTCAATGACTCATCATGTCTTAATATTGCACTGTATTGGCACATAAGTTAATTATTGAGTGGTGTAGTGTGATTCATTGTTGCTGGATAGATGTGAATATGTTAATGTTTGTGGGTATCATTTCTGGAAACCCTCACGAGACTTTACTCGTCCACTTGGAGTAACTTTGTGGTTTAAAGGCTTGTTGCATATGCTAAATGCAACCGTTATCCCACGAAAGAGGAAATAGCTAGATTTTTTTTAATTTTATTTTATTTTTATTGCTTGCTTGAGGGCTAGCAAATTGTAAGTTGGGGGATGTGATTAAGGCCGAATTGTGCAACATTGAGGTCGTTAATTAGGATCTATTAACTTTACTTGCTTGTCAAAATATATATTTTATGTCTATTTAATGTTAATCAGGTTATACATAATCGGAGCATAAAATGGGCAAAAATATAGAATTTGGAGAGAAAAGAGCTCTTCAGCACATGCATTGACTTTTCCGCACATGTGTTGACTTTTCCACATGATTTGACTTTTTCCGCACGTGTGGCCGTATCTCGGAAAACGGGCCTGATGTTTTAAACCTGTTTGAAAGACAACAAAGAGAAAAAAAAGGCAAGAAAGGGGCTGGATTAGGGTGCTGAAATTTATTCTAAGGAAAGGGAAGCTAGGGTTTAGAGAAAATGATTTTCCCTCAATCTTCAAGGACAACTTCCATGGGGGTTTTCATCTCTTCCACCTCTTCCCACTCTTCCATGAGTGGCTAATCTTCTTTTCTAGGGTTTTGATGAAACCCTAGCCATGTAATAGGATCTTTCATAAGCTTTGATTGTGAATTGGTTTGAATTAATGTATGGATGATTTAGAAGTTTTTAATAATTGTTCCTTTCATCTCTTCAAGTATTTTACTCTCTGTGATTGTTTAATGCTTTCCATACATTAGTTTTCTTTGTGTTTGTATTCAAAGTACAAGACGAGTCATACTACGAGAGACGGGTCGTGTTGCTACCATAGTTCAGAGCAAACGCCTCGTGCTACTCGGGATGATTCGTGCCTGTATGTTGAATGCGACAACCCTCTTGATCAATATTTCAAACTTGTAGTTGTGAAATATTGGGTATTTCAAACCGGATTGCAATTATTGGTCGATGTTTAATCTCGTTTATATGGTTAGTGGTGAATTCTTTGCCCTAGGATTTTTTCCAAAAATCATGTCTCAAATTGTCAATTTAATTTCTCAATTTCATTTAATTCCTGTTTAGTCATAAAATCTCTCAATCTTTTTAATCAAAATTAATTTAGGAATTTGGCGATTGAATTAGTCTAATTTTACATTTGTCCCTATGGATCGGTATCTGGACTTCCCATTATTCTAAAAGAATTTGGTATAGTTTAGTGTTTTTTTTTTATGTGTGTAATAACCCATCCAAAAGAAACTATATGTTATTTACCCTCCAAACAATGAACACAAGTTTTAAAATGTGTACCTTTCAAACTGGGTAGAAGCTCTTTCTTGAACAAAACTTGTAGCCCTTTTTCACTCATGTGCCCAAGCCGCTTTTGCCACAATTCGGTAGAAGTATCATCTTCAAATGCATTGACAACACCTTTACAAATTTTTCCTTACATCGAATAAAGTGTATGAGTCTTCTTGCACTTAGCCGCCACCAAAGAACTCTTTGTGAGCTTCCATATTCTATCACCAAATTTGTTGTAGTAGCCTTCATCATCTAGGTTCCCAGTAGAGATCAAATTGAGGCTAATGTCGAGAACATGCCTCACATCTTTAAGCAACAACTTGCAACCCAAATTTGTTTTCAAGCAAACATTACAAATGCAAATAATCTTGGACAAACCTTCATTACCCATTCGAACACAACCATAATCTCCTTTAATGTAGGTAATGAAGAAATCAACTCGAGAAGTCACATGAAAAAAAGCACCAGAATCAATCACCCAATTGCTCTCTTGGCCTACAAAATTGATACAATCATCTTCACAAACGACCATGAGATCATTGGTAGTAACCATCGTTGTGTCTTCTTGCTTCTTATCTACAATTTTGTCAGGCCTTTTCTCCTTGTTCTTGAGCTTTCGGCATTCTTGCTTCATATGCCCTTTCTCATGGCAATAATGGCACTCAATTTCTTTCTTTAAAAAAGAACCATCCCTTGATTTTTCACGGCTTTGATCACGACCATGAGGAGTCTTACTCCCCCCCACTTCTTTTGCTTCGGCTTCTCACAACAAATGCCTCTGAATGAGAGGAACCCACTGATTTTCTTCTAGTTTCTTCATTCAACAAGCTACTGGTGACTTGGCTCATTGTGACAACTCCATCAGGTGCCGAATTACTAACCGTTACAACCAAAGTCTCCCAGCTTTCAGGCAAAGAACTAAGTAGCATCAAAGCTTGTAACTCATCATCAAAAACAATTTTCATAGAAGCAAGTTGGTTAACAATACTCTTTATTTCATTTAAATGTTCCGGAATGGGGTTGCCATCTTTATAGTTTAAATTAACCAATTTACAAAACAGAAAAGCTTTATTTGTAGCTGATTTTCTGTTATAAAAGCCTTATAATTTTTTTCATAAATCATGTGCCGAAGTTTCCGTAGCAACAAGATGAAACAATCAATCCATTAACGGATAACACCAACGGCTTTTCGATTAAACACCTTCCATTCATCATCTTGTATCCCCTCAGGTTTGCCACTATCACCCTCAATGGGTCCATATAAATCTTTACAAAACAATAGATCCTCCATTTTAGTTTTCCAAGTTACCTAATTGCTTCCATTGAAACTAGACATATAACCCACATTTCCCTCCATTGATTTACACAAATAAATAAACCCAAATAAACCGTAAGCTCTGATATCAATTGTTAGGGAAAATATATGATTCCCCACAAGTAAATCAATCAATGAGAATAAAAATTAATGCGAAAAAATTAAATCAATAGCAACACAAGAATTTTACGTGGTTCTCTCAATGTGAGGTACATCTATGGGATCGAAATCCGATTCCACTATCAACCATGAAGTTTCCAAACGATTACAAACGAGACACAAATGGTCTCACAAACGACCCTTAGGTGAATTCCAAATAATCACAAATAAACAAGAGGAAAGACCTCACCAAAGGATGAACAAAAGTCTTCAAAACCAGAGTTGAAGAAAACCCAAAATAACGAACCAAATCAACTTCAAAGTAGAGACAAAACTAAAAAATACAAAGCACTGAATTGAATTTATATCAAACAAACTGATGTTCCACAACAAACCCCACCGAATTGATTTTCTATCATTTCTATGGCAGCCGCACTCTATCGGAACAATATATATATATATATATATATTATTGAGTCTTGGGTTTTATTATTAAAACCCTAGCTGTTACGAAACTGAATTAGTGATTAAGGCCGAAATATACATCATTGAGGCTGTTAATTAGAATCTCTTAACTTCACTTGCTGGTCAAACCGTATACTTTATGTGTGTTGAATGTCAATCAGGTTGTATATAGTCGGAGCATAAAATGGGCAAAAAAACAGAATTTGGAGAGAGTTGACTTTCCCGCACATGCATTGACTTTTCCCGCACGTGCGTTGACTTTTTCTGGGAAAGTCAGCCCGACATTTTAAACCTGTTTAGACGAGATTAGAAGTATAAAAAGGCAAGGAAAAGGCTTTTCTAGGGTTCAGAAGTTGTTTTGACCTAAAAAGAGAGGCTAGGGTTTGGAAGGGAAGAGAAGAGAAACAAAAAGCTTTAAGGATGTCTCCCATGGTAGTTCCTTCTCCATCTACCTCCTTTCACTCCTCCATGAGTGGCTAGTCTCCTTTTCTAGGGTTTTGATGAAACCCTAGCCATGTAATTATTTAGTTTTCTTTTTTATTTTTAATTATGTAAAGGTTTGAACATTTGTGTGGTGATTTAAAAGTTTCTTTTATATATTTTTTATTATTTCTTCGAATATTTGACTTTCTGTGATTGTTGAATGTTATCCATACATGAGTTTTCTATTTCTTCACATTCAAGGTATGAGACGAACCATACTACGAGGAATGAGTCGTATCACTACTCTAGTTTAGAGTGAACGATTCGTATTACTTGAGATGGTTTGTGCTCGTACATTGAACGTGATGATCTTCTTGTTAAATGTTTTGAGCTTGTATGCGAAGTATTAATCCGTTCAAACCATAGCATAATTGATTTCAATTGGAAACCCTAATTACGTGGCTAGTGGTGGACTCTTTGCCCTAGTTTTTCCCCCAATTCATTATACACAATTTCATTTATTATTGATAATTTAATTCCTTAGTTTAATTTATTTGTTATTAAATTAGGTTATGAACAATCAAACTTTTTATCAAAATTAATTTAAGAATTTAACAATTAAATTAGTTTAATTTCACAATTGTCCCTGTGGATCGATATCTGGACTTGCCATTATTCTAAAAAAATTTGGTGTAGTTTAAGGTTTATTTTTGGTGTGTTCAACGACCCATCAATTAGGCTTCTAAAAGTTAGATATAATATATTAAAAATATATTATAACCAACACCAAACCAAATTAAACTCTTTTAATAAACCAATTAGGCCCCATAATCCAATAAGGAGGTATACCCAAAGGTTTCAAAAGGTTTTAGAGTATTCTAGAAAAGTACAGAAAACTCTACAATGTACTAGAATGGTTTAGAAAATTCTACAATATAATACAAAAGTAAAAGGATCTTAGAATATTCTATAAAGTTAATGATGGCCCTTAGATCAAGTTGATCTTAGTCATTTATTAAGGAGGTAAAAGACTATATAAAAGGAACACCCCTTGTTATAGATAGATAGAAATGAGATAAAAGTTTTGTGGTAGTAGGGTGGTGTGGTGAGAAACCCATCAACCCAAGTAGTGTTTGTATTGAGTGATAAAGCACTACAAGAGTGATATAGCAAGAGGTGTCCTAAACTCGTGTGAAAAAGACACAAAGTCCAAGTGTGAGTGCTTAAATGTATTGTGTGAGTGAATAAGTAAGGTGAACTAGTGTGTGGTTTTGTATAGTTAAGTGTTATTATATTTTTGGGTCCCCTAGCGTGTCAAACTTAACCAAGGTTCCACTTCAACTTTAACCAAGTCATGACTTATAACTCTAACAAAATAAGTTGAAACTTTTGTCTCTCTTCTCCCAACTTGCTTTACACGCCTCTTAAACACTCAAATTGCATTTATTTCTAGGATTGAAGCTCTAGATTGAATTTGTTTCTAAGATTGAAGCTCTGAAAGATGGATAGTTCAAGTCCCATTTCGGTATTGATTCTATAACAGATTCAATCAATTCTTTCCAAATAGTTTGGATCTGATACAGTGTCATGCATTAAAACAACCAGATAATCTCTTCCTTTATTTCATAAACAAGGTCTGGATGAATTGCTTTGGCAGAAAGGATCAAATCATGAGACAAAATCCTACTTTTATGAATTTTGAATCAAATTAGATCGTCAATTGTAAGATATGGAGAGAATTTTATATAGATATAATAAAAACAAATGTAAACATGTTGAAATGATTTAACTGGAAATGATGGATTACACACATAATCACAAAAAGCTTAATGTGATCACTTCCCAAACAATAGTTCTTGAGTGATTGGAAATTCTACTTGCACAATATTTTTACTTCATCATACTTTTTATTAAAGATTAGAAGTCTCAAATTTTTCCATTCACATTTCTTGTTACATCATTTCATCTTCTTCTTTCTTTTATTTTTTCCTTTTTTTTTAATCATCTATCACTACCACCACTACCATTACCAACTATCGCCACCTCGCCACCATCCATTTTTTCTACCAGCCACCACCACCACCACCACCACCCAGTCTCACATCTTTTACTCTTTTTATCTATCTACAAATCTAAATACATCTATCCATAAATAAATATACATATATATATATATATATGTATCCTCTATCTATCTTCTATATATAAACTATTATAGGGTAATTATTCACAGATTCTGTTATAAGAACATGTGCACCATTAAATCTCACAAGTATTTATATAGATCAAAAAGCCTAATAGTTAGATTTGATTCACATTAAATTCTATCAATTCGTTGCTCAAAGTTTGGTTCGATTATAATTGTAGATAAAAATTATTTTTTGTGACAGTGTTATGAATCTGTCTCTAAAAATTGATAATTAGTGGCATTTTTATGTGACTATTTATAAATATGTCACTATAAATGACAATTAATCACATTTTTCTATGACGAATTTTTCAAACTATCGCTAAAGATTTATGATTAGTGACATTTTTTTTATGAAAACGCCGCTTAAAAAAAAAAAAAAAAGGGCCAAAACGAAACAAACTTCTCATTCATTGATGCATCTATTTTTCTAATATAACTTTTCAGTCAATTCCGAAGGTTGGGTGCTTGTAAGTACCAATGGGTTCTGTTAGCCTGGCCTAATTTGAGCTCTATGAGTCAACTAATGTTTATGACAAGTCCACAAATTTTTAAAAAAAAATTAAAATTCTCAAATTTATCTCTGTATTTTTGTCAACCAACACTACTAGAAATATGACTTTTTGCGTCTAATTTTTTGCGACTAATTATTTAACTGTCGCAAAAAAAAAAGATTTTTTACATTAAAATCTCATTTTACTTACCCAATCTGTCTTAACCCAAAAAAAAAAACAAAAACGTAAAACGTGACCTATGTTATGTCCCTTTTTTTCTTATTTCCCAAATCTGAACTCTCTCTTTCTTCTCTCTCTCTCTCTCTCTCTAAATCTGTCTCGCTCGAATCTCACTGTCTCTCTCGCTCGACAGTGAAGATTTGAAGATTTGATTTCAAGATTTAAAGATGATGTTGATGAAGATTTGAAGCCAAATATTTGAAGATTTGAAGATTTGAAGATACTGTTGATGAAGATTTCAATTGATTCATAATCGAGATTCATAATCGGTAAGCCTAAACACTTCTCTTTGTCTTTCTCTGTAACGTTTGACACATCTTCATCGATTCATCTTCATCGCTCGAATCTTTTACTCTCTGTAATGACACATCTTCATCGCTTAATTTGTAATATGTAAATTGAAAATGAATTACTCTCTGTAATGGTTGATTAATCTGTAATCTTCATCTTCATCGATTACTCTCTGTAATGGTTGATATGTTGGAAAGTTGATTGAATAATAATAGAATAAATCTCTCTGTCTCTGAAGGTTAATTGAATAATAATAATAATGTTGGAAGGTTGTTCCCAGATTTCCAAGTTCAGTTCAACAAAGGTAAATTACATTTGCACTGGTAAGCCATTTGACAGGGATAAAACTAATATGTAAACGGTACACACACAAGTACAAAGACTCAAGTCTTTAATGCTCAACATCATTTAGTTTAATCGAAAGTATGCATTCAAATCTTTTTAACGCTAGAATTGATGACATATCGATAAAACACTTAAGATCAAGAACCTATGGGAGAGGAGTGCCCTAGAGTGCGGTGTATGCGCAAGGCAGCGGCCCATCCCAATCATTAGTAGCCCCTTCATTTATTGATGAGATCACACAGCGTGTGATACAAGACGTTGAGTCTAGGTTTACTACGACGATCAAGAACCTAACGGCACGTGTTTTGTTCTTAAAGTTACAGGGCGTAGCTGGGAGTACGAGCTTGAGAGAGGTGCAATATTTACAAATTGACGAATTTTACATTTTATCAATTTGTATATATACATATGGAAATTATTAACACATTATACTAACATATTATAGGTGTCAGATGCATCTAGTGGGCAACAAGCTTCAAAAGAAAATGAATAGGTATGTCATTCCTTCAGAGATTTAAACTGTCTTAAAAAAATGTTTCTCACACCCCCTAGGTGACATTACTATTCATATGCCAAATAATAAATATATAAAATATATTTAGAGCGTGAATCCTATATGTCGTATCCTACATTTAAAAAAATATATATATCGATGTGTCTATTTTTTTTTTAAGATTGGATAATATCAAAAGCAGGCTACAATGAGATGGATGTTGACTCCAATGAGTTGATTGTTTGGATGGAGGCAGTTCCGCCTAATTTGTCTTCGTTGATCCTTTTTGAATCATTGTAGCCTGCTTTTGATTTTATCAAATCTAAAAAAAGATTAAAAAAAGATGCATGTATGCAATTCTCAGTTTTCCTGCTGCATTGTTACTATGCTGCTGCACAAAGGATTCAAGGCTAATTTTGGGGGTCTTGGAGGCTTGTGTGTGGTCTTTTTACCTGGTTACTCATCTATACTTGTTGGAAGTCCCCAAAAAATTCTACACTAAATTTTCTCTTGTTCCAAACTTCTTTGGGAGATAAATAGCCATTTTGAACTTCTTCACCTTTGACTAATATTTCTAGAGAGTTTATTTCTAAATTTTATTGGATAAATTTAGAGTGAGTTACCTAATTCTGGGAAGTTGTATTAAAAATTATACTAGAAAGCAACACCAAACTAACTTAGACCTTTGCCAGAGGAAAGGGAAAATATTTAAATGCCTTCCTACTATTAAATTTCTGGGATATTTTCTTTATGCTGGTGTTCCAATAATTAGTATTAGTTTTTCTATCCTTTGTCATTCAATACGGGCATAATGCTAAGAGAATGTTTGTGATTTGTTGAAATTAAAGGTGTTGCTGGTGGGACTGCATCTGGAAAAACAACATTTTGCAATATGATTGTTTTGCAGCTCCGTGATCAACGGATTGTTCTTGTCAGTCAAGTATTTTCCTGGCTCTCCTCCGGCTATTAAGTACTACTAAAACTAGTAGTTATTGTATATAATATTTGAATATATATATATATATATGAGAATATAGATTGTTAAAACATTGTAGGCTTTTTTTTTATAATTTTTTTTGCGACGGTAACAAGATGGTCGCTAATACATTGTAGGCATTTTTTAATTTTTTTGCGACGGCAAAACATTGGTCGCCGTAAGTAGATTAGGCGGTCGCAAATAGTTTGCGACTATTGTTTTGCGGTCATAAAATGTATTTGCCACCCCCACATTCGCGACCCTCATTTGCCGTCGCATAGGCCGTCGCAAAAGGTCTTTTGCGACTATTTTTTTATTATTTGCGACGGTTTATAGCGGTCGCAAAAAGTACTTTTTTTAGTAGTGCAACTAAATTGATTATTTATTAGATTATTTTAATAACCTTAAATTTTTTTTTTCCAAATCTTCTTATTAATAATTCTAGCATTTTTTTGAAAATTTGAAATTATTCAAGACAATTATAGAATGAGATCTTTCAATATAAATTTATTTTTTCAATCTAATTTTTTATAAAATTATTTTCTACATTCTGGTTGATAATTTTTTTTTTTCTTTGAATAATTCATTGATCATGAATTATTCGATTCCAAATAACTTCCGAATCCCTAATTTTTCATTATTCTTCTCGGAAATCCACTCTATTAGTCAAATTTTCACAAACTACAACACTCCTCAAATCCTCAAAAGCATTTAAAATAGTTTTTGGTTTGGGCTTAGGGTTGGGCCTGGTCTAGGCAAAAAAATAGAGTTTTTTACTAGCCAGTCCCAATAATTGAATCTATTACCTATTAGGTCCTAAGTTTCTATCTTATGCACCAGCAAGTCCTGTTTCCCATTTTATTTTTGAACTTCAAATTGCAAACCTCCGACAATATTTTTTTTGATCATTTTTCATCTCCAACATGTCACCACTGCAACCACCTCTTCAGATCCGGTGGCGATAAGAGAAAAAGAGAAAAAAAATAAAGAGAATGAAGAAGAGAGATGAGATGCCATTACTAGAGAATAATTCTCATCATTTTACGCTATCACAAATCAAGCCAAAGAATCAAAAGTCTAATTCAGTGATAAATTTATCATGCAACAAATCTCAGCCAGAGTTGCAATGATAAATTTATCACTGTTGAATTTGTTAAAAAATTTACAAATAGCAGACTTGATTTGAGAGAGAGAGAGAGGGGCATCACAACAAATTTATCACTGAATTAAGTAACAAATTTATCACTAAATTAAATAACAAATTAAGTAACATATTTATCATTCATAAATTCAGTAACAAATTTATCACTGAATTAAGTAACAAATTTATCAGATCAGTTACTCTTCTGTAGAAGATCAACAACACCTTTCAATGCATTGATTGGATGCTTTGCATCCCAAATAGGTGATGGAGGAAAATGGTGGCAAGGACGATGTCGAAGATGGTAGATCAATGATGGAGGATTTGAAAATCCTAAGTGATTGTAATTAGATAAAGATTTAATTCCACCAAATCCCAATTATTCAAAACACACAATCTAAATCAACAAGCACTTACAAAAGTGGTTTAGATTGTTGTTTTTGAAAAACAATAAATCGACACAAACGATTTTTACGTGGAAAAACCACAATTGAAGCACCTTCAACTATGATCAAAAAACCACAGGCGAAACGCCACTAATCAATCCACTACTGAAGAAAGAAAGATTACAAAGACAACCAACAAATTACCAAACGCGTCAAATTTGTCTTCAAGCTTCTGTAAATCTTTCGCCACAGCCTTCGTCTTGGAATTGATCAATATGAAGTTGATCCACAACTTCCAATGTCGAATCAACGACCACGCACAGTATCAAACTCCTTTGATGCTCCACGCGTGAATCTCCAGATTCCATCGAAGAAGAACTCTCTTGAATATGAAGTAACAAACTCCTTGATGTATGTATTTCAGATCATAAGTTTAGAACTCACTCAAATCATCAAGGAAAACTCACCAAGACTTTCAGAAGAAAACCTCAAACAAAACCTTAAGACTCTTAAACAAGATCTAGGAAAAGTAACCCTAAAATTGAACCAACACGCGAATATATAGAAACAGAGATCGCGCGGTCCGCTCGAGCATGGGAATTGACGCTCGAGCAGGGACTCTATATTGCGTGTTCTATATAGGGTTCACGCTCGAGCGAAAGATCTCACGCTCGAGCGAAAGATCCCACATCGAGCGTCCAAACACATCACCCAGCATTTTTGCAGATGTACCAGATGCTGTGAGAGTGAAAACCCCGCTCGAGCGTCACTTTCCCCGCTCGAGTGGGAAGACCAAAACTTGAAAAACTGGAAATTTTGCAACTTGATTACACGTTTAGTTTTTTCCATGGATTTTGACAACAAGAGGGTCCTAACAATCTCCCCCTTTGTCAAATCCTGGACAAAACTATTCTAAAACAATTTTCCTAACAAATGCCAGAAAAACAGACCAGCTAAATAAAACAACCTCCTCAAAAAACAAGAAAAACAAAATAAATACTGAAATCATGAACCATGCAAGTCTTGAGCAATCCCCCTGAAAAGATAAACACACAAACCAAAATCGTGGAACTAGATAAATAGCAACAGATATGTATATCAAAAAAAACAATATAAGAAACAATATATACCCATCTATCAACACAACTGTAGCATCAAGTATATATACCCATCTATATATATACCCATCTATCAACACAACTGTAGCATCAAGTATATAACAAGTATATAAACAAACCACTCCCCCTTTTTGTCCGGGAAGGATCAAAAAACCAAGAGAAACAGTAACCAAAAGCAAGACTGGACATCAATGATCATAGAGTGGGTGGCTGCGACTGCATCCGAAGAAGAGACATGATCTGATCCAACTGAGAAGAAGACTGGGCCACGAACTCCTCAATACGTCGTGAAGTAGCCTCCAATGCAATGAACCGAGCATCGGCAGTGGTCTCTAGATCCATGAGTCGTGCCTCAAAAATATCCATCCGCCCCTCGAGTCGATCAAAACGCGAAGCAACAAACTGCTCAAAAAACTGAAGCTGGCCACAAATAGTGCGAACTGGAGGTGGCTGCTCCCCCTCACCAATAGTACCACCGGCAACAACTGCATCGAACTCTGCCTCTTCTGCCATAGCAGCAACATCACCTGTACTTGTACCAAACCGACCCGCCCCAGTAGAAACCCCCCGAATGTGAGACTGACTTTGAGAGACAGTCTTTTTGGTAAAAGGCCGGGTAGGTGAACCAAACTCATCCTCATCAAATGAAGGGACCTCAAACTTGGCAAAAAGCCGGTTGATGAGGCACCCATAAGGTAAACCAAGGTTGTTGCGCTCATATGCGGCAACCATTTTCTAGATGATCAAAGTGGCAAGATCAATGGAGCGATGTTGAGCGAGACACTGGAGGATAAACCCTTGGTCCTGGTTGATTTCTGAACTATGGGTGGTGACGATAACATTGGCATACACAATGAGGTTGAGCAACCTAAACTAGGGTAGAAGCTTATTTTGTTTGATTAAGGAGTCGGAGGGCCAAGGACGAGGGGTACCACATAAAGCAGTGGCAACCTCATTGAAATCACAAGTTGGACGCACAGGAAAAGGATAGAAGATGGGGAAGACTTTACTAATCCCTAACAACTCTCGAATAAGATCAGTGGTAACAGTAATTGACTTGGACCTGACCCAAGTCTTAAAGGATGGACCAATCTCATCAAGACTTTCCATGTTACAATAAAATTCACGGACCCAGCTGAGGTTTTGAGGACCTGAGAAAGAAAGGACAAAATCTCCACCCAAGGAATCAAAAAAAGGACGGATATGGATAGACTCAAACGTGTTAGGTTGGACATTGCGTTCGAGATGAACAGTATTGGATGGATAGGACTCTCGAAACAATTTGGCTTTCTCAACCGAAGGAAATCGGTCAGAATTAAATGAGGGTCGAGAGGCAGTGGACTTCCTTCTTTTGAGGGAAGCCATGACTAAACCAAGGAACAACCCAAAGAGATAACACACAGCCCCCAACCTAAGACAAAAAATTAAACCAACAGAGAAAAAACAAAACATTAGTAGCACAGTCAAATATAGCAACATGACTCAGGCAGATAAAACTATAAAACAAAATTGTAGTCTCAAGAGAACCAAATATTTTAAAGATGAATCATGGTGAGCAATGCAGCCATAAAAAAGAACAAATAGACTTAATAGAAATCAGAGGAACATTCAACAGTCAAAGAAATTAATCTATCTCAATATGCCAAAGACTCAATAAACCAAGACAAGCAGCACACGACTCAAAATACCCTACCTATATGAGCATGAGTGAAAGATGAGACATGAAAAAAAAAACAAAAACAAAAACGACAAAAGTAAAGATGAAAACAGAGAGGAAAGAGAAGGGGGCATACCTTAGGTGTGCGAGAAGAACGAAAATCGGCAATGAAAAAGCCAAGGAAGACAATGCACGAAGACACCAAGAAGCCCTAGGAGTGAGAAAGAAATTTTGGGAAAAATGAACTGAAGAGATGAGGGAGGGAGAATTTAAACAAAACCAGTCCGCTTGAACGTGAGGTTCAACGCTTGAGTGGGATATCAAGCACGTGCGGATACGCTCGAGCTCGAAAACGGACACTCAAGCGCCAAAATAACCCTCATAGAACTGCAAAACATGGCACAAAATGCTGCAAGACTAAAATCCACGCTCGAGCGTGAGATTTGCCGCTCGAGCAGGGACAAAACACTACCAATTTTATTTTTATTTTTTTCTTTTTTATTTTTAAATAAAAACAACTCAACTAGAAAATGATGTCCTGTAAACAGCGGGGAGTTCAATTGGAAGACTGTAACACTGAGATGAGATTATCCATCAACCATGAATCCTGTAAACTTGTACAATAAAAAAAATATGAATCACAAGATCATGAACAAGTCAAATAGAATTTAATCAATGATCATAAACAACATGAGAATGCATAACTCAAAAACACACATGAGAGCTCACGAAAAGAATATGTGTGTACAATCCTTGAGAGCCACAAAGCTAAAGTTAATCCTCGTAGTGATCGGATGGCTAGACCTCCGACAAGAGTAACTGAACATCACAAAGAAAAGTCAAATCACTAGGAATCACGGGGTATTTGTTGAGTAAGCGCGGAGGCTCCCCCTCAATCAATGAGTTCCTTTTTCTTTCTTTTTTTTGTGTGTGCACTCACTGGTGGCATGCATGCTCAAGAGTATGGAGACCAAACTAGAGAAGAATGAAATCAAAAAATATGGCCTGGTTGATGCCTCTGAGGTAGCCTTTTCCTAATGCCGGATCTCAATGAACTGAGGGAGAAACCATGGAAGTGAGAAATGATGGTAGATGGTTAAGAGACTCAACATCACCCATGATATACTAATATAGGTCAATTCCTCTGTAAAAGTACAAGAAACACTGTTAGTGGTCCATAGAGAACTTTGATCACTTGTGCGGAAACCCCTACAACAGTTTATCTCAAGGATGTATACAGAATGAGATCATGAAGTTAATGAGTATAGGCATTCAGAATGAGCTATGAACAAAGAAAAAATGAAATTTTGTAAGCAACATGAGCAGTGTTCATATAATTTTAGATACAAAGATGACAGGAATCAATGACAATGAGATTATGACATCCAAGTATACAAAAAGCCAATCACTCACACCCACTTAAAAAACAGGAAACACCCTAGTTACTGAGCACTACACCCAAACTCAAACCGAAGAAGATCAAGGGGTTTTGTAAAAATATCAGTTTTTTTATGCTCAGTGGGTACATGTTCAAGAACAATAAGGCCCTTTTCCACTAACTCTCGAATAAAATAATGACGAATGTCAATGTGTTTGGTGCAAGAGTGTTGGATAGGATTTTTTGAAATGTTTATGGCACTTGTATTATCACAAAAAAGAGTGAAAGTGTTATGTTCTATCCCATAATCATAAAGCATTTGCTTCATCCACAGCATTTGTGCACAACAACTCCCTGCAGCAATGTACTCAGCCTCAGCAGTTGAAAGAGAGATGGCATTTTGCTTTTTACTATGCCAGGAAACCAAATTATTTCCAAGGTAAAAACACCTCCCGGATGTACTTTTCCTATCATCAGCACACCCTGCCCAGTCGGCATCAGAAAAACCAGTGATTTCAGCTGTAGTATCAATAGAAAATCAAACCCCACACCCCAATGTCCCATTAACATATTTAATGATGCGTTTGACAGCAAGAAGATGAGACTCTTTAGGATTAGCTTCGTAACGGGCACAAACACCTACACTGAAGCAATATCAGGACAACTGGCTGTGAGGTAAAGAAGACTCCCTATCATACTCCTATAGAGGGTAGGATCAACATCAATACCAGAGAAATCTTTGGAAAGGTGAAGACTGGTGCTCATGGGAGTGCGTGCATGTTTGGAAGATTCGAGACCAAATTTTGATACAAGATTTTTGGCATACTTAGTCTGAGAAACAAATATACCCAAAGGAGATTGTTTAATTTGTAGACCCAAAAAATAAGACAACTCTCCCATCATGCTCATCTCAAACTCATGTGTCATGCAATATTTCACAAGATGTTCAGCAGTGGATCCAAACACAATATCATCAACATAAATCTGAGCAACAAGAATATGAGACTTAGTATGTTTCACAAATAAAGTCTTATCCACACTACCCCTTTGAAAGTCATTATCAAGAAGAAATGTAGTAAGTCTATCATACCAAGCCCGAGGGGCTTGTTTCAACCCATACAAAGCCTTGTCTAACTTGTAGACATGATTTGGACATTTAGGGTCCTCAAACCCTTTTGGTTGCTCAACATAAGCCTCTTCTTTCAAGTACCCATTCAGAAAGGCACTTTTCACATCCATTTGATACAATTTGAAGCCAAGAAAACATACAACACCAAGTAAAATACGAATAGATTTGAGACGTGCAACTGGGGCAAACGTCTCATCATAGTCAACACCCTCAACTTGTGTGTAGCCTTGAGTAACCAACCTTGCTTTATTTCTAACCACAGTACCATTCTCATCAGATTTATTTTTAAAGATCCACTTGGTACCTATCATATTCATGTCTCTAGGTCTAGGAACTAGAGTCCAAACATTGTTACGTTCAAATTGACCTAATTCTTCATGCATAGCATTCACCTAACTATCATCTAGTAAGGCCTCTTTAATATTCTTAGGTACAATTAATGAAACATAACACATATGTGATACCTCATCCCAAATTTATCTTCGGGTTTCATTCGATCCGATACACTTCCAATCACCTTTTGGGCTGGATGATTCAGTTTCACCCTTGCTGATGGTTTGAACTCAGGAATTTTGGTGATAGAAGCATTAGAAGTGGTGTCTTTATGTGCACTCTTTAGACTCTGACTTACCTGTGAAGATGGTGTTGTCTCAACTTCTTGTGCTTGGACCTCAGCTTCTTTTTGACTTTGTGGTACAGTATCCAGGATTGAAGACTCACCATATTCATCCTCACTTGTTGCTGGAGTAGGAGAACCTGTGTCATCTATAACCACATTGATCGATTCCATTAAAGAAGAAGTTCGCAGGGTTCTAGACTCGAAAAGCCCTACTAGTGGTTAAATACCCTAGAAAAATACCTTCATCACTTTGGGAGTCAAATTTGCCCAAAGGCTCTCTATCTTTGAAAATGTAACACTTACTCCTAAAAGTTTTGAAGTATTTTACATTAGGTTTCAATCCCTTCCACAATTCATATGGAGTTTGTAAAGTGCCGGGCCTTAAATACACGCGATTTATGACATAAACAACAGTATTTAGGGTTTCAGCCCAAAACTTTGGAGGAAGTTTCTTACTAAGGAGCATGACCCTAGCCATCTCTTGAACAACCCTATTCTTCCTCTCAACCACTCCATTTTGTTGTGGGGTAATAGGTACAGAAAATTCATGTTTAATTCCATGCATATCACAAAAATCCGAAAATGAACTATTTTCAAACTCACGACCATGATCAGTTCGGATTCTTATGATACGCCCAATGGAAACACCCTGTTCATTTTGGATTTTAAGGACTAAGGCTTGGAAAGCATCAAACGTATCAGATTTTTCCCTTAAAAAATTTACCCACGAAAAACGAGTAAAATCATCAACAGTTAAAAAAAATGTATCTTTTACCTCCAATGCTTTCAGTGCGAGTAGGTCCCATTAAGTCCATTGGAACCAATTCAAGAGGACGTTTGGTTGTAAAGCTGTTCACCTTTTTATGGGGGGCACGGGTTTGTTTCCTAAGTTGACATGGTCCACACACATGATTTAGATTCTTACCTAGTTTAGGTACTCCTCTCACAAGCTCTTTGTTGGCTATCTTAGTTAGGTCTTTGAAATTCATGTGACCTAATCTTTGATGCCACAAATCAATGTTACTTATGATGGCTGAGTGACAAGTGAGATCATTAGTAGTAACAATCCCATAGCAGTTATCAGATGTGCGAACCCCATGCAGGACAGTATTTCCTTTTTTATCCAAAATTTCACATTTATTTTTTGAAAACAATACTTCATGGTGGGAATCACACATTTGACTGATGCTCAAAAGATTTGCTTTAAGACCATCAACAAGTAAAGAATTTTCAAGCTTGGAAAGACCAGCAACACTTATAGAGCCCTTACCAATGACTCTAGAGGTGCCACCATCTCCAAAGGTAACAATTCCACCTTCATATTTTTCAAGGGATATGAAGTAGGATTTGTCACCTGACATGTGACGAGAGCACCCACTATCCAAATACTACATGTGTGAGTCACGTGCTTTTAGAGCAGTGTGAACAACTAAACAAGTCAAATCATTTTTTCTCACCCAAATCTTTTTGGTCTTAACAAAGCCAGGTCTGGTGGTCTTGGTATTGTGAACACTCTCATGAATCTTGGTATTCCGCCTAGACATGTAAGGTTGTCTCCTAACCCAAAAAGTATTCAAATTTCTACCCTTTTGAGACACCTTACCAAACAATTCAAAGCAATAAGGACAAATGTGGCCATACCTACCACAATGATGACAAATAAAAATAGGTTTTACCTCCTTTTTGTTGATCTTACCTCTGTTAGGTAGATGAAGAGAGGGATCACCCTGGTTTACCTTCAGCTTTCCTTTTGCTTGAGTCTGCAGGTCATATAATGTAGAGGCCTGTCCCTTGTGAGCTGTCGCGCCATAGCCTAGCCCACTTTTGTCACAACCCATTTGTTGAGACTCGAGAATGTCATCTAATGATTTGGAACCTTTGTTCCACATGGCAATTGTGGCTCTAGCAATTCGGAGTTCTTCATCTTTATGACTGACCATCTCTTCCAATGTAGCTTGTGACATCTCAAGACTTTCAAGCTTCTCTTCATATGTGGAATACACTTTCAGGAGTTCATTCCTTTTAGTTTCACAGGATAGAAGTTTCTCACATAGGTCTTGCCTGTCACTAGAGATCTTGATGACATTCTGCTTTGCTATTACAAGTTCTCCTTTTAGCTTGACATTCTCGCTTTCACATGCTTTGAGCTTGAAAGTGAGTTTGTCATTGATTTTGAACAAATTCATAGATTCCTCGTAAAGCTTTTCGTAAGCTTGTTGTAGATCATCACCATTAATCTCATCATTGTCTTCTGATGTTTCATCATCTTCTTTTTGCTCCTCATTCTCCTTGACCACATTCAGTCGAGCAACTAAAGCAGGAAAGGTGATAGATGGTGGTGAAGATGATTCTCCACTTTCATGAAATTAGCTCAGAATGTCCCATGCATCTTTAGCCTTTGTGCAGTGAGCAAGCCATTGTTGTTCTTCATCAGAAATTGCTCCACAAATAGTGATCAGAACTCTCTGATTGCTCGGATTGTCAGCACTTTCAACATCCTCTTCAATGGCTTGCCAGCCTTTTGGGTCAAAAGCTCTCAAAAACGCCCTCATTCTGATCTTCCAATACAAATAGTTACTCCCATCAAATGTGGGAGCATGATGCAGATTCTGACCACGAGCAAGTTCTACTAGCTTCGAAAGAGGTTGTGTGAAAGTGGACCAAAATGCCATGAAAGTGCTATCTCCGTCTTCACCAGATTCAGTTTCTTCAAGTTCTTGCTCTGACTCGCTTTCATCATCCCAAGTTACTGTGTAGACTTTCTTCCGATTCTTTTTCGAAGGACATTCAAGGGCAATATGACCAAACCCTTGACATTCATAACACTTGACCATTTGCCCCTTTACAATACTCTTTTCAGTTTTTTGAGCAAGTTTTGATGGAAAAGTTTTGGATTTATCATTACTCTTGTCTTTTGAGTTAGGGTCTCTGAAATTAGGCTTCTTTTTCTTTAAAATTTTTTTGAACTGTTTAGTAAACATAGCCGTCATCTCAGACTCTAAATCAAACTCAGTCTCAGGAGTTTTTGCTGTCTCATGAGCACTAATGAAAGCCACACTATCTTTTTGTTTTTTCTTAGAAATCTAGTGGGCTTTATAAGTCTGTAGGTTTCCAACCAACTGATCAAGCTTGAGGGTATCAACATTCTGAGCCTCATCAATGGCTGTCACTTTTGATTGGAACCTCTCGGGTAATGACCTCAAAATTTTTCCAACAACTTTAGCTTCGGGGATTTTTTCACCGAGTGTGAAACAGGAATTCACGATGTCACTAAGTTTAGCATCGAAATCATCAAACGTCTCATCATCACGTATAAAAAGGGTTTCAAAGGCAGAGGTGAGACGTTGAAGTTTTGACCTTTTAACAGAAGTAGTACCTTCGTAAATCGTTTCAAGAATATCCCAAGCCTCTTTTGCTACCTCACACGTGCAAATACGACGAAACTCTTCAGGTGTGATGGAGCAAAAAAGGGGAATTGAGAGCCTTACTGTTCCAACTCGAGTTTTGATAATCGGTTGTGTCTCATTTATCAAGGGGTTTGGGAATCTCAATACCATCAATGGTGACAGTAGGTTCACTCCACCCATAGATCACACAGTGCCAAACTTTCTCATCGATGGATTTTAAAAACGCTCTCATACGAGCTTTCCAATAAGAATAGTTTGTACCATCAAGCAACGGAGGTCTATGGGTCGAGTTACCTTCACGAATTGAATCCATATCACCAATCACACAAAATCACACTCCTATGCTTTTTGATAAAAACAAAGAGTGACCTACTCTGATACCAATTGAAAATCCTAAGTGATTCGTGATTAGATAAAGATTTAATTCCACTGATTCCCAATTATTCAAAACACACAATCTAAATCAACAAGCACTTATGAAAGTGGTTTAGATTGTTGTTTCCGAAAAACAATAAATCGATACAAACGATTTTTACGTAGAAAAATTACAATTGAAGCATCTTCAACTGTGATCAAAAAACCACGGGCGAAACGCCACTAATCAATCCACTACTGAAGAAAGAAAGATTACAAAGACAACCAACAAATTACCAAACGCATCAAATTTGTCTTCAAGTTTCTGTAAATCTTTCGCCACAGCCTTCGTCTTGAGATTGATCAATATGAAATTGAATCCACAACTTCCAATGTCGAATCAACGACCACGCACAGTATCAAACTCCTTTGATGCTCCACGCGTGAATCTCTGGATTCCATTGAAGAAGAACTCTCTTGAATATGAAGTAACAAACTCCTTGATGTATGTATTTCAGATCATACGTTTAGAACTCACTCAAATCATCAAGGAAAACTCACCAAGACTTTCAGAAGAAAACCTCAAACAAAACCCTAAGACTCTTAAACAAGATCTAGGAAAAGTAACCCTAAAATTGAACCAACACGCAAATATATAGAAACAGAGATCGCGCGGTCCGCTCGAGCGTGGGAATTGATGCTCGAGCGGAAGATCCCACGCTCAAGTGTCCAAACACATCACCCAGCATTTTTGCAAATGTACCAGATGCTGTGAGAGTGAAAACCCCGCTCGAACGTCACTTTCCCCGCTCGAGCGGGAAGACTAAAACTTGAAAAACTGGAAAATTTGCAACTTGATTACACATTTAGTTTTTTCCATGGATTTTGACAAGAAGAGGGTCCTAACAGGATTGCAGTGTTGAAACTATTAGATGAATGATGGGGGAGGAGCATCGATGATGGCAACGAGAGAGAAGGACGATGGTGGTTGAGGCGAGTGTAGTTGAGCCGAGCAACATATATAGTGATGGAGAAGGAGGAGATGGTGTGCCAATGAGAAATATAAGAGTGAGAGAAAGAGAATAGAGAGAGAAATAGAGATAGGGATAGGGATATGTTTGGATTTAGGATAAAATCACTCAACTAAATGTAAGGGGTAAAAATGGAAGATGTGCTAAATTATTCTGAGTCAGGACTTCTAAGAAATTAAGTCTGGTCCAAAGAATTGGCCCGTAACTCCCCAAAAAAATAAGATTGCCATGCGCTAGTCTGGCCCAGCCCAACCTGATATTGGGCCTACTAATTCCATTCAAAGTCTATTTCTAAAATGATGTTACAATCTTAAGCCGGCCCAATAAACTCACATTTTATATATAAATAAATTTTAAAAAATAAATATCAATAAATTTGTAGTTTAGTTGGAACAAAATTTTATTACTTATCCATTATATCGCAAATTCAAGTCATGGTAGGTGTATTTTCTTTCTTAAAAGTATATTTTTTATTTTAAGTATAAAAACTAATATATATATATATACATACTATACACACTAATATGTATGTATATAATATAAAGTTATATAATTTTAAAAAATTAAAGAATTATTTTTTCTAGGCTTTGAACTTTTGAATTATTTTTAAAATTTTATGTTCGTTTGTTGGTTCTTTAAGAAGTTTTATAATATTCGATCAAAAAAGAATTTTATAATATGCTAAAGTCGGGATACAAATCTTTCAAATAATCCATACATGTGACTCCAAACCAAGAAAAGCTTATGGGGACAAACTACAGTGGCCCTATGAGATCTCACAGGGAGACCCACCACATATGCCCACCGAGGCCCTCCTCGAGGGCACATTATTTCCTATTGGAGTGGGTTAGCATTAAAAAAAATAAAAAATAAATCTTAAAAATAAATAATATATGATTCAAATTTAAATTTGGGCCACATTTTTTTTTGGGGGTTCATTTCTTTACATTTTTTCATTTTCATAGCTTTACAAATAGTTTTATTATTTCAAATAAAAATGCCCACTATTTTGAATCATACTTACAAAAACAATACTATCATATCATTTTAAAATAAGTTTTTTTTTTTTGTTGTTGGTATGTATATTTTGTTTGCACATAATTCTGTCAAAGAATCACAATGAATATTTGTCTCAAAAAAAATACAACTATGCTACGTAGCTCGAATCCTTCGTTCCCCGAATCCCCCCAAATTCAAAACGACGTCGTTTAGTCGTTTTGATTTTTTTTTTTTTTTCAATAACGCAGAAGAAGAAGGAAGAAGAGAGTAGCAGAGAGACAGAGAGAAAAACACCCAACAACCATTCAGATCCAAAAAAAAAAAAAAAAATCAACCATTCATCTTTAGATCCAGAACATCTTCATCATCAACAACAACATCACCATCATCATCATCAACACATTGATCTGAAAAAGAAAAAAATGGTTGATTTGAAAAAAAAAAAAAAAAACACAACGATCGATCTGGGGAAAAAAAAAAAAAAGAGAAGCTAAAAAATCGGAGGCGGAGGCCGGCGGCGATGGCGATGGCGATTGACGACAACCCTCTCTCTCTCTCTCCATTCCCTCTTCCCCTCTCTTCTCTTTCTCTCTTTCTCTTTCTCTTTCTCTTTCTCTTCTTCTCTCTGCGTTTCAGACATAAAAGAGGAAAAAAAAAAAAAAAAGGAAAACTACCCAAAACGACGTCATTTTTGGCAATCGGGGGATTCGGGGGAGAAAAATTCGAGAGAAAAATTATTTTCCAAAAAAATATTACTTGTTCTCACTTCTCATTAATAAATAATCACTAGTAGCTGTACTATTGATATCTCAACAGATATGAAACCCCAAACAACACTTTGGTGCATGAACCGAGATGCTAAAAAAAATAAAAATATTCTTTACATAAGTTGGAAAAAGATAAACTAATGCAGCATTAGAGATGAACAAAAACAAATTAGAAATTTAAAAGTATAAGCTGGCAAATCTATATATTATATAAAGAAGTGAAATTTTTGGAGCTCTAATATTTTAATTTTAATTTTTTAATTTTTTGATTTAGAAAAAAAATCTCAATATTTATTGACTTCTCCCAATCTACAAGTCTTTTTGACTTCTTCCATACTTACTACCGCACTTTTCAACTTCTCCCATACACTATGGTTAGTAATAGGATTATTAAATTATTTTTATAAAAAATCTAAAAAAAATAATTTATATATTAAAAAAATATCTAAAACAAATATAAATTCTTATTAAAAAAAATAGCATATTGCAATTGCAAAAAAAAAATAAAAATAGAAAAAAAAATTACATTGTTCATTTCATTAATAATGCTCAAAAAATATGCCAAGTGTTTATGTAAAGGTTTGACACGTGTTCACTCTTAAATTATCAAGTGAATATAGATAAAACTAAATAACTTAGCTTTAATGGCTAACAAATATTAGAAGTCTGACCATTGAAGCCTAATAACTATTAATTAATAGGGTCCAGCTTGTCTCAAGTTGAGATCAAGACTGGACCTGTCCAGTCCGGCCCATGGGGCCCATTTTTTGGTCCGTTTTGATAATCCGAATCGTTCAATGTGTAGAACTCGTCGAGCACTATACGTCTGTAAAAAATCAAGTTGATCGGATATCAATAGCTATGTGATCAAATTAGTTTTGTATAAAACAAAATGGACGGTGAAACAATTAATGGTTGATAAAAAACTGTTTTGTCCACATAGCTATCGATATCCGATCAACGTGATTTTTTACAGGCATATAGTACTCGACGAGTTCTACACATTGAACGGTTCGGATTATCAAAACGGGACCCGTGATGAGCCCCCATGGGCCCAACAGCACGGTCCAGTCCGATCTTGGACTGGACCAAAGCCACTGCCTAATTAATAAAATTTAACAATTGAAAGATCTCAAACCACTTCTCTTTGTCTTCTCAAATGTTCCTTTTTTTTTTTGTTCATGCATTCATTTTAATATTGATAGAGAATTGGATGCGTAGAAGAGTGAGAGATATTAAAATTATATATTGAATTATGTAATTGTTGTGATGAAAAATAAAAGTTGTCTTCCCTTTCTATGACGATTTATCTGATTATACATTCAATTAAAATGTTATGTGTGCTTCAATATCATCATTGAACGTTACTTTCATTTTTTTAGATACTTTGTCTCATAATTGTTTGTGTTTTGTATTGTGAAATTTATTACATCTGTGTTTGCTAAAGCTATTAGATGAACCTAATGCAAGAAATGCAAACTATTTCAATGTCATTTTTGAGATTAGAAGTACAAAAAATATACACAAAAAGAAAATGAAAAAATGTAAAGAAATGAACCCCCAAAAAAAAAAATTTATTTGCTTACAATTAGATTTTACAAAATGCCCACTATTTCAAATTTTTGTAAAATGCCCACTATGCATTTACAATTATTTGTTTGGGAGTCTCACCTCTTGTAAATCTTATAATTCATTTATTTTTTATATTATATTTTATGTTTGGTTTTTATACTTTTTTTTATATAGTTTTCTTTGTTTTCTTTAAAAGTTTATGTTTAAAAATTAATAAATAAATAAATAAATCATTTTCTATTTCAAACAATTTCATTTTTATTTTTTTCTTAAAGTAGTTTTAATTCTGGGCAATTACTTACTTTTTTTTATATGTTTCCACTAATACATTCAAAGATGCATTATGAAAGAAGTATCATGCAAAAATCAAGTAAAAAGAAGAAAAATAAATAAAATAATATGATGAATGTGGAGCAAAAATTAAAGATCAAAACTCCCAAAGCAAACAAGTAAGTAGAATAGAATGTTTAATAATAGACATTTGAAATTTTGCAACAAAATTTTATAACGTTCCTTTTTGCTAAAAACTAGCTAAATAAAATGCTTTATATTTATATTTTTTTTAATTTGAAATTAAAACTATAGTAAATTTATGTAAGCATAATTATTAACCACATTTTTTTACTTATAATATTATATTGACTACCTTTATTTTTTAAATTATTTATATAGAAGTAAAAAAATGTCGTTAGAAATAAATTTTTTCTTAATTTAGTTATAAATTTTGCCCGTACATTATTTTTAAATTTTAAATAAAAGCAAACATAAAATAATTAATTAAAGATATTGTTCCATTTGTTATATTCATTTTTTTGTGTGCAAAAAAAAATATATATATATATATATATTTAAAAATCACAATTCACATCTATACAAATAATTATAAACATAACTCGTACATAGCACAGGTGAAATAATAATATATATATATTTGTGTCTATATATCACCAAAGTATAGGGGGAACCAGTATGACATGGCGAAGAATCCCATATCATGGTTATTAACATGAATGCATTTGACCACTTATGATTTAGGTCAAGTTTGACTAAACAAAATAAGTGTACTTATTTAGTCTTTTTATCTTTTTTGGATCACATCAATCAACATCTCCTCTCTATTTTTTTTACACATAATTTAATAAAAGTTAAAAAATGCACTTATTTAATCTTTCCAAACTTAACTTTAATGATATATTCAAGAAATTGTTACAGAGGGAGGATTTGTTGGAGGTGGTTTTTTGAGGCCGTCAGAGGTAGGGATTCATCAGATATGGTTTATAATTTCTCTTAAACTTTTTGAATCGCATCGCGCACATTCGTACTGACAATTGTGGTCAAAATGAGTCACTAATACCTATGGTCAGACGTGAAGAGTCGACAGCCGTAATAACAGCAATGTTAGGTATCATAAAAAAAATTTCATGAAAATAATCATGAAAATTTTATAATCCTTAAATTACACTTAGAATAAAATATCACACACTAATCAAGGTAATCTAAAGATCATAAATCTTGCATAATCATTTTCATGAAAAAAATTTCATGATCCATAACTTTTCTCCAGTAATAATGGGTGGTGGTGGGTTATGGTCGAAAGAGGTGGGAAAGACAACTGAAAACTTTGTTATGACAAATAAAATCACTTTTTTTTTATTCACAGAATTTAATAAAAAAATTTAAGAATAAATTATAAATACATCTCTTAAGATATGTTTAAATTTTGAATTGTTTCTTATGGTTTTAAAAATTATAAATACTCCATTATAAGAATTTTTTATTTACCAAAATTAGCAGAAAAAATAAAATTTCTAACTACTCTCTTATAGAATAATAAAATTACCTAAATTGTTAATTGAAATATATTTATAATATCATTAAATGCTATTAATAAAAAAATGTCATTTGTTATGCAATTAAAAACTTAAAAGTGGATGTAATTTTCAGAACTATAGAGAGCAATTTGATTTTTTTTTAATCTAAATTTTTTGTAAAATCAATTTTCTCACAATTTTTTTTAAAATTATTATATGCATCAGTGTTTTTTTTTTTAATTTTTTAAATTCTAACCAAAAAAAGAAAAGAAAAAAAACACCAAAAAAGCATAGACCTGACGCACAATCCCTTTCTTTTTAGGAGCAAATCCCTTCCTTGGATTATGAGATTGGGACCATCCCATTTAAATTTGTGCCATAAGTTCAATTTTTTAAAAAGAAGGAAAAAAAGCCAAAAAACAAAAAAAGAAGTTGGATTGGGTTTTCACAAAGGGTTAAATATGGGTTTTTCTTCGTAAACATCTAATTATTCATTAGTCTTGATTTTTTTGATTCAGTTCATTAACTTTGGTGTTCTCAAATCGATAAAAATAGGATTTATGAAATATTAGAGTGGACTTAACCTATTTTAATCGAATGAGTGAAAGATAAAATCAATTATATTTATTTCCTTATATGAACCTTATTAATTATACACATGTCACGGGATACTCGAAACTACTTTCCAAAAGTCACTATTAATAACTCCAATCTTGGTTTAGTTTAACTTTTTTTTGGTGGCACAAGTTTAAAACAGTACTTAAGAGTTCAAATCTTCTTCCCATGCCTCAAACGGACCCAAAATTTGACAGTTTCTTAGGGAAAAAAATTAAAATTTTCACCGACTAATCTAATCCGAAGTAGACTCCTTATTGAATTACCATCAATCAATTAAATATACTGTTACTTTTAGATCACCATCTCAAATCCCACAGAAAGCACTTTTGAGCTTTTGTTACTAACAATGGTATGCATTGTTTTGGCAAATTTTCGACCTCCGCAAGTGTTATTAGAGTACTCTTTTATGATTATTCTAATTCCATTTTTTCTTGGCTGTCATGGTTTGTCCATTACAAAGATGCATCAATGACTTAACAACTGGATTTAGTTGGTTTGAGATATACATAAAATAACATTTTTCTTGATTTGTATGATCTCAAATAAGATCTTTGCAAGTGGGCAATTCTTAAATTGATGTCTTTGATGATTGTGTTTTGTGTAGTGTATGTATTTGCTCATAAATCATTATAAAAAAAAAAAAAAAAGTATCATAATTTGATGGTTGTACCTCCTACTAAACATTAAAAACAAGTATTAAACTAATTTGTTATATGACATAGCCGTCTTGGCCGTTTTATTTTTTGAGAAATCAATGATTACAAAATTTTTAACAAGTCCTCCCAAGGTAAAATGTATAATTACATGAGCAAAACTACATGTATACTGACCACTGCAATTTTATCATAAAAGTTTGTGATAGACTTTATAACACTTTACATAGAAATGATGTAGACTTGGTAAATTCTTTGATAAATTTATACAAACTTTATAATTGAATTCCAAACTTTATGAGTAATATACAAACCTTTTTTTTGGCATAGTAATACACTGTACACAAACCTTGAATAGCATATTTTGTTATAGGTTTTTCATATGAAATGAAATGAGGCCCCCCACATATACTCATGATTCCTGTGTTCATAGATTTATTTTTTCATTCCATAGAGGGTTGACCTACCCATGATTGTTTTGCAAGTCAAGTTAATATAATTGTTTTTTTTTTTTTTCTTTCTTTCTTTCTTAATGCAATCATTTGTAAAATTATCAACAATAATTCAGACTAACTTAACTACTACACTGGTTATTGAGAAATATTTGTGAATTTCCTCTTTTTCTCCCGACTTTCCCACACTTTCTTGGGCTTTCTTTTCATACATTCTCCAAACTATATAACAACAAATTGAAGAGGTCTACAGGGTATAAGTGGTTTAGGTCAGTTGAAGTGGAGAAAAAATTTAACACTAAACCAAATCCTTCAGTTTTGTTCATTGAGAAACTGAAACCGACCACATATTACAGTTTGGTATAAACAAGGGATTCACATGAAATTTTAAAGGTTTTATAAAAATTTGACATTGGGAATAAATGAAGAGAGATGATGGGGGATTCTTTATTACAAAACATAAACATTTGTCACTTGTCTTCTAATGCTTAAAAAGATAGAATATGAAAGGTATTTAAATATAATATTTCGATTGATTCGATCATATTAGTATAAATTTTTTTAAAATTGAAACAAATTGTACTTTATAAAAAAACCCACCAAAAACCAAAACTTCAACTGGTTTGGGGTGGTCAGTCCGGTTATACCAATTTTTTCAGAGACTAATAGATCACCCTCGATCTTGTGGATTTCAAGTCTATTCCATTACTCAACAAGCTCAAACCAATTGAGTTAAAAATAGTGGTGGTGTTAAACTAGTTTTGGATAACATAAGATTTAGTAAACACCTTTTGTTACATGAATTCTAATGGTTTATATCAAGTTTTGCAATGGCATGTTATTAAAATTTGTTTTGTATTTTTGTATTGTTTTTTAATTTTACCATGTGGTTTAGCATGACCTGTCTATTATATCCATACAAGTGTTTGTTAATTCAAGTCTGTTGAATACTGAAACTACCACCTTTATTATTCAATTCAAGGAGATCCTAAAGTACAGCCAAATCTATTAAAACTATTAACCTTGGTGGAGGGTTCAATGTACCTAGTTCTTGCAAGATTAGTTTAATCATAATCTGATCAGTTGCACCTGCTCTCTAAATTTTATTTTGTCCAACTCCTCCTTTTATTTTATTTTTTTTTCCTTTTTCTTATTTTCACGCCTATGGTTTTAAATAATAATATCAAAATATGTATCAGTATTAGTGATACAATCATATATTGATATTGAATAATATCAACTAATATAATATCGGTGAATATCGGTAGCAGGTGCTTTGGGATTGACTTTTTTCGTTTTTACTGAATTTTTTTCAAAAATATTTATACTTTTAGGTTCTACTTGACTAGACAAACTAGAAAAGTTATTAAAAAAAATAATAATAATAAAATAAATATAAATTTAAATCTACAAAAATAAAAAACACTTGGCTTCTTTGGGATTTTTTTCTTTTTCTTTTTTTTCTTTTTTTTTTTACTTTTTAGATTCTTCTACATTAGATGGACTGCAAAAGTATAAAATTTTGACACAAATTTTAAATAAAAAAAAAAATTTGAAAAAAAAAATTGTGAATTTTTAGTTGGATGCCAAACGATGAAAGTCCAAAATCAAAATACCTATCAACTGGTATTTAAAATCTTGCTCACACCCTTCATTATTTATATAATCTTTGATACTTTGCATTTTCTTTCCTCAAATAAATCCAAATAATTTTTCAATGTATTTTTGTATTTACTTCTGAATAATGACATAACTTTGTTATAATATGTGAACACAAATAATCGTTTAACAAGTAAATGATGTTCATAGGTTAATTACCCTTTAGATTAATATCACAATTTCAAAGATTAATCGCAATAATGGAGTCTGGTCCTCCATATTTGTCCACTTCCTCAAAATATTTGATCAAATCAATATTATCATTTTGGTTGACAATGACCTAATAATATTAGTTGTGAGTCAAATACTAAAAAAGTAATGGTTTGAAAAGTAAACGGTGTTCATATGCAATAAAAGGATTAGATTTAAATTTTAAATAAGCGTCACAATTTTTAGGATTAATCACCGTAACGGAATCTGATCCCCCACATCTGTCCACTTCATAAGAAAAAATTATCAAATCAATAATGTCATTTAGTTGACAATGACCTAATAGCATTTGTTGTGAGTCAAATACCAAAATAATTGTTATGCTTACTTCTTTTGTACTATAGATTTATATAACAAAGTCTAAAGAATTAAGCATAACACAAGCACTGATTAAAGTAATCGCTGACTTTTATACTCTTCCAGAGCAAAAGTCAACTCATATCTTCTTAATTTATTTTCCCCACACTAATGTCATGGATGACATTTACAATTTATTCTTTTTCGATGTGCATTTGGACCAATAATTTTTATGAAGAAATAAGATATTAAAAAAAAAAAAAACATCAGAGAACCAAAACTAAAGATCTATTTTGCAGATTGGAAGTGCAAGAAATAGTTTATGGGCTTTAATCTATGCATCCATTGATTTAATACTGGTGATGGTTTGGGATAATCATTTGACCAAAATTTAAAAAGCCACTAATGAGTTTGAAATATTTGAAAAGAGAATTATCATTGATATATAGTTCGTAAATATATTACAATTAGAGACGTTAATTATTTTCTAAAATCCAGTGTTAAATACATTGATAGTCTCCAAAATATGAGTTTTGTTTAATTTTGATGCCTAATATTTCAATTGTATAAATTTAGAGCCTAACGTATCCAATTTATATTTACACGGTCCTAGTATCCAACGTTTGTTCAAATTTGGACAAAAATACCTCTATAAAATTTGGTTGGAAATGACATTGGAGACCATTTAAATACAAATTGAATAAGTTTGAGACCAAATTAATACAATTGAAGTATCGAAAACTAAAATAACACAAAACCCATATTTTGAATACCAGTATTTTATTTAACCCTAAAATCAAACACTACTTTTGCTAAACACGAGATAAGTATGGATGTAGTATTAACACTTGATAATAGTTTACTAGAGATATAATAATAATAATAATAATAGTTAATTTCAGGCATATCATTGGACTCATTTTCTAATATCTTAAGTTTTGAGGAAATTAATAATTTAATTTAGTATCAAAATTCTCATTTATGAGAGATTTTAGATTCAAGTTTCGTCCTCATATTATCTCTATCATTGTGCGCTATGTTATGTTTTGTCTTTTTAAGTGTGACCGTCTCGCACATAAAAGAAAGTGTTAGGTTGATATATATTATTGAACTTATTTCTTAATAATTTAAGCTTTTAAATCAACGATAATCTACCAATAATAATAATAATAATCACTGAGCAAACGAAAGTGTGTTCCCCAAAACCAAATGTAGAAGCCCTTTTTGGATTGAAATAAATCAAATATATATGTGAAGGAGGAAGTGGGGGACCAAGAAGCAACAAATCTTGAGACAGTGGGAGGGGGGACCATAATGCAAATTAAAAGCCAAAGTTAACCAGTATTGTACCTGTCAAATATATACATATTATGCTATTATATTATATGTGGACAAACCATGTGATCATGATGAGATGCCTCACCTCCAACTTTCTATCAGTTGATACTCATTGCCATTATACCAATCCAAACACATACATTCACAACCTTCAATTGTAGCTTTTTCTCAGTGAAAAATTGTGTTCATTTGTAAAAATAATGATGGAGGATCTTTTTTTCAAGTCCATGACATGAAAAATGGAAAATGACCACTCAGTTATCAACCAGAGAATGGTTCAAATTATGCTCTGTTTTGGCAGATAAATTTTTTTTTAAAAAATGTTCTGTTTTGTGGAAAATGTTTTATTTCGTAAAAAAATAATTTTTCTATATTTAGTTACAATCTTAAAACTAATGTGCTAATCATATGAGGTGGTCTGTTTTGGTTAAGTTTCTTTTCTTAGTTACTTAAAGCATTGTGACACTTCTAATTTTATCATGTGGCATAATTCAAGTACACCACATTTGAATCAATAATTTTTCAAATTATTTCCATAAATTTGAATTGAAAAACTGTATACAACACATGTATGCTTATGCTACTTGTTTTAATTTTCCTCCCCCCCTCTTTTAGAACATAAATCCCTTTTGTTTCTGCAAATTATCCGTGTAAACGTACAAAGATCTCACTAAGGCCCCGTTTGGGAAGAAGGTTGGGCTATTTTAGCCCACTAAAGACAAAACAGGCTATTTTAGCCCCAAAAAAACAAAACATCACATCCAACCCATAATCATTACACTCTTCTCTCACAAAAAAACTCAAAAAAGCCAAAAAGCCAAAAAGCCAAAAAGCCCTTCCCAAACCAAGCTTTTAAGCCCAGGCTAAAATAGCCAAAAAAGCCAAAAAGCCAAAAAGCCAACCCACTTCCCAAACCCACCCTAACAAGTTATAAATTATTTCCGACACTATATAATCTCCAAATTTTGATTATTCGTGTAATCCGACAAACGAATTTTGAATTGTCTCCAATAATAATAGCAATAATAGTACTGATAATAATGGGACAAGATCCTGGGAGAGATTTATAGGTCCATGAATAACTGAATGTCTTTCAAAACATTGGTAGGGTCATATAAGTGATCATGAAATTTTGGAGGTGATAACATGTAAGGTCCCCATGGAGTAGACAGAGAATTACTACAATCTAACTGGTGCATGGCTTGATGCTTTTGTCCAAAGATGGAAAGGTAGTATATCAATTGATTCAATTTAAGAAAATGATTTACAAATATAATTTTTATACAGAAAGACCAATCCAAATGATGTAACAGCCATGTATTTGAAGTTATGAGTGAAAATAGTGAATGTGCTTTAAATTATGCTATTGGTTTTAAACAATTTGCATCATAACTTGTAATTCATGAGGTGGTACTTGGCTCAAAGGTTAAGTTGTTCTATTATTTCTGCAACTTCATACTTTTGAAAAATTGTAACCACCGAGGGTGGTGGCCCAGTGGTGAAGGCATTCCCTTCCCACAGCCATGAGTCAAGTTCGACTCCTGGGGGGCTCGAAAAATCTTGGATTTTCCAGGGGCTCTCTTCGGAGATCTCGCACTGTACTCCGATCGAAACTTGTCCGTGGCTGGGCCGGTTGATGAGCTCCACTGGTGCCTCGGTGGTGGGTCCCTTCCTATGGGTTAGGTTAAATCAGGCTGGCAACCGGCTACTCCGGGGCCTGGGCCTACGGATGTAGTGATGACACCTCAGAACATCCTTTTTTCCACGTTCAAAAAAAAAAAAAAAATACTTTTGAAAAATTGTACGAATAGTTACATGTATTAGAATTGGAAATGGCTTCAACAACATTTAAAAGCTAAAGAAAAAAAATTATTAAAAGAAAATTCTTTTAGTAAATTTTGGAGATGTTGCTTAAGCATTTTCAAGAAGTTCCTTTGTTGTTTTCAAAACATTTTTTTCGTAAATTTAAAAAAGAAAGATTCCTCTAACTTTGAAAGCAAATATCTTAGAAAACAAAGAATCAAACAATCAAAAGGATCACTTGAATTACTAGGACAATTGAGTTTTTTTTTTTGGTGGGTATATCAGAGGCGTTAACGTATGGAGGGAAAGAATTTTGGCTATAGTAAAACTTGAACCATTGACTTCTTAATGAAGTGCAATAATTTTAAATAACTAAGCTAGTCCCAATTGGTTATCCATCTAAATTGATTTCATAATTGGTTTTGGTTGCACTATTAATAAAACAGAAAAGAAAAAAAAATTAAAATTGGCACCAACTAGTTGGTTAAAAACATTTATCCAAGTTTGGTAGTCCATTTAAGAAGTTCCTTTCCATTTGAACTCTGAAAGGTGACTGAAAACAACTTCGAATGATAAAGTTTGTTTTATTTTTTTATTTTTTTGTGTATATACATGAAAGATTCCATTTGTGTGAGTGAAACCTTATGATTTGCTACATTCAAATTGTAATAAAACACAGCAAAACATGCCAACACATATTTTACGCCAAGTGCACAATATCTCTAATTAAATTGTGAACACTCAATATTCATTTGGGTAATCGAAACACGAAGAAATTACTATTTAGTGATAGTTTTAGAAAAAAAAATTACAAATTCATGAAATAATTTAAGTTTTTAATTCTTGATATTGATAAAAACTTTCACTGACTTATAATTTTTTAAAAAAAAAATTATAATAATTTATTATTTCCCCTTGAAACAATGCACAATACAATCAAACAATTTTGTCATTGCTATTACTTATAAATTAGGACAAAATTGGTATATACCATCAATTCTTTTGGTCTGTGGGCTTTTTTAATTTTCTTGCTAAATTAGTTTTTTTTTTTTAAAAACAAAATAAGATAAAAAAAAATCAATAAAACAAAATATCACATGTAAATCATAATCATTTCATTTTTTCTTTCACAAAAGTTAAAAAAACCAACCCAAACGAACTTTTTAGCCCTAGACTGGCCTTGTTTAGGAACAAACTATTTTAGCAACTTTTTGACTTTTTACGAAAAGATGTGTAAAAAAATAGAGAGTGATATGACAATTTATAATAACTTTTTAACTTTTTAGTTAAAACATATAATTGCCAAACGACACCTTAGGTCAAAAAGCAAAAAAATCAACATGTCAACCTAACTCCCAAACGAAGTGTAGTCCATTAAAGCAGACTAATGGTCCAATTTGTTTTGTGGGTCTACTTTGTTATATTTTAGATCCCACTTCTTTATTTTTAAAAAATTAAATTAATTTAATACGACCCCGCTACGTAGCTCGAGACTGTGGCTCGAGATTGTGGCTCGACACCAAAACGACGTCGTTTTGGTGTCGAAAACGACGTCGTTTTGAAGTTGTTTTTTTTTTTTTTTTTTTTTTTTTTTTTCTGGTTTTCGTTTCAGTTTCAGAAGAAGAAGAAGAAGAAGAAGAAGAAGGAGGAGGAGGGAGGAGGAGGAGGAGGAGGGAAGGGGAGGAGGAGGGAGGGGAGGGGGCCATAAATCTGCTGGAGGAGGAGGCAGGGCGAGGCGGTGGCGGTGGCGGTGGTGCGACGATCGGCGAGGAGCAGCGACGAACGAGGAGCAGCTACGGCGGGACTGCGACGCCGGGGTGGGGAGCTGCGACGACGCCGGGGTGGGGAGCTGCGACGCCGGTGAGCTCCTCTTCTCCTCTTCTCCCTCTCTCCTCTCTTCTCCTCGGCGTGAGCTCCTCTTCTCCCTCTCTCCTCTCTTCTCCTCTCCTCTCTCTTCTCCCTCTCTCTTTCTCTCTCTCTCCTCTCTCGAGCCATTTCTCGAGCCACTCTCTCGAGCTCTCAAACATTTCCGAATTTAATAATTGTATCCACCTAATTGTATTATTTTTTGTTTCAAAAAAGTATACAACAATATAATTTTTTAAATAAATTGTATATACTTTTATTTTTAACATGAAGATAATAAAATCATATGGGTGGTTATCAGATCAATTTGAATTTTTTTCATAAATGATCTATATACATAAATTTATAAAATAAATTGAGTAAATCATCAATATACTTAAGTAAATGTGGAATTAAATGTTGGGTATTCGTTCAAATCAAGTCATTTTTCATTGTTGATCATAAAAAGTATATTTCATTAATTTTATTTTATTTTTAAAATGCCAAAACTATTGGAGCCCCATATATAAAAAAACAATTTTGATGAGTTTTTACATTTTATTACCTTTGATTCTTTCCAATTTGGTTGGGGTATTACTCAAGTTTTATTAGGCAAATTAGATTAACGGTCCATGTAGTGTTGGACTTATGTTACTTTGGTTATTGACCTTTCAATTGTGATATATTTGACTATAAATTTTGAATCTCGTTCTAATAAGGACAATTAAAGACACCGTTACACCATTTCAAAGGCAAAATTGTCAATTTGATAAAATATAAACTAGTTTGATAAAAATAAATGTCCAAAAATTATTTTTAAAATTTAAAAAATTATTTCAATCTACCAAAGATAAAATTATATAAAAATGGTAAATCTTTTATATTTTTATTTTTTACCAAATTAATTTTTAATATGTGTTTAGACGATGATCATGTAATGAGTGGTTTTTTTGTTGATGTTTTGGATGGTTATCATATAATAAATGGTTGTATTGTTGGTAACAGATATTTTTAGATCATTATCATGTAATGAATGGTTATTAGGTTTTTAATGTGTGATATATTTAATATATGAAATATTTTTAGTTTTTGATTTTTTAATTTAACGGATTGGTTTAATAATGATATCAAAATTGTCGCCATATTTGACTTTTGAAAAAATAAAACTCATTTAAAGAAAATAAATATCAAAAAAAATTATTTCTACCCTCCCAAAAAATAAAATTATATAAAAATGATATATTTTTAATTTTGTTTCACCAATTTAATTTTGAACAATGTTAGGTATCATAAAAAAAAATATCATAAAATGTCTCATGAAGATTCTGCACCCTTGGATTACATATACAATAAAACACCATACACTAATCAAATGATGAAAAATTTTCATGAAGCATTTCATATTTTTTTTTCGTGATTCATAACATTACTCTTTAATTTTTAGTTTCTTAGAAAATGTTATGAAAATAGATTCTGAAAATCAAACCAAACCAAACAGAATTTTATAACCAAGAAAGTTTTAACATTATTCATTAAAAAAAAAAATATTACATATCAAACAACAGACAAGTTGACTAACATAAAATAAGTTGTATGATGATTTTACCCCTTGAAATGAACCGTTTATAAAGGAAACACTTTTGATTGTTCTTATTTGAAATAAAATTCAAAATTTATGATCAAATGTATCACAATTGAAAAGTTAAAAACTAAAGAGACATAAGTCCTAAACTATAGGAACTGTTAGTGTAATTTGTCCAATTTTATTTTAAGTTCTCTCTCGGAATTATAATTTATGTTGTAATTGATAATTCATTTTATTTCATTCTTATAAAAATACTTTGTAATAATAAATAATAAATATATCAAAAATAATTGTTTTTTATTTTTATTTTAAAAATGATTTGAGAGCACAAAGGATGAGCATCGTGTTTTTAGGAAATTGCTTACATGTCCCCCACAAAAGTTGCTTTTGCAATCTCAGGAGTGGGGATTAGGTGTGACAGGTTGTACGAGTTATTGTGTCGTGTCGGAGAATCTTTGCTTCCAACAAAGACAAATAAGCACCAGACTCTTTCTAAACTAGAAATCATTCGTTGTTCTATGGATAAATTTAGGTGGTATCTTAATATAAGAGGGTTTTTGGTATAACGTAAATAAATATATTTTTTAATTTTTTTATAAAAAGATATGTAAAAAAATAAAGAGACGTTATAACCTAAATAAGTACACTTATATCAATCATGTCAAATAATTCTTAAGTATTATTGGTTGAAACAGTGAGTCTCACTACTTATTTGGGTCCTTTAAAGAAATAACTGAACACTTATCCAAATATAAATGGTGTAGAGTAATACTCCTAGAACAATGAATAATTTATCCTTTCTAAAAATATTTTTCTTAATATTTTTTCTTCAAACTCTCTTCTTTTAGAATAAATAAACTAGAAAAAGGGTTTGCCTTTGATTAACAAGAAATTGAACTTTCCTTATAATCATGTTGGGACATATATAAACTAGTTGCGCCAATCAGGATCTTTAGCATAATGATCGTGTATTGCCATTTTGTGATGTCAAGTTATGAGTTTAAATATGATAAAGAGGTGTTTGGTACTATTTATATTGTCTTATGCTTAATAGGTTGTTATCTTCTTATCTTCTCCAACTTCTTTTTTTCACCTTTTTTTTCCTATTTCTTATGTACACTTGACAACAATAAATGAAAAAAATACTAAGGTGTCGTTTGGGAAATGGGTTGACTTTTTGACTTTTTGACTTTTTTGACTATTTTAATCTGGGCTAAAAAGCTTAGTTTGGAAAGGACTTTTTGGCTTTTTGACTATATTTGTGAGAGAAGAGTGTAATGATTATGGGTTGGATGTGATGTTTTGTTTGTTGTGGTTAAAATAGCTTATTTTGTCTTTTGTAGCTAAAATAGCCAAAAAAGTTTCCAAACCTTCTTCCCAAATGGTGCCTAACTCTTTTTTGGGAACTTGACTAAAAGTCAACTTTTTGGTTTTTTAAATTTTTTTTTAAGTCATCACATAACTAATTTTTTATACTTTTTTTTTAAAAAAATTAAAAAATAGTTAAAAAGTTAACTTTTAAATCACTTCCCAAAACAAATCTAAGAATATAAATTGTATTTGCATTTTTTATTTGTAAGAAAATTAAAAAAGAGCCCGTGAAGCAAAGTCATTTCTATCTTATTAGTAAAGATCTTTCCATTATTTAAAGATCCAAACCTAATAGTGAAGTGATCATGAAATTTAAAATTTTCTTTAAAAAAAAAATATACTAGAATAATAGGACAATGATAATATTAAAATTATAAATCATAATAAAAATATTTTAGATTAAAATGTTATAATAAATTTTTATATGTCATTACCTTTGCCTTTGTATCTTAGGTTTCATAACCTTCAAAGTTAGGCTTGCTATTGATGAATCTAGCTAGAGAATCTTGTATGGACCCACTTACTTGTTTTGCTTGCTTCAATTTTGTACCTGTATTTATATTTTCTTCCTTTTGCAGCAATTGTGCTGTCCTTTCTTTCTCATCCAAAAACATTGGTTCATGTTTTGACATAGGGCATGTGCCTATTTACCACATTTCTAGAGAGCCAAGTCAAATCACATTTTTTCTGTTTTATAAAAAAAAAAGAAAAAAGTAATTGACTATAGATTCACTTTTCCTACTAAAAATAACTTTATAGTCATTTGATTGAATGAAAAAATGAGAAAAGAAAAGATCTCAATCTAATAGTTTATGTTGAGTAATCTTTGACTATAGTATGAACTTTCTCACTTTATGGTGTTCAAGTTCTGTTTGAATGAATTTTTTCTAAAGATAATGAGAATGTGATCTTTTGCATCTATAATTCTATGCTATGAATAGATTGAAATGAAAGGATAATTTTGATTGTCTACTAAAGTTGAATCATATTTTCAAATTAAGTATAACTCTGATCCAAAACTCTCCTATACTGATCTCACATTATATAGAAATGTGAACCATTTAAAAGTGTTTTTCTTTTATATATAATTAAATAGATTGGCTCATGATATTTAAAATTTTATCATTTTTTCCGAAATGAATCCGTAACAAAATCAAACATCTTAATAACATCGACACATTAATTTATTACTGGTAATAGAATTCTTGATATTTTCATTCTTTTTATTTGATTCATGTCATCCAAAATGTAGTATTAGTCAATAACGATAATATGTATTACCTTTCATTTCAATAGATTTTTATCCAACAATTTGAATTTTGTTGTAGTTTCACTTTTGTTCATAACAAAATATTGAAAAGGAAGAGTCAAAAAATAAAAAGAGAAAAGTAACAAGGTAAAATGTGAAAGATAAAGGGTGTTTCGAATGGCAACTTTTTCTTTTGCATGCCCATCAAAAAGAAGAATGTGATTCAATTACATTTACATGTGATGATTATAATCTAGATAATTTTAATTTTAATATATTGGGTTTACTATGTTATTAAATTATTATCACTCCATGGGGAATTTTTTTTGAAGGATTTAATAGAGTGCAAGTAAGACATGTATTCAATGTAAACGAAAACTATACAAAAATGGTAGCTTTGTTTTACACACTTAAATTCTATTAATTTATAATTATTTTTCTTATTTTCAATTTATCTTATATTCACCCTTTTGTCTTCCAAATGGCTCAAATTGGTTGGATTAGAATTGAAAAGCTAAATAGTGAAATTTGAGCCTTTAAGTAACCAACAAAGGTGTCACATTCATCCACATTGTGACACAATGTGACAATTGTAGAAACGGTAATGCTACGTAACTCAAATTTTGTGGCTCAAAAGTGGCTCAAATGGCCAAAACGACGTCGTTTTGAGTACAGAACAACATAAAAATGGCCAAAACGACGTCGTTTTGGCCATTTGAGCCACTTTTGAGCCACAAAATTTGAGCTACGAGACATTTTCTTTGTAGAAATCTCATATTGTATTGTTTTCAACTTAAGCAACAATTAAATGTTGCACCAATATTTAGGATGCAAATGAATAGAACTATGCAAATTAATTTAAATTATTTTTTCCTTTTAAAATTTAATAAGCTCAATCAATTTTCCAAGCTTGAGCTTGAGCTAAGCTCGTATTTAAAAGTTTTTACTTTGTATCTCATATCCTTGTAGTCACACAATTTAACTTTTAATTAATTTTATTAAAAAAGAAATTACAGGAAGATGGACTCAAATTCATTCAAAGTCTGAACTCCACTGCATAAAATAAGTAACTTTGTACCTAATTTGATGGAGTTAAATTTTTGATAATATCTATTTAAAATAATAATAATAATAATAATAATCAGTGTGTTTGGTTTTAATTTTCTGAATTCAGTTTTCCAGAAATTGAATTTTTTGTTTTTCATGTTTTTTTTTTTTGTTTTTAGTGAATATTTTTAAAATTTAAGCAATTTTTTTTTTACTTTTTTAGATGTACCTTACTTATATGTATCTAAATAATAAAATATTTATGAAAAAATATTTTAAAAAATTAATAAATACACAAAAATATGAAAATATACTGAATTTTTTATATTTTTTTGTATTTTTGGTATTCAGTGTCTTTTTTAAAGTTTTTTTTTCACAAATATTATACTTTTTAAGTGTATTTATGTTAAGTATGTCTAAAAATTTTAAAATTATTTAAACCATTTTTTAAAAAATCAGTAAAAATACAAAAAAATATAAAAAATAAATTTTTTTGAAAATCAAAACCAAGCAAAGTGATTCAATTTGATAAATGAATGGACATAAATGGGGTGAATGGGGCATTGATGGGGGCACATATTGTGGTGAGAATGGGCATGGATGGCCCATCATAGGAAGCAAATCTTAAAAGGGAATCAAAAGAAATTGCCATCTCTTTGCACCACTACCCCCACCTGCTCAAGATATGGTAAAGAGCACATGATTTCTCACCATGGAAAAAGGGGCACCTCTGCTGACATCACCTGTATCTCTTGGGAGGATTTCTGTGGATCCCACCCCACCTCAACCCTCTCCCTTCGACCCAAATTCTCATAGGATTATCTGGCACTACAGATTCATATTTAACTACTTAAAAATTATTAAAAATTTAACTACTTATAAATTATTAAAAATTATTATATGATTTAAATTTGTTTTATATATAAATATTATGCTATATAAAATTCAAATATAATATAAAAAATATTTACAAAGAAACTCTTAAAGTGAGAGAGAAAATCTCAATTAATATACAAAAAATAAAATCCACATATAAGTGGAGAGATTCAAATTACTGACCTCCTAACTAAGTACAAAAGTTCTGGTCTCGATATCATTTTAAAATGTATGATCTCAATGTCGTTTTATTTCAATTTAAACATAACTACATTTTTTAAATTAGATCACGAGACACAATGGGTTATATTACAAATAAAATTAAATTAATTTGATAATTATATTCAGGTGATTTTATAATAATTAACTTATAAAAAATAAAAAATATAATTTTAAAAATTCACCACTTATTTTTTTAAAGCTGAATGTGATAAAAATAATTGATTATAATTATTAAATTAACTTTTTTTTAATTATGATTTACATACCAGACTTAAAAAATTAGAATTCTTGGATAAAAAATACATTTTATTTGAATTTTGTACTTTCTTAATACGTCATATAGTGATAAGATATTTTAAAAGTAATTATTTTAATTAATTTTTTAAATTTTTATAAAAAAAATAATTTAATTAAATATTTTAATTTTTAGTCAAAAAAAACGCAAACAATAAAATCATGAATGGTTACTAAAAAACACAAATAATGTAATTTTTATTAGTCATAAAAACACAAACAATAAAATTATTAACGGTTACTAAAAAACTTCAGTCCTTTTGTTTTATTATTAAAAAAACTTCCATCTTTTATTTCTTCTCTTTCTTGTATATAAAAACCTAACTTCAAGAATCAAAATGCAAACAATAAAATCATGAACGGTTACTAAAAAACGCAAATAATGTAATTTTTATTAGTCATAAAAACACAAACAATAAAATCATGAACGGTTACTAAAAAACGTCAGTCCTTTTGTTTTCTTCTTAAAAAAACTTCCATCTTTTATTTCTTCTCTCTCTTGTATATAAAAACTCAACTTCAAAAATCAAAACGCAAACAATAAAATCATGAACGGTTACTAAAAAATGTAAATAATGTAATTTTTATTAGTCATAAAAACGCAAACAATAAAATCATGAACAGTTACTAAAAAGCGTCAGCCCTTTTGTTTTCTTCTTAAAAAAACTTCCATCTTTTATTTCTTCTCTCCCTTGTATATAAAAACCCAACTTCAAGAATCAAAACGCAAACAACAAAATCATGAACGGTTACTAAAAAATGCAAATAATGTAATTTTTATTAGCCATAAAAATGCAAACAATAAAATCATGAACGGTTACTAAAAAACGTCAGTCCTTTTGTTTTATTTTTAAAAAAACTTCCATCTTTTATTTCTTCTCTCTCTTGTATATAAAAACCCAACTTCAAGAATCAAAACCCAAACAATAAAATCATGAACGGTTACTAAAAAACACAAATAATGTAATTTTTATTAGTCATAAAAACGCAAACAATAAAATCATGAACGGTTACTAAAAAACGTCAGTCCTTTTGTTTTCTTCTTAAAAAAACTTCCATCTTTTATTTCTTCTCTCTCTTGTATATAAAAACCCAACTTCAAGAATCAAAACCAAACAATAAAATCATGAACGGTTACTAAAAACACAAATAATGTAATTTTTATTAGTCATAAAAACGCAAACAATAAAATCATGAACGGTTACTAAAAAACGTCAGTCCTTTTGTTTTCTTCTTAAAAAAACTTCCATCTTTTATTTCTCTCTCTTGTATATAAAAACCCAACTTCAAGAATCAAAACGCAAACAATAAAATCATGAACGGTTACTAAAAAATGCAAATAATGTAATTTTTATTAGTCATAAAAACGTAAACAATAAAATCATGAACGGTTACTAAAAAACGTCAGTCTTTTTGTTTTCTTCTTAAAAAAACTTTCATTTTTTATTTCTTCTCTCTCTTGTATATAAAAACCCAACTTCAAGAATCAAAACGCAAACAACAAAATCATGAACGGTTACTAAAAAACGCAAATAATGTAATTTTTATTAGTCATAAAAACACAAACAATAAAATCATGAACGGTTACTAAAAAACGTCAGTCCTTTTGTTTATTCTTAAAAAACTTCCATCTTTTATTTCTTCTCTCCTTGTATATAAAAACCCAACTTCAAGAATCAAAACCCAAACAATAAAATCATGAACGATTACTAAAAAACGCAAATAATGTAATTTTTATTAGTCATAAAAACGCAAACAATAAAATCATGAACGGTTACTAAAAAACGTCAGTCCTTTTGTTTTCTTCTTAAAAAAACTTCCATCTTTTATTTCTTCTCTCTCTTGTATATAAAAACCCAACTTCAAGAATCAAAACGCAAACAATAAAATCATGAACGGTTACTAAAAAATGCAAATAATGTAATTTTTATTAGTCATAAAAACGCAAACAATAAAATCATGAACGGTTACTAAAAAACGTCAATCTTTTTGTTTTCTTCTTAAAAAAACTTTCATTTTTTAGTTCTTCTCTCTCTTGTATATAAAAACCTAACTTCAAGAATCAAAACGCAAACAACAAAATCATGAACGGTTACTAAAAAACGCAAATAATGTAATTTTTATTAGTCATAAAAACGCAAACAATAAAATCATGAACGGTTACTAAAAAACGTCAGTCATTTTGTTTTCTTCTTAAAAAAACTTCCATCTTTTATTTCTTCTCTCTCTTGTATATAAAAACCCAACTTCAAGAATCAAAACGTAAACAATAAAATCATGAACGGTTACTAAAAAACGTCAATCCTTTTGTTTTCTTTTTAAAAAAACTTCTATCTTTTATTTCTTCTCTCTCTTGTATATAAAAACCCAACTTCAAGAATCAAAATGCAAACAATAAAATCATGAACGGTTACTAAAAAATGCAATTAATGTAATTTTTATTAGTCATAAAAACACAAACAATAAATTCATGAACAGTTACTAAAAAATATGAGTCCTTTTGTTTTCTTCTTAAAAAAACTTCCATCTTTTATTTCTTCCCTCTCTTGTATATAAAAACCCAACTTCAAGAATCAATACAATAATCCCGATGTTGAAGTCTTGTAGATTTGTATTGTTTATTAATTGATTCTTTCTTTGTTTTATTACTCCTCATTGCTTGCCTTGTAATTCAAAATCATCTTGGGAAAATTTGGAGAGATCCTTGGATGAAATCTGGTCAGATCTTGCTTTCTGGGTTCTGGGTTTTGTTGGGTCTTAAATTGCAATAGCAAGTTCATTTTCTCTTCTCTTCTCATCACACCAAGAGAGAGAGAGAGAGAGAGAGAGAGAGAAAAAAGAGAGAAACAACAGAAAATTTCTTATTTTTCCTTCCTGTATTCTTGGATCTTGAATTGGAGTAATGGGATTGCCCACAGAGTCAGAGTTTCATGTCTTAGCTGTTGATGATAGCCTCATAGACAGAAAACTCATTGAGAGGCTCCTCAAGACCTCATCATTTCAAGGTGACTTTCTAGCCTGCCAAACACACTTTTTAGCTCCTTTTGTTGCATGTTTTGATTCAAAGGTGTTGATTGGTGTGTGTGTTTAGCAGTTACCACAGTGGATTCTGGTAGGAAGGCTTTACAATTTCTGGGTTTGAATGAAGATGAGCAGAGCAACCCAGATCAACCCTCTGTTTCTCCAAACAATCATCAGGTATGTATGGATTTTCTTTCACTTTCTTGGATAAATCAAGTGATTTTATTTACTGGGTTTTCTCTAAAATTTTCTTTGATTTTGTGGGTTTTTACAGGTAGTGGAAGTGAATCTGATTATTACAGATTACTGTATGCCTGGAATGACAGGCTATGATTTGCTCAAGAAAATTAAGGTACGTTTTAGGTTTATATTCCTTTTGTCTTTCTTGTCCAATCTTTCCAACTTCCATCATTTTCCTTTCCCGGAAAATAATCCATGAGAAAACTTCTCCAACCAAGTTGTCGCGTTCCAAATTGACATAGTTGGAAAGGTTGCTCACATAAAGGTCCTTTTCTAACCATTCATTTGAGATCAATGAGAATCTCTTGAAAATCTTCCCACCTAATTTCTAGCCAAACAAGAAAATCAAGATTATGAAAGGACTTTCTCTAATTCTATTCTCCATTAAAACAAACAGATTTAACAAATTAAAATGCACCTCAATTTTGCAGGAATCTTCATCTCTGAGAAATATACCAGTAGTGATTATGTCATCTGAGAATGTTCCTTCAAGAATAAACAGGTAAGAATGAATTTTGTGTACATATTTGTATTTGTAAGGGTTGACCTTGTCATAGTGGTAAATATTTATGATTGGTTGTATTTTCATATTCTGTTGTGTGTTTTTATTCTTCAGCAATTGTTTTTGAAAACAACCCACTTTTTAAGAAATATCATAAAGTTGTTTTTCACCAAAAAAAAAAAAAAATGGATATGAAAAGAATGGGGTGGTCTTCAAAATTTTGTTTGTTTATGTATAATTGGAGGTGAGATTGATTAGTGGGCATTGTTGATCAAATTAAACAGATGCTTAGAAGAAGGAGCAGAGGAATTTTTTCTCAAACCAGTGAGATTATCTGATGTAAATAAGCTTAAACCGCATATGATGAAAACCAAACATTTGAATCATCAAAGGCAAGAAAATCAAGACCAAGAAAACCAAGAAGCAGCAAAAACAGAAGAGGTTCAACCGCAACAACAATCCAACAACAATAACAAGAGGAAAGCTATGGAAGAAGGGCTTTCACCAGATAAAACAAGACCAAGATTCAATGGCATCACTACTGTGATCTGATTAATCCTTGCAAATAATTTTTTCTCTTTTTCTTTCTCTTTAATTTGAAAAGTAAATTCTCTTATCCTTTTTTTTTTCTTCTCACTTTTATGGGTTCTGGTACCTTAGTGTTGGTTAATACAAGATCAAGAAGATTGCAGAGAGAGAGAGATTCATCAGTATGATGATGAGAGACCTGTACACATTTTGCATGAACATATTTCATTCCAATTTTGTCTTGCTGATTTGGCCAATTTGGGAATTTGGCTAAAAGTCAATTTGACTTTTAACATATTTTGAGTTTCATTATTTTTTTAATTTTTTATATATATATATTTTTTAAAATAAAAAAAAATAGTTTTTAACAAACTTCCTAAAACAAAGAAAATGAAAAAAAAAAAAAAAAATGACTGTATTTGAAATGCCATCACTGGCTGTTGTACAGAACTAATTGAGATTAGTTAAACTTTTTTTTTCCCTTTCTTTCTTTCTCGTTGGTTGTGTATTTTAGATGAAAATATTCAGTTCCACTAATTTTCAACCCAAAAAAAAAAAAAAATTAAATGAGATCATCTGTCTCACTGAGAGATGATTTGTTATTTGAAATGTGATCGATTGCAAGAATTTGGAACATAGGACTTGTCTGGGGTTTAATAGTTAATTTATTGGTTAAAAAAAATCTTAGCAAGTTCTTAATGTGTCCTAATTAAAATTAGGGAAAATTAGTGAAATGTTCCTCTCAAATTTTATGTAGTAGAAGAGGTCTAAAAAAATTTTATTAGTTAAAGATTTTTTGATGAAATTTTAGTCAAAGAAATTTCAATATAATAAAAATTTTGAAATTTTTCTATGAAAATTGAAATTTTTGTGTATCGAGGCTGAAATTTCTCGAAGTCAAATAAATTTTTTTGAGTCGGACGAAATTTCTCTGATTTTTTCTGTAAAAATGTTAAGGGACCTTAACTATTATAGAAATATTATATGTCTTTTATTTTATAAAATATTAATATCAGGGATTTTGAAAAAAAATTCTCTTAAAATTACCATGATCATTTTTTTTTTTTTTTTTAAATTATAGGGTGCAAAATATATATAATTTACCAAGATCTTGTAAACCTTGTTTGGTATAAAGGTTTTTAAAAGGCTAAAATAATCCCAAAAAGATAAAATAGACTTAAAAAAGTCAATAAGAAATGTCATATCTAAACTATAATCATTTTACTTTTTCTCTCATAAAAGTCAAAAAAAAATCAAAAATTCTAAGCGCATACTAATTAAAAAATTAACCCATTTTCCAAAGGAAACCAAAATATATTTACACATTGACATTGCTGATGTGCATGCACGTGCATTTTTTAATGCATTTTCTTGCACAAATTTGACTAATTCATGTGTTGGATGGTATAAAAAAAAATCAAATTGAATGCATGTTCATGAGATTTCCTTGAAGATGCCTTTTTCTTTGATTATATATATATATCAATTTTACTTTAATATTCAATTACTAATGAAATAGAATTGTCAACAAATATATATTTTCAAATTTCAGAATAAAGTCTCTATAACACAAAAAAAATAGAATCAAATTCACCGAAATTGGGCATATAATCATTTTTTATTAATATTTTTTTAATGACGTGTATTTATCATTTCTACCCACGACTTCAGATTTCAAAAACAAAGTTATTCTCATCAAATACACACCACCCCCACAATCATTTATATCGGCTAAGTCCTGACTTTTTAGTTAGTGTTTGAGTGATTCACAAAATTTTAAAGTAAAAATAAAACATTACAAAATAATTATTCATACTCATCTTTTGACATTGTTACACGCATTATGTGTTCATGACAAAATTTTCTTAAAAGTTCTTTTGAATTAAATTAACTTATCTTTACATTAAAATATTATTACTTAAGAAAAAATTATCACTTTAATGTCTGCCATATATATGATTTGTACCACTTTTCCCCCCTTTTTTAGGGGATTTTCTTCTGTTCATATAGTAGAAGAAGAAAACGCCGAGTTATTTTTTATTTTTTATTTTTTCTCTTTTGAAAAAAACAGTTCAAATAATTGTTCATTTCAGTCACTTCCAATATGATCAACTAATTTTTTTTAAATAAAAAAAATATTTATCAACTGCGTTTTTGTACTGGGCTGACAAATAATTGTTAGGACGACTAGCTTTTTTAAATGAAGCCCATAATGAGTACCAAGTTTGAACAATTTAAGCCCACATGAAAGTCCAATTCTAAATCAAACAGGCTTGTACTTGGCCCATCTTGGATTCAATAGGGCTCTATTGGATTATGGGGGATTACTTGTATGGATTTAATCCGAACAATTTGCGTCTAAAAATTAAAATTTAAGAGTCCCAAATTAAAATTTGTTAGCTTTAATTAAATTTGGATCCGGTGTGTGTAAGAATTCTCACAATCCGAACAAGCTGCTCAACTCGAATTTCATTTTTAATATATATGAACTATATATAATAAACATAAAATATTAATTATTCTCACGTTTTGGATTAAATCTGTGACATTTATATTATATTGTTTGGTACACACAACTCAACTAAATTTTCTTATGTTTCGTGTTTCTACTTTTTATTAAAATACAATAACTCATTTGACAATGCTATAAATAAGTTTCTTATTAATTTATTTAGGTTATATCATTTCTTTACTTTTCTAAACGTCTTTTCTTAATAAATAAATAAAAATTAACTTATAAATCATACTAAAAAAATATTATTAGGACAATTAAAAAAAAGTATTTTTATTTTAATTTGGAAAACTCAAGCCTAGCTTTACTTTTTTGAATTAAACTCAGGCCCATGTGTTTCGTCAGATTTTGGACACAAACACCGCCCAAATTGACTTGAGTCTAGCTTAGCTTAGATAGATCTCTCTATATTTTGACTTGAGTCTAGACAAATTTCTAAATTAAACTCGCCCAAATTGAAATCTTACATTGAAAAATAAAAAAACCAAAGCAAACTCAAAAAACATTTTCAGTGATTAATAAAAATATAAGTTTATTTAAATAAAAATATTTCCAACATTAACAATTTTTTCGAATTAAAATCATATTAACATTATTACCACCATTACTATTAGCACCACAACTATACAACTAGGGATGGTCACGGAACAAATTTGGGACGGGTTTATAAAAATTCACCCCTCCCCAGTATCATATTGAGAGTGGGACCAATCAAGGAGTGGCGGAAGCGAGGCTTGAGGCGGGTTACTTTTGTAAGTTGAAAATAAAAAATATTAATAAAAATTATCGATAGTATAGTATATTATGAATAATAATTTATACTTAAACATAATTATATTATATAAGATAGAAAATAAATGAATGAAAATTAATATTAAATATAATATTTTATTATTTTAGCTTTATTATAATAAAAAATAAATAAATTATCTATTATACATATAAATATATTTAATAAATATAATTAGGACGAGTTCGGGTGGAACGGGTGCAAAGGAAATAAAACCTGTCCAACCTCACTTCTTAATTTGTGCAGGAAAATTTGTACTGGACAAGGCAGGGGATGAGAATATGGAGCTGAGCAGAAAAAAATAACCATCTTTATCTACAATCATACACCTCTACACGAACGCAATCTAACATTATCTCCCTCCAATCAACAAATACCATACCTCTTACTATTACTCATGATTCTACATAAACTCTCACCAATCACTAAGAATAATGTTTAAGAGCTCGAAAGTCATCCCCCTAATCCCCCTAATGCCCAAAACGACGTCGTTTTGGGCATTAGGCTTTTTTTCTTTTTCTTTTTTTTTCTTTTTTTCTGCCATTTTCGTTCGACCTGCAGGGGAAAGGGAGGAGAGGGAGAGAGAGAGAGAGAGAGGGAGAGGGAGAGAAAGAGGTTGCCGTCGCCGTCGTCTCCGATCCGTCGCCGATCGCCGCGCCTCCGCCTCCGTCGCCGATTGCCATGCCTCTGCTCGTCGCCTCTGCCATCGCCGATCGGCGCGCCCCTTGCCTCCGCCTCCAACCCATTTTTTAGGCCCCCTCCAGTCCCCCTCCCCCTCCATCTTCTTCTTCCTTCTGCTGGAGAAAAAAAAAAAAAAAAAAAAAAAAAAAAAAAAAAAAGAGAATTCAGAACATTCGGGAGAGCCCAGATTCGAGCAACGTAGCATTACCCAATCACTAAACGCCATATCTTTTGTAGTTACTATATAATTTAACACAACTTTACCCGTCTACTAATCACAACATTATCAGCCATGCCCTAAAACTACAAAAACAACTTGTAGAATTGGATGCCATATCCACTACCCAAAAACTAGTTTTTCCCCATCATCGTCCGATCTAGTAGAGGACCCCATCCTCCATCCTCAACCCAACACGTGTCATGATCGGACTCTCCTCCATGAAGTTACGTCACCTCTTAAAAAGGCGCTCCAAAAAAGCAAACAAAAATTAATTTTGTTACCCAAAAGCCATTACGCACATCCACTACTACACATATAAAAACAGAAAAAAAAGAAAACAGAAACCACTTCCTCACCGCCACCGTCTCTCTCTCTCTCTCTCTCTCTCTCTAGAGAGTTGCAAAATCGGAACTCTGCGATTACTCCGAATCAAAACCAGGTAAAAATCTATGCGAACAATAATACTCTTCCAACACTTTCTCTCACTTTTCACGCGATGTTCTTCAATTTCTCTAACGTGTGTGTTTTATACGCAGTGGAATTTGAATATGTGTTCTAGGGTTTTGTTTTTTGTGTCTTGTTCTGATCATGGCTTTTGATTCATGTGATCTTGGTAAAGTTTTTAATTTTATTGATTATTGGTTGTGTTGTTTGATGCTTGATTATGAAATTTTGAGTTTCACTCTGTGTTGTGATTGTTCAATCCTAAAAACTCTTTTAGAAACAACTCTTGTTTTTTGTTCTTTTTTTTTTGGTAAAGAAACCCTAATTGGTTTTATGGGTTTGGTTTACCTAGCTGTGGAAGAAGAAAGACAGACCCTTCAAGCTTAAGATTTGAAGAAAGAAGAACAATCTTATTGATTAAGAATGAAAGATTACAAAAAACTGACTCTCCTTCCTCGTTATTGGTACATATATATACCTTATCAAGAAAAAATAAAGGTTGAACATAAACTAGATTAACCATATTGTATTCACTATTATATTTGCTAAATTTTTGTGTTAATAATAGCATAACGAGGAAGATGAAGCTAGGTGCAGTGTATAGCCATATTCACTATTATATATTTTCATGTGCCTTCAGGGTTCTTAAGGGCTCCCTTAGTTTGTTTTTTAATACAATATTTGTTTTTGCCAAAAAAGAAAAAATAAAGGTTTTACTTATCATGGCCCTCTTCTTGTTAAGGTGTTAGTTGTTGATTCCTTGTGGCGCTACCTCATTTTTTCTTAAATATAATTATTATATAATGCTATGAGCCTAGTCAATCTTCAAGCATTTATTGATAATGATTGTCATATTATTTCATTTTAGATTTTGTTGCCTTTCTCTCACCCCCTATTCTTCTAACATGTTGAAGTGGCTAATTGGACGTTCTTTATTCTGTGATACTTGACATCAGGTGATACATATTACTTACGATAATTTTCATCACCAAAAGCTGAAGGAAATAACCCATATGCGACTTACTGTAGCATGAAAAGCGAATTGGCATAAATTTCGTCTGCAAGTATCTCTTTGATTTAATTCTTGGGAAAATGTCTAGTGGAGAGGTCAGAAAGGTCTCACGGGAAGACATACAACTGGTAAGCTGTTGAGTTCTGAAAATCATGATTGTCTTACTGGTTGTACCTTTAATACATGTTGGTAACAAAGTAAGCTTATAGTTCCCTTTGACACAACAGGTTAAGAGGGTAAGTGGTCAACTCTATCTCATTCTTGATTCCATACAAATGAAAAGATGTAAAAAATAACCTAGTACATCTTTTTCCTTTTAGAAAAATGGAAAAGGAAACAACGTCATAGTAAACAATCAGAGCAAACGCAAATGCATCTTCTTCTCTGAGAAATTGATTGAAACATAATTAACATGTTTTAGTATCTGGAGTGTCTTTGAGAGACCAGCATTTATTTGTCTCTGTCGATTCAGGTGGCACCTTCACCAAGCCTGCTGTACACTTGGGGCTGAAGCTTCTATAGAATTAGCCTTGCAATGGCACATTACTTTGGCCATAAATGTACATAGTTGTTCCTCACAACCTTGCTTTTGACAAGCGTTGTTACTTAAAAGTTTTAACTGTCAAGGAAACCTGGTACAAGATCATAAAATGAAAAAAAAAAAATAAAAAATTTGTACCATAGGTAAAATAAACTATTTCTGATAACTTAGACTAAATTTTGACTTGCTATAACAAACCAGATATTAAATCGTAAACTGGAATGAAAACTAATCTTGTTATTGGCTGACAGTGACACTTTCAGTTTGACCTTATTTCAAAAAAATTGGACCATCTTACACTTTCTTGGATTGTAACCGAGATGTTTTGGGCATGTGTCGAACCTTATATTCTGATGCACTGAGTTAAGAAAGAGCTACAGAAAGTATTTAATTCATCCGGGCTTAACAATCCAATAAATAGGGACCAGAAGGTTCCATTCATTGGAAAACTTTAATTTGTGCTGTTATGATAGGTCAATTTGGTGACAATTAAAAATTATTGATGACCACCATGAGGAGTAAATAGTTAGCACAATGTTGTTATCCTAGTGATTTACATTTTGAAACGCACATTCCAATTTTGTTTCAAAACGGTGAATTTAGCAATGTAAAGCAATTCTAAAAGTTTTTCCTACGTATTATGAGGAAGAAAATCTAATATAATGAGCCAACATTTAGAGAAAGTCAAGCTTTGGCTGGACAAAATGTGAAAATGTGATCTATAAGTCTTCCAAAGGGTGGCATGGTGAAAGCGACTTGACCATGGATGTGCAAGGCTTTTTGTAACAGGTGTAAGAGTAGTATTGCAAGCTGAGAAGCACAGACATAGGAGAAAGAATCAAACCATTATAATTAATTTAGTGGATGTTAAATACTATTTACGTGTTATTACTTATAAGGAATTTTATTTCATAATTTTTCAAATATCTTTTATATTATTTGGTTAGAATTTAGAAACAAGGGTCTTAGGATCTAGAAACTTGACTTGTTAACTCAACCATTCAGCTTCATCCATCTTGTTGACATGTGTAGTGAGGTTTCATGTTTTAATTGATTGTCATAAAAATTTAGTTCTTGCCACATTAAATTGAAGGTTTTATTTTTTGGTCAAAAAGGAAGTTTTAATATCTCATTTGTAGAATATCTAAGTAATAATTTGTGATCTTTGTCTTTGTCTAATTTCAGGTGCAAAATCTTATAGAGCGATGCCTACAACTTTACATGAGCCAAAAAGAAGTCGTGGATACTCTTTTGGTTCAGGCAAAAATAGAACCTGATTTTACTGAACTTGGTAATCTTTTTGTATCAGTTTTCTTCTCATCTATGAAGCATGGGTATTCTGAAAACATTGTCGTATAAGTACTGGGTTGCATGCGTACCGGATACACCAAAATATTTGGTACGTGAAATACGTTGGGTACATCATGGATATGGATCGGGTACAATACGAGTACATCATGGGTACTTTTGTGGATATGTCTGGGACAAAAAATGCAACTCTATAAAAATTATAAGGGTATTAGAATAATTATATTGTCCCTATTTTTTTAAAACTAAAAAAATATACAGTATTTTATATTTATTAAAAATATAAATAATACGAAGGGCTTTATTTTTTCTCAACATTAAACTGTAGTTTTGTACACTACATGATTTATTTTTGTCAGTTGATTTTCTAATTGTTAACTACTTCATATTATAAAAATATATTTTTATGCACGTACCCGACCGTACCTGCTTTTTACTTTTTTTAGGGTTTTCCATATCGGTGTACCCGTACCCGTACCCACACCCATGCTTCCTAGCTTCTCATATATCCTCCCATTGTGATTTAACCTATGAGAGTCATAAATGATGGGTAATTTATATTGAGTTATTTGCTTTTTTTCTGTTCAGTGATAGTTAGTATTCATGATTTAGTTTTTTTTTTTTCTCTCTCTTTTCCTTTTCTAACTTTGGGGTTTTCCGTAGGGCATAGATGGCTTGTCACTTTCAACTAGCTATAGCCTAGAAATGATCAAACTTAGGTATTGGTTGTGTAGCTTGTCTTTTGGTGGATCGATGGACACTTGATATTCGAAGTATGGGAATGGATGGCAATCTCGAGCCCTATACTAATCATTTATGAGTTATGTAGACTCTTTGGATACTTTGTTCTAAAGTGTATCAAAGGATTTTTATCCGATTTTTGTTTGTATAAAAAAAAATTTCTTGTGTCTTGGAGAAAATTATGAGTTAGATTAGTGGAAGTATATGGGTGGCATCCCCCTATGATGCCTTTCTGATAAATTGTACTGACAAAAAAAAGGGCGTGTATTCCATGTGAAGTTCCATATTTGTCTTTCTTCTTTTTTCCGTGCTTGTCATCATCATGATTTCTTGTAGTTTGACGACAATTTTATTGCTTCGGATGTGTCATCTGCCAACTTATTGACATGGTCATTATGATATTGACAAAAGTTAGTATGGACTTCATCTTTATTAATGATATGGATAAGTGTAATTTTGATACAGAAAACCAATTTACAATGATTTCAACTTTTCTTCCAGTATGTTTGTGCTTAGTCCTCTTCAAGAATATAACATGTTTCTTGTCCTCCAGTTTGGCAAAAGCTTGAAGACGAAAATCGGGACTTTTTCAAGGCATATTATTTAAGATTGATGGTGAAGGACCAAATAATGCAATTCAACAGGTTACTTCAGAAACAAATTGAGCTGATGGATCAGATGTGCCCAGCTGGAGTTGCTTCCATACCTATGTCTAATGGATCTCATGTCCCACCATGTAAGAAATAGTTTTTTCTTCTGTGTTTTTGTTGTGCCTGACCTATGTGGATGTCCTTTGCATTAGGTAGATAATTTTGAATTTGGTTTTACTTATTTCAAGGGTTGGTTTTCATGACCAAAATTCTACAATTGTGGTGTATAGAGGAAACTATTTGTTCATTTTGCAACCTTTTATTTCAAATTAAAAAATGCTTTTTTGCATTATGCCACCTGGTTGCCAATTGTTAATACATCCAATTCTGATTGTTATTTGGTTATTCCTTTTAAAACTTATTTGATTGGATCATATTGCTGTCAAAGAATGCCTGCACTGAATGACGTTAAGATACCCACACAGACGCGCGCGCGCGCACACAAAAAAAGAAAGAAAAGTGTTTGAGTTACATCTTTTTGTAAATTTCTGACAGTATTTCTTCTCCCATACCTTTTACATGTATATCTTGAATGAGAAAGCAAATTTGTTGATATATCATGCATGATCAAAGGCTATCTGTTTGATGTTCGAGTCAAATTGGTATTAATCTTCCCTTAGGAGCATCTACTGTTGTGACTTTATATTTTTTACTATAAAAAAAAGGTGTTGCAAGTACACACAATCACACCAATATTTATATTATCTTCAATTTTACATTAGTCAGAGCTTGCCAGCCCACTAAACATTGCAACATTGAAGTATTTCTTGAAATACAAGAGTGGTTTTGTTATTGTATATGCTGTATTACACAAATATCTACTTTACGAAAGTTGTAATTGGAAGTTCTAACTTTTGGCTGTCTTATTTGGCAACAACCTCTGGCAGTGCACCAGAACTCAGCATACTATGCTCCAGAACATACCGGACCTCCTCTGAAGGTGGAGAACATGCACCAACCTATCAATTCAAGTTTCCCCAACTCTTTTCCCAATGGTGGGTCATCATCACTAGACCCATGCATGCAAAATGCTGTTGATATGTCTGCTCATGCCAGAAGGATTGATGTTTCACCAAACATTTTTTTGGCTCAGAGCTCAACTGCGGGAATGATACAAGGAATGAATGGGGTGATGATCAAATCAGAAGCTGGTTATGCAGGCAATTCCTCGTACATGTTTGGTAATGAAGGCAATGTCCTTGAATCACGGCCTGCAATTGGGGACGCATCTGTTTCATCTTTCAGTAGTGTAGCATCAAATTCACATCCCCTGAATGAACCACTCCTGGATGCCGACAGTTCGTCATTTGGATTTTTAGGGCAGATTCCTAGAAACTTCAGTCTTTCAGATTTGACAGCTGACTTTTCTAATAGTGCTGGTTTGTTCTCTCTCTCTCTCTCTCTCTCTCTCTCTCTCGTGTGTGTGTGTGCATATGGTCGTGTGTCTGTCATATTTTTCATAGTTTAATGAGAGCTTCTTCAGGCCAAGGATGTGCATCGGATTGGGTAAATGGAGTGCTTGTGTGTGTGTGTACATGGTTGTGTGTGTCATATTTTTCATAATTTAATGAGAGCTAGCTTGTTCAGGCCAAGGATGTGCAATCGGATTGGGTAAATGGAGGATTTGACTCATGTTATTCTTCACTATTATACAAATTTATATGCTTTTCTCATTTCATTTCTTCCTCTTTCTTATCCTGCTTTTATTTTTGTCTATTTTTTGCCCAAAGATAGAAGAATCCCTAATCCTTTGTTTGAACCAATTTTCTTGATTTGAACTCAATCCTTTTACTAACTTGGATTTCGTAAGGCAAACTTGATACCATTCAACCAACAGGTTGTCAGTTTCATATGACTTGGACTCAATGAACTTATGAACCTCAGGATTTGCTTAGTATTAATTGTCCACTTTTTTTATATTTTTAGTTTTTTTATTTTTTTATCCAGATATATTGGAGACCTACTCCAGATCACCCTTCCTAGCAGCAGATACAGACAACTTCTTGGATCCACATGGCAGGGGAGAACATCAAGGTGAGAGTTTTATCATTTTGTCATTGTCTCTAATCACAAAGAGGGTTACTGATATTTGTGTCCTGGCCTGTCAGGGGACAATAAGAGGTTGGACACGATATCAGAAGGCTTGAGTTATGAAGATTTTGGCAGTGATTGATTGAATTACCCAATGTTTTTTTGATCTGGTAACTAATTAACTGTTGATTTGTGTTTGAATGGATTTGAAATCATCATTCACTAACTAAATATGGTTACCACCTTAAGATATAAATGTGTTGCGCAATATGAACATATTTTGCATTGCCAACAATGTCCTCTCTTGAATTGTATGATTTGTAGGAGGAAAAAATCTCTGATAGTGTGGCATTTCATTGGATTTCTTTTCAGGCTCAAGGAATGATTTTTAAAAATAGTCAAGGAAAAAATGTACCTACAAAATCTTGTACTTTTTGAAAGATATGTTTTATGGAAAAACTTGTCCGTGTTAGAAAGTTGATATGGGTCTCACAACTTTATGCTTATTGAACATGAAGCAAATTATGGAAAAGTTGATTTTTTTTCCTGTATTTTACTTTATTTTCTTGACAACTATAACTGGCTCCAAGTAATGTTTTAATATCCGCCTGACATCATTTTTTTTTTTGTGTGTGTGCTTTCCTTGCTGCAGGTCTGTTAAGATAGGAGCTCTGTAAATAGCGTAAGAATTTTGAACTTATTGAAGGTACTGATTGAAGTGTGCTTAGGTAGTAATTTGACAAATGGTGGGTGACATTAAGTATGTTCCCAGGAGAATGAGCTAGAAAAAAATAGCACAAAATATGTTTCTTTTAGACCCTTGTGGTTGTGAACTTACTCCGAAGTTAGGCTTGTGTCATACAAACATAGACAATAATACCTCGTTAGTATGCTTGTGAGTATTTTAATAATGATATATTTTGTCGAACAAGAGGTTGTTTTATTGATCAATATTGAAATTTGGAAAACACTTTTGCTTCTTGTGGATGATTTTGAACATTCAAATGCCATTCTACATTATATGATATTCAAAGGAAATTACGAGTTGTATGTACTGTTTTGAGTTGCTTGCAAATGCCTTGTGTTTAAAATTGAGGATATAGAATGTACTAGAAAAATGCCATGACATTATTTACTTTTGCCAAGAATAATCAGTGTGTTTGGTTTGAATTTTTTGGATTAAGTTTTTTGAAAATTGAGTTTTTTGATTTTCGTATTCTTTTGTTTTTAGTGAATATTTTTTAAATTTTAAACATTTTTTTTACTTTTTTAGATGCACCTTAGTTAGATGTATCTAAAAAATAAAAAATTTGTAAAAAAATATTTTAAAAAATTAATAAATACATAAAAATATAAAAAATGTACTGAATTCTTGTATTTTTTTTTTTTTGTATTTTTGGTATTTAGTGAATTTTTAAAAGATTTTTTTTACAATTTTTTTTATTTTTTAGATGTATTTATGTTAGGTGTGTCTAAAAAATAAAAAAATTACTTAAAATATTAAAAAAATTCAGTAAAAGTAAAAAAATACAAAAAATAAGAAAATAAAATCTTTTAAAAAGTATTTTCTGAAAAATGAAAACAAGCAAGCTGAATAACATTTGGTTTGTTTTTTATGTTTATGCCTCAAATCAAGGTCTCTTATATGTTGTATGAACTCCGTAAGCATCACAATTAAGCTTAAGTTCACAGTCCAGTCACAAGAGAGAGCCTGTGGTTGCTTGATGATGTCAGCAGTTTGTTATTCTGTTTATAAAAATAAGAAACAAATTCTTTTTTGTAAAAAAAACAAAAACATAAACTTGTTTGCTATACAAGAAAAAAATGTTCTCAAAAATAAATAAATAAATAAAATTTATACATGTTGAAAGGTGACCACCAAAGGTAACGAGCAATGATTAAAAGATGGCAGGCAGTTGAAGGTATGTGATTAGTGGCCGACAGTGGTGGAGAGTAAAAATTTATTTTAACAATTTAATATCAAATTTTACATTTTTTAAAGTGAAAACGACTTAAGAAAACAAGTTCTTGTTTTTAAAAAATACAAAATTACCAAAAAAGACCTGAGAAATTCATAGCCATGAACAATAAAACATGGTATTTTTTTTCTTCAAGAAACTAAAACGTGGTACTTAATAGATACATACCAAGTTGGTAATGGGACAAAAATGAACCGGGTACATGACGTACAAGTTCCAAAATACAAAATTCCCCAATGTCTGTTTGGACCATGTACAAGTTCCAAATTACAAAATTCCCCAAAAACAACCCAGGTAAAAAAAAAAAAAAGAAGTGTCACTGTACATATATTATGCACTTCATATCAAAAGAGAAAAAAGAAGAGAAAAAATCAACTCGGAAGAAAAAGGGAACATAGAAGAAAATGAGGCAATTAAGAGAAATCAGCTATTTTTTTAAAAACAAACAGCTGACATACAATTCAACTAGATGCTAGACAAGAAACAAGGCCAGAATCAATTATTTGACCTGTCTTCTACCTGCATGACAAAGAAAAATTGGCTTCAGCTCTTAAATGAGTAATTCTGAAATGATAGCAAGACAAATGATGCAATTAGTTTGGATTCAATGTGAGTTTGCGATACAGTTTCCTCCATTTACAATCCCTATGCTTGAGGATAAAACCCCTACTTAGGTGAAATTCCTCTTAAAGCAAAAATTATATTATTTATGTATACGTTAATTTTCATATAAAAATCTACATACGAGTTTTAACTTTTCAAAGAAACTGCTTTTCGAGTTGTCAAATCATCATAGATCATCTTGTGTATACCAAATAAATATTCAATATGCCACAAATGTTAGTTCCAATAACCAAACAAATACATATAATGGGAGATGAGAGAAAGTCACTTTTGCTTTGATCTGATATTTTTTTCTAGATGTGGTAGAAATATCACCTCTTTGAACTTTCATGCTGGATTTCTTGGCTTTTGATTTGGAGGTGCCTAAAGAATAAAATATTATTAAAGAATTTGAATATTCAAAGTAACAAACAAGTACACTCATATAAGTATAGTTAGAGCTTTATCTACCTCTTGGATGAATGGCAGTCATAGGCGATTGAACTTCATTTTCACATGGTTCCAACTCTGTCACCTCACTGGAAGCCTGAGAACGTTCATCCAACTCAACTTTGGACTTTGATACATTGTGTGAGGACTGATCCATCCCTTCCACAGATGGATCACTGACATCGGCATCTGTTTCATCTTCAAGAAGAAAAGAAAAGAAAAAATAAAATTCAAAAGAAAATCATACTCAAATGAAGAAATTGATTCTGGCATGGATTTTGTGCACTACCTTCAACAATTTCAGACTCTGCGCTTTCCTCTCCATTTTTAGCCACTACAAAATTTTCCAAGCTACTGAGTTTTTGTTGATGAGTTTGGGCATTTTGGGCAGTAAGTTCTTGTTCCTTCTTCTCGATGTGAAACTTAACAAGCTTCTCCTCAAACTCCTCAATACATGATTTCATTTCTGGTTTGGCAAACTTCTTCGCCTGATTTAAATGAGGTGGAAGAGCAAACGTACTGTCAAAAAGTTCAATTTATAATTCAAATTGATAAAACCTCCCACAAGTAACATAATTCAATACCTTGTTGACGATATTCCTGAAGTTATCCATCACAGAATCTTCAGATAGGACATGTTCATATGTTTTGAATAACTCCATCAGCTTCTTCACGCCCTTTTCAGTGAATGTCAGCTGAGAGAGGCAATAGGATATATATTCCCATTGCCTAGTATCTGAACCCCCCCCCCCCCCAAAAAAAAAGAGAAAAAAAAAATAGAGTGATCAAGAACTACTTTTAACCAGTAGCATTTTTAGAAACAAAAAACAGCTAGAAATTTAACTAACTTCCTTTAGACTAACAACAATCAATAGGGCATCAAATTAAAGGGCATCAGTTTTTTTTCGAGAAAAAAGAAGAAAATTAAAACGTTGTAAACATGCATACTTGTGACCCCACTAAATCTGTTGCAAAGCTTCTCAACGAGAGACTCCATTTGTTTGTCCTGAAAAGAATTTAGAAGAAATTATGTGGAATTGTGATCAAAAACAAAAAATTGTCACTAAAACTAAGTCAAAACCCCATACCTTCTTGATGGAACCAATTAAAAACTGCATGATGTTGCAGAAAGACTCTCTCTTCAAGTTCTCATTGGATAATTTTCCAAGAATATCCGGAAGTAAATTATATATTGGATTGTTTCCTACGCATACAACAACATTTTAAAATTCATTTCATGTGCACAAATACAAATACAAATCACATGTTAGTCTTCAGCACAGAATTAGCAAGAGAGCACACCTTTCTTAGACAACTCGTGAAAGAAAAGTTTGGCTAGATTTGAAATCCTTTCATCTTCATCTTCTAAGCACATAGCCATTTCATTTATATAACCTTTCACCTATTAAACAATGTTAAGAATATTGTTTACATGTTAAGCAATGTTAAGAATAAAGACCCCAAATGATCAACACAAAAAGCTAAAGAATGAGCAGTGATAAGCGAGCCTCCCAAACCTTCATCATGTCATTTAAAATGAGATGTGAAAGAACCAATACAGCATTCTTCCTAACAGAAACTGAAGCATCCCTTAGCCGAGCATATACATTCTCTGTCCATGGTTCTAATAGATTAGGAAGACGAACTACCAGATCTCCAAGAGCAATAGTGCAATTGGAACGAACAATTTCTGATGGTGCATTCTCCACAACAGTGAAGAGAAGCTGGAGATTTGCATCACTGGAAACCAATTGAAATTAGATGTCATTTTCTGTTACACACACAAACACAAAGAGATGGAGGGAGGGAAAGAAATCTTACCAAAAATCTGCATCAATAATCATAAATCGACATAAAGCAAGCATTGCCGATGCCTGTAGTTCAGGATACTAAAAAAAAAACATCAAATTAGTTTATTAAACAAATTTTGGACAAAAAACAATTATTGTAATCAGTTGGGCCAAAAAAAAGTATGTAGGCACTTCAAAAACAAAAAGGATTTGCTTAAAAAGAAATTAAAACAAATGTTTTTGTAATATTTATGCCAATATTTGATGACAATTGAAATCAGTATATCATGTATTACTTTAGGCATGTAATCAACATAGAGAAGAGAAAAACTTAAACCAATCACCTTCTGCATTAAACTAAAATTTCTACAAAGTTTTGACAGAAAAGGTGCACAATGTCCAATCAAGTTCTTCTGAGTAGAACCACCAGAAACAATTTCTTTCTCTGCTCTATCTGACAGGGTATCAAGCATTGCATCTTCAGAGGCAGCAAGACCTAACTCTGCATTGATGCCATTGTCCTTCAAAAACCCGAAGGAAGAACTATTAATCACAAGAAAGAACAAAGGACCGAGGAAGCAGAAAACAAATAACAGTACTCTGTTTGTATTAATGAAGTAATGCTGAGTATATCTCACCTTCGAGTTATCAACATTGGTTGTGACATCATTATGAACATTCTGTCTGTCAGCATCCAATTTTTCTTTCTTTGCTCTCTCTTTTTGGATCTTCCGCATACAAGATTCAATATATACCAATTGGTTCATGGCAACTTGACTCACAACAAATAAATGTCTACTAAGTTTTGTAACTTGAACTGAGGTAAGGACATTGGTGTTACCACCGTCAATTTCATTTTCCAACTCATCTCCTCCAGAACAATTAAATACAGAACTGAGAGATTTCTTCACCAGATCAGCAGCTAAGGTTTCAGGAGTTGGATGAATTGCAAATATTGCAGCTATTGCTTTATCAGCAGCAGCATACCATATGTTCTCTGGAAGCCAGAAGCCAGTGACTAAACTTTCTAAAATACCAAATACCCGGCTGCCATTACTTGACAACAATTTTTTCTTGTCCTCTTCAGACAACCTCTGAAGAGCAAGGCAAGCTGTTCTAGCAAGCAACGGTTCCACTTTTGCCCAACGACCAAACCCAATATCAATGATGTCCTGTAAGTGCGAACCAAGAACCCCAGTAGATGATTTTGCTGCCATGCACAAAACAGACAAAGCACCCCGGCTTTGCTCTGCTGTGGTTCCACTAACATTAAAGCAAAAGAAATCCCATAATGCTGATATCTGCAAAAACAAAAATATGAAAAAGGATTTTTACTCAAACTGTCAAATATTTGGTTCAACTCAGGTCAGTTGCAACCCTAGCTCTATCTTGGCAAGAGCTGGACTTCTTAAGCTCCAAGCATGAATAGTATGGCAAAAATGTAGTTCTTTGTCCACCCATGAATATGATCCAAAATAGCTCGACCAAAAGATTTCAACTAACTTATGATTTGTACGAGATTATTGAAAGATGAGGAGCGGAGCATACCGTGCTTGCAGTTATATCACCTTTGGATACCAAGGCACCAACTATGAACTCCAAAGCTGCAAGATCACCAATGTTTGAATCTATAGCAAGATATAAAAGGTTTTTAGCAGTTTCTACTGGAATCTTCCTTATATATATTGTGATGAATGCATTCTCCACAGCTTCATAAATGGATTTGTCCTGTGAAAATACCTGTATGCAGCCAGCAAATATGCACAATTCACTATTTACATGAAACATCTACTGAAAGGTATGAGCAAAAAACCTGATAGAAATCCAATATCATTCTCAAGCTGGAAATTTGGATTGTGCCTGAACTCCCAACAAATAATCAAAAGTAAAGTCTTACCAGTGGCAACATCTTGCGGAGGCAGGCTTCTGAGCCATCAATTTGGAACTGCTTGCACCTCATTAATAATAGAATTGTGTTTTCCACATCAGTTGCAGAAGATGAAGCCATCAGTTGAACAAGGGTTGGCATTGTGGCAGATACACATTTGGAAAACCTCAAGCCTGCCTCTAGTGACGCAACCAAGGCCCTGGTTTGCTCCAAATTCCCCAGATCTGGCACAGAACTATCCTTCTGATTAATCCCATCTTCTATATCAGGCAAACAGCTATCAGTTAGACTATCTTGCTGCTCCTTGGACACAACTTCTGCATCTACATTATCAACTTCACCATCTCCATTGCAAGTATCATTATCTGATGATATGCCATCCAAAACAGTCTCTGAAGCGGCAATTGGTTCTAGCTCATTTAACTTCTTCCTGTACTGCTCCAAGGTTGCTTCAAAAGAAGCTATTCGAATTTGTGGACCAAAAGGGTTATGCTGCAACATCATTATAAGTAAATTTAATGCTGACTTTCTAACAATTGCGCTCTTGTCCTCCAACCTTCCAGCTGCTACTGCTGCAACCTCATTCCACAAACCAATTGGTATGGAATGTTCTTCACATAGTTCACCCCAAACTTGAAGAACCCGACTCCTAGTGTAGGCTGAAACATCTCGGCACCTTTCCACCAAAATCTCCAACATTGCTTGCTTAGTTCGAAGGCGAATGGATTTGGAACTCACTTCACCCTCAACATCCTTAAATGCCTTAGAAACCAACTTCCCCAGAACCCCAACAAGGGCATTCCTGATCTTATAAGATTCACCAGCAAAGTGTGGGACCAAAACACCAATATTAATTGAAATCAACTTTGGCAGCCTGTCAGCAAGCTCCACAAGAAAACGACCAACATTTTCAGCCCCAACTGTGTCCTTCACATAGTTTTTCAGGTTAATCCTTCCAATCTCTCTGATAAGGGAGGTGGCCAGGCTTCCATCAGCATACTTTTTCTCAGCCCCAGCAGCAGCATCGGCAAAGTGGGTGATCACAAAGTCATATTTGTGAATGAGGTGCAAAATTGAAGCACATGATTGTGCCATGTAGTGGTATTTGGTGGCACAAGTCCCAATTATACGACATAAAGCAGTTTTTGTTTCTGAATCTTTTAACAGAGTCCCATTCTCAAAAAGTGAGAATGCATTTCTACAATAACCCAATGAGCACAGAGAAATTAAAATGTTACTAAAAGGAAACATACAAAAACAGATAATCCAGGCTTAATGGAACTAAATTCAACTCACTTCACAATGAAAGACAAATAATTTTCATCTGGGTCTGATGATCCAAAGAGCATGGATAGGTTGATCTCTAATGAATTAGCAATCAAGTTTAGTATCCGACCCCTCTGGGGTTCCCAGTTCCATGAATTTACAAGCTGTTTCTTCCGACTACTTGCCGCCACCTAAAATCATAAACAAATCATCTATGTTCATTTGAAGTTCAGCAACAGTAGCATCAATAACACACCTCATCTATATACACATGTATATAATACAAATGAACTCGCACACATAATACATGAAGAACTCAACATTAGGCATCTCCACCCTTACCCAAATCTTGACTCAAACTTAAATTTGAATAAAAAGCCACTAAAATCCCCTTCAATCCTTTACTCAAACCTACACCAAATTTAATTTTACTCAAATTTTGACTCAAATCAAGGGATACCCATTTCATTTACTCAAATTTCTATTCCAATCAAAACTTGACACATAGGTACGTACTTCTACCCAAATTTTCTAAATTCTGCTCTACTGTAACTCCTAGAATCCACTCAAAACTTGACATTTGGCAATTTCTACTCAATTTTGAGTTTATTCGTTGGTGTGCTTCATATCAAATGAACCCTTTAACTCAAACATCTACTCAATTTGACCAAAAGCATAAGGATTGGAGAGTTAAATTGATACAAAAACCTTCAACTAATGGCAACAGCAGTATTATATATGTATCGAGAGAGAGAGAGAGAGTACCTTGGAACTGTTGTTGGAACTAATTTTAGACTCCTCAACAAGGACAATATGGAAGAGAAAAAAAGTGTAGATTTTGAACGCGTTTCGATGCGAAGCGACCCGATCAAGTACAGGAACCTCATCACCATCATCCTCGGGAGCTTGAGACGACCGCGAAAGCAAGTTAACATTTGGGAGCAGAACACTGAGATTGGACCGAAGACTCTCAACGAGATTGAACTTACAAGCCGGAGTGAGGCTCGCAAAGCCCTTAACCAGAGAGTAAACCCGATCGAAAATGTCTTGCTCTTCGATGCAGAAGAGCTCCTTGTCTGAGAGATCGAACGACACACCTGTTTGGATAGAAGAGAGAGAGAAGGGGGGTTTTGAGAAAATTGGGGAAATTGGGGAGTGGAAAAGCTGACCTTTCACGAATTCTTCGAGTTCTGAGGGGCGGAGGGAGGAGATGGTGGTAGGGTTCTGGGCCGAGAGGCGACCATCGTCGTAGTCGTCTTCGAGAGCGTGGAGATTTGGGGGAAAGACGAACTGTGAAGCCATGTGAGAGAGAGAGAGAGAGAGAGAGAAAGGAACAGGTTTATGTGATTTGCAGAGAGAAATATGCAGAGATGGGGTTTTCTGTGTTATGAATCGGGAGAGAGAGAGAGAGAGAGAGAGAGAGAGAGAATTCGAAATGAAGCGAAGGTGATAAAGAAGCGGGAACGTTTGTCGTTCAATTTTAATGGGTCGGGTTGTTCTGTATGGAAAATGGATCTATTGTCAGGTCGGTCCAAGGCAATGCAACAATGATTGGGACTGAGGGTTGCTGCTGCGAGGTCTTGTAAAGGTAGTTTTTATTGTATTTTGATAATTTAAATCGTTTATATTGTGAGGTTTATCGAGTATATTATTTTAAAAAAATAAAATTAATCGGACAACTGTAACTCCATGATTAAGTCTTAATTGTTTTTAAAAAATTATTAAAATCATATTAATCATTTATTTTTTAAAAACAAATTGTGCTCTTATTATAAGGTTACAAATGTCCAATTTACTTAATTTTTTGCATGAATAATCTATTCAACGAATCTTACAATATAAACGGTTCGAATTATCGAAAAATACTCGGGACACGCCTCCATTGGGCCTCACAACAAGCACAGCAAGAACCTCAACACCCAATGATTGAGACTCCCAATTTTTGGGATTTTCATGACTTTCAAAATGATCTAGATCCCTCATGTGTGAGAGATAGGATATATCGGTCTTGCTACGTAGCTCGAAAGCTACATAGCTTGAATGGCCCGAATCTCGTTTTTGTTGTTTTTTTTTTTTTTTTTCAGACGCAGAAATGGAGGGGGAGGAGGAAGGAGAGGAGAGGAGAGGAGATGAGAGGAGGGGAGAAGGGAGGAGGGGACTGGAGGGGGCCTAAAAAATGGAGGAGGGGGAGGGGGAGGGGGAGGGGAGGGGAAGAGGAGGAGGAGGAGGAGGAGGAGGAGAAGGGGGCGGAGGCGACGGAGGCGACGCGATCGAAGCAGAGCCGACGAGGGGGGAGGGCTGCGACGGACGGACGGAGAGCTGCGACACGACGACGGCGGGCGGAGGGCTGCCTCCTCTCTCTCTCTCTCTCTTTCTCTCTCTCCCTCTCCCTCTCCTCTCCCTCTGGTTTCAACCCAAAATGACGAAGAAGAATAAGAAGAAGAAGAAAAAAAAAAAAAAAAATACAGCCCAAAACGACGTCGTTTTGGGCTATCGAGCCGTTCGAGCCAAGGCAATTTCGAGCACTGAAACATTTTCCTAGGATATATATATATATATATATATGATTTAGATCAATTTGGGGGTTATAGAGTTTCCAAATCTGATGGACTGGTTTGGTGTTTTATCCATCTATCCCCTATCATATCGGGACAAATCAAGAAGGTGTTTGGTTATTTTTGTAACTTTAAAAGCATAAAAATCACTAACTACTCCGTTGATTTCTATTTTTAGAATTTATTTTTAGAAAAAATAATTTTTTATTTTTTAAATTTTTTGTTTTCATTGAATTTTTTTAATATTTTAAGTAATTTTTTTAATTTTAGACACACTTAACATAAATACACTTAAAAAATATAATATTTGTGAAAAAAAAATCTTTAAAAAATTTATTAAATTCCAAAAATACAAAATAAATACAAAAACTTAGTACATTTTTCCTATTTTTATGTATTTATTAATTTTTTAAATTTTTTTTACAAATATTTTACTATTTAGATACATCTAAGTAATGTACATTTAAAAAAAATAAATAAATAATTTGTTTATGTACGAGTACAAAATAATCTTCTTGTATAATCTTGTAACGCCCGCATCCTTTAATCCTTTGGTGAGTGTGTTTAATATCCTTATTTTTATCTTTGGAGTCTTTGGAGTTGTTGCCTATTGGTTTTGAATGAGTACAATCTGATTTAAACTCGTTGGGTTTGTTCGTTTGCGTTTGTTCTTGTCAAAAGTTCCTTGGAAACTTAGAAATTTTGCCTTGGGGTCGACACTAGCTTTCCTAAGGGTCGACCCTTGCATGTTGTAGTGTTCCTGGAGGTGTTGCTAGAAAATAAGGTAAACACCAGCCTCCCTAAAGGTCGACCCTTACTTGTTGGTGAAGTTCCTTAAGGTGTTGCTGGAAAATAGGGTAGACACCAGTCTGGGGAGGGTCGACCCTCTTATGTTGCAGAATTTCTGTGTTAGTTGCTGGAAAATAGGGTCGACCCTCTCCTGTCTAAGGGTCGACCCCCTTACTTGTTGCCAGATTGTCTTTCTACCTAAAAGGTCGACCCCCCTGCCCAAGGGGTCAACCCCTGCGTGTTTTTTTCAAATTTTTTGGCTGGTTTGGCCCTACTTTTTGGGAGTTTTGACTTGTTCCTTTCATTTGACTTTGGAGCTATTATTCTATTATTACCTTACTACTATAAATAGGCTCTAAAACATATTTTATTTCACTTTTTCTTCCCTTTCCTCTCTCTCAAAACCGTGAGTTCTCTTCTCTCTCTCTAAACTCAAGCTTTTGGCACTAAGATCCCTAGATCTACTCACTTAGAGTGATCTTTTCACCATGGTCCTTTGAGAAAAAGTGTAGATCTCGTCAATGGCATCCTTTTGGTCCGAAGAGTTCGTGGTTTCATCGCCATTGATGTTTAGGTCATCATCTCTTGGCTTCAAGAGGTAGGGGTCTCTAGTTCTCTTTCAATACCCTCGTTTATGGATAGATTTGTGGTATTTTCTTTATATAAATACAAAAGTTTATATTTTTATGCATATTGTGATGAATCAAGAGATTGGGGGTTAGGGCTTGAAGAGAGTTGGGTTTATTTGTTGGGTTATGATCTTGGGTCATGAGTTTGGGTGTAAAAGTAATAGAAGGGTTGGAATAAAATGTATTTTTGTGAAAAGCTTTAACTTCTCTTAAAAACCCTAGTTTGGCTCATGAAGATGGTTAATGGTTTTGCTTCAATTAATAGTAGAATCATGAAATTGAGGTGCTAAATTACACATATACAAGTTTAATTGAAATTTTAAAGAATTTGAGAAATGTATGTAAAAGTTGCGAATGAACTCATAATGTTGATGTCTTAAATTATGTTATAATGTAAACCAAACTTGGGGGAAAAGAAATTACTAACGGTATGGATGATATGAACTTTGTGTTGAAATGGTTGTGTTGAATCTTGTTGTGTGTTATGTGAATGGTATTGGGTTATGTTGTCTTGAGTTGGTTGGGTTGTGTTGGGTGGAATTGAGTTGTGTTGGGTTGAGTTGAGTTGAGTTATGTTGGGTTGGGTTGGGTTGGGTTGGGTTGTGTTGTGGATGGTACCCGCGCGGGGAGTTAAAAAAATAGTTTTTCGGTGCCCACGACCGTCCGTATCATAGTCGGTAACTGTGGGGGATTATTTTAAAAAAATTGAAAAAATGTTTTTCAGTACTCACGATCGTCCGTATAATAGCCGGTAAATGTGGAGGTGGTTTGAATTCAAGATACCCAATTGCCGTGTCTAGGCTTATCGCTAGACGAATGTGAGAAAAGTGTTTTTGGGTGTCCACACAGTCCTGCCATATTGTAGGCGGCGAAAGTGGAAAAATGATTTTTGGGTGTCCACACAATCCTGCCGTATTTGTAGCCTGCAAAAGTGGAAAAACAGATGGTTTTCGAAAATGTTTTGGGTGTCCATGTCCTACCGTATAATAACCGGCAAATGTGGGGGATGGTTTTAAAAAATTGAAAATGGTTTTCGAAAAAGACATGGTTTTTGAGAAAATGATTTTTGGGAGTTCACTTCCCGCCGTATAATAGCCGGCAAAAGATGGAATGTGCTATGAATTGGGTGCCCGCTATCCCGCCGTATCAAGTCGGCAAAACGTGGAATGTGTTGTGACGTGTGTTGACGTCGGTGATGATATATGTGACTTGTGATGAACTTATGAAATTACCATTTGATGTGTAAATTGGTATGGAATGGAAATGCTTATGGGAATTATTTGAAAAGAATGGATAATGAAACGGTAATTGAATGAGGGGTTAGTGATAAAGAACTCACCGGATTGTTTGCATCTATAAAGAAAAATTGAGAGTTTTGTTTCGTGATTAATTGAGAAATTGAATTAAAAAGGGTTTATTATCCTTGTGATATGTTGAATTATGATTGATAACACACATGTGAATATGATGTAGTTGTGATATGTTGAATTATAATTGATAATGCAAGTGTGGATGTGATGTAGTTGTTAGATAAGTAGAAGTTGGGTGTAGGATAACAATTATTGACTATAAAAGAGATTTGGATTTTTACATTGAGGAGTTACAGCAAATATGAATAGATTGATGAGAATAGCATGTATGTGGGATGTTTGGAGTGTTAAGGGAACTTGAACTTGAGGTTACGGCGTTATAATAAATGTAACTAGAAAAAGGGGAGAATGGGAACAAAATGAGGAATGTTAAGATGAAAATTAAATGAGGAATATTATGGAATGGGTTAATAAAATTAAAATGATATTGTTCCTTAAATATATTTGTTTTCAAAAAGGATTTTATGTTTTTCTGATAAAAAGGGATAGTTTTGATGGTTGAAGGTTTTCTTTACGATGTTTCAAATAAATTTTGAGAAAAAGGTAACGTATGATATTTTGAAATTACAAAACATTACTTTACTATATGATATCACCTTGCATGCATGATCATTTGTATCTATAAGATGGTTATTGTCTTAGAACTATGAAATTTCCTACTGGGCAATTGTGCTCACCCCTTGTTGTTTCATTTTTTTTACAGGAAGAGAATTCAGATTGATTGGTTAAAGGATTAGGAAGTTCATGTATATCTTGTATGTACTCTCATTGTATTTGATGTTTGTAATTATTTAATTGTAACTCCGTAGCGGGAGCTTGGGAATGTATTATTATTATTGTTGTACTCATCATGAGGGAGAGAACATGTACTAGTATGTTTCTATTACTCAAGGGTAATAGATCAAAAAATGGACCTAAATTTCAGGCTCTTGATAATGTTTTCGAGTAATTAAAATTTGGGGCGTGATAAATCTTGTTGATCAAGTTTGCACTCCTCCAAACGTCATCGCTTTGTCACCTGAAAACACAAACGTGAGCTAGCTGGCAGGTGTGTGCCGAAAACCTCTCTGATGCCTAAGTCAGTGAATAGACAATAGACACAAAAACTTTATGTATTCTAGGATGAGAATTGTGATACATGTACATAGATTCTGTCATGAGCTTTTATAAATTCCGCCTGGCACCATCCTAATAGGATTCCAACTCTCCTTAGTAGAGTCCTGCTAGAAATCACACTCGTAGTAAAGAGTGTCTATCCTGATAACACTCTACTTACCACCAACCAAGTAAGATACTTTTTTCCTTTGTCTAGGCTGGTTTAGCCGAGCTAGCTTATTTCGGTTATGCTCTTAACTAAGCAATGACGTAGAGGGCATTAACCAAGCTACACCTAACTCGGCCTCCTTCCTATAAAACACCTTGGCCAGCCGTCAAGCCTAGTTTCAGTTAGCTCGGTCAACCCTTCAGCCCAATACGATACTTAGACAAAATGGGACCGAGCCACTCGAAATCCATACCCCGACTTTTAGCTCGGCCTAGAACAGGATCGTAGCTCGGTCTACTATTTATTTATAAATTACCCTCTCAATTGCCCCTTAATTCCATCTGCAAAGCATGTTTGGGATTACGAATTTCTGGCCGAGCTGATGATTCCAACCAACCGAGCTAAAATAAATAACACAATCGTGGTTAAGTTATTCAATCTCACTGAGTTGCGTTAGCTCAGTCCGTAGCACTGTGCCTCCCACAGCCTATCGTTTCACGTACCTAACATCATGTCCTATCCATGACACGTGGCACTCATCCATTGCATCTCTGTCCTGCGACAACCGTCACACACTTACCAAAAAATATTTGAAAAGTCCCGCCATTTTCGTGCCTCCACAAAACCCATTACTCAAATCAAATCCTCACTGTTCACCTTCTTCCCCCCTTTCAATTCTGAAGCCTGTTCTTGTGCCTCATGCGCTCCAATTCCTATCTCTTCAATTGCTGCCTTGTTGGCTGGATTTTGCTCTTACGCTTAAACTCGTAAGTTTTTTCAATACCTTTTCCTGATGTTCCTTTGTGCCCATTTCTGTACTTGCATCTTTAGTATTTAACCTCCATATACGTGTGTTAAAAACGCTTGAACAAACACTTATGAACTTAAAAACCTTACTCCCAAACATAAAGGCTCACCAACTAGTTTTCAAAAAATATGCTTTGATCCGAAATCGCCCTGAGACCGAAGTAGGTACTTGTTTGTGAATCCAAAGTCATTTTGAGATCGAACTAGGTACTTGCTTGTGACTTCTAGGTTTATTTCTGACCAAGTCATGAACCTCGGTCCTGCATTACGACCGAACTGAAAACTGACCGTAACCCAGATGTAGCCGAGCTAGGTTTATTTTGCTTCTGCCTGTTTCTTTTAGCCCGGTCCAATTATCTGGGTATAACACTTTATAGTCACTTTACAGACTCAACTAGGTTGGCCAGACACACCTTTGCACCTTGTCCCTAGACGGTTTTGCTCAACCGAGCCAACCAAAGCCTCAGATAAGCCGAGCTAGGCCACTATGAACAATTTGGACAACTAATAAGTTATCATGGGTAAATACCGGTTTCTCGTGGACTCTCTTGGGGCCATAGCTGAATTTCGAAGAGACTACCAAATTCCTGACGACGTTCACCTCTCCCTAGCCGAACTAAAAACAACACCCTGGGGCAAACCGGGCTTCGTCCCGTTTACTGTGATATCAATAGTTGAAGCCGGCCTTCGGTTTCCCGTTCAGCCTCTGATATGCGAATTCCTTAGGCAAACAAGACTCTGCCCTACCCAACTCTCCACAAATACATATAGGATAATAAATGGCATCGCCGAGCTAAACCGCCGGCTCAGCTTCAACCTCGGATTGGCCGAGCTATTCTACTAATATTCGCTCAGCCAAAATGATGACAATTAGGTGTATTATTTAAGGGTACGAAGAGGCCAAAAGAAAATTATAAAAAACACACCGGATAAGGACGTGAATGACGATGACTTCTTCTAGGTTTTTGGCAATTTTGAGGACCAAGAAGCCCAGATACCGGGCTACAATATTAACTGGAATAAAGGGACAGCCGGTATGAATACCTCAGTTTAGTTTTCTGTTTTTGCTCTGTTGTTTATAATTTTTCACCGTGCTAACCGTTGCCTTTCTCTTTGTGCAGACTTGAACCAGCTAAAATCACAATGCCAATACGCCAATCAAGACGCTCTTCGTGCCGCGCTTCGATACCATAATCGAGGTTGGGCCGAGCTGCTAAACTTTGAGCCGACCTACCGGTATAGTGGAAGGAGGAAGGTCAGGGTAACTGACTTTCTTCTGGAACCATCACCAGAACCGGACCCAAACTTGCCACAAATCAACCTCATTCCCCTTACTGAAGAACAAGAAATGGCCAAGCGCCAAGCTGTTCGAGCCTTGATCATCGAACAAACCACTACTACAATTAACGAGGTTCAAACCGAGGTGCCACAGGCCGGTCAGACACATGAGGCAGTGGTAGCCCTCCCCACAGCCTGAGCTTCGTCATCTCGGCCAAGCAAACGGCCGTGCACACAAAGCCTGAGATATGAGGATGAGCCATCCCGAACCGAGCTTCAAGAAACAACACTCTCCCAAGGTCATAACCAACCTAGCTCTTCAAATCCTCCTACCCTGCTAGCGTGGGCACCAACAGCCACATTCAGGGGTCGCGCTATTACGGCCTTTGACTCCGTCAACGTCGAGAAAGACCGCATGTTGGCCTTCAACTTAGCAAAGAGTGTCTGCCTTCCCGCCGACATGAAGCGGCATGAGGGCTTGATTGAGCTGACGGCCATTCGCTCGGCATCTAAATCGATGATTTCGGTAAGCCCCAAAAATCCTCTCAAATTTGAACAAACATTTGTTATGGTCCTAGTGCATTGGTTGTCCTCTAACCGCTCTGAACTATGCAGGCCCTGCAAAAGAGCCAAGTGGCTCATAAACGAGTACTTGAGCTTCGGAAGATAGCGCGGTCAGCCGTCACCGAGGCAGAATCCAAGGCAGCCGAGCTAAAAGACGCTCAGGCCAAGCTGGCTAAACTAGAGGCCGAAAACTCGAGGCTTGCCAGACTGGTCAGCACGGTCGAGGCTGACAAACAGAAAGCCTTAGCCGAGAAAAAAGACCGCTATTTACGTGAGCTGGCCAAGCTGGAGAGGAAAAAGAATGCTGAACTGGAAAACATGAAGAAAAAAATACAGGACACAGAGGACCGAGGCTTCAAGGAAGGAGAAGAGACGTACGTCTAGCAGTGCAAAGCCGCCAAGGATATTTTCTTCAAGTGAGGTTGGAAAGCCGCTGCTGAAAAGCTCGGTTGCAGACACAACTCCGAGGTCTTCCTAAATCCCCCTCCCCACTTCATACCGAGCTATATGGCAAACTATGCCAACGCGGTTCAACAAAAGTTCCTTCAGGAAGGGGAGGAGGATGAGGTCCCTGCTCCTGAGAATGCTTCCAACACTCATCTCGCCCGCCAGTCTATCTCTCCTACTCCAATGGACTCCAGCCCACCCTTGCGTGCTGCAACTAATGAGGTGCGTACGACTGAGCCCAACCAGGGGGCTGATCTCGTAGCTGAGCTACCTTTGGGTGAAGTCCGGGTTGATTTAGACGCTGACTTGGATGATCTTTTCACTTGATTTTTCCTTTTTCCTTTTGATGAAATTGTAATCGGGCTCACACCCCTCATCTTGTGATACCCGTTTAAATCTTGAATGAAATCTGTAATGTTTTCAATTTTTTTGTTCGATTTCACTCTTACTTGTAATTACCCTTCAACTTTAATTGCATCAGTCTTGAACTCTTTGCTTGGTTGTGATGTCTTAATATTTTCTGGCCAAGGTAGCCATCTCGGTCCAAGAGCCCTGTAATTTGTTAACTTTACTATGTATTGGTCATACCTGCCAACTTTCTTTAGTCTAGATCCTTATCTTGGCTGAAGAGAGCTAAATGTGGGTCATACCTGCCAACTTTCTTCAGCCTAGATCCTTATCTCGGCTGAGAAAAATGTTGGTCATACCTGCCAACCTTTTTCAACCTAGATCCTTATCTCGGCTGAAGAGAACTCAATGTTGATCATACCTGCCAACCTTTCTTCAGCCTAGATCCTTATCTCGGCTGAAGAGAACTGGATGCTAATCCTACTTGCCAACCTTTCTTTAGCCTAGATCCTTATCTCGACTGAAGAGAGCTAAATGTTGGTCATACCTGCCAACCTTCTTCAACCTAGATCCTTATCTCGGCTGAAGAGAACTGGATGTTGGTCATACTTGCCAACCTTTCTTTAGCCTAGATCCTTATCTCGGCTAAAGAGAACTAAATGTTGGTCATACCTGCCAACCTTCTTCAGCCTAGATCCTTATTTCGGCTGAAGAGAGCTAAATATTGGTCATATCTGCCAACCTTTCTTTAGCCTAGATCCTTATCTCGGCTGAAGAGAACTAAATGTTGGTCATACCTGCCAACCTTCTTCAGTCTAGATCCTTATTTCGGCTGAAAAGAGCTAAATGTTGGTCATACCTGCCAACCTTCTTCAGCCTAGATCCTTATCTTGGCTGAAGAAAGTTAAATGTTGGTCATACCTGCCAACTTCTTTTATTGCCTCTAGCTAGTACTGACTAAGAACAACTTTTATAGTAGAAAGAATTATGCTAAAAAAGGAATTATGCTAAAAAAGAAACTACTTGTTTTATTTGAAAAAGAAAAATTACAAGTATTTTAAGGAAAAACTAAAAATAAAATAGTTTGAGATTGGCAGTGTTCCATGGCCTGGGAATAGTTTTGTTGTCTTCATCTTCCAAGTGATATGCCCATTTTCCTGCTAACCCGACCACTTTGTATGGTCCTTCCCAGTTAGGTCCTAACTTGCCATCTCCAGGTACCAAGGTGTTGCCCATTACTTTGCGCAGTACCCAATCTCCAATCTTGAACTGCCTCGGATGTACTGTTTTGTTATATTTTCTAAATAACTCTTGCTGGTATGAGGCAATGTGAACTAGTGCTCTTTCCCTTCTCTTTTCTGCAAGGTCGAGTTCCAAGGTTATGACTTTTTCATTCAAGTTTGGGTTAAAATTTTCACTTCTAATAGTGGGGAGGCCTACTTCCAGTGGAATTACTGCCTCTATGCCATAGGCCAAGGAAAAAGGCGTTTCTCCAGTTGACTGTCGAGGTGTGGTACGGTAAGCCCATAAAACACGAGGAAGCTCCTCAGCCCACTTGTATTTTACTCTCTCCAACATTTTCTTCAAACCATCTAAGACGACTTTGTTTGATGCTTCTGCCTGGCCATTCGCTTGAGGTTATGCTGGTGTAGAATTGTAGAATTCTATCTTGTATTCTTCGCAAAAGCCCCTGAAGATTTTGCCATCGAACTGAGTGCCGTTGTCGGATATTAGAGCCTTAGGTATGCCGAATCGAGTAATGATGTTCTGCCAGACGAATTTTTTAACGTCTTTCTCCTTTATAGATGCGAGTGCTTCTGCCTCAACCCACTTTGTGAAGTAGTCCGTTGCTGCAAGAAAGAACTTTCTGTTGCCGGGTGCAGTTGGAAGTGGTCCCAATATGTCTAGGCCCCACATTACGAAGGGCCACGGACTAGTTAGTGGTAGGAGTTCTCTGGCTGGTTGATGTATTTGGTGTGCTTACTTCTGACATTTCTCGCACCTCTTGACATATTTCTCTGAATCTACTTGCATGTATGACCACTAATATCCTTGTGAAATTACCCTGTAGGCCAATGATCTTCCCCCTTGGTGGCTTCCGTATATGCCTTTATGTATCTCGAACAAAAATGCCTCGACCTTGCTGGGATGGACACATTTCAGGTAAGGCCCTGTGAAGGATTTTTTGTACAATGCCAGTGATGGAAAGAGCCAAAATCGCTATGATTTTGCTCTAATTTTGTTGGCCTCTTTCTTTTCTTCAGGCAAGATGCTATCTTTTAAAAATACTATAATGGGATCCATCTAGGGTGAGTCTAGTTCGGCACAACATGTCTTGGCTGCTTCGGGTTCCTCAATACTTGGTCTAGGTAAGAAGCCGATCAATAATGGGTGTGAGATAGATGTATCTGCCATTGAAGCAAAACCTACCAGCTCGTCTGCTCTACTATTTTCTTCTCAACCGATTTGCTCTATCCGAACTACTTTGAACTTCATGATCTTCTTTCTGACTAACTCTTGGTACTTAGCCATCCTCTCATCTTTTGCCTCGTAGTCGCCTGAAATCTGGTTTACTACCAGCTAGGAGTCACTGTAAACCATCAGCTCAGTGGCCTTCATGAAAAATGCTGATTTTAAGCCTGCTAGCAGTGCTTCATACTCCGCCTCATTGTTGGATGCTGGGAAGCCAAGGTTGACTGCCTGTTTAATTGTTAGGCTATCTGGTGAGATGAAGACTATGCCAAGTCGTGCACCGTGCTTGTTGGATGCTCCATCCATGAAGAGTTTCCGCATCTCTCCGACGAATAACTTCCAGCAAGTAGAGGGATCGGATGATGTCTTGGGATCATGGGTGTTGCTGGTGTTTTCTTCCAAGTCCATGCCTGTTGTTAGGGTTTGATCTTCACTATCTGACTGCCTCAAGTCTTTACTTTTTGATGAGTCCTTACTAAGAATAGCATGGTTTGTTCCTTCCTTCCTGTCCTCAATCTTGTATGGCTTGTAATGTAGCTGGGCATCCTGCATTAGGGGCTACGTAGTTCCCGCAGCATTTTCCCTCCTTACTGCAGTTGCGTCGGTCAAATCGTCCAGGCAGATGTGATGACTTCTTGGTGTGAATTGAGCCACAAAGTCTGCTAAAGCTTGCGCTTTTATTGCGGTTCTGGGTTGAAACTTGATATCAAACTGCCCCAACTCTACTACCCATTTCAAGATTTGTCCAGAAAAAACCGCATTCTCAAACAAGGCCTGTAATGGAAAAGCCGTTAGGACGATCACGGTGTGGGCATGGAAATAGTGTGACAACTTTCTTGAGGCCATCATCAAAGCTAACGCCAGTTTTTCCAATGGTAGGTACTTTGTTTCAGCGCCCAGCAAGGTCTTGCTCACATAAAAGATAGGCAGGTGTTGGATTCCTTCCGCTCTGAAAAACACTGCGTTGACTGCATGCTGTGAAACTGCTAAGTACAAAAAGAGCTCTTCTCCTGGTACCGGGATTACTAACAACGGAGGAGAGGTCATGTAGTCTTTCAAGCTTTCTAGGACGCGGTCACATTCTTCATCCCACTCAAATTTGGCCTTCAGTGCTTGGAAGAATGGTCAACATCTGTCTGACGACCGACTTATGAACCGGTTAAGCGTGACTGCTAGGCCAGTGAGATGCTGTACCTCTTTGACTGTGTTGGGCCTCTCAAGATCTTGGATTGCTTTGATCTGAGAGGGATCAGCTTCTATACTCTGGTTGGTCACTAGAAAGCCTAAGAATTTGCCTGATCCTACACCGAATGCACACTTAGATGCATTTAGACGTAACTTGTGGGACTTCAAAATTTGAAACATTTCATCTAGGTCCTTGAGATGGTCCTTCTCATCCTTGCTCTTGACCACCATGTCATCTATGTAAGCCTCCATTGTTTTGCCTAACAATGGTTCAAACATTTTGGTGATCATCCGTTGGAATGTAGCCCCTGCGTTCTTTAGGCCAAAGGGCATGACCTTGTAACAGTACAATCCTCTAGGCATTGTAAATGACGTGACCTCCTAGTCTGGTTCATACATAGCGATTTGATGGTAACCTCGATACGCATCAAGGAAACTAAGTCGATTATGCCTTGCCGTCAGGTCCACCAGTTGGTCTATCCATGGTAGGGGAAAACTGTCTTTCGGGCATGCTTTGTTGATCGTTTTGTAGTCCACACAAATACACCACTTGTCGTTCTTCTTTGGCACTACTACAGTATTGGAGATCCATCTGGGATAGTATACTTCTCTGATGGCTCCTGCCTCCAGCAGGTTTCCTACTTCTTCTGCCACTATTTCTGCGTGGTAGAGTGTCGATCGGCGAGTTCACTGAATGATTGGTCTGGCAGTTTGGTGGACATTAAGTTGATGGCAGATGAAATTTCGGTCAATGCCAGGCATGTCATATGGTGTCCAGGCAAATACTTCGATGTTAGAGGTTAAGAATTCCATGACCTCTATTCTCTCAGTGCTGAACAAAGACGAGCTGAGCAAAAAGAACTTTTATGGGTTCTTTTCATCAATCCTTACCTCAACCAAGTCTTCCACTGCCTTCTGCTCTGCCGACATCTGCAAACAGTTCGTTGCTTTCTGGCTCTTCCACCATCTGAACAAACCCTTTTGCAGCATGGCTGCCGTTTACTGTGACGAAACATTGTTTCGACATGATTTGGTCTCCTAAGACTTCTTCGATCACGCCGGTTTCGTTAGGGAATCGTAATGCCTGATGGTAAGTTGACGCCACTGAGTGCATAGTATGTATCCATGCTAGGGGTGGGCGCGGATCGGTTGCGGCCACGAAACCTCTAATCTGCCATCCGTCCGCCAGATTGGCAGATTGGAGAAAATCAATCCGCATCCGTCCACCAATCCGGCGGATGCGGATTGGGCGGATTGGCGGATGGATACGAATCGGTTTGGCGGTTGAAAATTTTACAAATTTTCCACATTAAAAAAAAACAATGAAATTAATAATAGTTTCCTTTTCGTTAAAGAATTTACTGGAAACATGTTTCCGTAAAATAATAGTTAATATGGGAAACAAGAAACAAGAAAAGACATTGTTATGTTCACAAAGTCCTCTGGTACAATTTCTGAAGCATAAAGGACATTGTTATGTTCTTCATCATTATTCAAAAGAAACAAGAAAACAAAAGGTAACACAGTTTTGTAGGTAATATGGGAAAGAAAAGCATATTGGGGGTTTTAGAATCTATGAACAAGATTAGTTAAAAAAGAAAGAAATGGGTTGGTAGAATTTGGACAACAGACCATGCAATAAACCAAAAATCCTATTCGGTTCAACTACTTCCAGCTAAATAAAGAAAGTAATGAGAAAGGATAGCCATAAACATGCCTATCTCAGTGACAGTGACGCACCGCACCAGAAAATCTGGATATGCTATTGTTCTCTCAATGGTTGAAGAAGCATATCAACAAACAAGTAAAGCCTCCTGGATTCGATTAATGGGGCTCCAATGCCGGGTATCCCACTAGCACACCACAAAAAGTAGCAAAAAAAATTGCTCTAGCAACCAAACAGTCCTTGGCAAAACTCAGTTGGAGGTCAATTTTAGAAACAAATTTCAACTTATGTACAATAATAGCATGGTAGTTGAAAGCATGGTAGTCCCCAGTACAATGATAGTGTCCTGCAGAAAATGAAACAAATTTCAACTTCTAAATGGGGAAAAACTTTTCAATTCATCAACATAAACAAAGATCACACAGCCTCACTTGCTCTTCTTTAGTTACACCATTCCCTTTTTTTTTAAGTCACCATCAACATCATTACATGGTCCTTCCCACTTTGGACCACTCTTTCTCAAACCTGAGAGTTTAATCGAGAGAGCTCAACACTCACCAAACATAAAGCAATGTTTTACATTTAAAAGGATCATATTTTATAGGCGTGTTACATCACACAAGTTTTTAAGTATTTACATGAGAATATATGAAATGAAATCTAATGTTACAGAGAAGAACTCAGAATCGTAAACATATACATGGTTATTTATTAGTATAGAATACAAAGATTGTCTTGTTTTCATCTATTTGTTTAACTCCCTTTCAAGCTCATCAAATTCCTAGTCACTGACCTCTTCCATTGAGTAGTCTCGACTATCCTCACCAAATTCAGTTTCCAGTTTTGCAATTCTGCTTCGGGGTCTGCCTCCCATGGGGAGAGTCTGCCTCCAAGGAGGGATTCTCCATTTCTAGATATGGTCTCTCAATTGAATTAAATTCCTGTCTTAATTTTTCAATATTATTAAAAATACTTATCATCCAAAACCTGGGCAATTTTCACATCTATGTAAGTAACATAACATAATAGTGTATTTCCTCAAACATTGTATGAGAAATTAAGCATCCAAACCAAGTTACATTACAGACTTACAGTTATCCAAACATTGTGCATCCAAGTTATAGTCATGCAAAGTTCAAAAAACAAACAAGTTACATTACAGTCATCCAAAACATTGTACATCCAACAAACATTGTGCATCTAAACTAAAACCATAGTATTACAGATACAGTCATCCAAAAAAAAAAGCAAAAAAGTCGTTCATTTCCTTCAACCAAACCATGAGCCATCTAAACCTGCACAACAAAAAAATAAAATTATTTCATAAGGAAAACACTAAAAAGTTTTAAACTTAAAAGAAGTAAACATATGTTAACAACATTTAACCAAGGGGAAGTATTTTTTACCAATGATATTAAATTTCAATAATATTACTTTTCGGACATGGGCTTGAACAAAAACTTGATTCTGAAACAACTCTACATAAAACATAACACAAGAAAATCATGTGAAGTGAAAATAATGAATTTGAATAATACAAAATAAATGAAATTTAAAACAAAATAAATTATTGAATGTATTACCCGAATCATATTGTTGTTCAAATTCTTCAACATCATTCATTGCTTCTCGAAGGCATATTGGAATGTTACTTCGAAGCCAATTTTGTGTACAAACAATAACCTCTACCATATTTGGAGCAAGTGAACTCCGAAATGGATCAAGTATACGACCTCCTGTATTAAAAGCTGACTCAGAAGCAACAGTGGAAATAGGCATTGCCAACACATCTCATGCTATGAGTGATAATACTCTATACTTTGTTGCATTAACCTTCTACCACTCCAAGATGTCAAATTGAGCATTCTTCACACCTTTCTCAATATCACCCAAGTACTTGTCCAATTCTGACATACTCCCACTACTAGAAAATTGCCCCTCCAAAAATGAGTTAAATTGAGAGTTCACAAGAGAATGTGGGTCATTTTCATCTATCACCATATCTATTGTTTCATTTACATTGGAGGCATGCACATTTGTTGAATCAAGCGCGGCATAATAATCATACAATTTACTCAAACAATTTTTCACCTTATCTAACATTTCTTTCACTTTCACAACATCTCCACCAAAAATTGCTGAGAAACAAAATTGCAAGTATGTCATTTTTCTTCAAGGGTCAAAACAACCGCAATGTACAAAAGAAGATTGATTTTATCCCCATTTCCCCAATACTTGTCAAACTTCTCTTTCATTTTCTTTGCCATTGAAGACAAAATAGGATCATTGTCTTTGATTAATTGTCCAATCATATTTTCAATGACAAAAGTTTCAGTGTAGAATGTATTTGAAATAACAAATAAAGAGCCAGAAAATCTCTTTGTTGCATTGTAGAACATTCTAAGAAATTTCAAAAACACCCTATAATTATCCCAATCCTCGGCGGTAGGCATCTCTCTCCTCTTACCCCCTTAATTATCCAAAAAGTAGTGTTTATAATTGTAGTCCTCCTCACCCATTCTTTGAAAAGCATTTTCAAATTTTTCTGCCGCCTCCAACATAAGATATATAGAATTCCACCGTGTTGGCACATCTAGGCACAAGAGACTCTTGCTCTCAATTTTCAAACTTTCCTCATACTTCTTAAAAGAGTCAAGGCGGTTTGGAGAAGACCTCACATACCTCACTGCATGCCTCACATTCGCTATACAAGACTCAAGATCCTTCAATCCATCACTAACAATGAGATTTAGAATATGCGCACAACAACGCATATGTAAAAATTCATGGCCCAAGACAGTTCTCTTCCACAATTTTGTGGTTTGTTTCAAGAATCTAATGGTTAGATTATTGGAACTCGCATTATCAACAGTTAAGGTGAAAAGGCCATCAATGTCCCATTCTTTTAAGAGTGCCTTAATTTTTTTACCAAGTGTTTCTCCTTTGTGATCTTCAACTTGACAAAAATTTATGATTCTCTTTTGTAATTTCCAATCATCATCAATGAAATGTGCAATTAGACACATATAACACAAATTTTGTATGGAAGTCCATGTGTCTGTGGTAAAGCAAATTCTACGCCCCTTCACAATTTTCTTCAACCTCTCTCTTTCATTAGTGTATATGTCTACAATGTCCCTAGCAACAGTATATCGAGATGGGATCTTGAACTTGGGTTGCATGACATTACAAAACCTCTTAAAACCAACCCCATCCACAACTCTAAAGGGCAATTCATCAATTACTATCATCTCGGCAAGATGCCTCCTAGCAACTTCTATGGACAATGGCGTAACCACAACATCAACAACACCCTCACCATCACCATCAACTTCTCTAGGTTGAAATCCCAATGTTTGTTGCCCATGAGTGTCCCTATATGGATACTTTGTACAATTTTTCAAATGACTTAACAAATTACTTGTTCCGTGACTCTTAGAGCCTGCCATATATTCTTTCTTACAATACTTGCACATAGCCCTATCTTTCCCATCAATACCCTTAATCTTTTCAAAATGATCCCAAGCCTTTGATGTTGTTCTCCCACTACTACTAGTTTTGGCCAAGGGTGGTCTACGAGAGGGAGCATTAGATTGGATAGAGGGGTCAATAGAAGATGATTCGGGCTCAACATTAGGACTCACAAAAAAAGTTTCTTCACTTGGAGGATCCATGACCAAAAGATTATTAAATAAACTGCTAACAACTAATAAAAAATCATTCAAAATATGCTTTTCAAATTCATGCTCTTTTTAAACAAACAACCATCAGACTTTTTGTCTATGTTTGAACATGTTAAATGGCATATGAAGATAAAAGAAGGATATTAAATGGACAGATTCAGAAGTGGCATATCAGTAAGATAAAATAAGTAAAATGAATCAAAGTTTAATGTTCACTGACGAATGAGATTAGTTTAAACTGACTAAATTAAACTGAAGAAGGATCAGTAAGTTTAATGTTCATTGACTAATGTTCAGTTTGATTAGTTTAATGTTCACTGACTAAATTAAACTAAATTACAAAACATATTAGTTCACTGACTAAATTACAGAACAATGAGATTTAGAACAGATTAGTTAAAATAAATTATGAATCAAAGTTTAACTTTGATTATTAATATATTATGAATCACTAATATATTATGAATCACTAAAGTTTAACTTTGATGTTCACTAATATATTATGAATCAAAGTTTAATCTTTAAACAAATTATGAATCAAAGGATTGAAGAAGGATCACTAATTTAATGTGAATCAAATTATGAATCAAAACAGACTGTGAATCAAATTATGAATCAAAGTTTGAACAGAACAGATAACAAGAAAAATAGATTGTGAATTAGGGCAAAATGAATCAAAACAGATTGTTATCTGTTCTGTTTTCTTGTTATATATTGTGAATCATAATTTGAACTTCATAATTGTGAATCATAATTTGTTATCTGATAACAAAACATATTGTTCAAAATAGAACAGATTAATTCCAGATTGTGAACAGATTAAAACAGATTTTGAATCAAAACAGATTCTATGAAGTCCCTCACAAAATCCACTGCAGAAGCAAATAACAAGAAAAATAAACCAAACCTTTCTGTGGTTTTCTCTCTGTATTCCTTTTTTTGTGTGTAGAACCCTTAACAGTTAACACTGTGTCAATCAATCTAACCACGTCTCTAGTTTTATAACTGGAACAAAACAAAATAATAATAATAGATTAGACTCTAAAAGATCAGAAGTTTAGAACTAGAACAAAAAAGAAAAAAAAAAATACCAGTTAAGACTCAGAAGAAGAGAAGAAGAAGAAGAAGAAGAAGGAGAGAGAGAGAGAGAGAGAGAGAGAAAGTCTATCGAAAATTAGGGCAAAATAAGCTGAGGAGGCATATCAGAAAGGAAAATGGGGGCAAAATGAGGCATATCAGCCAAACATAAATAAATAAATAACCATATGTCAGTCGGGTCGGGTCTGTTGACTAAAATGACGGATTACCCGCCACCCGACCCGAACCCGAAAAATGCCATAAACTAGACTCGCACCCGTCCGCCACGTGGCACGCATCCATCCGTTGCTGGTCGGGTCGGGTCGGTCGGGTGTGGCGAGTCGGTGGATCTACTACACAGCCCTAATCCATACCCTTCCCAAGATTATGTTATAAGTGGAAGGGACCTTAAATATCCAGAATTCCACCTGTATTGTCATGGTTCCTGCCTTGACTGGGAGGATTATCTTGCCCACTGGTCACTTTGGCATTGAGTTGAAACCGACAATGGGAGATGTCGTAGGTGTCAGGTCTTTATCCTCCAATTTCAGTTGTTTGAAGGTCTCGTAGTACATTATCTCGCATGAGCTTCCTTGGTCAATCAGAATCTGCTTGATGTCGAAATTCTTGACGCGTAAAGTGACCACCAGTGCGTCATTGTGAGGGCAATGTAGCCTTGTTAGATCCTTGTCTAAAAAGGATATGACATTCATAGCCTCTATTCTGTCCCTTTTAACTGTAGGTTGCACACTTAATACCTCTCTCAAGTGCTCAGCCTTTTTGATCATCCCCCTGAGTTCACATACTTGCTCATGTTCGACGATCCCATGTATAACGTTGATTATGCCTTGGGGTGGACCATCGACCGGCATTCCGCTTGGTCTGTTGAGGTCTTGGGGGGCTGGCTGTGTTCCCCCTTCTATATACTGGTCCAGGTGTCCAGCAGCCACTAATTCCTCCAGATGTTGCCTCAATGGCGTGCAATTTTCAGTGTGGTGCCCCTTCTCATCATGGAAGGTGCAACGGGACCTCTTATCATAGCCCTTTTGTGCTTCTCCCAACTTGGCTGGCCGCCGAACGAAGGGTTCATCACGTATCTCGTTGAGAATTTGGTAGATAGGTTTATTGAATACTGTGGTAATGGCAGTGCAGACTCTTAACTTCCTTTTTTTTGGGTCCTCTCTGTTGGCTCACCTGCCTCGCCCATTCTTGCTTGGTTGTTCTACCGTGTTGATTTTTGCTGTAGTATTTTTATCTGGCATCGCTGTTGTGCCAGATTTTACTTTAGCACGGGTGCTATCTTCCTCTACTCGGATATGTTGATGCACTCTCTCCATTAGGGTCTCCATCGTGAGGGGTGACATCATTGTCATTGAGTCCCTCAATTTGTTACCGACTGGTAAACCACGTTTTTATTGTGCGATGGCAAGATTTGTAGGGCAATTCCCAATCTGGTTAAAAGTTTTCCAATACCGAATGTTGTAAGATCTCAATGTCTCTTTTTCGCCCATGTCGATGGAGAGTAGCTGGTCAATCTCCACTAGTGTCTTGGTATTCGTTTTGAATCTAGTCACGAACGCTTCTGCCAACTGTACCCATGAGGCTATGCTGCCTTCTAGCAGCCTTTCGAACCATGTTAGACCTAGGCCGCCAAGGCTGGATGGAAACAGGATACACATCAGAGCCTCGTTTCGCCGGTATACTGCCATAACCTGGCGAAAGTGGCTTACGTGCTTGTAGGGGTCTGACTTCCCTTCATAAGTTGTGAATTTGGGCTGGTAAAAGCCTGAGGGTAGTGGTGCGTTCTCAATTGCCGGAACGAACGGCGAACTCTGTGACCTTGCTAATACTTTATCTGTTGGTTCATAAGCAAGGCGCGGTATTGACATCCCTACCTCGACACTCCCATGTGTCCTAGGGGCCAATAACTACAAGGCTGAAACTCTGCGAGGGTCGCGAGCCCTGGTGTCCTCCTTCCATTGGGCCCTCTCCTCGAGCATTGTTCGTAAATCCACTGACCTAGGTAACTCCGTGTGCCTAGATGTCGTTTGGTGCGTGTGCGAGGGCCGATAGCTTATTCTCTTTGTATATGACCTTTCAGTCATCATTTTCTCAGACCTGGAGTAACGAGTCCTGGAAGTCCTTGATTGAGTGTCGCCTGTTCTAAGGCTTCTACTTTCTGCTTGCGATGGTGTGACATGTCTGTCACGATCTTCCGAGTGGTAAGAGGGTGTGTTGCTTTTGCGCCCCTCTTCTATCGCCACCCATTTTTCCTTTATCTGGCGCTTCATTGTCTTCATGTCTGCTGCCATTCTCCTTATTAACTCGTCTTGCTCCTTCACGCGATCCTCCAGAACTTGAGGATCCAACCTCCGCTTTTGTCTTTTCAGGACTTTGAGAGCGACGGGGACTGGTGCTCCGTCTTTCCCGTGTGTCCCTCCGGGAGTTCCGTCACTAGGGTTCTAATTCTGCCATGGGTAGGATAGAAGGTAAACCTTCATGCCTCTTGCCTCTCTCCGGGGTTTGCTCATCGATAGCAGATTACGGCAAATCTTCATTGTGCGCCATTGGTTTCAACTAGAGAGGAAAACTTGATCAAAAGGTTTTGTTCTTTGTGTCTTCCCATAGACGGCGCTAATTGTACGAGCACAAAATAATCTTCTCGTATAATCCTGTTGATCAAGTTTGCACTCCTCCAAACGTCGTCGCTTTGTCACATGAAAACACAAACGTGAGCTAGCCGGCAGGTGTGTACCGGAACCTCTCCGATGCCTAAGTCAGCGAATAGACAATAGACACAAAAGCTCTGTGTATTCTAGGATGAGAATTGTGATACCTGTATATAGGTTCTATCATGAGCTTTTATAGATTCCGCTTGGCACAATCCTAGTAGGATTCCAACTCTCCTTAGTAAAGTCCTGCTAGGAATCACACTCGTAGTGAAGAGTGTCTATCTTGATAACACTTTACTTACCACCAACCAAGTAAGATACTTTTTTCCTTTATCTAGGCTGGTTTAGCCGAGCTAGCTTATTTCTGTTATGCTCTTAACTAAGCAATGACGTAGAGGGCATTGACCGAGCTATACCTAGCTTGGCCTCCTTCCTATAAAACACCTCGGCTAGCCGTCAAGCCTAGTTTCAGTTAGCTCGGTCAATCCTTCAGCCCAGTACCGTACTTAGACAAAATGAGACCGAGCCACTCGAAATCCATACCCCGGCTTTTAGCCCGGCCCAGAACAGGATCGTAGTTCGGTCTACTATTTATTAAATTACCCTCTCAGTTTACAATTTTAAAAATATTCACTAAAAATAAAAAAAATTACGAAAAACAAAAAAAACTCAATTTCTATAAAAATTGAATTTAGAAAATTAAAACTAAACACACTGATTAAAGTTTAAGATTTGTTTGGGAAGTGATTTTTTACTTTTAAATTAAATTGTGATACAAAAAAAAAATGAAGTATTCAGAAATTATTTTTTACAAAAGAAAAAAAAGGTGGAACAAATAGATATAATAGGAAACAAATTTTTTTTTTTTGGTATTAATTTTTTAACTTTGTAGTGATTTTTTATTTGTTGACTAATTTAGTCTATTGTCAAACAAATTTTTAACAAATAATATAGTATATTTCGGATAATAATTTATAATTAATTAGAGTTAAATGACATAAGATGATAAATAAATAAGTAAAAATTAATATTAATATTTTAATCTTATTATAATAAAATTTTTAATTATATATAAACATATTTAATAAATAAAATCGAGATGAGGCGAAGTACAATGAGGTCAGGGATCAAAACTCATCCTCACTTCAATTTCTCATCGAGGAGGGGAAAATCTGTGTTGGCCGGGGTGGGGCAGAAAAAATCAGCATTCCTAATTGATTCTTTCAAATTTAGGGCTTGTTTGGTAATTTTATTTATTTTTTTGAAAATTAATTTGTTAATGCTGACGTTTGTGAAAAAATGTTTAAAATTTGTGTTTTTTTTTTTACCATTGGAAAAGACTATCAGGTTGGTATTTTTTTTTTCTCTCTTTAGTAAACTTTTTTAATATTATATATATATTACTTCTTAGATCTTTCTAAATAAGAAAAGCCTAATTTAAAAAAAAAAAATTACTAATGACATAAGGTTAAAAATAAAATAGAATATTTTGTTCAAAAATAGGTCTTGTTACAATAAAGTCAATTTTCTTTTTAATAATGGATAACAAAAATGTTATTATGAATCATGAAAATATATTTTAAATCTTATTCTAAAAATAAGTATGTATTATAAATTTAAAATTATTGAGATGTGAGAGCATCTCCAATGCTGTATTAAATTTTTTATCAAATTTAAATACAAATTTGATGAAAAGTTTGATTTAATATGATGCACTTTAATGATAAATTCAAAACTTTTATCAAATCTTGTTACAAGCCCAATTGTTTATGTTGAGTAAAAGTTGATGTTCAGATAAAGAAAGTTTAGTTGTTCAAGAAAACGTTTGATTTAACGGTTACTTGCAAAATTTGATAAAAGATAAAAAATCTCCTAATTTGATGAAAGATTTAGTTCTCCCTTCATTTAATATTAATTTGATAAAACTGTTAGAGTTAAGTTTTAAAGTATTTTTTATTAAATTTAAATTTAATGAAACATTTTATGAAGAATTGAAAATAGCCTCAGTCATACTCACAATGATAATTGATTATTAATTTATTTGTGCATAATTTTTCTTTGTAATTTTATTGAATGGATAACGACCGAGGTTGGGGTTACATCAAGCTGAATTTCGGGCCGGGCCACGGCCGTAGACTTATTTCACATCAATGCTTCCGGTCCAACATCGGTGCTCTAGAGCCCTCGAAAAGCAACAACCAACAAACAACAAAGCCAAATCTTTCCTTTTTGCTCAATTCCTTCCTTTGATTATTACCAAACAAGGTAAATCTTGACAATTGAGCTTTGATCCTCAAATGGGTTTTCTTTGAAATCAGAAAAGAGGTACTGGGTCTTGATAACTTTCTCAGTCTGAACAAGAAATTTGAAGATTTGAGAGATAAAGAAGAGATTGGCCATGGCAGTGCCATGGGGTGTGACCCTTTGGATGGCAAGGATGGTGTGGCTGGCTCTGAGTGGTTGGGTCACATCTTGCTTGACTGTGGCTGATGAGATCGCTAGCTCTTTCAGAACTGGTGATATTGGTCCTTTTCATGTTGGTTGATTGAAGAATTTGTACAGTCAATTAAGCCAACTCTCTGGTTTGTACCTGTGAATTTTCTGGGTAGTGCTTGATCTTTTATTTTCTTTTTGTCCAATCATAGTTTGTATTTATCTGATCTGAAGAGTTGAATGCCTGGATGATTTGAATTCCAATTATCCTTGATGAATGATAGTGATTTGATTCCAATTGTTCAACTGGACTTACACACACATAAACGCAAAAGTTTGCTCAACTGGGCCTGAATTTTATGTTTGGGGTAAGATTTGAAGTGAGTAGATGGTTTGCACACCAGAGGGTGCTGTGAAAATCAACAATTTAGATGTAAAAAAAAAAAATTGAAAAATTATAAAAATCTGAAATAGTGTGATAGTTCACACCAAGAAAGGTGTGTGCTTTCTATAATAGAATAAATAATATAATTTTCCTGATGATTTGTTAAGATTCTGCTTGATGCAATTTTGATAAATTGGTCAGTTTGCATTCACAATTTCAACACTTGTTTTATATACTTGCACTACATATTAGGGAAACTTATGAGAGGTTTGATTGAATTACTGTTAGGATGGGTAATTGATGCAGACTAGTTTTCTGGTTGCTGTGATACTTCCTAGTTCTTTGTTTGTGACTATGTCTATTTCATTTGTGAGAATAGATTTATTTGGTCCGAAAGGCGAAGTATAGAGGTCGTGACCTAGAGTGATGGCTAGTGCTTTCCGCTCTGAGCACTGTGGTGCGAGTTTGAGTCGCATGAAGTGGCCTCTCTACACTCTTGCCTAATGGCAAAGTATACTGGTGAATTTTGGCAAACCCATGATAATCACTGAATGTCTGCATGTTATCAACAATAGTGATTTTGTACTAAGAAGGGCTAAAGCATATAACTTGCACTGAATTTGTTGACACAACACATTAATCTTCCACAAACATGCATGAGTTATTTCAACTTCTCAAGCATTCAAATGGTGCCTTAACTCATATCTGAGTTTGGCAACTCAATTCATGTTCATGAATGGATGATAAATAATATTTGGGGGTCAATGACACAAATATTTTTGGAATTAATCAAAGAATTTCTTTTTTCTTTTTCTTGGGTAGAGTTGCCCTGTCTATATGATATAAGCCCTATAAATTAGCTTGAAGTTGGAATGTGATTTGGTGTGATTTTATCGCTCTTTTTCTACAATTGATGCAACACATTTAATCAGATGATGGAAGCAACTAACAAAGAGATTTATGAATGTGTTGTTCATTTTCTTCTTTTGAATCGTAGAAAAAACAAAATCAAACATTATGAGATGAGGAAGAAAGAAGTTTGATAACATAATTACCAGGTAGGAGCCTCTTAGATATATATATATATATGTATGCAACAAATTTGCAAGATTTCTTCTACTGTAGTTGTGCTCTTTCCTCCATTTTATGTCTTTGTCAGAATGCGGAAAGCCTTATGCTGGTGGCCTCTTTTCCATACATGACATATATAATTATTTCATTATTTGATTGGAACCTAGATTTTTTTTTTTTTCTTGCTTCATTGCTTGTGATTATTCATGCTTTCATCGAATATGGAGTTACTTCTATTTGTGTGTATATTATATACATAGCTTTATAAATAGCTTGTATTAGTATGCATAATGCAAGTTTGGGTTTGGATTGACATGCGAGTCTGCTCCGAACCCAACTCAGTCCATTCCCAACCTTGATCTGCCCCTCGGAGTATTTGTATGTACAAGTCAAAGGGGAGTGATTGAAAAATACAGAGATTATTGTAATTCTTCACTTCTTGTTGCCTCGGTCTCTCTCCCTCTTCTCTTGGATTTGTCATATATGATTTCATTCCATTATATTTCTCAACTGCTTCAAGAAATTTAATCTTCCATCCTTTTTGTTCAGATCTCCTTCCCATCCTTTTTTACACTACAAATTCTAGAAATTTGAGTCTTGGATTCCCATAAGAACGTCAGGACATCCTCGTTTTGTTGTTTACCAAGACTTGTTCGTGCTTGTAATAGTAAAATTCATTTGATTGACTACTATAATCATCTCTTGATATATTCAATCATCTTTGTGATTCGGTAATCATATAATGATCCTGTAATCAGATTGCAATTCTGTTGCTTATTTTCTTTTGGCGCGATTTTCCATGGTTTGAATGGCTGCTGGATGATGTTGAATCTTTTAATCATGTTGTTGACTTTCACTCTGAACTTAAATCTTGTGAATTTTTTTTTACTATTCATGTTCAGTGGCTGCTAAAATGCAAGAATGATGTTAGAAAACTTTTGTTATGTTTCTCATCTATGTTGGTTTTTATTTATTTATTTTAAATATAGAATTATTGATTTGTTTTTGACAATCTTATTGACTAAATTTTGGGTTTCCCATGTATTTATTTGTTCTCTTGTTAATTACATTCTTACACAAAAATAATTAAACTAACAAAATAAGTGAATATCACAAATCTTTTATGTAATTAGAAAATCAGTACGAAAAGGAAATTTGAAAACAACAAAATAATTAACAATTAAAAGAAAAATCAAACTTAAACCCCAACAATGAATCTAATACAATAGTTTTCAATAATCAATCAAAACTACCTAATCTGAAGCCAACAATACTATGATGATCACGTTATTACACCATATACGATTATCATAAAAATATTATCAATCTGGAACTACGCATCGGCACATGGGACAAGAATTATGTGATTTCAACCATGGCTTAATGCAGCGATGATGAAAAAGATGAGAACATGGCATGGAAGTAAGCTCTGTTCCCTCCCTAAATTCCTCCAAACAAACAGCACAAGTAGTGCACTTTTCACTGTCTCCTTCACCATTGAACTCCACCACTTTCTTCAACCTATCAATGGTGGCCTTTGAAACACCCCTCCTCATTCTCATCCTCATCCTCATTGCCTCTACAGTTTCATCAACACCACCCCCATCCTCCACGATAACCACCCCATCTACGGCTAACATATCCATCATCATATCGTTTATCGATTGCGCAGAAATCAACTCCATCGTGGTAGTGATTTTCAAATCCACAATGACTTGAAACCCAAGACTCTCCCCATATTCAATAATCAAACCGGAAAGAGAACTAATGATGCGTTCCTTTATGGAATTGCAGAGTTCGAGATTGAATCCCATGGACGAAAGCTGGTTGAAAACATAGGGATCCCACGAAGCAAAGAAGGGGAGATATTGAAGAGGAATGGTGAAGTCATATTGAATATCAGGAAAAGCATAGGTAGGATAATTGGATTCGACATTGCCTTGATGAGTTTGCAACCGTAGTTTAACTAGATTGTTGACATGTATTTCGATGAGCGTTGGAGTTGGAGCTAGAACTAGTGGTAATGGGTTGATCTGTGGTGTTGCATATGTCTGAATGTCATAACTGCTTAATACAGTTACCATGATGAAGTTATGCAGAGAGAGTTGGAATGTTAACTATGAAGGTATGGGGTGAGTGACCTTATTTTATAGTAGTAGTCAAAGAGTTCTAATTTTTGATTGTACTCATATGTAGAAACCTTAGTTCTATTGGATTTGGGATTTAAAACAATCCAACTTTTCCCAGATAGTCACACCTTAGCACATTAGGAAACCACAAATCTAACTTTCCAATATGACTTGGGATTCCAAATATAGGAACTCAACCAAAATTAGGAAACTAAAATGGGTTTTCAAATATGGAAACTCAAAACGGCTATAAAATCAAGTAATCTTGATCTTCATCATCTCCATTCCAACAATCTCAATCTAACTCTCTCCTTCTAGCTTTTGTCAATGGCAACTATATCAACAAACTACAACATTCAGATGTATCCATTACCATGGATCGACTCACTTCCTGAAACTCCAGTTCTCGTCAAAATTCACACGACCCATGTTCTCAAACTACAGCTCCGAACTCCTCAAGGCAATATCAATACCAATTATCCCACATTCACTGCTCCAGATTTTCAAGATTCCTTCACCATTCCTTAGCACTTTCTCTCCTCCATCGCTTCCTCCGAATTCTATATTTTCCACCGACTCTACGACATGGGATTCGATCGTAGTTTATGCGATCTCCTGAAGAAGCATATCATCGATTCCATATTCGATCTTGATTGGTTGCGATTTGGGAACCCTCGTGGGATTCAAGTCACTGCTCGGTTCAAACTCACCACCACAACGAATTATGATCAGATGTTGGCAGAGGAGGTGGTGATTATGGAAGATGGTGGTGGGTCTGTACAGAGGAGGAGGGGAGCTTCGACAGCCACCATTGATGGGCTGAAGAAAGTGGTGGTGTTCAATGGTGGAGTAGATGATGAAAAGTTCAGGACTTGTGCTGTTTGTTTGGAGGAGTTTGGGGAGCAAACAGAGGTTACTTCCATGCCCTGTTCTCATGTTTTTCATCATGGTTGCATTGTGCCATGGTTGAAATCACATAATTCTTGTTCAATCTGTCGATATAAAATTCGAGATCTATAATTATTAGGTTATTCATATATTTTTAACTTGTAAACAAAAAAATAGATAATTTTGATAGATTCTTGCAAAATTTTGTATGCTCGTTTATTATGATTTAAGTTTGATTTTTGTTTTAATTGTTGATTGTTTGATTGTGTTTGAATTTTTCTTTCATTCTCAATGACTCCAAAAATAAACCAGTCAAATTCAAACAGTAAATTTGTAATCAGAATTTTACTTTACCTAAAATTACAAAGCAAGTAGAAAAATTCTATACTAAAGAAGTTACGATTTTTAAAAATAAGGTGTTCTTTTAAAAAAACACAAAAATGATGAGAAATAATTTGCCGTTGATCCCATTGGTTAGTAATAAAATAAGCATATGAAAAATGATAGGGTGAGATTTCCCTCGAATTTACCAATTGGACCAGTGGACAGGGTCCAATTTAGGGGAGTAATCTCTTATTTTACCATCTACTGTTTTTTTTGTTTTTTTGTTTTCTTTCTTTTTCATAAGGTTATATATTTTACGGAAAATTATAAATAAAAAAAGGCCCAAAGTTTGAACCTTGTACAAAATAAAATTTAAAATTTTAATTTTGTCAATTTATTTTCTAAAGTTTTCAATATAAACCATCTGTCTATTTTACCAACAAAAAATAGTATTTTAGATTTTTTATATATACTTACATTAAATTTAATGATTAAAATATCATTTTTTGGTCGATTTTATTTAACGAAAATAGAATTGTGGTTTAGATTAAAAACATTAGGGTTTAAATTTATAAAATTAAAAATTCAAAGTTTCTTTTGTTAGAATGATTAACTCTTTTTTTTTTTTTTTGGCAGTAATTTTTCTTACATTACTACTCTCTTATTTTTATTAAAAAAATTTGAACACAACATGGACTGATTGTGTTAATGATTTTGGTATTGAGTGGTGTTTTGGAAAGTTGGTAAAAAATTGATTTTTTTGACTTTTTTTTGTTGTTGTTGTAGCTCTTTGGTTTTTTTATGTTAAAAACTTAAAAAGCCAAAAAATTGACTGCTTGCTTTGGCAAGCTAGCAAAAAGCTAGCTTTTAGCTTTTTTACTCAAATCACTACCCAAAAAGCTAGCTTTTTTGGTTAAAAAAGTCAAAAGTCAACTTTTTACCAACTTCCCGGAATATTTTCAGCCCATGATAGAGCTTGTTTATTGTATGTTTCTGTCAATTTCGTTGTTTCCTGTTTCTCATCTATATTGGTTGCTTCTGTTTCTTGTTTTTTTTTTAGGGAATAAAATTATATTTACTGATTTTGAATATATAGAATAATTGATTTTTTTTTTTTAACAATCTTATTGACTGAATTTTGGGTTTTCCATGTATTCGTTTGTTCTCTTGTTAAATACATTCTCACACAAAAATAATTAAACTAACAAAACAAGGGAATACCATAAATCTTTTATGTAATTAGAAAACCTGTAAGAAAAGGAAACTTGAAAACAATTAACAATAAAAAGAAAAATCAAACTTAAACCCTAATAATGAACCTAATACAGTAATTTTCAAGAATCAATCAAAACTATCCAATCTGAAACCAATAATACTACGATGACCAGGTTATAACACCATATATGATCATCATAAAAATATTATCAATCTGAAACTATGGATCGGCATGTGGGACAAGAATTATGTGATTCCAACCAGGGTACAATGCAGTGATGATGAAAAAGATGATAACATGGCATGGAAGTAAGCTCTGTTCTCTTTCCAAATTCCTCCAAACAAACAACACAAGTAGTGCACTTTTCATCGTCTCCTTCACCATTGAACACTGTCACTTTCTTCAACCCATCAATGACGGCCTTTGAAACACCCATCTCCGTCCTCGTCCTCATCGTCTCTTCAGTTCTAAGACCACCATCATCATTCACGATAATTGCCTCATTTGTGGCTATCGTCTCTAGAGTTCCAATACTACCATCATCGTTCACGATAATCGCCCCATCTGTGGCTAATAGATTCATCATCAAATCGTCTATCAATTGTGCAGAACCCAACCTGAGCGTGGTGGTGATCCTCAAATGCACAATGACTTGAAACCTAGGACTCTCCCCATATGCAATAATCAAACCGGAAAGAGAACTGATGATGCGTTCCTTCATGGAATTACAGAGTTCGAGATCGAATCCCACGGACGAAAGTTGGTTGAAAACATAGGGATCCCAAGAAAAGAAGAAGAGAAGAAGTTGAAGAGGAATGGTGAAGTCATGTCGAATATCAGGAACCATTAATAATGTAGGATAATTGGATTCGACATTGCCTTGACGAGTTCGGAGCTGTAGTTTAATTAGATTGTTGACATAAATTTTGATGAGCGCTGCAGTTGATCCGTGGTGTCGCATATGTTTCAATGTCATAGTTTCTTGATATAGTTTCCATGATGAAGCTTGAGAGAGAGAGTTTTAGAATGGTGACTATGAAGGTATGGGGTGAGTGACCTTATTTTATAGTACTAGTCAGAAGAGCTTAATTTTTGGTTGAGTTCTAGTATTTAGAAACCTAAATAATATTGGACTTCGATTTGGTTTCTTAAGCTTCTAATTTTGGTTGGCTTTCCATATTTCAAATCCTAAATTATATTGGAAACTGAATTTCATTTCTTAGTCTGTATTGTATATATGTCTATAGCGAATTCTATCTACCATGGAATTTTATCTCAAAAATAATCCCTAATGTTAAATGTATTTTATAAATTTATAATGTGTATTCCACTCAAAATAAATGTGATTCATAATTTATAATTTCGTTTCTTAATATCACTCTGTCTCTGACCATCCTTTATAACCCACCACCTCCATCTTTCACATCTATGAATGTGTATGCCGCAACTGCCGAACCCATGACCACCAAATCATTACCCAAATCTTCACCCCACCACCGTGCCGACCTCCATAAATGAGATGGCGAAGCTCTCTGTCAATGTTTACTATCATGATCACCGACGAACCATTTGAGATTGGAGGGTTTGTGCGATTGATCGATTTATTATGTGATTGCGTTTGGTGGGTTTGTGGTGTTGGTGTATTATGTGTTATACTGGTTGTGTTCATGATTATGGTTATTTATTTCATAATTATTAGTACGTGTTATGTTGAAATTTTGGTGCTCTTTTGTTTGTTGTTACTTCTTGTGGGTGTGTTGACTCGTTGTTGATTTTACCATTTGTTTTTGGGATTTTGCATTGGTTGTTTTGAACTGGATTATTTCATCAAAAGTCTTATATATGCACATTACATGTTTGACTAATTGATTTAAAGAAGTAATTTTCTCTGAATATGAAAGCCTAAGCCTGCTTTGGTTTGTTAGGTGGGGATGTGGTAATGCATGGTGGTGATGTGAAGCAAGGAGAGAACGATGATTGATTGTTTGTATGAAAAAAACAAAACAATCAGAGAGGGAAATAAAAAAAAGGGTAAAATTGATATTTAGAAAAAAGGTAATATAATATTATAAAAAATCATCAGTTGACTTAACAGTCAACTAACATAAGGGGCTGTTAAAAAAAAAAAAAAAAAAATTTAGGGGTAATTTGTAATGTGACTTTAAATGTTAGGTAGGGGTTTGCAATTTTTAGAACGTGAGGGGAGAGAGAATCTGTACTAAGTTTAAATTTTAAAGGGTGTCCATGTAATTTACTCAATACAAAAATACAAATTGAAAACTGAAAAAAAGAAATGGGCGATTTGTATTGAAATTTTGAAAAGCCACCCATTGTCCAATAAATAACTTCCCTAATCAACCCTGTTTGATAATTGCCCCATATTAATAAAGGGCCCAACTTCTCTCCAGTCCAAATCTAGATTGGACGGTACTGTCCGGCATTTTGGGGCCCACTACGGGTCGTGTTTTGATAATCTAAACCGTTCAATATGTAGAACTCGTCGAGTACTATATGTCTGTAAAAAATCACGTTGATCGGATATCAATAGCTATATGATCAAATCAGTTTTTTGTAAGCCGTTTATTTTTCGCCGTCCATTTTTTTTCATAAAAAACTGATTTGATCATATAGTTATCGATATCCGATCAACGTGATTTTTTACAGGCATATAGTACTCGACGAGTTCTACACATTGACGGTTTAGATTATCGAAACACGACCCGTAGTGGGCCCCAAAGGGCCGGACAGCACCATCCAGTCCAAATTTGGACTGGAGAGAAGCTGTGGCCATTAATAAACTAACGTATGCCCGTGCCTGAAGGTACAGTGTAAATAATATTAGGATTAGAATATAATTGTAATCCCAACACTATTTAAATTTATTTTTTAATTTGATAAAATCACAAATTTATTATAAAATTTTGGAGTTCTCACAAAACTCCTCACGAAAACTCCCTTTTGCTTATATAATAAATAACTAGATAGATAGATGTACCTAGCATACATACAATTTCCACGGGCATACATACAATATTACTTTTGCTTATATAATTATATGGAAATTGTAAGTATGCCCGTAATGTTCAAGTGTATTACGGGCATACATATATTGTATGGAAATATGTGTAAAATATATTGAACAAAAAGGAGAAAATAAAAATTTTAAAAAAAAAACAAATAGAGAGAAAAATAACAAGTAAAAAATGTACATGTAGGATATTTTTTGAAAAATATATCTCAGCCATTGTTTTATAATTTGAATAGACCTGAGCCGTCCAAATGTCCTAGTAGGACAAATGCGTGTAGGACAAATTCAAAAACCATTCTGCTTTATTATATAGATATTGAAAATTCATATGAGGTCTAAATTTACGAAGTCTTTATTTACATGTAGGACAATAAAATAGTTCAAATTCAATATATTTAAAAATAATAATTAATTGTTCAAATTCATTTTATTTGTGGACTATAAAATTCATTAATTTAATATTCACTACACACAGTAAAATCTGGCTCTTAATTCTGGAATCGCAGACTTTTCCATATAATATGAATAAAAATAAGTGAACAAAAAGAAGAAAATAAAAAAAATAAACAAAAAGAGAGAAAAATAAAAATGGGAGAAAATTAAAAAAAAAGAAAAAAAAAGAAAAAATAGAGGAAGATGGGATCATGGGATCATAGAAGGATGTGTGAGAAAAGGAAAAAGTAAGAGAGAGAACGAGAAAATAGAAAATGTACATGTAGGATATTTTTTGGAAAATATATCTCAGCCGATGTTGGCTACATATTTTGTATAAGCCAATCACAGTTCGACACGTGGCAGGATGAGGGCAATACGGGAAGACAATTCAAATTTCAATCGTAATCACACACGTGGCAGTTAGTATTGGTTATTGTGGATCTGCATAGCATTGGATCAGCAAAGAGATGCAAAATGAAGTGGCTTCAACGATTACTCATATTTAAATTCAAAATTAGGAGGGAAACCTAACTGCAGATAAGGCATAGTGGAGCTAACTGTAAGGCAACATGATCAACGATCATGGAGGGATGATTCGACGGTTAGAAATGCATTTCAACGGTTGTCATTGAGAAGTATAAATAGTAGAGAAGGCCCCAGAAAGAACCCCCAGACTCAGATCCAAAAAACTAGTTTTATCTACTTTATTTTTCCTTCAAGTTTTTACATTTCTTGTTCTTTACATTCTGTACTTCAAATTCCTGCATTGCACTTCGTTCATAGGAGTAGTTTCAAGTAGTTTGTTACTGTAAACCTCTACGAGGCTGATTTGGATCTTTGTAAATCTTCATTTTACTTAATGAAATGCTACAATTGTTCTTCATTTAATCATTGTTTACTTAATTCTCCTAAACAAAGCCACCAGTAAAAGTCATCTTCATTGAGGCTGAAAGAACTAAAACACAATCATCTGATAATTGATTGGCAATTAATATTCTGTAAGGACTGATTGATCCTTGCTGGCACGCTCAAAATTACAATAATAACCTTCGAAAGCCAAAAAAAGCCAATATATATTTTTGGCACGCCCGGTGGGACTAATTGAAATGGCTAGACGTAGGAGACAAGGAGAAAATGAACGCTTGGAAGAAGGCGTGGAAGGAGAGGTAGAAATACCTAATCCAGAGGATAATGTGATAACACATCCTGTGGAAGTACCTATTTTATCAGAACCTATGGTCGAACAGACCAACACTACGGAACAAGTACCACATGTTCAAAATATTGGACGAGGCGAAGGAATTAGACTATCCACTGTTCCATCTACTCAGCCAATGAATCCATGGGGTGGCTCAGTAGATGCCATGGGACAACAGTTAATAAACATAATGGAAAGGTGGGCAACATCCTTCATGGATCGAATGAATACCCATCAACCGACAAAAACAAGACATATGGAGGAAATTTCAAATGTCCCTCCGCAAACATTGGCTAGAGACAAACAGCCTATGCAAAATAACGGACATTCTAATGGTCAAACTAGTAACCAAAACTATGAAAGACCATCACCTCAGTCCTGGTATGAACCTCTTTCGAGGCCTATGACAAATCAAAATGCCTCATTACTTAACAGTGAAGCTATGCAAATTGGTGGATCTGACCCAATACAAGAAAATGGCATAAGGATGTTTCCAAATCCCATGTTCGAAGCCATACCTGGCACAAGGGGGTTCACTAATCCTTTGTTCGAATTTATACCCGGGGGGTTGGAAGGGTTGCCTGCAACTGGAAGAGACACAACGCCTGTTCCAACACCTTTCGCAGGTCCTTTCATAGGACAGGCTCAGAGGGGTCATCTATACCCTCAACAGCAGCCGGCACACAGGGGCAACTAGTCCCAAATATACCGCCCTATGGACCAAGAGGACCTTAGGCACAAGGTTGTCCACCAAATCCTGTGTTTGTTCCTCTAGTAGTGGTTCAA